>JAQJZS010000010.1:0-1200000 GCA_028828935.1 Penicillium sp. IBT 18751x | reverse complement strand
CCGTCTCACTTTCGACATTGACCTGGGTGATATCACTGATCTTACCCGCATCCCGACCCCGAATGATACAGACTCTGTCTGCCACTGCGAAGAGGATCTGCTTGCGGCGAAGGTGCTTCGGAATCGGGGGAGGATGCATCGCCGCGCCGTCCATTGTGCCGTAGGTATATTCCAATACTCCGACATCTCGCTTTGGAGCCAGGTCACGTTTGACCCAGTCTTCCCAGCGGTTCTCTCGTGCTGCTTTCTGGTTGGTGATAATGCTCTTGTTGAATTCCCTCCTTGAGCGGATTCCCTGAGAGCGCTCAACCAGCTCCTCCCGTCTCTGGGCCCGGAAAAGCTTTTTTTGAGCCTGCTTCCTGGCCGTGGCCGTCCGTTGGATGACCTTCTGCATGTTGTGTGAGGTGGGCCAACAATGGCTAACGTTGCTGCTGTTCAACTTCGCGATGCGCGGACGGAAAATTGCGGCCGCACCTCGGTGCACGTGACTTACTCAATCATGCGGTCTTATATAAGCACTATCTATCTTCAGAGTCAGAATATGAAGGTCCTGATATGAGCTGCCAAAATTCAAGACAATTCATTGAATCTATTCAGGGTCTTTCCGGTAGGGTCATAGTAAGTTTCGGGTCTGATATGCGTGGACTTTGTGGAGGTGCCGAACTTCACAGTGAAGTCTATAGTGCGACTATCCACTGGACACATATATCTTCCAGGTCTGTTCACGATACCAGACATCATGGACTTCTTGCCTGGGCAAGGACTTTGCACGCATGCAATGACTATTCAAGCACTTGAGAATCCTGTATAGCTCTAACTTGTCACGTAGATTTCGTACACTCGTTATGCCCGAAACAATTCTCCGAGCAATGGATTCGAGCGACCAAGAGGAAACCAAATCATATTCTCCGCCAATTGTTGAGACATGCACCCATCTTATGCCATTTTTTGAAACTAGCAATTTATTCAGGTAGGTAAGACATTTCGTCATTCAAATTCTCAAGGAAAAGCGCAGGCTCGTCCTGCCTAACCCGCAGTAGATATCTAAGTGTACATAATGGGGTATAGTAATCTAGCATTTCCTCTTGCTCATTGTGCTCGATCCTTGTGCTCGAATTAGTGTCCAAAACCATATGGATTCTTTCTCCTGAGTGTTCAATGCAGAAAGGTCCGTTAGACATCGCCAGACAGATTTTCGAACACGAGTGACCTCCTGTAGCTTACAGAGGGAGTATTCGCCATGAACAAAGCTGTCACTAACCGCCCGGCCCCATTTAGACAGGTTTGCTATATCATGGTCCAAAAAACAGATGACATGTTACCTCCGCCCTTGACAGGATCGCTGAGAATAATGATAGATATCATGACAACCTACAGCCTCCACTCGATTCAAAGATTTCTGCGAGGTCTGTGCCTAATGGCTGCCCTTAACTTGAAGACATAATTCATACTGGAATCAACCCAGAAAACGGGATGGGCGTACGGAAGATCCATTGGCGCACATAGGGTAGACTGTCTCACTTTACCCGTACTGATTGAACTGTTTCAAGACGTCCGAACTCCGTGGGGCCGCAGGTGATGGGGTATATTATTGGGCCTAATATCGGTTAAAAAATTGTGCGCTGTTGGCTGTAAATTGTACTACATCACTACCCCCGAGTTTGGCAAGCACTGGGACTGTAGATTTGTCTCTTTCAGGTCTCATCGAAGGGATTGCTGAATTCATAAGGCTCAGACACAATTTACTTGCCACCGTAACAAGAATGCAAGACTACAAAGCTTGTCCAAAGTTCCCCAAAGCGGTAAAAGAGCATGGCTCGAACTACGACGTTGGGTGTGAGCAATCATCTCATTTTATGATTAAACGGGATTGTGCGATTTGGCAAAGGCGCATTTACACAATATATTATCAGGCCTTCCAGAATTGGGTACTTTAGTAAAGACTGGGCTCAAATTTTAGGCATCTCGAGCCTTCCGGAGAGGTCGGTCTGGGGCTAATGTGGAAGGACTTCGAGGTGGGCATCGTCAGATTTTATGCTTGGCAACCTGGACCAATTTACAGAGGCTTTGATAGTCGTTCTCTCGAGCAGATCTGGCTCCATGATCCGTCAGACCCACGGCAAGATGTGGTTCAATAGAATCATGTTTGTATTCTTGTTGTGATCATTGCTGGTATTGCTTTCCCGAAAAGAAAAGATATTGCTACCGCCCGGGAAAGTAACCTGCCGAGGCCTGCAAGATACTGAAAATCATATATCTTCTATACTGCCCTGAAACCCGATTTCTTGTCTTTGTATCGCTTTGATTTAGACCAAGAAGATTCTTATTACACTTGTGGACTTCCTCTCAATGGTTGCCTCATTGTAGAGACTCGTAACGACGAACTTATGATGGCTGACACATGGCGTTCTAGCGACATACGAGGAGTCAATCTGTCTTTGGAAAGCGCGCCTGAACCTGGGCCCACAATCCCTTTCACTTTTGAGAGAGAGATCATACTGGAGGCATCATATCGATATCACTGATGCTTGACAAGTAGCCCTGGTCGCATTTCATTGTTAGCAGAACTTGAAAGCACACGTGATCACCCTGGAAATTTCTACGTAGGAATGAAGGGAGCATGGGCCATTGAGTTTGTGCCTGGCGTCGGACTGCCAACAATCTATACCCAACACGAGGTCGAAAATGGCTATTTGGTGTAAAAGACAGAGTAACCCCACAAGAAACCCTAAATCAAGCACGTAAAATTTAATGCTAAGTATCCTAAATCCGCTCCAGTGCACGTGTGCTCTGTGTCGGCCTGCGAGAAGCTAGTATACTGTACGGGTCGGATGCGGGGAGGGTAGGCCGACTCCCGGACGATTGATCCCGATGACGCGCACGTTCGACTCCTATCGCGATTGACACTGCGTGTGATAGAGTACAAGCATAGAGCGGCGCGATCTTTCCATGAATTTAAAGCATAGCCCCAGCTAAAGACTCCTTGTTCCGGAAGCGATGGGTCCCGAAGAACGGAAACGCTAGCCATACCGGTCGACTTGGCTATGTGGCTTTCGCTAGTGTTGACGCTCGCAACTGCAATAAAAGTGGACATCGGTACTTTGTCATCCAGTGGTTATTTCCAGATGACCGCATACGTGTGACTCCAATTTGCCAGAACATTTTGTACCTAGTATGTACCCTAAGTCTAGATTATTGCCCCTTAACCATACTGCTTCTCCTGACTTCCACGATATAGCTTCAGGATTCAGGCCCCCGTCTTTTAATTTCTATTTTTAGTCCGCCATGAAGACGTGGTTACTTCTCTCGGCATCTCCACCATCAAATGAAGCCAACAGCTTCAGGCACATAATATTTTTGCGTGGGTTTAGAAGATTTGGATAGCGAACATGGCACAACGAGGAGGCAGTTGGTGGGCAATGGCGGACTCGGCTAGGGCTGGGGCCCCTAGGAGTCCTTCATCAAATGAAAGGGGTTGAAGCTTTATAACCCGGTCATAGGTTCAGCCGCGTTTGGTGAGCTGTGGTAAGCGGAAAGATCTAGGAGACCATCGGAGCGATTGTCAGTGGACAGTTGACCAAAGCATTTGACGGTTTGCACTAGGCAACCATCGGAGCACAATACACCACTAGGCGGTTATCCTCCTATTGTACGACGTTTTCTCAAGGTCGGGAACGAGGGCACATGTATTTTTCTCCACACACGAGCAGTGAAGGAAGTACCTTCCCGTGATCGGTCATCCTGAGCGCCCTGGACATGAGAGCCATGTTTTCAAACATTTGACGGACAAAGCTTCCTCATACAATCAAGAGCGACTCAAAATGTGACTTCTTTGAGAGGATAGGTCACAGCCGTTAGCCTCATTTATTCTCTGTGAATGCTAATTCGACGGCAAAGAGATCCACGGTACCCCCTCAGGACAAAGATATTCCACATGGAACATCATTTCGCCCTGGTATCTGAGGTGACTAGGCGTAGCCCCTTTCTATGATATCAGAAAGTCTGGCCATGCATAAATCTGTGTTTCCAGGTCACAGCCACGGTGGCTGAGTCTCAAATGACAGAGAGTGACGCGAATACGGACCCGCTCAGCCACACATAACCTGCTAAGGCTGGCATGGTAATCGTATTACCACGGCAGCAGATCCCTTCCTGGCCGAGGGCGACGAGCATGGTGCAGGAGTAGGACGATCATCAACATAGATGGAGAAAGGAAGACCACAACTTTGACCACCGGTGTAGATAGGGGATTTCGACCTTTCAAAAGTGGTGTATTTCACGAGTACCTGAAGTCTCGCTTCTCATCAGGGGGAAGGGAAATGAAAAGGGAAAAACGATACCACGTACCACAACAAATACCCCGATAAAACGAGGCAGCAATACGGCAAAGTACAGAGAATACAACAAATACAGCGGCCACCGCCCAGCGTAGTCTGGCCTCTCCTCCTCCACCTCCAAGTCATCAAATATTCTTCCCATCCTCAATCCTTCTCTCTTTTGCTGGTTTCTGCTACTCGGCATTACCTAGTCTTGGTTTTATCTTCCTTCTCTATCTACTTGCGCCTCTTCTTAATTCACAGTACGGATTGACCCTCTTCCCCTTTCTCCCTGAGACCCCCGGAGCAGCCTGAACCTGTCCCTTTCCCAACACTCCTGCCTTACTCCCTAACCAAACCCCCTCCTTCAATCCACCCCACTGCTCTGTCCATCACTGCGCTCTTTCAAATCCTTTTCAGTCGCTAATTCCCTGCAAAGATGGCTGAGATTCGACGCAAGCTCGTCATCGTCGGCGATGGTGCCTGCGGTAAGACCTGTCTGCTCATGTAAGTACTCTGACATCAGAATCATCCCATCCGCAACCCCTTGAACCCCCTCCGTACGATCCAGACGATCTGACAGGAATTCTCCGCTAGTGTCTTTTCAAAGGGCACCTTCCCTGAGGTGAGCTTCCTAACCCCCGATTACTCCGTGAATCCCGATCTCGTGCCTTATCTCTGGCACCGGCCCGACCGCAGCCCAGCCCAAAAACCACCCATTCTGACAGTCATGATTGCAGGTCTATGTCCCTACCGTCTTCGAGAACTACGTTGCCGATGTCGAGGTTGATAACAAGCACGTCGAGCTCGCTCTTTGGGATACGGCTGGCCAAGAAGATTACGACCGCCTCCGTCCTTTGTCATACCCCGACTCGCACGTCATTTTGATCTGTTTCGCCGTGGACTCGCCCGATTCGCTTGACAACGTCCAGGAGAAGGTGGGTGACATTCTATAAACAAGTGCTTGCGCATCCCTGAGTGCTGACGCGGTTTCGCAGTGGATTTCCGAGGTTCTCCACTTCTGTCAGGGCCTTCCCATCATCCTTGTTGGCTGCAAGAAGGATCTGCGCCACGACCCTAAGACCATCGAAGAGCTCACCAAGACCTCTCAGAAGCCCGTTACCCCTGAGCAGGTACGTTTCCCCTATGTCCCTCCCCTGGGACCTTGGAACACCAGAGATAAAGACTAATACCTCTCACAGGGTGAGGAAGTCCGCAAGAAGATCGGCGCCTACAAGTACCTTGAGTGCTCTGCCCGCACAAACGAGGGTGTTCGTGAGGTCTTCGAGGCCGCCACCCGCGCTGCCTTGCTGAAGGCCCAGAAGAAGCCCAAGAGCGGCAAGAAGTGTCTGATCCTGTAAACTACCTTTCGGCTTTTAGCGCGGATCGGCTCGAGCAAAGATCGGAACCGACAAGAGACTCGAGCAAATTTGGTCTTTTTCTAATATCTCGGAGGGCTGCTGAACCGGCAATGTGAGATGCGAGATCGTGGATAATGTCGAATCCGGGCGCCCGAGTCGTGGATTCCCCTCTACACCCCTTCTGCAGTTGGCCGACACTTGTGTTTCTCTTTTTCCTTTTTTGCCCTTTATTTTGCAGAATTTGTCTAGGGAGGCGTTGTCTTCATAACCCTGTGGGCTTTTCTCTTTTTCCCCTGTCTCTCTTCCCCCTTCCATCCGGCACCGTGGATCTCAATGACAAAGTTGCCCATGTGTGGCAGTATAAATCTTTTTTTCATTAATCAAAACAAAAAAAAACCTTGGAAAGGAGAGAATCGGAAGTAGCCCTTGCGAGTCCCGTGTGATGATAGATGATCCCCTTGTCCTCTCAGATGTCTCCCCCTTCAAGCGAAGAATCCTGCTAAATTTTCGTTTCTGCGACAGCTAATGTCTGAAGTCTTTAATGATATTGATTTTCAGATCATAGAGGGCTGAACCTTCAATGGTGTATTACAGTAAGCACAGCGTTGCCTTTGTCCAGTGCGTGTGCTGCACATGTAGACGTAAGGGGCCCTTCAGTGTGAAGAGTTTATCTGTGTCTCGGACAGCCGACGGGCCGCCAATTCGACGGTTCTGAAACAGTCCAGCCTTCTTGGCGGCGCGGTGTAGGGAATTCCTGTTGTTACTACGAGGCTGCTGTGATAGGACAGCTGAGGAAGTTAGACGCTTCGATACTCGACATGCACATACATTCGTGGGATGGGAATGAGTGCCGATTTACTGTTTTCGGATTATATCGAATATCTTAGGGTGGCTAAATGCACAAGTGATATGTTGAACGAAGGACCTGTGTCATGACCGATTCAGACTTAGCAATCCCTCAATGTACCGTCGCGTATCCATTCCAAGTCCCTCGACTAGCTTTGACGGTGTGGTGTCGTTTGCTCGGGATGAAGTTAACTTGGTAGATGAAGCGCCGCCTAGATCACGGAAGAAGCGAGCTCCGCTGCTGATGCGGGCGTGGCTGGCGGGAGAGACGTAGTCACTTGATTTGCGGACAATGAAGGCTTCCTGGGCTGGGGACGGAACAAGGTCCACTCGGGGAGATGGTGCCGTTGAAGGAAGCTGAGTCTCACCTAGCGATAGAGCAGGTGCAGAAGTTGAGGCATTGTTGAAGCGCATCCAGACTATCCACCAGCCTCGATTGGTCTTGCTAGTACGCTCAAGTTCCTGCAACCGGGTGCGGGTGTCGATATATGTTGAAAGAAGGCGATGTTGGGTTGCCAGGCTCTCGACGCGGGACCACAATGTGCTCGGTTGAGAGGAAGAGGGGGAGGGAGTGCGCGGGGAGCCTGATGGTTCTCTGATATGAGAGGGTGTGGATAGGCTTGGGATATTTGGGATGGATGAACGAATGGTTAAGTTTGATGGGTCATAGACGAGGTCGTAGACTACTTGGCGCTTATTGAAATCGGGTGTGCCTTCTGTCATGGAAATGCGCGAGGCGGCTGTTGTGGGAGAGGTTGACGCCAAGAGAGGTTTCTGGAGAGGGCCTAGTTGGTGGTGGATGCTTGTGTATAGAGATGGAGATGAAAGAGAAGAGATCTCTGGGTCGAACAGGAACGTGAACATGAATGGTTGGTGCTGTGGTTGGTTAGCTCAAACAGCCGACATCGAGGAAGTCAAGCAGTACTCACCACGTATATAACTGCCTGAAGCTTTTTGACATCATCAGAACCATGAAGTTGGACATGAACTGTTCGGTGTATGATTCGACTCCGTGATCTGCCTTCCACCTCAGGCTCCGGACTTCCTTCTTCAAGGTCATCCAGAGTATCCAGATCGTCACGAGGTCCTAGGACAAAACGGCCCTGTGTATGATTCTTTGGTTCCTTTCGTTGTTCGCTAAGCCGTGGTTCACTAGGCGGTGGAGACTGTGTCTCGGGAGGTCCGTTTTGTCCAGCAGTGTCAGACGTTGATGCAGTGATTGCACTGGGAGAACCGGGAGGTGCCTCAGATGAAGGTTTGGCAGAGAAACTCCAAGCGGAGCCATAGCCAAGGGTCAGGTACTTCATGACCGTGTCTTTTGGGAACATAGACTTGTCCATAGTCTGGTCACCTTGTAGCGGAGGGGTTTCACTTCCTCTTTCCGGCGTTATCTCTTCGGATTTGGGAAGTGGCTGCGGCTCGGCTAACACCAACGGGCGAGGAATCCCCGGCATGTGGCCGAGTTCTGGTGTAGATGGCTGAGCTGCAGCTGATTCATGCCTTCTTTGTCTTCTCGGTCTTCGCCGACGCAACGAATTTGGGTCCCGCCCAATTCCATACGCTGCGTCGCCGTATCGGAAGATCCACTCCATCCAGTGAGACAAATGTCTTATAGAGGAGCAGTTAACAGTCCCAGTCCCAGAAAATACGACACCATCCGCAGGTCGAGGATCATTATCGGACCCTAGCCATTGACTTTCACCGTTCTTGACCACGAGGGGAGAGTCATTGGCTTGCCTGGACGGATCCCCAAACCTCGAGACAACCAGGTCAATCAAACCCTCTGTCCTGGCCACAAAGTCTTCAAGGACCTCTCTTTCACCACTACCCCACTCTTCCTCTCCGACCCCAATTCCCAACTCTCCTCCCGCGGCTAGTTTGATCCCATTATAGATCTCCACGATAGGGTTTCCGGTCAGAAGGAGCTCCCAATTCCATGCGAACTTCTCCCAGAACCGTTCCAAGAAAAGGCAGAAAGCAGACCTTCCAACGCGCTCATAGAGGTTGCTCAAAGAGAAATCATGAAGGAGAAGGAATATCGCGTGGGCACGTCGTAGCTGCTGGATAACTAGCTGTGGGGGTCCCATTTCCCTCGCCGAGTATTGAAATGCAGGAGAGCCAGCTCCATCGCCCGAGGATTTTTGAGAAGGATCAGCGGGCAATCGAGTAAGGTCGATAGACTAGTCTAGTGTAAGCTGTGATGTTTCCACTAAGATTTCGGTCATTCTTACGGCAACGATCCACCAGTCCGTCTCCAGCTCGAGAAGAACCACCCGTGATTTATCTGTCTCGACATATTCCATTGGCTTGTCCGAGAAATTGCTAATTGAAGACCACATGAGCTGAATCCGGGCCCACGCCTTGGAGTGCCTCCCACCTAGCAAAGCTCACCATGCCCTGCGCTAGGCCTATCTGACGCAACTTCTCATTTCTGTCACTCTCGGACCTTTTGCCATCGCCCTCCTCTGCCTGAGAGTCCTCTGTACGTTGATGCTCCGCCTTCGAGGTGTGGAAAACGATCTGGTCTTCCACTGTCTCATCGGTGGGACCGAGGGTCGGGTTGTAGATGGCGAGGAAGGAGAGCTGCGCAGGTATCACGCTATCATGACTTTTTTCAGGCATCGCATCGTCTGCTACTCGCACTCAAGCGATCGCAGTTAAATGCGAAGGAAGAGACGAGGGGCCGGGGTCCATGATGTTGATATCACGTGGCGGCTTATCGATAAGCCAGTCTTTTGGTCTGAGTCTCGAGCTTTCCCCAGCTTTTGCAGAGTCAAACATGCTCGTCATACGTGGAGCTGGAGCCTTTGGTCTCCGCAAGAATATATCTATCTTCCGATGGCCTGCGTCGAGGCTTTTCTCAACCAAACAGTTTGAACCTCTCAGGATCTTATTCTGCGGCTCGGACGAGTTTAGTATTGCCTCCTTGAAAGCTCTCCATGCCTATCAGTTGAAACAACCGGATCAAATTGCTTCTATTGACGTGGTTTGCCGACCGGGGAAGCGAGTGGGAAGGGGCTTGAAGAAAATTCGCCAAGGTAAGTCGCATACACAGGATAATTGTACACCTTTAATTACTTCTCATTCTGATGAATGGTTTTATACAGTGCCCATTCGGGAGACTGCCGAGGACCTCTCACTTCCAATTCATGAGATTGACACATTTACGGGATGGAATGTACGATGAATCTTATCAAAGGACTTATTTTCTCATCTGTACTCATTATACTAGCCTCCAGTTACTCCGAAAGGTCCGATCAATCTGATCATCGCGGTATCCTTCGGACTGTTTGTACCCCCACGTATATTGAACTCCGCGAGCTACGGAGGCTTGAACGTGCATCCTTCATTACTGCCAGAGTGAGAAATCATCGAAGTATAAGAATGAAAATGTCCACTAACCACACTATAGTTTCCGCGGTCCGGCTCCTTTGCACCATACGCTCTTGGCTGGAGAAAAGTCCACTGGAGTTACTCTCCAGACACTACACCACAAGACTTTTGATCATGGAACAATTCTCGCTCAGACCCCGCCGCCCGGCATTGACATCCCCAATCCTGAAACCTGCACTGTCCCTGAGCTCCTGAACGTCGTTGCACCAATAGGCGCCCAGCTACTGGTGGACGGTATTAAAGATGGCCTCTTTGTCCCCCCCTTGAAGGACGTAGGCTGGAGAGCTCAAGAGAAACCCGAGAACCTAACTCACGCAACCAAAATTAGACCAGAAAATCTGCACATCGACTGGGCAAACTGGACAATGCGGGAAATCAACCGACGCAAGCGAGTCTTGGGTCCATTATGGAGCAAGGCACTTGTCGGATCGAACCCTCTAGATGGTCCTCTTACATTTCAACAAAAGCGAGTAATTCTGACTGAAACCGAAGAAGTGGACCCACCGAAAGGATGTGACACTTTGGCTGTGGTCCCCGGTCTGCCATTCGTGAATGCTCCCTATCCTGTTGAGCCCAAGAAGGGTAGAGCACTTCATGTGTTCACTAGGGACGGCAAGGTTCTGCGCATCAATAAGATGAAAGTAGAGGGTGAAGCAGTGGCCGATGGGCTTCGTGCTGCGATTAAGGCTCGCATGTTTGGTGATCGGTCATTTCAGTCGGAAGGTGTTGAGTTTACAACTTTCCGTAATCCTCTGGTTTGAAAAAGTGAAGTTTGTACGTTATTGCTGTCTATCAAATTAATACCCTTCATTCCAAGTTCAATGGTGGTGTTCGGCGTCTCTATCTCGTTGTAGCAAGTGTTCACTCCTCATTCTGGAAGGTCACTCGATCCCTATTTAAAAGCGAACCCAGCATCTGGAAAATTAGCTCTGTCACCTAAGCGAACAAACGATACATACCGATCTGAACAGCCTGTCCCGTCATAGAAGAGTTCTTCGCGGTGGAAATGTAGAGATCTGCGGTGTCTTCGACTTCAGGCTATCACGAAGTCATTAGTGTCATTCAGTAGAATGGATTTCAGTGACTAACCAGCCGCTTGAGAGCTGTCCTGCCCTTCCATCCATCGATCTGATCGGAGGTAAATCGCTGGCCCTAGTATGTTATTAGCGACATCCTCTATAGAAGCGTATAACAAGTCATATACCCATTCAGTCAACAGCAGACCCGGAAGGACGGCATTAACTCGGACCTTAGGGCCCTGAGTATGTGCAAGACATTTCATGAGGTGGATCACTGTGGTGATTATCAGCAAATCGTTCAATGTATTTAATATCAGAGAAGCTTACCAGCTCCCTTGGTGACGGCGTATGGCAAGCTGCTACCGCTCGGGGTGACACCCTGTTTTGACGGAATTAGCTCCCAACAATACTGATCCATACCATGTGGTCACCTACAGCAGTTGACGAAGTGATGATGAAGGCGCCCCCCCTCAGGATTAGCATTGAAAGTGGACAAAGCAGCTTTGAAAAGATAGAAGCTGCTCTTGACATTGATATTCCAGCACTGCAGGAGTTAATAAAGTTGGCTCAAGGCGGGCATATAGGCAAATACCTTGTCCCAGTCTGCATCATCCATTGCGTCCAAGTCGGCAAAGTTGACCATCTTAGTCCATCCCTGTGTGATTGAGTAAGATAAGATTAAGCCATTTGCGGATATATCCTGGATTTACCCACCGCGTTCGAGATCACGACATCCAAGCCACCCAATTGTTCAATAGTTGCTTTGACAACATTAGTGCATTCGGCCTGACTTCCCGCGTCCTACAAGATATCAAAACAATGTAATCAGTAAATCATTACTCAAGAGTGTACCCGGGTTGGTCGACTTACACCCTGCACAACGATGGTCTTGACTCCATAGTTGCTTGCGATTTCGGAGGCAACTTGATCGGCTGTCTCCTTGTTTGACACATAGTTGATGGCGACGTTACTTCCCTCAGCGGCGAATTTGTTAGCTACAAGAGCTCCTAAGCCTCTGATTATTGTGTCAGCAATGGCAGCATGAAAGTACTTGTTCTCCGCAGAGCAAATGGTCTTACCGAGAGCCACCAGTGATTAGGACATTGCGACCTTTCAGAGAATAAGGCATTGTGGTTGAATTGATGAGACCACGTTAAGATTCATCTGTGACTTTCAGGAGTACGCAGTCAATGAATCGGAAGGAAATCTCTTGCTCAGATGTCCTGGAGCTGCTCGATGAGGGGAATGCGGGGCTATTTGCGGGACACAATGGGGTAGATCGGACGCAGTACAACGGATATATTCCGATCTCAAGAATCACTACCCGCTCAGTCATGGGTCGATTGAAGAGAATAAGCTAAATATACTCCGAACTCGGCTCACTTCGGTAGACAATGCACAGTATCGCCTCAGAACGAATCTACAATCCCCACATCGGTATGTGGAGGAGAAACTAGTGCGGGATTAAGCCTCGGCTTTTGCGAGGGTCTTACGGACAGATCATTCCAATTCAGGTTTCTTCAATAGAACGAAATAGCAGATTGTAGTCCTGCACGCATTAGAGTGTATTTTTACCCTCGGGCTTTGGCAAAACAGCCGCGCCCGCATACTGTGTCTGCTTCATCCCTGGCCATGCCCGCCGCCCTGCCAGACTCCGCCATTGAACGAGAAAGACGTCAGCCAAAGGAAGAAGTAAGACTCCGGTAGTGCTTAGACCATTGATGCGGGCCCATGATTCTACAAATATGGTTCGCAGTCTTGATACGGCCTGTGTAGAGCTGCTACCGCACATCCAACGGGAGACGGATTCATAGAATCGAATCATTTTCGCAACGAGAACAACGCAGAAACCTACGGCCGGGCCATTTGTGATGATGAGGTCGGGCTGAGGTGAGAGATAATTCCTGGGCAGTCTTTTCTGACCCGGATATCGTCCCAGAAGAACATCGAAGCACGCCCAAAGGCACTGAATTGTCGAGAGAGGTGTGGTCCAGTATGACTGATGGACACGTCGTGCTCGTGGGATTGTGACAATATCGTAATCAAACTCGCCCTTCCCAAGGAAATCGGACTCGAATTCTCTGGCTTTCTTGGCGCTGAAGTCATCGCCCGAGCTCACGACGTACGTCCTATAGGTATAGTGGGTGGGATCAAGGGATATGTTTCTCATCATACTGAGCATCTCGGCTGTATGGCCACCGCTGCCGAGCACTAGGAGCAGGTGAACGGGTTCGTTTTTCCGGCGGACTCGGGGTATCGTGGCATGATGGGAATATGCTAGTGAGGCGACGATGACCTGGATAGTCAAATAGTCAGCTCAGTATGTGTAGCTTTGTTATGATCAATTTGAGGACACCACATACAAGAAGAACAAGAAAAACAAAAGTCGCAATTGGGCCGAGAAGCTGCCAGAAGAGCCTCCAAAGAAGCCAGAGTGCAGAAGCCATGATGTCACTGGGTATGCGCCGAGGTGTTGTGAGCTCGAGGTTCGAGGTTCTATGAAAAGTTCATGATGGAGGGAGAGTGGAATTCCAGAGAAACAGATAACAGCAGGTACGAATGGCAGCTGTCTTCCCCAAGCAACGAGAGCGTTGCTTTCATGGACAGGATTGAAGCTGTCGCGTCGACGACACGTGCCCGCAGTGGTCTGTGCATCCCCGGGTTTATTTTCTTGTCTTCCGTCGTTTCTCCCTTCATACTTGAGACAACGCCAGCTTGCTACTATGCCATGGCGCTTTTTCCTAAGCGTTTGACCTGCCACGGCTGTGGGCATCGCTCTCCTCAACCCGTCCGTGGATCGGTTGGCAAATTTCATTGCAGTCATTGCGACGCCGATACCTACCTCGACCAGGTGTGTCTTCGGAAAGCGAATCAAAGCCCCTTCAAAGACACTGATGTGCGAATTCTGTACAGAATGGAGAGATTACAGATCCTCCGGCCGCTGATACCAACCCAGCAGGTGCCTGGAGTCCGCGCCCCGACCCAGCCGATTCAATAACTAGAGGCTCCGACCTCTTTTGCGCCCAATGTCTTCGCAATCAGCACCTGCTTACGACATCCCTGGCAAATTACTCCGAGGCGTCCGATGATCCCAATCATCCCGACGAAGAGCAACGCATTGAGGCTTTCCGCAAGACCATGGAAGACCAATACCCGCAGGTGTGTGATGCTTGCGAGCCTCGAGTGGTGCAGCGCATGCGCCAGGCTGGATACGAAGCGAAAGCAGATCACCTCCGACGGATGATGGATCGAAGCAGAGCAAGTAAAGCCGCAAAGCGGGAGAGAAATTGGGGTTGGCGTAGTCTTCTGGTCTACGCGGGTGCCCTTGGATATTGGGGTAGTGTGGGCGGACAACTTGCATGGGACGGAATGAGTGCTTTGACTCGTCCCAACTCCGTCTATCAGGATACTTCCCTGGAGATCACGCCATCATTACTATCTTGTGGCAGATCTGCATGGGAGCTTAGGCGCATCCCTGGCGAGTGCACCCGTGATTTGGCTTCGTTGGCTGGTCTCTCGCTCGTTGCAGGCTGTATATCAATATGGTGGAATCCCAAGCTACGCATGAAGGTAAATGGAAAAGGCGGCAGATTCATCGGTCTCTCAGAGTACTACAAGGGCCAGCTCGTTGTGTTGGTAGCGCGCTGCGTGTTCTGGGCACTGCTCAAGGACCCATCCGCGAGTGGCCTCAAAGCCGACTTACCTCCTGCTCTGCACATGTTCATGTTCATGTTCACTATTCTCGTGAGCTATTGCCACCCTTCAACCTTCGGTCACGAGCTAATTTCCTAGTCTGTTGTGGTTTCCCGTCAAGTCGTTAGGTACGACGCTAGCCCGTTGGTGAATTGGGCAGATCACTCGTGGGAGACGAGAGTGCGCAGCCCAGGTTCCTCTCCGGCGCCAGCTGATCATGGGCAACCACAGATCAACTCGCCAAATGGCACAGGCAAACAATTTGTCCCATCCTTCCCTATTGAAAAGCTGGCTACAGCTCCGCGCCCAGCGAATGAAACACCTGTCATTCTTCCTACGCCTCCACCCGTGGCCGATGATATGGATTGGACCCCCTCTGCTCCGCCAAATCTCCGGCCAAGTGTGAGTGTGGCCCAAAGAAATCAGCCACCTTCAAGTGTTTTTGATGGCCCTTTACCATTCTACGGAAGTTTGCCCGCTGCTCCAAAGCCCCCGGCCTGGAACCTCCGCACTCGCCAATCAAATAAGCCTATTGAGCAAGTCGTTCAGCCCAATCCATTCCATCGAAGCCCGGTCCAGGCGCCAAACATGCTACAGCAGCACCGTGCAAAACCAGAGCCCATCTTTCAAGCCCCAAAATTCTTTCCACAGGCTGATTACAACCAAATGACTGGGTTGGAAACCCTTTTTGAAGAAACGTTCGACATTAGCAAGGATGTACCGAAGAGAGACAGGGGCCACTCAGAGCGCAGCCAAGATACTTCTTCCCGTCCCATCCAAAGCCAGCTCGTGTATCAGTACCTTCGATTGGGGTTGTTGCTGGCCTCCATGGCTGCATGGACCTTTTCTCAAAATCACGAGCTCTTGATCCAAGGGAATTATATCGAGGCCAGTGCTCTAGGCAGCGCCAGTCTGATAGCGGGCTTTGCATTCTTGGAAGCCGTCAAGCGACCCATGGTGCATTGGAACGGTATGGAAATCTTGGTGTACCTCACGGAACTTGTTGCCGCTGTCCACCTGGGTAGCCATCTGCCCAAGGCTGATTTCGAGCGCGCCTACTTCGATCGATATGGCAAGTTGCTCCTGGTGTTTATGACTGTCCAAGAGTTTTTGGGTCTTTTGGCTTTCCATCGTGCATTGCCAGTTGCGAATATGCCAGACGCCCAACCACCGACAAGTCCTTTCTTTCCTCAGCCCGGGTCACCCCATCGCCAATCGCAGTCGCCCACAACCGGTGCTATCGCCTGGCCTTCTGTGGAGTCCCCGCCCAACCGATCTCCTGTTGCACCATCTTTAGAGTCGCAGCACCCCGTGCCTCTGCCGTCGTTCTCCCAACGCAGCGCGCCTGCTCTGTCCTTTGGGTCCTCCGATGGAGCCTCCACCCTCTCCTCGGCGCTGCCGGAGGTACCGAATTACGGGCTTTCAACGTCGCGATCTCTCAATACCTTGCCTGTCAAGAACCCGCACAGCTTCACTATGAGCGACCTCAAAGCCAGCGATCCACCGTCAGATTATGAACAAGACTCGGACACTGAGACAATTGCGACTACGGCGACCAACAGGACCGATGCTACCGGTCTCAATATCAGATACGGGCGCCACCCCAACACCGGGTCCAACTCTGCTTTTTCACCACGAAAGAATGAACTTGGCTCCGGCATTGGCGGCTTGAGTTTGGAGGATCGTCCTACCCCTCGACGCATGACGCGAAGCCAAACACAACAAGGCATAGGGAGCCTTCGACGCCCCGGCCGTCCTATTAGATGACCTTTTGCATATCATCTCATCTGATTTGTCTCTTCTCCGGTTTTCATTTTTGCGACAGTCTGCAGCTGTATCTCTTTGACTCTTGGTTTGGTTGTTTCTCTTTGCATTCTAGCTGGCTAGAATTAGTCGGAGTCCGGTCCAATTGTCTTTACATCTTTTGTTCCCAGGGACTTGATTCACCACACAATTCATTCATAGCGGAAGTGGTTTTTTTCTTTTTTCACTTTTTTTTTTTTGTGGGCTGCATTGTGATGCTTGTCCCCAAGTGTTGTACATAGGCTTGGAGGGTTTAACGACGGACATGAAATGACGAACGCGCAATGTCGATACATTTTTAAGCGACTGCTTTCTGTATCCCCATCTTTTTTTTCCTGGACAAGGTCATCCTTTTGATCTTATCTGCTCCGAAGCCAACTATTACCTTAAGAGGCCCAGTCTCTCTCGATCGGGACTCCTGTCATCAAAACAGTAAAGAACTATTGCGACCAAGACCAAGTGGCAGTACAACTGAGCACGCCTCGGTGCTCACCAGCCTTCTCATTACCAAACACAACACCTCAACCAGAGAGTTCCAGCACTGCGCCAAATCATAGCGGAGAACCATTCCCTAGAACCGTGGTAGTACCGATCAATCCGCCAATGTCCCATCAGCTGATCACCCGTTCGGCAACCATGGATGAGCGTGTGAACGAAACATCATTAAGAATAAAAAGACCAGAGCTGACGTGCATCGTCCCAGTCCAACGAACCGAAAGAAATGTCTTCATTCAATAACTTCCAAAACATGCTCGACCAGCAGGTCGGCTCGCTGCCGCACCGATCTCGGGCAGCTCCAGGTATGGCACGGAAGTTGTCATGTCGACTAGCTACTCATGAGCTATGCAGAGAATCCAAAGAAACAAAGGCCCATCCCGGCAAATTCCTTGCGCGTCCAGGGAGCCGCTTGGGCTACCGCCGGCGGCGGAATGGCGGCCACGCTTAACGGGGCGTATCGAATCTTTCGAAATTTCCGTGGTTTCAAATATATCTAAGATCCCGTTGAGACGAGTCGGCGATGGAAAAGTGCAGCTGGGTTGAATCAAATTGAACTTGGAGCGGATCACTCGTCCTGTTCTTCTTTCGCGCTCGACGACACCGTATTCAGGAAATGACTCCGTATGTAAGATTCACAGCTTTATGGACAGTGGTTATACGATTCATCCCTTGATGAGCTTTTGCGTCTTTCTCTACCTGACAGGTAATTCGAGTGGTTCGACGACTGGTACACTGCATAGTCAGACCTGTCCCTGACATAATAGACGAAGTCCCTTGGAACCACCTCATCGACTAGTCCTTCTGTGTACTATGAATTCCTGGGATACTGACAAGGGATCTGAATCGTCATCTTGTCGTCGTTTTCTATTTCATGCGGGTCCAGCTGCTTGCTACTTTACCCAATCGGGCATCGGCTTGGGGTATTTAAATCGTGTCCCCCAAGTGATCTTCTCCTTATTCTTCTTCTTCTTCTCTCCCTGAGTAGCCTTCTTGTAGAGTAACCCTCAGCTGTCGGGTAAACTCCTTGTAGGGTACCTTCTGCCATTTATTGCCATCTACCTGCCATCTGCTTCTCATCTATTTACCATCTCTTCTCATATATTTTGCTAATCTTCCGCCATTTATTCTTTCGCGATTTACCCCGACGAAAGGGCTCGCACCTCAACGTGGTGTCGGGGTCTAGTAACCCTCGCCGACTCAGTCGGTGGTGGCGAAGCGAAGACGAGCCTACTAGAATAGATAACTTATGCAAGTCCCAATATAGATCGCTCATTAATGAGGAATTTCATATTACCGCACTGGAGTCATAGGCAAGCTGTTTCAGGCTCCTGGCGGGTTTTAGAGGATGGAGTGTGATGAAGCCAAGGCGATTAGAGATGTAGCTGGAGAGATTGAACCGAGCTTGACTACAGCAAATTGTTTTACTGTGGAATTTTGTTGAACGAGTGCCTGGTGAGTACGAGTTGGGCCGCATTGTCGTGCGCGCGACTCTGAGGCCATCTTCTTGGAGAGAGGCTGGGACATAAACCTTTCACCCGAACATTAACAAGCTCCATTGTCATTCTTATCATAAGGAAGCGAGCAGGTCAGTTCGATCTGCTCTGTGGAGCAACATGCTCCACATGAGATTCAACAGCCTTGTTTGTATCTTCCGCCGCCAATGTGTGCTCGGGGTCCGCAGCCTTCTGCTGCAACAACTCCGTCACACCAAAGAGGTCATCCATCTTTTCGAGCGACATGCCCTTAGTCTCAGGGATGAAAAACCAAACAAAGACCCCCATCGAGAAACAGAAGCACGAGAAGATAATATACGTCCTGTAACCAATCCGTCAGTAACATCCCCTCTGAGGCAAGAACCTCCATCCCCGACCAGAGACTCACCCATAACCATTCGAACCAACAGTAGCCAGCATATTCGGCACAGCCCTGGCAACCACAAAGTTGAACAACCACTGCGTCGCAGCCCCAAAGGCAACGTTTAACGACCGCAGCCTTGCTGTTGGAATCTCGGAGACATAGATCCAGCAGACTGGACCCCAGCCGAACTGAAAGAACGCTGCGAGCAGAAAGATGCATACCAGAGCGACGTAGCCAGCGGGTATGACCGGGGCACCTTTCACGGGTGGTGCGATGCGCACGTATAGTCCGATATACAACATTGCTAAACCTTGAGCGACGGATGTCCAGAGGAGGGATCGGCGACGACCGAGAGAGTCAGCAACGAAGACCAAGAAGACGCCGCAGCTGATCATTTTGACGATCCCGTAGACACCTGTCGCGAAAAGGTTCGTCGCGTTTCCGGTAACTCCAAGCTGGAGGATGTTAGTCTCTTTCCCGGACGCGTCACACGGCCGTGAAGCCGGGTTGGTTGAAACTCACGTTCTTAACTAAAAAAAAAAAAAAAAAAAAAGGGTTAGCTTTCTCCCTTCAGTCAAGTGGAAGAGGAATTGACATACAAATCTGAGGACTGTAGTAGTTAATAGCATTCGTCCCTGTCATCTGTTGACAAATCATCAAGAAGATCGAAATCATTGCCCTCTTTCTGTTTCCCGGAATCAACCACATCTCTTTCATGAGATCCCAGAATCCAGAGCCACCAACCAGTGCTCGTTCCTGCTCCAGCTGTACTGCGATAGCCTGAAACTCGTCCTCGACATACGGATGATCGGCAGGTAGTGCGCGGACTTTGCTCAAAGTAGCGCGGGCCTCTTCCCATCTATCCTGCTTGGCGAGCCAACGAGGTGACTCATTGCAGAGGAGCATACCCACGAGCAAGAGCACGGCGGGAAGGCCTTGCATAGCTAGTGGGACGAGGTACATTGTCGAACCGGAAAGGTGAAGGAGAGAGCCGTAGTTGATCCAGAAAGCGAGCATGATCCCCATTGTGATG
The DNA here is from genome assembly GCA_028828935.1 of Penicillium sp. IBT 18751x. NCBI lineage: Eukaryota > Fungi > Ascomycota > Eurotiomycetes > Eurotiales > Aspergillaceae > Penicillium > Penicillium sp. IBT 18751x. The sequence continues at coordinate 1,180,181 of JAQJZS010000010.1, read as the reverse complement.
AAGAGCTGATAAAGACCCGTGAGTCCGCCGCGAATGGCGCGTGGTGCATTCTCGGAGACATAAAGGGGGTTGATCATCGAGGCAGCGCCGACTCCGAAGCCTGTTATGAGACTATGGTCTGATTAGGGTATGTAACAGCATGGTTGAAGGCTAGGGGTTGTTGCTACGTACCGTCCGACGTACATCGCTGGGAGGTGACCACTAGCTGAGGCTTGCATGATGACTCCCACAATGCCAACCACAGCTGCGCCGATCAGGGCAAGTCTTCGGCCCCATCTTTCGGCTGCTGGGGAAGCAATCAGAGCTCCGAAGAAGCAGCCTGCTTGGAGCGTGGAGACTATGTTAGCAGAAAGATTTGCTTTGGCGACGCTGTCGAGGCCTTCAAGGCCGTAGGTTCTAAGTAGAAAGTAAATTGAGTACAACTCAATCAGACCGGTAGCAGGAGAACGACTCACTGTTCAAATGGAGGCATCGTGAGAACTCCGCCAATGATGCCCGAGTCCATGCCGAACAGCATTCCACCACAACACGCCTGCGAATTCATCAGGAAACCACCTCCGCTTCCAGAAAGGACACAACCCACCGAACAGGCAAGCGCATAGACTCTCCATCCATAGATCTCCTTCGGGTCCGTTTTCATCGCCTCATTATGAACGATCTTTTGCAAAAACCACGACATCGTGAGTCATATACAAATGTATATCAGGGATGCAGGTAAAGAGATACAAGCAAACAAGGGTCACACCGGCCAGAGCACGATTATTATAATCCATCGTCGGCAACCACATCTCAGTATAGCGCCGGCAACTGATAAAGCACGCTCCCACCTAATTTACGAAACCCTGTCACCCAAGCCCATCATATTGCCCAGCTTCCCGTAGCCTATGACAATGTCGGGACAGAAGTCCCAAGCTAGACGAGGACACTCAAATGGAAACATCCACGAATCCGAACCCTGCTCCCCGGCTCGAGTGCCGCACATGCCCAGAGCCTATATCCTAGCTTCAGGCGGGGGTGTGGGGGTCATGGGGATTAAGTTCAGAGAAGCACGGGCTGATCCCCCAGATACGACATAGGATGGAGCTATTCTGGGACTAAGTCGTAGTGACTATCTGTGGGGGAAGTGAGGTTGATTAGCCGGGGGTAGAGATGATCTTTGCTGATCTGGGGGCTTCCTTGCGGGGAAGGGAGCTAGGACTTGTTCTTGGCGGGTGAGATGGGGGGTGATGTTACGGCAATAGGGAGCGGAGAGGGGGCGTTAGGATCGGGATCGTATTGGAAGGAATATGAGGGATGTGAGTTGGGATATGGATGAAGTAATTTCGAAGGCCGTGTGGCGTTGGGTGACTTTCTCGCTGTACCGACGCTTGTTGTCTTGAACGCCTGGCCCAAGTTCGTATACTTCGACATTGAATGCATTTCATTTGGATTGTCTTGAGATGCATATATGGTGACTTTCATGACCAGCGTTAGCGTCTCTTGTCTGGAAAACAGGACACGAATGCCCTGCAAGTATGCCAATAGCTTGCACAGAGCGGTCCACCCCTCACAGTAAAGGGTTTGAATCATTTGCCTTGCAGTTAGCCAGTCTTTCAGATCAAGTCACGAGCGGCGAGAACATTTTTAGGTTTAGTGAGCCGAGTAATCTCGGGACAAAGCAGATTGCGTAGGTCTGAGATTGAAGCTACTGATTCTCCAATCTCATCAGCGTCCAGCTAGATCGTAAGGCATCTATGGATAAGAAAGACGTTCATATGTGGGAAATTCACCTTCCACCAATAACCGAGCTTCACGTCGTATCCAGTGGCCAAGAAAAGTAGGTTCCAGGAAATGATATAAAGGCTGGGCATCCGATGTGGCGGTTCCACCTTGATCAGTAGAGTAAGCAAGAACCCTAGTGACGCGAGTTTGAGAGACACATGGGTTATATTATTCTATGATACAGGGCGCTGCTAGTCTTGTAGCATCAATGGCCTGCTAGTAAGCCGCCAAGATACTGAGAAAGTTCGGTGACAACAGTGTCATGTGCACCATCTGTTCCGCCGAGACCTTGTTGCAAAATCTCAGACCAGCGTTGGGTAGAGATTTCATGCAATTTTTGTCCGTTCAGGACTTCGTGCACTCTAGTAGCTTGGTCTGAAGCCGTAGAGACATCCGGTGAGACCGAGATTGTGCTTTCGATAATAGCACCATGTTTCAGGCGGAGGAATGCACGGGTCTAGACTCGATGTTAGTTTCTCCTGGCTATACACTATCTGCGACCTTGGAAAGACTCACCGAGGAAGGAAGAGAAGATGGCAATGGCGGTCGTTCACGAGGATCATCCTCGGTAGGATGTGTCGAGAAAGTAAATTGCGGTGTTTGAGTGTACTTCCACTCCAATGAACGCAACTCGGCAATTCCTTTCGCAATATCCGGCTCCTGTTCCTGAATCTCTCCCACAGTACCCGCAACCCACGTATCTCCCGAAAAAATTTCAGGTTCGTTTGCAAGAGCCCGGCGTGCTCGAAGCACCGCATCAGGATCAACGCCATATAGCTGTGCAAACTCTTCCACCACGCTATCTATCACGCCCTGCATCGAAAAGAACGACTCGGCCAACGCGCTCGACACATTGCCCACGGGTGATCGCACACTTTCTACGCCCTTGGCTTGGATATATCTACGGGCTGGTGACCGCAGGAATCGACCAAGATCATGGATATTAGGCGAGTCCAGCAAGCAGGTCCCATGATGCAAGGCTCGGTGACGGGTGAGCTTGAATGCCGATCCGGAGACCTTCCGAGCCGGCGGTTCATTTATATCGGTATTTGTCGCCTCCGGCGTCATAACGATATCGTGGCGCTCATTGACGCTCGTGTTGACAGCACCGACGCGGTGCAGTGCGCGAACCACCATCTCCGCGTGCTTGTTTCGGGTGAAAGGTGCGCGCGGTGAAATTACACTGTAGTTGAGATTTCCTTCGTCGTGGAAAACAGCTCCGCCTCCAGATCGTCGTCGAACGTACAGCGCTCCGTCGTCTTGTTTACTCGGCCGACGATCATTGTAGAGTGCGCGGAGATCGGTCTCCAGCCACGGATTCTGGTTTCGACCGATAACCACACATGGCTGGTTGATATATAAGAATAAGACGCACGAGTCGATGGGGGCGTTCTCTAGCAAAAAGTGTTCAATCGAAAGATTCACGTAAGGGTCGGTCGAAAGCGACTGATAGATCTGGTGTCGGGAATCATCGCGACGGGCGAGCTCGGCGAAAGGCGAGGATGAATTGTGACGGGCCCAGCCCTTAATACCACAGGTGTTACCGCGCCATGGCGAGGACCAGCATCGTCTGGCAAGCATTGGGAGTAAGGAGCACAGGGAAGTCAATCAATCAATTATCGATAAATCAATTGCCAAAATCCGGCCGATAGTCGGATGCACTAAGCCCAGATAGGAAACTATCGATGAGTCGATTTTCCGCTCTTTTTCTGAATCGTCATCTTGGCCTTGTGTAACAGTCAGTGTTCTTTCCCTTCAATTGACTCCAGAGTCTTCTTCTTTCTCTTCGTTTCTCACTTTTCCCGACTTCAAGACTGCATACCATTCATCATGTCGACGTGGGGTGAACATTTCCGGGTCACCACGTAAGTTGCCCCTCCATAGCAAACACATATGACACCGTCTGATCTCCTCCAGCTATGGCGAGTCTCACTGCCGCTCGGTCGGCTGTATCGTCGATGGCGTCCCTCCCGGCATGCAGCTCACCGAGGACGACATCCAGCCCCAGATGACCCGCCGCCGTCCCGGCCAGAGCGCCTTGACAACCCCCCGCGACGAGAAGGATCGCGTTGAGATCCAGTCAGGCACAGAGTTCGGTATTACATTGGGTACTCCAATTGGAATGATGGTCCGCAACCAAGACCAGCGGCCCAAGGACTACGGCGGCAGCACAATGGATCTGTACCCCCGTCCCAGCCATGCCGATTTCACCTACCTCGAGAAGTACGGCGTCAAGGCTAGCAGCGGTGGTGGCCGTAGCAGTGCCCGTGAGACCATCGGTATGCATGCACATTACCCAGAATAGATCTCGTTACAGTCTAACAACTCCCTACTAGGTCGTGTCGCCGCCGGCGCCATTGCCGAGAAATACCTCAAGCTGTCGCACGGCGTTGAGATCGTGGCCTTCGTCTCCTCCGTCGGCAACGAGTACCTTTACCCCCCAACGCCCGAGCACCCTACCGCCTCCACCAACCCAGAGTACCTGCAGCTCCTCGAAAAAATCGACCGCGAGACTGTCGACAAGTTCGCGCCCATTCGCTGCCCCGACGAGGATGGAGCTGCACGCATGACCAAGGTCATCGAGAAGTTCCGCGACAACCACGACAGCATCGGCGGGACCGTGACCTGTGTGATCCGCAATGTGCCCATTGGCCTGGGCGAGCCCTGTTTCGATAAGCTTGAAGCCAAGCTCGGCCACGCCATGATGAGCATCCCTGCCACCAAGGGTTTCGAGATCGGCTCCGGTTTCGGCGGCTGTGAGGTTCCCGGCTCTATCCACAACGACCCCTTCATTGCCTCCCCCTCCGCCGATGGTGTTCAGCGTCTCACCACCAAGACTAACAACTCTGGCGGTATCCAGGGTGGTATCTCCAACGGTGCCTCCATCTACTTCCGCGTCGCCTTCAAGCCCCCGGCGACTATCGGTCAGGCGCAGACCACCGCCACCTACGCCTTCGAGGAGGGTGTTCTTGAGGCCAAGGGTCGTCACGACCCCTGCGTCGTGCCTCGTGCTGTCCCTATTGTCGAGGCGATGTCCTCGTTGGTGATTATGGATGCGCTCATGGCTCAGTACGCTCGTGAGGGTGCGAAGAACCTGCTTCCCCGTCTGCCCACTACTCTGCCCACCAAGCCGACTACTGCCCCCAACGGTGCACCTGCCTCGTAGGGTTGACTGGCGGGAGAAAAAGCATGGTCCATAGTGCATTTGAAGGATCTTAAAAATTTTATAGATATCATTTTGTTATTTTTGTTTTGGCTGACATTTTGTATTTTCGGGCTTTTCAGAGTTTTATATATCCTCGATGTCAGATGCAAAATTGTTGAATGAGATGCATGAGCAATGATTATGAAAAATGGCTGTCGAATTTCCCAATCAACCTTTAGCAGCCACGGCATTCATGCTCGCTCTGATGGATTTACAAATCAATTTCGACTTCAAAGGTCATAATTTCCAGTCTTTTGTAGAACAATATTGTTGGGCGTTCAAGATATAATAGCTCTCGCGATGGTAAAGTGTTGATAGATCTACGTGCAGGTCACTCCTTGTCTAAACAGATGATTGTGTAGTCACATTAACGTTCGTTTAATATGAGCTATAGGGATCATTAGATCATGAATGACGAACACGATCTTCTTTAAATGACCATCAAAGGCCTTTGCGTTCGCCATATTGCATAGAGGTTGTGAGCATCTGTCAGGGCCGTCAATGGGGAAGGCGGTAAGTTCGTACTCATCACATAGTTCGAGTAGCCACATGCTGTGACTTAAAGCAATCAATATCCCCTTCCTCTACAGTTGAGTGGTTGATTTTCCAATTTTCACCTTTGGTTCTACAGGAATATTCCAGAATGAAAGATCTCAATTAAGTTTGAGATTAGCCCCAAATTAGCCTCGTCGATCCTTATCATGGACCCACCTTGATAGTCTTTATCCATCTCGTTGATCTTAATTCTAAACCATATGTGCTGGCAATTCAGCGGCATAGGAAATCCCATGTGGTAGATTCCACCTTTAAGCAAGCAGACTAGAACTATCATCGCGTGTGCGGATTACGTTTCCTATCAACGAAATGTAATGACGCCAGTTTATCCAATTTTTGACTTCTCCCAAAATCAACAGTGGCTAGCGAAACTAGTCAGCCACATACTGTATCTACTAGCCACGTGAGAAAACCGCTCTAGTTTGTCCCAAGCATTGGACCACTGTTCACAGTTATTTCTTATTTCACTGGGAAAAGGGAGGTTGTCTCATCACTGTAGCTGATTATATTCATATCACTAGTCAAAGGAGCATCTGAGTGAAGTGTCTGAGCATCTAGTCTCATTTATATGCTTTATAATGCTACGCGAGTCAAATATACATCAATATTAGTATACCAGGTTCAAGATGCAAAAGACCAAGTTCATTTTATGTACTACGAGGCAATCTAGACAAATCGCCTACTCTTCTTATGACAATTCAAGACAACGCTGAACAACTAATACAAAGACACCCCCCAATAAAGAAAAACACCTCGCAGACCCATCAAGGCCTCATGGATATCGAAAACAAAAGCGACAGAATAGGGACAAGGTCCATCAAAAACGAGAGTGGCATAAACCATGAGAACGTGAAAGGGGTCGTGTACAAATTTCCCAAGTTGGAAAAAAAAAAGTTGATAATGACAAAGCGGAATGTAATTCAACGGTACAATCCAATGATATTAGTTACTCACTCGACGAGTACTAGGCGCATTGCTGAGAGAGCGACTGAGACTGCGTTCAGAAACATTGTCCATGTCTGTGGCATTGACAACTCGTAGGCGCTCCCGGGGTGCGGCGTAGGTTGTCTGCACGCGGTGGTCTTCATCCCACATCTCGTCGCAGGTGTCGTCGTCGCCGAGCCAGCCTGGGGCGTTTAGGAAGAGGTCGTCGCGGGTGGATCTGGGGCTTTGGAAAACTCCGTCTGACATTCGTTTTTTGGCAATCCAGTCCTTTGCACCTTGTTTGCGTCGGGAGAGTTCAGCAGAGGCGCTGACGGCTCGCCGGGGGGTGCTGACCCCGCTGGCATTGGGAAAGGCGCCCGGTATCATGACGGTGCTGCGACGATCAATGCCCGATGCTAGAGGGGCGGCTTCAAATTCGGCTTCGCTGCTTGTAGGGCGGCGGGTCAGTGTCAGGGCGCGGCGGACGCTTGAGAAGATGCCCTCTGAGGGTCGAGGTTTTGAGTAAGGTGGGAGCTTTGAAGGTGTTGAGGATTCGCCGGGAGTGACGAGGTCTGTATCGTAAAGGAGAGACTCATTCTCTGCCCGGTGTTGGGAGAAGGTGGTGTGGGCAGTTGAGTAGGAGTCTGTTGAGAAGGACTTCTCGGACGGTGCGGCCACGCCGTCGATCTCGCTGTGCGTTGTCTCGCGATTATGACCTGGGTCTAATTGGTCGAAAGAGTGACCACCGCTGCTGGCCCAGCTCAAAGGTCGGTCGATGACAACCCCTCGCGCTTTTGATACCTGGCTCAATGGCTTGCTATTGGATGAGAATGAAATGGACGAAGCATCTGACAAGTTACTGGATGTTCGGCCATCACTCTTTGTCGGAGAGACTCGTCCTGGGTCTCCAATGTCTTTCCGGCGACTGTAGAATGGGCCTAGGCCAACGCCAAAGATCGTACTCCTGGGAGTCGCAAATGGAGTCTCCGGATCTGCGAACGGATCCTCAGCTTCGACTACAGTCTTAACTCCAGGAGGTATAGTTGCCATAAGGCGTTCCCGGAAAATTGCCTCATCCTCCTCCCGCTCGTCAATAGGATGGATATCACTCGTAGTGTCACTCCGGCGAAATTCTGTGAATCCAGAAAGTCTCTGAGGCCGTTGCTGAGCAAGTGGTCGACTGTTCTTGGTCGGACTCGTATCCCCCAGCAGCCCTGTCCTCTCAGCGGCACCCTCACCCTGCTCGCTCCAGGAACCCCGCGTATTGATACTATTATTTCCAGACCACGGATATGCAGGATCCAATGGTTGCTTCTCACTCATTTGTGAGCTGCGAATACTGCTTGCTTGGAACGGGTCATCACGCCCCCAGAAATGAGCTCGCTCGGCACCCAAAGCCAATTCTCGGAGCTGCGAGTCCCGCTGACCTTTGAGACGGCGCTTTTTATCTCGCTTCCAAGCGTATATCCCAATTGCGATGAGGAGAGGTAGTCCAAGACCCAAACCAACCCCGAGTCCAGCTTTCTGGCCTGTTGTAAGTCCACTGCCGTGAGACTTGGACGATGTGTCAGAGTTGGATAAAGCCAATGGATTGGTGTATGATTCCACCCAGCTACTCGATGTCGTGTTGAAAAGATAGACCTGAGAGTTGCGCTGAGAAGAGGTAGTAGACCTCTTCGAGGTTTGCTTTGGAATGATGTATCCGCCAGCAACCATCAGTACATCTCCGGAGAGCATGACTGCTGAGTGACCAAAGAGTCCCGTGCCCTCTGCAATGCCAGCGTTGGAGGAAGATGACGGAATTGACCAAGCCCAGTCGCTCACACCACCATATTCCTCACCGACCTTCAAGACGACAAATTGTGGGTCAGCCGGGGTGGACGTATCCCCGACCCAGCCTCCAATAACGTACACTGTCTTTCCATCACCCGAGAGAACAGCAGTATGGCCCGATCGTGGCTCTATAAGGGTTTGACTCCGGGCCAGCTCCGTCTTGGTCCTCGCTTGAGAGTTCACATTCACGAAGCTCCAGCTTTCTTGGGGTACGGAGAATATCGCAAGCTGGGACATGTTGAGGAAGGCTCGTCGAGTATGCCCGCCAATGAACAAGAAGTCTTGCTGCTTTTCTGTCGAAGCCAGAGACGAAGTAGCCGGGAGAGGGACAATGACCATCCCGGCCTCGGGAACAGGAGGTGCGCGGTGCCCAGTCGTAGTGGCCAGGTATCTGGAGGTGTCCGTGGCGGAAGGGTCTAGGACAACCATCGATTGGGAGTAATTCGCAGCAGAGACCCAGGTTTGATCAGTCGCGTTCGCGAATGGACACATTCCTCCGAAGGTGTACACCGAGCTTTCAGTTTTGTTGCTTGATGCAAAGGTAAAACCGGCAGACAGAAGGTACGGCCTTGCGCTCTCTTCTTCTGGGCTCACTGAGAGCTGCGACCATGACCCATTGCCTGTTGAGCTGGTGTTGTCGGAATGGAAGCGCCACAATGTATGCTGGTCGGATGCATGGTTGCAATCGCCAGTGTAGACAGAGATCGCGCCGTGGTCATCAATGACGGGTATCAACGCGGAGGCCTCTTCGGAGCTTTGGAACGGTGCCTCCGGTAGCAGGGTATGAAAGGAGGGGTTGCTTGAATCGACACTGGTGGATATGTTCAGCGATAGAAATTCGGTCTTGCCCGTCGAACTGGGCTGGAGAAGATACGCAAGTGTATCATTGTATTGAGGTGCCAGAAAAAGTGAGGATGGCGTGTATGGAATCGCAGCGGCGGACTGAAGGAGCAGTAAGAACGCGGACAGGCCGAGTCGGCTCTGCTTAGGGCGATGGCGGGGATTCATAGCGCGCGTCTGGGATCGCTATCTGAGACAAGGTCAAAAGAAGGGATGCATTCCAGGATCGGCGATCATGATGCCACGCGAGAATAGAGCTGTCCGAAACGAAGTATCACTAGGAATACTCTAGCTTTGATCTCGGTGTCTAGTGTCAACGGTTTGGAAGAGAAGAAAATCCGAATTGATGTTTGTGCTACTCATCACAAGCCAGAGCTATGGGTAAACACAGGCCACGGGAGCCTCGACCATTTACTTCCAAAGGAAGGGGGGGGGGGGGAAACCCAATCAGAGTCACATTTAAAGCTAGTGCCGAGAGTTTCCCAGCTCTCGATAAAGAAATGGGAGCCAAATAGAGTGCCGAGAGCTCAATCGGCGCGCGATCAACGGCGTTGCGCGGGCAACGGGCAACCAAGTGGCGCTCTGAGGCGTCTCGATTGCGCGTGTCATTTATCTGTGCACTTCGCAACGAATACTTTGCAGTGGAATTAATTGCAGTGGGTCTCAATTCATATATTATTTTCCGCTCCCACTATGTAACAGGGCCGCAGACCCTCTTGTCATCATCATATGAGGGGCCCAAATGTGCCCACGTACCGAATGACCAGCTCCAAGGTGGGGGGGTATCAACAATCTTCGAGAATAATGACTTCATGCCAGATGTTTGCCTTTTGATCTGCACATCGAAACTAGGATGCTCCCGGATCTCCACTATCGTATGATCTGTGAGAACACGATGTTCAGCCCTATATGCACTCAACCGTCGTGATACGAACGGCCCCGACAGTCCCTCAGATGGGCCCGAACGAAGCCATTGGATGAATCGTCCAGGGTCGCACAGGGAGGCGTGATGTGGCTTAATGTGGAAATTGCCCCAGAGCTCCATGAGGTAGAAAAGTGAGGCGTTTGCAAGACCCAGAGCGGAGTGTCTCGTCCCATTGCCAGGGCCACCTTGGGCATACACAAGCCCCACCGACAACATCAGCCATTAGTGCAATGAAGAGACAGTGAAGAAAATATATAGGCAGGAATAATATCTACACGAGTTGAGGTCAGACGAGTGCCAGAGGTAATGGCTGCAACATTCACCTAGAGACCGAGAGCGGCCAGCCTACTACTAGCGTCTATGCCAGCCCCGCCTGACGAAGCTCTATCAAACAATTTCCTCGGGCCCTGGCTTACCGAATTTTTTCTGATTTCATGTTCTCCACCTTGGCCTTTTGTCGGCTTTGGGTCAGTTGTTGTCAATGTATTTCTCATTTGCCGCTTTGCAATGCCTGGACTGCAGTCCCTGAGTCATGGCACGGGGCGAGCTATGAGATTTGAACAATATATCGTTGAGAGTAGATATTCCATGTCAGGAGCGAGATAGTCCAGTCAGTGGGATCTCTGTGAAGCATAGCCATCTGTTGTGCACATCCCCCAAGCGGCAGATTGTGCATCCGGATAAACGCAAAGATTATTAGACGGAGTATGAATCGAAAGTTGCGCCATATAATGGAAGTCGAAGGATGTCCCTGGGAGACCTCACAAGTGGCATTGATACTGGAGTAAAAATTAACAAGTACATATACCCAGCGCTACTTGCTTTCACTAAGTATTGCTCAATATGCTTTGGATAATATGTAGTTCAATGCAAAAGACATCCTGTTTCATGGGGTTTGGCTCGAAGGCTGTCGGACTGACTCGTTCCGTATAGAGCATGGGCTAGGAGCCAAACTTCTCCCCTCCCCTCCCCTCCCCGGAACCCATTTCATGATCTCTACAGTTGACCCAGTATTTTATTTCAGTGGTACCTAAAGAGACCCATGATGCGATTGTGAAATTGTGCATAGCAAAAGAACGTCCATAACAAGTCCGCAACAGGAAATCGGTGGCTACGGGAAGGCCATCCGAAAGACCTCGCCCCCTTACGCCAGGTGGGAACTTCGCCTCAGCTTCCCCATACTTACCTCACTGACTTTACTCGGGACTCCCCAGACCATCATCGAGAATCCGAAGTAAAAGTCTATGACACAGTATGTTCCCCAGTGGGTCCAGCTCGCGGCGAACCACGGTTCCTGCGTCCGAATCAGCACGTTGTCACGCCAACTTGACATTCGATCCAACAATGGGAGTCTAGCACTATCCGTACCGTGTCACACAGCCAACCTTTTTTGGAAAGTTTACACAGCCAAGGTGCACGCGGGAACAGGTGTCCAATGGCTCAAAGTTCTGTGTAGCCGGTTCGCGGCAATCCCAGACGGGACTGTACTTGGCTGCCTGTTATCCTGACCAACCACCACCTTCGACCGGAGGCATCGCCACGTCCAGCCCGAGGTTCTCCGGACTGGCTCCCAGCGGTATTGCTAATGAATAGAAGAGACGGGTATGTGGAAAATAGGTTGGAATTGGTCCTGAAATAACTGCTGATAGGATTATCATGCCATTGCTGTAACCAATCTCTCTAGGCGGCATTGAAAGGGCAAACTGAAGCCCATGCGCAGCGTCGCATCCTTCTGTGATGTGCCAATGTACCTGTCCATCTTGCGCAAGGGTGCTCAGCCGGGTATGCAGGTGGTTTCGAGGCCAACCCCAATCTGTCCAGGAGCTGCATGGCGGTGAAACTAAGTCCGATAGCGGCGACGTCGATATCTTGCGAAAATGTACCCAACCACGCCAAGATCTATATGTCCTTGCATAAAAGCACTCATGTACTTGCATGAGGTTCAAAGGTCTTGGACCAATGCCCTGTTCCGGTTCGGGGAATGCAAGACAAAAGAAGGGAAACAGCGAACCGTGGAAAAAGCAATATCCAATACCCCGATACCTTAAGCCAGGCGCTAACAGGTTAAGGGATAGCGGAAGGGGATATTGATTCTCCAGACCGGGGTAGGTATGCATCTACTCGAAACTGTTTTGTTTCTGATTCGGACTACCACGGTCATGCAGGTGCTCAGACCATTTTCAGCGCTGGTCAAGTAGAATCTTGAGATAATGGCTCTCATCGTGAGCACTAGTCATCCTCGGTCAATATTGCGGCAGCTTTGCATTTGATGGTTAGGTCTCCACATTCCACCAATCACAGCATGGGTCATCTGAAACTGCCGCATTCCTATTTCGATTGCGAGCAGGTCTTTCCCCGGGTTGATCCATTGTTTCGGCCATCCAGGGCGCCTGCCGATAGTCGGGGTTGGAGTATCATACCTCTAGCTCCTTGTTCTATAGTTCCCTACCCGACACTTATTCCGGACAGAGGAATTATCCCTCATCACAAATATGAAAAATGTATTCTGGGTTCAGCTTGGACCGTGTGGCGATTTTCCTTACGGCAAAAATATTTCGATATCTTACTGTAAGGCGCTTACATTCGGAGCAAAATTGCACATGAAGAGAGCCCTATGGTATACACAACGCCATACTTTCCCAAATAGAGCCTCTTACATTCGCTTAGATGACCATGACCGCCTAAAGCACGAGGAAATTGCCACAAGACTGATTATCACAGGCAACGAATTCTATTGCCAGCGCCCCTCGGAGATTTTAGGGCTGTCAGCTTGTACTCATTGGTAACGGAGTAAGTCAACGGCATTCCGATTGCATCGCCCTGTGAAAGTCAAAATGGCATATCGAAATAAATTCATTGCGATATCAGTTCATTTGGGCCTATGAGACTTGCAGCTTGTAACAGAGCGAGCCCAATATTGATTTTTCACCACAGAGATCCATTTAAGTCAAACTGCACATGAAGCACAAACTCCGAACCAACCCTCTTCAGTCAAAGTCCCATCTCCCCTGAACCATCTCCATTAACATTACACAACATCCAAATCAAGCCCGGAACTAAATCAATCCATGCCTCCTATCAGCCCCCACACACCCCCTCTCGATAACGCTGTGCGACACAGACTCCCCAAATTCCGGCTGTGCCTGTGCGCAGTGTTCCCATGTAGATTAGGACTGAGACTTAAGGGACGTTAATACAGAGTAGTGAGGAAGACATGATGTGGCACCGGCCCAGCGCGTTGGATTGAGGCAAGGCCGCCGCTTGTGTCACACGGCAGGAACAGCGAGGGCGCCAATGCAGATCTACGGGGCTGTCTCGCGCTCGCACGGACCATTCAGTGCGTAGAAGCCCGAGTGCACTGATCGCTATGCGTGGGCGCTCAGGGCGAAAGGGGGCGACTCTTCTCTAGAGTTGGGGCTAAAACGGGCGAGATGAGGATTAGACCTGGAGAGTAACGGTACGGTAAGTTGATGGTAAATTGTAAGGTTGCGGGGACCTGATGGGCTTGGGCACTAGGGGTTGCTGCACGGCTGGTCTAAACCGGTAAGGGTGATGGATCGGGTGAAACGACTTGGGTGTTTATTGCGGGGTTTGGGTTTAGTTCTGGGGATAGGTGGATACACTCATGGTCTGGAACGCAGCGATGTTGAAACCTGGCTGTGTCTTGTCGATGTGACCAGATTTGGTGGGCTTAGCAGGTGAAAACTTGGTTTTCTGACACTATGGTGCGCGTGGCTAGGTGGTCAGGAGCTTTCACCTTGTATAGCAATCCAGTGATCACTGACTCGGGGATTCTTTCTTCTCTTTTTGCCCATGTCTGGCTCTGATTAGCGGATTCTGAATTACAGGATATGATTGACCTCTTGGATTTATCGGGCTTGATCGCCATTCATAGCTCAAACGCTGTCATGCTGTAAACCTCCTAGTGTCTTTGCCGCTTCGAAGGTTCCTTGGGTTTCTAGTTTGTTGCGGCATAAATGAACTTCGAATTCGAGACCTCAAGGATGACGCGCCCGATATAGAGAGCAACCAAGGCTGCGCCCCTAGCTTGAACCGATCATATTGTGAGCTTCCACGCGAGTTTTAAGGTCGGTACACTGTAACAACATTACATACTGTATTGTGACTTTACAGAAATGGGACAACCCAGGGATGCCTTACACTGGATCGATCCGATGATTCCGTTACACTAATGTAAATCTACCTCCGCTATCAATTTTTCCCCAGATAAAGTCCACAAAGAGGAACACACCACCACGTCAAAAAGATGGTGCGGGTCATCTCAGTTGACCCGTGCGCTAAGCCAAACCTTGGACTTGGCGGGAATGCGACTTCGGCGCTTCACGTTGAGTCCATAGCCCAAGGATCAGACTGATCCCGAAATCCTCGTCGGATCCGACAACTTTTCTTTTATTTATCTTTTTCTAGCTTCCTTTCCTGGAAGCGTAGACGAATGTATAGAAGGCGAAAAACGAAAAAGAAAAAAAAAGGAAGAAGGAAAGCCGAGAAAGGAGGCTAATTAGGGGCCCAGGCCCTGAGGTGATGTAATCCAGATTTCGACCGCGTTGGGAAATTGTTCGCGCACGGACTACGCTCGGGCGCCGACTGGATTGCAAATACTGCGATGCCGAAACAGCATCGTGCAGAAACGCCTCTCGGTGAATTTATACCGAGTGCTATATATTATAGCCCCAACTTGTATGGCTACTGTGCCGTGAAGTGCGAATCCTCGGCGTTGCAAGTATCATGCGGATACTACGGAGTCCCTGTTATAGCTGGCAGACAGCCTCTGGCTTGCCGGGTTTGGGCGCCACGTTAGCGTGGGCAGCTCAGCCCATCAGAGAGGCAAATACCTCTAAAAGCGAAACCCACGGTCGAGCAATGGTAGTGACTGGGCATTAGGGCTCAGACAGTTGTGTCCTCCCAGACGGTCGGGTCGAAGTTTGATTCCACGCTGAACTCGAACGATGGAGACTCGAGGACATTTTAGAGATATGTCAAAGTCAGTGGCAACCACGGTTCTCAGGCGATTTTGAAGATGATGGCTATACTGTACATCTACAGTTGGGTGGACCAGTCAATCGAAAAGTGATCCACGGACCCGCGCCTCAAAAGATACTTAGCCTGAATTAAGCACGCGATCCATTTCGCGGTGCCCAGTAAGTGCTTTGAGTCTCGACGTAATTGCTATAGGACATGGACTGGTCAAGTACACAAAAGTTGGCAAGTTTTGGCGATACCGCCACCGGATCATAGCGAGGCAGACAAAAAGATTCAGGTATTAACATGTAAACTAAACGGGAGAAATTCTATGCAAACAGAATGGGTGTACACGGACCATCCGGAGCGTCGGCCGAAGACAGCCCCACGCCTCGAATGGATCATTACCAAAAATTACTGGTAATCTGGCTGAACTCCCCTTAAGGATTTGTCCCCTCGTCATTGGTATTTCGTGCTCTCTTGTCCTATTTCCCTTGGCATCCGATCTTCGCTCTCCATCCTCCTTTTCTCTTCCTCTCTGGCCTCTCCTTACCTTTCCTTCCTTTCAACGGACATTCCTTCGCACATTGTTCATCCGACCTCCGATCTCGCTATCACCCCTCTCCCTCCCTGCCGAACGTGGCATCCAACCCAAACGCTGTATTTATAGCATCGCCCAACAGCCTGCGCTCCTTTTTCGACTCCGTGCCTCCCACACACGTGGGAGTAGCTGAGTCCCTCGTGCAGTAGCAGGTCTACCTCGATCCCCCTTGGCTGGCCCGTTGTCCGGTACACGAGCCCTCCATCCTCCGAGTCCTGACACCGCAAGTAATGCTGGCTCATTCGTGCGTTGCAATCGAGCTCCTCGCCGGCTTTCAGTGAACATATTTCAGGAACGGACAGGAACTTTCAGGAACATGATCAACGGAACCTTTGGCATCGTCGGCTCGAACACCTGAATCTTTCCCTTGTCTGCAAAGACTGCCCCTATAATTCAACAAAAAGGATGAAAATGACAGAGTCTCGAGCTTCGATTGCTGGTCTAGACGAGGCAGATCAGCCGATGACTCGGAATGGCCCCATTACAGGGGATCCCAAGCGGGATTTCAATCATCTCGACGAGGTGCAACCAACCTCTGTACAAAACGACATAGCCGACCTTGCTCGACAACCCTCGAGCAAGCAGTCTGCAAAGGCTCCCTTGACACCCGATATCAGTGAGGCACAGGCGACTCTCCGTCAAGCGTTCCCCCACGTCTACTCCTCCAGAATCCCTTCTGCCCGCACCTCCACCAGCTCCCTACAAGCCCTCAACGAAAATATTGTCGTTGATGCCCGGTCGGAAAATGGCAGCATCGGACGAAGCCCTCGGAGAGCCTCTCGACATTCGGACTCCCAGCCTGATTTTCCTGCCTACCCTGAGCTCCCTGTCTACCCTGATCAGTCCTATGCCTCACTGCAGTCCCAAATACACCCAACCTGGCAACCACCGCATCTTCGACCACGAAGTTCATATCCATCACAATCCGAGCCAGCTCCGACAAACCATCCCCGCACTTCTCGTACGGCCGGTAACACCCCGTTGTCGAGTCCAGGCTTATTTTCCATGAGAAGTCCTCGGGTTACCCCACCTAATGCCTCCGATGATGAGGGCTCACTCGGAAGCCCTTACCTTCACCCCACGCACATGCAACCGCCGAAGGAAACACACACTGCTGAGGTGGAGCGAGATATCATCACTGGGAACAAGTTCGTTAATCAGTACGAAATTCTCGAGGAGCTTGGGAGGGGTGAACATGGCAAAGTGAAGCTGGGAAGGCACGTGACTACGAAGCAAAAGGTGGCCATTAAGATTGTCCAACGCTACTCCAAGCGTCGCCGACTCGGCAGATTGGGTAATCCAGAGGACAAGGTGAAGAAAGAGGTTGCGATTCTCAAGAAGGCACGGCATCCCAATGTCGTCAGTTTGCTCGAGGTCATCGATGATCCAAATCAACAAAAGGTCTACATAGTGTTGGAGTATGTTGAGAATGGAGAAATCGTTTGGCGAAAGAAGGGATTACGAGAGATCGTCCATGTTGACAAGCTACGGCTTGAGCGCGAGAAGGCTGGGATCCCTGATACCCCGGCCTTCCTGCAGGAGAGCCAACAGTTCATTCGGACGGCGCAACACCTACGTCGGCAACGAGAAAGGGCACGAGAGCGGGTTGAAGCGCAGGCCGCAGATGCACAACAAGGGCCTATCCCAGGTTGGAGTTTGGAGCACGGTGCAGAATCATCAGATGAAGAGGACGAAGGCCTCGGGCTCGCTATGCGGAGATCGTCTACCCGCTCGGTTGCAGTCACCGATGATACTATTCCCAGTCAGTCCTCTGCTCAGGAGTCACTCGCCGCTATTGAGGGGAGTATGTACGGTGCTTACACCGACTACCCCTTTGAGCGGCGGTTCAGTACAGCTTCTAGCAGCTTTGGCTATGCTCCATCCGAGCCAGAGTGGTCTGCAGATTGTGACGACATGTCGTATGTGCCTTGTTTGACGATCAACGAAGCGCGTAGCGCATTCCGAGATTCAGTCCTTGGATTGGAGTATCTCCACTATCAGGGTATCATTCACCGTGACATCAAGCCGGCCAACCTGCTAGTCACTAGTAGCCATCGTGTCAAAATCTCCGACTTCGGTGTTTCGTATCTGGGTCGACCAATGCGTGACGAGGAAGAAGAGCAATTGGAGGCGACTGATGCGACTGAGCTAGATGATGCCCGTGAGTTGTCTAAGACTGTTGGTACTCCAGCTTTTTACGCTCCCGAACTCTGCTATACTGGTGACGACTTTGTTGATTCCATCGGCACTATTCCCAAGATCACCGGTGCTATCGATGTGTGGTCTCTAGGAGTCACATTGTACGGAATGGTGTTTGGCCGTCTCCCCTTTGTCTCCGATGATGAGTACAGCATGTTCCAGACCATTGTCAAGAAGGAGGTCTTTATCCCGCGCAAGCGCCTTGTACCAGTCAAGGATGAGTCCACCGAAGGAATTCAGCCATATTGCCGCGACCCTGGTGAACTTGTGTATGAGGACATTGATGACGAGCTGTACGACCTTCTGCGGCGGTTGTTGACTAAGGATCCGGTTCGTCGCATCACACTTAAAGAGATCAAGCATCACCCATGGACATTACGCGGTCTGCCCAACCGTCGTGCCTGGGTGGAGGAGTCAGACCCTGGCTACCAGAGCAAGGGTAAGAGGATCGAGGTTTCAAACGAAGAAGTCACCAGCGCTGTCAGCAAGGTGCCTTTCATTCAGCGCGTCCGATCCAACGTCGCCAAGTGGTTCTCTGGTCGTTCTTCAAAGGACAAAGAATCTCGCAAGCGCACCTCGACAAATTCTTCGGACACGCTGTCTTCGATGTCGAGCACCAGCACATTTGGGAAGGCTTCTCGTGGTGGTACAGACAGTCGTCGATCCAGCCTACGCGGGGATGAGGACATTTCTCGCTCGTCTAAACTTGGAAGCCAAGGCGAGCATCCGCTGGCACAGAGCGTTACTGCTAGCCCGGTAGAGGAAGAAATTAGCTGGGCCACATCCTACTTCCCGCTCCACGAGCTCAAGCCTTATGCGCCTTACAATCATTCCCAACCTCATGCCCGTGACACTACTCCGGCCCCTGTGCCGACTATTCAACGGCCTGCTGGCCCGCGACGTGCCAAGTCGTCAATGTCTACGGCTGAATCTACCAAGACTGTTAAGCCTTCCAGCTTTGACTCACACAGCACTGTGCGTCCCCGCACCGGCGCAATAATCGAAGCCCTGGGAACAACCAGCCTTGGCAGTATCTTCAGCGGCGCCACGAAGCGTGCCTCAGGGGCGTTTGGTTCGAGTCGCAGCCGACGCAGCTCGCCAACCGGTGAGACTATGTCTCTTGATGGAGATCGTCGCTCTGAGCCTAGTCTTGCTGTGAGTAATGCCTCTGCCACCGGCCATTTGCGAACGGCTGGTCTGTGGCAGGCTGCGATTCCCTCGCCCTCCAGCACGCCTTTGTCAACATCAGCTCACCGACGCAACCGGTCCCACCAGCTTGCAGGCAAGTCGTCCGCGGAGTCCTTCCATCTCACGAGGGAGGCGCTTTTGCGCCGACGGAGAAGTGACATTGAGCCCAGCGCCGACAATGCTTTGGCTCCTAAGATCCCAAATGAAAGTGCCATGTACTCATCAGACTCTCTGCACCTCCCGTCACTAGCTCCTCCCGAGCCTGTGTGTTCTGCCGACCGTCCCAGCACCGGGTTGATTAACTCCACGCTCTCCGCCGCCACTATCTCTTCCTCCTCGGCCGATGATTTCACCAGCGGCATGTCCCAAAGCGCTTCTCATCCGAGCATTCCCTCCGTCGTCTCCGGTGCCTCCTCGCTTTCCGGCGATGGTCTGTACCTCAACGACAAGGACTCCGGTGTACCATCTATTCTACGAACTGGCGAGACCGTTAAGGCTCACCACTCAAGCTCGCTTCGTCCCGAGGAAGACGAATCCAGGTACTACTGCGATGATGAAGACGAGGATGAATCCGAAGAGGAGATTCTAGTGATTGGCAAGAAGAAAGCACCTACCGAAAATAAGGCCAAGCCCTCTCTCCGATCATCTACTTGATTCGCGGTCCATGCCCATTCGCGGTGGACACCACCACAATTATCTCGCCACAACCCCTCACCCTACCACTCCGCCTATACCCTCCACGTCTACCCTAACCCGTTCGCTGTACCCCGAAACCATCCCACACTTCCCTCGATCATGGAAACCACGACACGACCTAGAGCATGTCAACATACATTAAGTGGCTTGTACATATACCATTTCCCCGTGAATTGCCAGGAAGAACTGCAGTCTAGGCATTTGTCATGGGTATTGGAAAAGGATCTTCACGCCCCCCGGTCCAATTTGTTTCTTTTCTGATTGCGCATAAGATTGCGCGCGCAGATGTCTTTTTTTTCTCTTCCGACTTTACCTGTATCTAATGTTGACACTGGGGGGGGGCGTGCTGTCATATTTTCCTATTTTCTCGTGTGTGGATTGCATGATATATGATCGGAGGCAGAGGCTGATGATCTACGAAATGAATAACGGATATTCCTCCTCAATACAGCTTCACATGTATGCTTCAATATCCCTTGATCTCGTAGATTGTGCTGGTGGCACTTCTGCTTCGGTGAGGCCACGACATATTAATCCTGATCGTCGTCGACTATTGCTTAATTTCCTCATAAGCGACTCACATTGTTGTCTCAGCAATAGAACTGCACCTACAGATGCACCCCGGATGGTGTCTCCATGATCATCGGAACCTGGTTTCTCTATATCTGTGCTCACGTCTTGCTGCTCTTCGCTCACAAAGTAGGATTGAGCACGTTCTTCAGGTGTCCAATTTAGACTCTTAGGCTCGTCTCAGTCGCCTTGCTCAATATTCAAGATTGAATAGCAGTTACGAAAACATTGAATCGGAGCTAGTGAATGTGCAGACGACCTTTGTGACCACTGTGTCACCCCGGGTTAGTGAGCTGCACCGACTGACTTTTGTTTCACAGTTATCGTGGTGTTGGATATCTACTTTCATGCGAGGTCAAGCTGTCTTTGCTCTTCTGGGAGAGCAGCATTGGGAAAATTGAGACTGGAGTGCTTGACGACTCTAGGACTCATGAGAGCACTGCTGGGAGGAGGATTTCATAGTCATGCGCATCAATCGTTGCCTGGAATCGATGCATGGCTTCGCTCCATTTGCGCTCTCAAGATAATTTGAATGAGTGAGGGTCTTGGATGAGGCCTAGTTCTTCTTTTTCATGTTGTGCCAAGCTTTGAAATCATCGTCGTGCACGACTATCCCTCTTGTGAAAGTGCATGATGTCTGCCGAGATGATGACCAAATTGCAGCTTTAGACATGCACTTGAGGGAGGAAGCTTGGCAGCCTCTCAGCACTGATCAGAATGCATCGATGGTTGAATAACTCCACGACTAATGAGTCTCATCTAAGCAATTTGAAAGATCCATCCGGCCAGAAGCGATGTGACGGCCGTGAAGTATTAGAGCTACCTAAGCAAGTCTGCGCTAGTGATCAGTTTTGACACTTTTGGCCGGGAACAAGCTCCCATACCAGGCAATTCAGAAAGCCGCCCAGTACAGGCACAAGAGGGTGTTTCTTCTGTTGACCCTTGGTGTAACCGAGAATTTGCTTATTTTTATTATGACCGACACCATTGAGTGTCGAGATACAGACCCTTATCCTCGTGTCGAGGAAGTCTTGGGCCAATGTTTCATACCTCTCATAGTAGGGAAGTATATTTCTAACCAAAAGCGATGTGACATCTTCGCGGACCTTATGAACGATGTGATAAACGAATCGGTATATCTCAGCGAGCGAAAGAGAAAATACGTCTCACCGCTTCTGAATATATGAGTTGGCCTTAGGTTAGAAGTCCCCCGGACCCATACTAGAATGCATCAGCTATAAAGCGGCGACTTGTCCCTGTAGGGTATAGCGTCAAGGATACTCAGTATGACAGGAACAATTTGAAGGCCTGAAGATCGAGATAATGAGAGTATGTACTAGAAGTACCTGGGTTTGCATTCGTGCTTATTTCTACTCTGCGAATCCGAAACCGTGCTTTGATCAAATGACGGCAGCTCTGAAGAAGCCCCGCCGGACATTCTCCTGTTTACCCCAAGTGCATCTCCTTTGCCGGGGAGGAAATGCCGAGAGCCAACTAGCGCCGAGCTTGAATTCGTGTGCCTTGCTTCATGCAGCACTCATCTAGCTCAATCAGTCAAAACCTCCGGTGCAGAATTCCACTTAGTCCTCGCGATTATCCGTGCC
Source organism: Penicillium sp. IBT 18751x (assembly GCA_028828935.1). Classification (NCBI taxonomy): domain Eukaryota; kingdom Fungi; phylum Ascomycota; class Eurotiomycetes; order Eurotiales; family Aspergillaceae; genus Penicillium; species Penicillium sp. IBT 18751x. The sequence goes on along the minus strand of JAQJZS010000010.1, from coordinate 1,158,300 downwards.
GAAGCCAAGTGACGGCTGACGGCTTGCCTGAAACATGACACTTCGGAGGATTCCCACCTCGACATCTCGTTAGACCGGCGTTTCACGGCACAAACTAAGCCGAACCCGGACTCTTTCCGGAGAAATATCTCCATCAAACGCACGGAGATCATCATGCCGCGAATTCCAAGGGCAAATTTCTCCCGTCCATCCAGACGAAGCGGATTGGTGTCACAATACTTAAAATGAGAGGGCTGCCCTCGCCGAAGGGTCGTGGTCGCTGAAGAGTTATTTCACCTTTTTCTCCCATCATGCTTCCCGCTGCGCTTCTGTTCGCTTCCTCCCTGCTCGCTTCGGCGTCGGCGGCTCTGACTTACCGCGGCGCGGACATCTCTTCGTTGATCGTTGAGGAAAATGCAGGCATCTCTTATAAGACTACCAGTGGAACCACTGAGGCCCTGGAGGTCATCCTTGCTGGTGCGGGTATCAACTCGGTTCGCCAGCGTGTGTGGGTGAATCCTAGCAATGGTGACTACAACCTCAATTACAACCTGAAGCTAGCAAAGAGGATGCAGGCCAGGGGCATGACCACTTATCTGGATCTGCACTTCAGTGATACTTGGGCAGATCCCAGTCACCAGGTATGTTTCGAACCCAATGACACGATTGAGGTACCAAGCTAACATTCACAGACCACGCCCTCGGGATGGTCTACCACCGACATCGACACCCTTGCCTGGCAGGTATACAACTATACCATGAACGTGTGCAACACATTCCACGATAATGGCTTGACCGTCGAAATGGTTTCAATCGGTAACGAGATCCGCGCCGGTCTTCTCTGGCCCCTGGGTGAGACAAGCAGCTACTCCAACATCGCACGGCTGCTGCACTCGGCGGCTTGGGGCATCAAGGACTCGGACCTGGCCACCACTCCCAAGATCCTAATTCACCTGGATAATGGGTGGTCCTGGTCTGAGCAAGAATACTTCTACAACGAGGTCCTCGCCGCCGGCACATTAGTGTCTTCTGATTTTGATTTCATCGGCGTCTCATATTACCCCTTCTACAGCGCCAGCGCGACTCTTTCGGCCCTCAAGACGAGCTTGACCAACCTACACTCGACCTACGGCAAGGACGTGCTGGTTGTCGAGACCAACTGGCCCTATGCTTGTCCGGACCCTGCTTATTCGTTCCCGTCAGATCTTGCAAGCATTCCGTTCTCCGTGGCTGGCCAGGAGGAATACCTGGAGAAGCTCGCAGCAGTCGTTGAGGGCGTCACTGGGGGATTGGGTATCTACTACTGGGAGCCAGCGTGGGTTGACAACGCAGGTTTGGGCAGCAGCTGCTCGGATAACCTGCTTTTCAGCTGGGAGAATGACGAGGCTCGCGCGAGTGTGAACACGTTAGGCGAGATTTAGGAAAGTCTAATCCTAGATTGAACTGTTCAAATATAGCAGAGGCAGAAGCATTTTTATTTCCCCGATATTTTTGGCGTAAGTCGGGGTAAATTACCCACGTCAGCGAGGCAGACAGCGAGCAATCTGCCTTGCCCTAGGTCTCGGAACCCCTCGTGGTCCGCGCCCAGAAGCGCTATCCTGTATACGGACTAGATCCGAATGGAGTCCGTGGGTGAAACTCAGCTGCGTGGCTGTGCACGAGAGCTAAATGTTCCCAGGCGCCTTAGCCGGATTCTAGTCTCCACCGAAGACATCAAGATGAAGCGTTTCAACGGTCGCTAGGGATAAGAATGTGCCCCTTGAAGCCTTTTAGACGGGAGAGTAGGGAAGATAAAATTATTGAGGTGATTGCCTATCTGTTATCGGTGGACTCAGCATTGTGGGGATTGGCGTTCGGTCCAGCGAAGTAGGTAATCTTCATAGTACGTGAGACAAAAAGATCGAGGGCTATACGGGCCATACGAACAGGTGGATCAGTCCATAGTTGCTATCTCTTCGAGTTAGGGCCCAACTTACGCCGGTTGTACGGAGCCCCCAGACCGCCTTCTGCACGTGAAGTCACCATTAACTGTGTTCCTCCAACTTGCATCTTGCGATGCGATTTTTTGTTGCTGACACCGGTTTTGACTGTTTCCTTGTTCTTTGCGAATGCCAGATCTTCGTCTCCTATTCCTCCCCGCGCTGTCCGCAATCCGTCGCTTGCCACCCCCCTAGGATACAAACATCACACTCGGATTTCATTTTGCGCCGGCTACACTCCTCGTTCTTCTGATTTCCAGTATAATTGCCGGCACATCGTTGGCGAGGGTCCCCACCTTGACGTTGCCACGATGGCGTCCCACGACCACTCTCAAGGCTCGGGTGCCTCCCCCGCAGATGTCAAGCATCGTAGTGTGAGCCCGTCACCCCACGCTCAACAGTACCATGACCCCACTAGCCTCAACATGGATCCCTCCATGTCCGCATTCCCCTCCTTCGACAATACAAACCCGGATATTGGTATCAGTGGTCAAGACGCCTACGGCTATCCTGCGTCCTACCTCTCCGGAGCACCGCAGGCGCAAGGCTACGTACCACAATCAGAGCCCTTCCCTCCGGCGATTAACACCAACAATATGTCAATGTCGCAATCGTTCGAGGCGAGCCTGGTCAGTCACCTCGATCCCGGATCCCAGGGTTTGGGACACCAGCAACTGGATGGCGGTTATATGCTCAACACCAATCCCGGGAAATTGGAATTCGGCTACCAAAACCACAGCCCGAACAGCGCGTCTGCGTCGGAATACGACTCGTCACTCCTGCTAGATCCGCAAATGCATCAGCGCGCACAGCCCATAAATCAAGCAGTCAACCCGGCGGATCTTGTTAGCCCTATCTCAAATCCCTCGGCATCTTCTCACCCCTCCTCGCAAGAAAATCAACAGTCGCCAGGTCCTATCTCTCCACCTGGCTCTAATCCCGGTGCATACTACACACCCCAGCATTCACGACACACCTCGCTAGACCCGGCTACAGCGGCTTATTTGAGCACGCAACCCAATCACGACTGGCAGAACGTCATGAATAGCTCCGCCGCGTTTCAGGGTCATCGCAGAGCGCCCTCGGAGGTGTCTGAAGTTTCCTCGGCCAATCACTCCCCTTACCTACCACAGCACGATTATGAAGGTATCGAGAATAATGCGTCGCCTTCTTTGCCGCCACAAAATGATCCCACTTTATATGATAATGCACTCGGTATTGAGTCGTTCACATTGTCAGAACAGCAGCAACAGCAGCAGGGATATAGCCCACTCCATAGCCCATATATCTCGCCGAGATTGATTCCCCAGCAGGGTGGTGAGATGGTGCCAAATGCTTCGTATCTTTCGCCCACTATGACATCTCAATTCCCATCCGCGGACATGTATGGCATGCCCCAGGATGACATAATGAATGGTATGACCAGCGGCGGGCCTGATATTGGACAAGCGTCTCAAATGGCGCCCCCGTCCATTAATGTGGAGTTTGCACCGCCTTCGCGCATTCCCAGCTTCGGCCCTGGTAAACCGGCTGCGGATCTGGACTCGTTGAGTCCTCCAGCGATGAGTAGGTCTCTTCTACTTTAATTCTGATCTTTGACATACTGACTTGATCCCAGGATCCCGTGTGCGCAGTAAATCCGATCCCTATGCACACCCTGCCTCACGCTCAAGATCTCCGGCGACTTCGGCAATAAGTCTCGAGGCTCTTGCTCCGAACACGCCGCGCTCACTGTCCCCCCACTCGCGCAGCAATCCTGGCTCTCGCGATGCATCACCGTCCCGTGCTTCCAATCGACGCCTTTCAACATCGTCCATTGAAAGCCGAAATTATATCCTGGATCTCGCTGATCCCCAGCGCCCCGGCGCTCTCCCAGGAGACTCAAAGCGCGTCCAGAAGCACCCTGCCACTTTCCAATGTACACTTTGTCCGAAGCGATTTACCCGTGCATACAACTTGCGCTCCCACCTACGAACACACACCGACGAGCGGCCGTTCGTCTGCACAGTATGTGGCAAAGCTTTTGCCAGACAACACGACCGAAAACGTCATGAAGGACTTCACTCCGGTGAGAAGAAATTTGTTTGCCGCGGCGATCTATCTCGAGGGGGAAATTGGGGCTGCGGGCGCCGATTTGCACGTGCAGATGCACTCGGCCGCCACTTCCGATCAGAAGCCGGCCGTGTATGCATCAAGCCGCTGCTTGACGAAGAGTCTCAAGAGCGAGAACGAGTTCTTCTCGAACAGCAGCAACAGCAGCAACACCAACCTTCTGGCCATCTACAACCCGTTCCTCAGCCACTCGTCATGTCCGGTGTGACTGGTATGGACGGTCAGTCATCTGGCAACTTTGTCCTACCAGCTGCGCTACTTGCGCAATACCCCGCTCTGCAGACACTACAGTGGGACCAAATCCCTGCTGCGGGCGATGATCCAAGCGATATCGGAGGCCGGAGTAGTTTCGATGCAAGCTCAGGTGGCGAGTTTGGATTTGATGAAGATGATGGACTCTCTAATGTCTCTGGGATGAGCGGTGGCTATGTTGATAATCAGCAAGCCATGTACGGTAATCCGGGGCAGTGGAGTGGATGATTTTAGATCCAACTATTCAGCTCAAAAAAGGAAAAAGGGAAAAGCGTCTCCTCATCTATCTGTCTTTCGTTTCGCTTTTGGTTTTCAGAGGGCCGGTTTAGAAGGCATTGGCGTTCAATTACATGGCGGGAGGTTCCTTCTTTGCAACATTTCTTTGACGTTCTCGTTTTATACACCAGCATTCGTTTCACGGTCGTCTGTTCTCTTTCTTTCCGCAGGCCTCGACCTTTGGGTGATGTCTGCGTTCATCTCTTTCCACTCATGGAGTGTGATGCATTTGATGATTTTTATTCCCCCATATCATACCCTCCTCTTGTTTTGCTTCTGGTTTTCTGTCCCCGGGTTGGCTTGGCGATGAACAGTTATCGGTGAAGTGCTATACACCATGTCAGCAACGAGAAGTTGCAAGAAATGTTAGATCTTCATCTTTATTCCCTTCCACGAAAATATCAAGGTCGTCAGATTGCCGAGGAAGATAGTGGAGAAGTGTACTGGCAAGAATACCGAAAATATGCTTGGATATTCGTCTATTCAAAAGGATATCTACAACTACTTCGAAGCCTTCACTAATTTCTCCACTTGGCGTAGCCACTTACGCGAGAATTCCTCCTCCGTAAATCTCAATGCCGATCTCCTCGCCCGCTGACGCATAGCAACCTTTTCCGCCTCTGGAAGTGCAAGCGCTGCCTCAAACGCAGCCGCGAATTGCTCCTCAGTTTCGGCTCTGAACCCAGTCGCCCCGTCGCCGAGATCAACGACAATGTCCTCGCGTGGACCGCCGGAATCGTGGGTCACGCAGATCAGACCTGCGGCTTGGTACTCGACGACACAGATGCCGAAATGCTCGTTCCACATCGCGTTCACACCGACGGAGGCGGTGGTAAGGTGGGAAAGGACAGCGGGCCAGCTGGCGTCGCAGAGGAAGGTGGTGTGATCGCGGATGCGAAGTTCATGGGCCAAGAGACGAAGGTTGTAGATATGAGTCTCATCTGGGCTGGCGTGGCGGACTGAGCCGATCAGGACGAGTTGAGGGGGTGGTCTATCAGCGTTGGCTGGGTTCTTGGCTCGTTCTTGGAGTAAACGTGCAAATGAGCGCAGGACTAGCGGGTGATTCTTCTCGGGTCTAAATTGCGCGATGTAAAGCAGGACGGGACGGCGGGTTCTTTCGCTCTCTGCAGTGACGTCGATGGTTGATTCGAGCTCAGATACGGCCGTGGGTGGGAAGACGACGGCTGGCTCGGCTGCGGTCCCATCGCCTTCGCCTTTGTCTGTACTCTTGGAATTGCCCCAGAGCTGACGGATATGTGCTGATGTCCACGAGGAGTTGCACATGACAACGTCCACATGCCGGCCTACCCAGCCGTACAGCCGGGCGAAGAGCTGCCAGTATCTGCGCTTGACGGCGCCTTTTAGGCCCTTGCCAGCACCGGAGTTCATACCTTGCACACCACTCTGGTCGTCGAGAGAAGCCAGCATATCAGTTGAAATGGTAGGGTAGTGAACGTAGGCTCCGGTGGGCACTGTAGGGAAGAGCCACTTGCTGAATGCCAAGGTGAAGGCATAGCCCATGGTATCCACAAACACATCCGGCACCAGCAGTGTGAAGGCGTCGTATGCGACCACAAGAGATCCCAGCGACTGTCCCAAAAGTGTCATATAGGGATATGAGCTTGCAACAACGTACTTGCGCGTTGTCAGATAGAGCAACACCACAGTCGGGGCATGCAGATGGATATTGAAACGTGTCTCCACGCGCTCTAACATGGCCGCCTTGTTTACCTCATGGTCACCAGTGTAAATGGCACAGATGGCCTTTGGCCAACGCTTTTGCGTTGCGCGCACGGCTTCCCAGAGTACTCGTTCTCCACCACCACCGGCATTACTACAAGACACGTCAGTCCAAGTCCAAAATAAGCCATAGGACCAGTCTCACCAGAAAGGATGAAAAAATCCAATAATGCCATCCCACTCAGCATCTTCACCGCTACCGCTCTCACTACTGCTTGTAGTCTTCACCCCACCAGTCTGATCCACCTTCTCCCAGTCCTCATCTTCCTGGTTCCTGGCCCCTGAATTCGTTGTGTCCGTAGCACGCGGCGTCCGACCTTCCTCCTCCTCAGACCGCGCCCGCGCGATCACGTATTCACGGCGAGAGCGCGTTCGTCGGCGAATCAGCCATCCCACGCCGCGAAAGACCAGACCGATCAGGCTTCCCACAAGTTGCGGGAGAAGCACAGCAGTCGCAGTAACAATGAAAAGGACTAAAACTGCATTAGACAAGAAGGCCATGGTGGCAGAAAGTCACCAGTGGCACATAGTAGAGTGACAGTTGGTGAAAGTCAACAAAGCGTTGACGTAACAATGCATACGTGTCACCTGATCCGTGTTTCCCTCGGTATCGCCATCTTTTTTCCGCTCTTTCCATTAATAGCTCAATAGCTATTGTCGCCATGAACAATATCCGCTCTTTGGGGGCTATACGCCCTCCTATAAGAGCTTTGCGCTTGCATGGCCCGCAGATCCGTCTTTTCCACCAGACAAGACCGACCCGACTCGTCGCCGAAGTCTTGGACGCCTCCTCCGGCTTTATCCATGGCGTTCACTCGATCACTCACCTGCCATGGGCTGCATCAATTCCCCTTACAGCGGTGATTGTGCGAATGTGCGTCGGATTGCCATTACAATTTATAACACGAGTCAACGCGCGACGAGAACGGGACATCGCACCTCTAATACATTCCTGGCGAATGGTGGGCTCGAATAAGATATCAGCATTACCCCCGGGAATACAAAAAGAGACAGGGAAAATTGCAGCAGGGTATCTCAACATTATGTCCAAATCCCTGGCGAAGAAGTGGAAAATCATGCGAGGCTACCGATTCCTCAATCTCCTACAATTGCCGGTCTGGTTATCGCTCATGGAGAGCATGCGCGCAATGACAGGGAATCAAAATGGAATCATTCCATACCTCCTATCGTTCGTCAGTGGCCACGAAAACGCCGCATCCCTGCCGGCCCTAGAGCCGAGTCTAGCCACCGAAGGCGCTCTCTGGTTCCCCAATCTACTAGCCGGTGATCCGACAGGCGCCTTGCCTCTGCTTCTGAGTGCTTCAATTATCTTGAATATCCGCAGAGGCTGGGGCATTACTACACCAGCTGGAGATCTGGCTGATCTGCCTACAGCGCAGTTGTATCGAGCTACATTCTTCCGAGGATTGGGAGTCTTCCTTCAAATATTAGGTCTCAATATTGGTGTGGCGGCCTTCGCTAATGAATTGCCGGCGGCTCTCATGATCTACTGGATCACCAGTACCAATGTGGCTACATTACAGACCTTCTTATTGGAGAAGTATATGTTCATGAGACCCCCAATTCCCAACTTTCAAAAGAAGTACATGGTTTACCAGAGACCAGGTGTCTCTGATCCCTTCAAGCTGAAACTGACATGACCTCGTACCTGATTCATGGTCATATCAAAACGGATTAGCTGGCGATCAGACTTTAGATCGTCAATTCGAGACCTGCTCGTTCCCCGCTTTTCATGGAGATAGCAGGGAAGTTACCGGAGAGACCTCGGCATCTTTCTAACATGGTGATTCTCGGGATCTCTGTCCCTACAACATATCGAGTGGATCAAGGCACTTGACTTCAACCCCAGCCATTGGGAGACATATGTCCCTAGCTTTTGGGTTCTCAAGTTACAGGAATTCAATTCGAGTGCGCCAGTGAGCGAAGGGGATTGATTCCACGAAGAGATGGAATAGTGTATAATAATGAAAACAAACATTTCGAGGTTCTCACTCATATAAAGCTTTATATCAAAAAATGAAGCATCAGGAACACGAAGTTCATACTCTGGCACGGACCATTGCTAAGCATCAAGCACAGAGTAGGAACTCGGCTTATGAGATGGAGTGAAATCATGACCTCGTTTCTAGGAAGTTCAGAGTAGATATGACAATTTCCCGATGTAGCGCTAGCATGCTGGCTGGACTTAGTACATATCGTCTGCAGACAATTTCAAGTTTGAGGGGAAAGGAAGGGAGTAAGTGATAAAAGAATGATAGTAAAACGTGGTAAATTAATGTCGAAAGCGGAAATTTGCCTATATCTTAGAAGGCTACGATTGGACTCTTCTGTCAACTCAGGAACCATGGAGATTGGTACTTGTGCAGAGGATATCAAGATGAATTTCATGGTCTTCAAATGGCTCGGACTCAAAGGTCTAAATAGCAGAAAGAAACTTATTGACACAAAAAAAAAGCGATTAGAGTTTTGCCTTGGGAGGCTCCTCTGAGGCACTAGCTTCTTTGTTGATTTCGACGGTGCCGCGCGAGTCAGTGCCTTGACCGAAGAAAATGACCTCTACGGTGACATCGTCACTAGCAACAAGTTAGCATGATTTTCAATCAGAATTACGAAAAACATACCGGTAACGGCGAGAGTAGGGACTCGGCAGGGTGAGTAAAGCACACATCATGTCCGTGTCCTTGCCTCCCATGGCATTGCGGACGAGGTGAGTAGCCACATTCTTGTCCTCGACAACGAACCGGTCCGCCACACCAGAGATATCATACTGTTGCTGGCGGATCGGGCGACGCTGGCCCTCGGCGGATGCATCTGTCACTGCCTCGACAGGCAGCTGCTTTTGGCTGTTGAATCCGAACCAGCTCTGCAGCCAAGCCTTGTTGCTGCCGCCGGACTGTTGTTGCTCGAGCCATTGGCCTACCAGACCAACGACTTCTTCGTTACTCAGCATTTCCCAAAGACCATCAGTGGCCATGACGATGAAGTCGCCCTTTGAAGGGTCCATCTTGGTAGTGGTAATGATGGGCTCGGCAGTGACATAGGGGGGAGTTTTCAGGAGAGGGGAAGGAGTGCGACCAAAGAATTTCGCTTTAATCTTGTCTTGGATGTCTTTGGTCCACTTGTAGGTTGCGTCGCCGAAGGAACGGCTAGGTTCCAGTTGGCCGAGGATACGACCGTTACGGGTCACATAGGGTTCATTGGGATGTTCTTCCCGCAGACGCTTCATCTCCGATGGGGTACCACCAGTCTGGTCCTCGGAAAGAGCTGTGGCAGTCCATTTTCCCGTGGGTCCTCGGCGACCCAGAACCGCGCGGGAGTCACCAGCAACCGCGACCTTGAGGTCCTTGGAGTGTGAGTCGTAGAAGCTCAGGAGAGCACATGAGCCAGATAGTGCAGGGGCGAGCATCTCGGCGGCCACGTTTCGCGAGTTCTCCTTAAGGACCTTGTCCACGCTCTTGTTCACAATGTCATCATCGAGCCGCATGAAACCCTGCTTGATAGCGGCGTCAACAGCCTCTGATGAGGGTCTAAGCACCGAAGGATCGGCTGCAGCGGCTTTGTAAGTGGTATTTAGTTCGCGGGCAACGTATGAAATAAGCACATTTCGCAACTTGGCGGATGTTGTCCAACCACTAGTCCAACGTTAGCGTCCACGACTTCCTTAAATGCATGCTGATCTTCTTACGAGTGACCATCAAATACTGCCCAGAACATCCAATCACTGTTCGGCTCTCCATTTGTGCTGCCAGCGACAGAAGATGGCACCTCGACGATCTTCTCGGCATGGTCGTCCTCAATAGGGGAGTTGCTAGGAACCTGCACAATGTCGTATCGCACAACTCCCTTGCCCCGGTTAACTAAATAAGACTCCTCATTCTTGCGTAGCTTTTCCGTAGCTTGTTCCGGGGTCAACATGTTCAAAACGCGTCGGTCAGAGTCGTCGGTCGTCTTCTGTAGGGGCTGATCTCCGGAGAGAGTCGCAGTATAGAATTGATCGTTACTCACTAGGAGAGCGCGGCGAGTCGACTCGGAGGGATCTTCGGCGTGTGCGGAAAGGATCGCGCTGGACGCGAATCCTCGAACCTGTGTTGCGAGTGACTGAGCGTCGTCACCTTGATACGCATACCATGCCCCGGAGGCGACGACAGTGGAAATCACAGCGAGGGAGAATTTGCGGAAATACATCGATGACTGCAGAGCTACCGGGACAAAGGACGGGCGTCTACCTGCAGAATATGGGCGCAAGCCTCGTACCTGGTTGTGGTTGAATGAGAGCGGACTAGGCCGTTTACCGACGGCTTGCCATACTGGTGCACGCCTAGCAGTCCGGAGCGCCTGGACAGTGGCCCGACGCATTGATTCGAAATCAGCAATTGGGTTCTTGCCAAACGGTTCGTGATTCTGAGCTGCCTCTCCAAGGCGATTCTCAGTATTCAGACTGGAAGCCAAGGATATGCGAAGACGCGACTCTCGATAAGGAAATCACGTGCAATACAGGCACGACACTATTCCTGATCGGGGCCGTGTCGTCATTCCCCGCGGACTTGGAGATTCTTTACTTTCTTTCGTTCGATCGAAACTTGCAATTCGCCTCTGAGGTGAGACATCGAGATGTCGTCTCGAGCCATCAGAAAGCTGCAGAAGCTGCGCGAACAGCAGCAGCTGGAAGAAGATCACGATGACTCAAGTGACAATGAAGCCCCACGCCCCGCTAAGCCAAAGTTCAACGCTTTCGATCTTCTCAATGCCGGCGATGATGAGGATGAAGAGTCAGAGGAGGAAGCTCCGGAGCCTATAACGCAATCGGTACAGCCAGAACCCGAAGCGGAACCCTCAAAGCCGAAGAGCGCCAGCAAGAAGAAGAAAAAGAAGGCCAAGAAGGCCAAAGCAAACGCAGCTCCCGAGTCAAGTTCCAAGCCATCTGACGATGCAGAGCTGGACGAAATTGACAGAGCTCTGAAGGCTCTGGCCACGGATGGACAAAACTCGACCAGTGCTGATCTATTGGCGAACACACAAGTCAGTCGAGATGCCTCGTTCCCTAAAACCACCGATGAGCTACTCGGCGTTGAGCCAAAATTCCTCAACGCAACGAACGAAATGCGGCGGCTATTCGGAAATGTGGTTTTGGAAAATTTTGACCAGCAAGATGCAGGTTCGGGCCGCAGGCGGGACCGCAATCGCGAAACAGTCGACCTTGGTCAAGCTTTGACCGGAAGATATAGCCCCGCCAGCAGAGGCCAGAGTCTAGCTGGTGTTACATTACGCCGGAATGTCCTCATGCAAGGAAAGGACGATTGGCCACGCGCACCCAGCGGAGGTCTAGGCATGGAAATTGTCGAGAAAAACCCCCTGGGCAATACTCTTTACAAAATCGTGCACAATGCGTCCTACCAGGATGTACAAAATCAGTTCGACCTCTGCGTCGAGTCCATGGACCCACAGCGGTTGATTCATCACCTCCAGTACAACCCCTACCATATCTCTACTCTTCTTCAAGTCTCCGAGATCGCCAAACATCAAGGAGATCATGCGGTTTCCGCCGACCTTCTGGAAAGAGCGTTGTTCAACATCGGGCGTTCCGCCCACTCTTCCTTCAACAACCGACTCCGGGAAGGTCAAGCCAGGCTTGACTTTATGAAGTTCGAGAACCGAGAATTGTGGCTTGTTGGTTGGAGATATATTGCCAACTTGGGCATGAAGGGAACATGGCGGACCGCCTATGAATGGGCAAAGCTTCTTCTGAGCTTGAATGACTCCGATCCATACTGTATCAGACTGTTGATTGACCACCTGGCTTTGCGTGGCCGAGAGTATGCGCAATTTGTCGATATGTGCACCCAAACTCGCTTCAGCCGCGACTGGGCCGATTTGCCTAACATCCAGTGCTCACTGGTGATGGCTTACCTACGTCTAAATAGACCTCAGGACTGCCGCCGGCAACTGCACCATGCTATGTCTCGTTACCCGTGGGTGTTTAGTAGACTCGCACAGGAATTGGATCTTTCACACATTCCTAAGCAGATCTGGGGAAAGATGCCGCCAACTGGGTCTCATGAGCTCCTTACAGAGCTTTACATTACTCGTGCAAAGGACTTGTGGAATACACCCGAAGCTGTAGCTCTTATCATGGAAGTCGCCGACACCCTCTCCGGGGAGGAGCCAATCGAGCCACCGGAGATTACTCTTGATATTGCTCGTCATGTGGTTCTATCCGACATCCCCAAGGTGACAACCCACCTACCAACCCGCTTCGTGTCGGGCCGAATGTCCTCATCAGACCCTCTCCCTCCTTATGAGTCAGACGCTTTCCGTCAGCAGTCCGACCCAACTCCTGCATATCTCTCCCGGATCCCAGAAGGCGGGCGACCGCAATGGCTTCGCGATCTCATGGGCCAGATCAACGACGGAGCCATTGCCTTTCCCCGCTTCCAAGGTGGTAATGAGGAAGGTGGCGATGGCGAGCACGATGAAGCCGCAGATGCACGTGCGGATGCCCGAGCCCGTGCATTGGATGGCGACCAGCAAGTTCTTGAGCAATTGCTCCTAGGAGATGCATTGGACTCTCTGCAGATGTTCCTGCATCAGCACGGAGTTGATCGGGGTAATTGGGGAGATGTGTTAGACTATGCTCCACTGACTGATTTCCTGGAGACTCTCGGGGCAATCGAGCCAGAGGAGCATCGTCAAGAATTGCTGCATGGCCCCATTCAAGGTGTTATTGGTGAAATCGCGGTCACCATGCTTGAGGATGAGTTGGAGATGATGGAAGAAGAGGGCATGTCTGAAAATAGTGATGAATAACCAGCTTAATGTCGGCCTAGCATTAAATAGAACATAAAGAATTCAAAAAGGCAGCATTGACCTCAAACGAGTATTTTCTAATATACATAGAGCCTTTGCCATGAACATCAATGGTTTAATCTTCATCTTTACTTGAATTGAACTTTCATAGAAGCCATAGAAGCCTAGCCGCTGTCTCGCGACAACCAAAATTGAAATCATGGCTCTCTAGGGAAGAAAAGCGTTGCCTGTTTCTTGCTGACTTTTTTGAAAGAGTGATCTGCGCCGTAAGTCCATTTGATCACTCGGACAGAAGACACATGGGTTGAAACGAGATCAGCCTTCCCGGCGAGGTTTTGTTGTTCTATCTGAAAAGAGCTTATAAATCCAATTGCCTAGTGCATTCTACTCAAGAAAGTACACAGCCCTATAGTGGACGCCTGATGTCGGGAGTGCGGATACAAGTAGGCTTCACGCATCTCAAGATACGAAATACGAAATACGGAACACGAAACACGAAACACGAAACACTTAACATGTAGACTATAGATGTAAGGATCCATAAGCCGAGAGGAAGTGAGCGATAATTTCTTTTTTCTCGAGTACAGTCTTCGCTACATCTAGAGCTCTCTTTCTTTCTCTTTGGTTTCCTACAAACCATTGATCACAATGACCGATACATCCAACTGCACATCCGTCACCCCAGAGTGCCCTGTCGAGGCAACATCCTACGGGTATACACCGAATCTAGGCGGAAACTTATTTCTCGCCATTCTTTTTGGTCTATGCGGAGTCTACAGCCTCGCTATCGGGATTAAGTCCCGACAGTGGACATTCACCATCGCCCTTGCGGGAGGCTGCTTCATTGAACTAACAGGCTACATCGGCCGGATTCTGATGCATAGCAATCCATGGTCTGCGGGAGGGTTCGATGTGCAGATCGTTTGTCTGATCGTTGCACCATCATTTATCGCTGCGGGCATCTACTGGTCGCTCAAACATATTGTGCTCTACCTCGGACCTGAAAAGTCGCGCTTGCCGCCTCGTTTCTATCCACGGATTTTCATCGGTTGCGATATTGCTTCGATTTTGATTCAAGCCGCTGGTGGGGGTATCGCTGTTTCTGCAAGTGACAATGACAATGAGAAGCTTGATGCGGGCAATAATTTGATGATTGCTGGTATCGCTTTCCAGGTGGCTACTATGGCTATTTGTGGATTGCTGGGGGCTGATTTCGCCTTTCGTGTTTATCGAGAGGGACGGTCTCCCAGGTTTGAGGAGAAGGAATCGAAGAAAGAGGCGTTGCTATTCAAGTCTTTCTGCGCCGGGGAAGTCTTCGCTTATATCACTGTCTTGATCCGTTGCATATATCGGTCGGTGACTAGATGTGTTGATTTTTGGATTAATTGGCTGACTTTTTCAGTCTTCCGGAAATGGCTGAGGGTTGGGCCAATCCTTTGATGCGGAATGAAACCGAGTTTATGATCTTGGATGGAGTGTGAGTTCTTTCCTTTCCTACTTCTCAGAATTTTCTACTAATTTCCTCCTTTCTCAGTATGGTCGCCTTAGCGGTCGTTGCACTTACAGTGCTCCATCCTTATTTTACCTGCCCATTCGTTCGTAAGTAGGCTTAGTCCGAGGATTTGAAGGATTTTCAATTCTTATGCATCGCACTGCGGCGGGATATTTGCATTTAGATGTTCATGTATTGGGTGTACGAAAGTACACGGCGTGCTTTTACTTAAAAAATGGAAACATCATGAACATGAGAGCCACCAGCCTGCCACTAAATCACCCATTACCTCAACTTCTCGATCATCTTAAGGAGATCAGCCATCAAACCCATGGCTGTAATCTCACCTCCGCCTCCACCACCTTGTAAGATCAAAGGTGTCGCACCATATCTCTTAGTATGTATGCTGACAATCTGACTACCCTTGAGATTGGCAAGAGGGCTGCTCTTCTCCACATGCTGCAGCCCAACTTTAATGGTCTTCGTGGGTACATCAATACTGCCCGTATACCGCAGAATTTTGCCATCTTTCCGAGCAGCCTCCTTGATCGTATCCATTCTGTCGTCATAGTCAGGCAACTGGCTCATGAACTGCGCAATTCCTTCGGACGATGACTGCAATGAGGCCAATTCATCGGGTATAAGTGATTCGACCGGGAACGAATCTGGACGAGGGACCTCAAGGCCAATGACCCGGGCGATGATTGTTAATTTCCGTGCAAAATCCAGACCGTTCAGATCATCCCGTGGATCGGGTTCTGTTTCGCCCGCTTCCCTAGCATGGGCGACTAGAGAGCTCCACTTCATTTCGGACGTGCCAAGCGCAGGCATATAGACGCCCAAGAGTAGTGATAGTGTCCCAGAGAGAACCCCTTCAATTCGAATGATCTCATCTCCTGTTGCGATCAGATCTCTCAATGTTGAGAGAACTGGAAGAGTTCCGCCAACCGTACACTGATGGTGCACGAACGCATTTCCCGGGAGTGCGGACGCGAAGATGTCATTCCATAATGATACCTCGGAGGAAAATCCTTTTTTGTTGGCTGTTACCACAGATACTCCATTTTTTAGGAAGATCGGATATGCCTGGGCAAGGACAAGGTCCGAGGTATTATCTACAAGAATCGCGCGACCTGGGGTAGCTGCGAGATATGACGCAATTTCGTGCGGCGAAAGAGCACCTTTTTTAATTAATGTTGGCGTGGCTGCGGCATCTGACCAATTTGTGGCGGTGATGCAAGGTGAATATGCTGGTGTCGGCGCGAGCAGGGACTGCGATGAGCGGGCCAGCAGAACGATTTGGGGTGAATTGGGCAGTTTTCGCAATTGCTCAAGGAAGGCGGTTCCAACACCGCCAACACCTGTCTGATGTCAGCTCTTATTCATAGGATCTGGAGAACAGTTTAGAGGTCGGATATTTCATACCGACAATGCCAAGATATATTGGGTTGGCCATGAGAGTTTTTCAACTGGTCAATTGATTGGTCAAAAAGGCCAGTAACGATGTTACGGCGCTTCTTAACAAACGAGCAGAAGAAAAATGCAATGATACTTGGACATATGGATGTGAGTCATCAGATCTACCTGACAGAGAGTTGAGGGCAGGTAAATCGAGATGATCAAGTCGAATAGCGGGACGGGATCCGAGGCACTGCCCCGCCCGCAAGTGCTGACGGGCAACCAGCCGCTCTATAATATCATCATACGCAGCAACGAGGATGTACTAGGATGAATTTTTTTGTAAAAACGGCACATTTCGAGACTGTTACACCCAAATATATTATTGATTTTAACCCGAATATCATGATGTGCCTTTGTTGCTCATCTACTAAACTTATAAACATCGTGTTTGACAATGTGTTGGTACAATTTTACCTGAAGTTTTCGTCTAAATAAGTATGCGCAAAGCATTCTAAACAGGCAGAACTGCAACTTCACGAGCGCTGTCTCCCTAAAGAGTATTCCTCCAAATTCCTTTCTTCTACCACTATCATTGATGTCAATTAGTTCCCGCTATTCCAGATTCCATCCGTTCCTCTTCCAATTACGTCTCGCAATCTGACCAATCTATATACAGATAGAAAGAATCAAAGTCGACAGTTTTTGGGACGGAAAGCAATGGTTCTGCATAAAAATTCTTGTCTTGTTCAACCTTTTTCCATGTTGCTGGGGCAATCATCTTCTCGACCATTGTCTCCCAGACAAATATCCCATGACTCTCTTACATTTTGATCCAGTCAAGGAAGACCTCACTGGCCGAGGCTGAGGCTTCTGAGGCTCTATGGCTACACTTAGTCTTGTCTCTAGAAATAGCGTGCTCTAGTCTGCTCCATCCACACAATAGCCGTTTCCTTTTCCGACCTTTTCCAGATCAAGCTGCCCATCACAGTAACTATATATATGTGTGGTCAAATTGAATACCTGCTTCAAATATCTATCATAATATACCCTAGTGATGCACACGACTCTTATCAAAGTGTAGGAGCTGATCATGTGCAGCATGTCCGTGCGCGTGCATTACAGGCTGAGTCATCCAATAACATTTCACCATCGCTCGTGCGCCTGCAGCTGTCCGAAAGTAATTTTTTTCTTATCTGAAATTTTGCAATTTTCACTTGCAGCTGCATCTCGAGCCTCTATATGATCCCTGCCCTGTTCGCATGTTTGCTGGAGTTGCCCCGGGACTTACCCGCATCGATTGTGTCATAGCCTCATCTTCCCCATCCAGATTTTCTCAGCTCCACCCGCGTCCAACACCCGAGAATTCCCCCGCGGGACAATGACTATACTACAAGCGCTGAGCAATATGGGCGTGCACGAGTCTGTGCCTTTGACGCCGAGGGAGGCTGCATCGGGTCTTCTGGGTTCGGTGTCAATGACCTGTTGGATCTTCCTTTTGGTATGCTTATCGCCCGTGTCTAGAGCTTTCCTGAATGAGGTTTGTGTGATGGAGCTTCCATGCGCATTCTGAAGAAGGGGGAGAGAAGGAAACATATCTAACTCATCTCGAATCCAGGTCCCTCAGCTTATCGAAAACTACCGTAACGGCAACGCCGAGGCTATTTCGCTCCTCTTCATTTTTGTCTGGTTTGTCGGGGACATCGCGAATCTGGTGGGTGGTCTTATGGCAGACCTAGTCCCCGTGATCCTCGCCATTGCAGTCTATTTCTGTATCGCGGACGGCGTCTTGATCGGTCAATGCCTGTACTACAAGGTGTTCAATGCGCGTTCGGAGATTCACCGTCGGCGGCGCTCGTCCACGGAGACACCCGATCCCACTACCCCGCTACTTGGTCGACGATTCAGCGACGCTGTCCCACCGCAGGGCCGGCGGAGATCCTCTGGCTCTCAGCGGGGCTACCATGCTGGGCGGCGCGATAGCCAGCCCGAGGATTCGCTTGCCAAGATTGTGGAGGAGAGTGAGTATGGGCGCAAGGCTTGGATCAAAAACTTCATCAGTATCCTCGGCATCTTCGTTATTGGTATGGCCGGGTGGACCATGGCCTGGAAGACTGGAATGTGGGCTCCGGCGCCGGAATCCCACAACGACGGGGCTGTAGCTACTGGTGGTCAGGTCCTGGGTTATTTCAGTGCTGTCTGCTATCTTGGGTGAGTGCTCGTGTTGAGAGCCGATCAATGAAATAAGGCTAATATTGCGACAGAGCGCGGCTGCCTCAAATCTACAAGAACTATTCCGATAAGTCATGCGAAGGTATGAGCACTTGTCCATCAGGCTCTTTTCTTTGATTAACCCTCGATTATAGGACTGTCACTCCTCTTCTTCATCTTGTCTCTTATGGGCAATCTCACATACGGCGCAGGTGTAAGTACTACCCAAGCCATGGACATGTGGAAGTAATCCCACTAAATGCAATTACAGATTCTGTTCCACTCTACTGAACGGGAGTATGTCTTGACCAACCTCCCCTGGCTGATTGGCTCCTTGGGCACCATGGTTGAGGATGTGGTCATCTTCATTCAATTCCGGATCTACGCCGTCAAGGAAGATGCTCCTCTCTTTGTGGCATCATAACCATCGTGTGGAAGTTGTCTTGCATGCGATTGTACCTGTCCAATTTTTAAAACATGGCTGCTATGGTGCTGGAGAATTTTCAATTCGGTGATGTGGAGTGGGATCGGGGCACCGGAACGGGCGAGCACGGCGTTAGGTGTTAGCCCACGGGGTGTGACGTATATAATTCACAGTTGCAATTTGATCCACTTGTTACTCATGACATAGATCTTGAAACCAAGTTGGGACCAGATCACATGGTCTAGACGTTGAGCGGGACAAGAACCTCACAGCTCGAGAGGTCCAACCGGATTTACTTATAAGTGACTACGGAAATACCCAGCACCAGAATCAAACGAGATTCCTAGATTCGTGATCGCATGGCAGACATGGCATCAGGGCTGGGCATAGTTGGCCCCGTCCAGCAGAAGAAAGAGAAAGAACATACAACTACCCTCCAGACTGAACGGAAGCCGCGGTCATGGACAAATCATAAAAGGTGTGCCAAACGTCTGTCTTCAATTCCCCTAATATCCTGGAAGCAACAAAAATTTCGGAATCGCAACGGCATCCGATCGAATCCACCTCCGTCACAGAGTGATGCGGAAGTAAACCGAGCACCCAGTCTCCATTTGAATGTCTTTGTCCGTTTGAAACTTTTGCTATTTTCTTTTTTTTTCCTGCCCCGTGATCTAGATCTTCGTAGAAGGGGTCGTGGAGTATCGAGTACAAGAGAGAATCGTCGAGGGAGCCATCAGGCGGATGCGGGATAAGAGGCGAGGGAAAGAGCAAAAGGGAAACGACTTTATATTCGGAGCGATTAAAGCGCTTAGTCGAAAAGTCCGAATCCCATGTCGTCATCGGACTCCTCCTTCTCTGTGTGGGAGTTAGCATCAATATCTTGTTGTATGAGACCGTGCAGGACAGCTTACCCTCCTCCTTCTCCTCAGCAACAGCCTCGGCGGGGGCGGCAGCACCGCCAGCGGCGGGGGCACCACCAGCAGCGGCGGGACCGGCAGAGCCGACGTTGGTCAGGAGGTCCTTGACGTCCTTGCCCTCAAGAGCCTGCAAATTGAGAATCGTAAGTCACTGGACTTGCATATGTCGCACTTCGAATTCGGGCTTCGCAGAGAAGTGTTCACGTAATGAAAAGGCGACTGGTTGGAGGTCAAGTATTTACCTTGGCGAAGATGGTGGCCCAGATGGGCTCAATCTCCTCAACCTTGGCGGCACCGATGAGGGTCTGGATCTTGTCGGCCTGGAAAATAGATTCAATTAGTGACTGTCGGGTTTTGTGCGTGCATGGTTGAATCCATCAAGTTGCGCAGTTGATCATTCCACAGCGATCCAAGTTCTCGACATGAAAACCTTGTTCGCGAGTCTTCAATTCCTCGATGAATCCAACCATTTCAAAAAAGGAGCCAACGTACGGAGATCTCAAGGCCCTCATCAGCAAGGATGAGAGCGGCGTAGGAGCAGGCGAGCTCGGCGGTAGACATTTTGTCGACGGGTGGTGTTGACCGGACTGGGTGTCTTGAAGGTGAAGAGTGGATGGGGAGAGAAGAGAAGAAGTGTATCACGAAGGCCTATCCGAACAGGGCAACCGCGCGGGCGTGTGTGGGAAAAAGCCCTCGCTTAGGGCTTGGCCTGAATAGGCTTAGCTCCGACTATATCCCGTGACCTCGGATCTAGTCCTGTTTCGGCTGTGGGTGACTAATCGCGCGTAATCAGCCCGTATCGCTGGATATCAATCGGTCCGGAACTGACATCACAATCGTGTGGGGTTCATGTGCATTATCGCAGTCTCCCGAGATTTCCAGCTCTCTACTTCCTTCGCAGACCTGCTTATTGTGTCTTACCATACCATCATAACATCCCGACCATCTCCGCGCTTCGGCCATGGAGTCCCCCGCCGTTCCGGTCCCGCTCGACCCGCGGGAGCAGCCCATTCTCGAATGCCTTCTCCGAACCCGTGATTCCCTCCTTCTCTTGAAGCAAGACAAGTCATCATATATCAAATCTCGCGATGTGTTACCACTTTACGAGGAGGTCATCGGACAGGTGGAAAATCTCAATGCTGCCCGCAAGGAGAAAGAGCGCTCCGCGCGCTCGGTTCACAATCGCTGTGAGTATCGGAATGGATTTTCTGCATGATCGGTGAGACCATGACTAACCTGCTGATCGCCTTTAGTGGACTACGTTCTTGATGACTGCTTTCAGTTGATCTCACTTCTTTTCTTGACCGTGGGTAGAAACAATGAAGCTCCAGCAGTGTAAGTCGATTGCTACCCCGCGGCTTTCTTTTCCGTATACTAACATTCATCCAGTTACTCTCTAGCAACTACGATTCAGGTACTTTTATGAAAATAAGAGACAATCTTAATCAAATTCTGACTTTCAATTCTAGCGCCTGCTCGATCACCTTGAAGAGGCCGGGTTCTACAGCTCCAAAGATTTGAACTCCATTACCAAGACTCTTGAATCCCTCCGTGAAACTCTCGACCGCGGCCGCAATAACTATTCCCCAGCTTTCTTGACGCTTCTTGAAAGTCGCCTGGAAGAATGCCAGATCTCTCTAGGCAAGCTACAGGAGAGACTTGCGTTGCTTCCCCCTGGATTGGCGCAAACACATGAGACATTGGTCTCTATCTTGCGATCTACATCTGCAGTTAATACTCGCTCCAAAGTGCGTATCATTCCTGGGTCCTTTAATTGAGCAAAGACTAATCCTATTTTCCCATAATAGTTTTCGAAGACGGAAGTTAACAACCTTCGGGAACAGTTGAAGAAGATTGAAGAAACCCAGAAAGACGGCAATTTCGTGGACGCCGATGGTATTCCCTATGCTGGCCAAGACGACGTCAAGTCCCTGATGCATCGGTGCTGGCGATGGACCGAAATTGTTCTGGAGCGGTATGACTTGAGTCCTTGTATGCAGTCCAGCAATTACTAACATGATCCTAGTGAGGGCAAAATCAATGAACGTTTCCAGGAGCAATACGATCGCCTTCTTGAAATCCGCAATCAATTGGACCGACTTTCTGTGACACAAGCCTGGTCCCTTCGAGAGACGGATCTATTTGGTTATCAGCGCAAACTCGATAGAATCGATGAGGCACGAGTCAATGGTAATTTTGTCGATGCTGAGGGCGAACCAGCTGACCTTCACGCCCAACGAGTACGCGCACCACACCTAAATCCACTGTTATTCGATACTAATTGGCTTGGTTTAGACATTGTTGTATCTTATTCGACGCAGTTACGCCTACATTTACGCCCTCCTTATTTCATCGGAGCCCGTTTCGGAAGCCTTGCTCCCGGTATACAACCAATTGCAAACCCTCCGCCGGTGTCTCATTGAAGTTAAGGAGTCTGGTGGTGTATCCAATTCCCGTGAATTATATCCCTACAGCATGAAGGTAAGGATCTCTCAAGTTCTTATCGCAGGTCTTTTTCTGACCATAGCAGCTCAACTCGATCGATAACATGCGCATTGACGGCAAATTCTATGTCGGTCCCGATATCCCAGAGGGCCAAGGTAGCGTCAACGCCCTGCTGGCCGAGTGCTACGACCTCGTGTGGGAATTGCGAGCTGCGGTGGTAGACGAAGAACAGCAGTCTTAATCTATTCCAGTAGAGATGTGCTTTTTCTTCCCTTTGATGTCTCTTGTTCTGATTATCTCGACCGAGGTCTGGCCAAGCTGTTGCCGTTGACCGATCTGTGATTGTATGATTTGAGCTACCTAATGATTTCCTAGTACTGATTTCATGATACGAGAGGCGTTTGATGAGGGGCCGAAATGCCGACTGGCATCTACCATGGAGGCAATGTCCCTTGTACTGTGCAATATTGAATTCAATACTATTCTATCGAATCCTTTTGCGTAGCAAAGTTCTTGACGAGCAATTCTTTGCGTCTTTGATCTAATTCGGTCATTTCATAGCCCTCAATATCTGAGCCTGATTGAGGTTGACACTGAGCTCTTGCAGAAATGAATATGCCGCCGGCACGTCTCGCGTGGGTTGGTAGACTAATATTGAGTGTCACCTACGTAACTCAAAAGATTACTGGAAGATCGAGAATCTGACAGCACACTTTGAAATTATGTCCTTTTTTTTTGCGGTATCCTTCCCACTTTAATTAAGATGAGTATGCTCTGTTCAGGTTTCAAATCTTGAGTAGGAATATAAGACGCATTGGTATTTTCCTAGTGAAGAGGTCCAACTGCGACGGTCCAGATCCACCACAGGACTCAGTTGACAGGCCTCGACATAAGAATGACACCGACACCTATCAGATAACTTTGAGGCGCAAGGATCAATCGCAGCCATAACTTATTCAAGCTGAATGCTTAATAACGACCGCTTCCCCAGCAAAAATCCCGGTATCGGCGCTGCCCCCAGCCAATCATAGCGCATGCAAATAACGAATGCCGACCGCCCATAAAAAAGCCTAGGAACTTTCGACCGTGACTCTTTCCCCAGTATCCACCCTCCACACTTCAAGATGGTGAGCCAGTTGGTATGGCAGCGAGCCGCCGCTTCACGCAGGGTAAGTTACACTCCGTTCAGCGTGAATTGACCCCCACGATTGACTCTAGCAGCTGGTCGGACGCCTGTCCCCGCAACGCCTTGCTCGTGGTATGGCCACCGAAGCCGCCTCCTCGCGTATGCCACCTTACCCCAAGATTGTCCGCAACCTCGAACAGGTTCGCAAGGTTCTGGGCTCTGAGCGTGCTCTCACTCTGGCTGAGAAGATCCTTTACGCCCACTTGGATAACCCCGAGGAGTCACTCCTCTCAGGTACCAACAATGGCCGCGATATCCGTGGTCAGGCCAATCTGAAGCTGAAGCCCGATCGCGTGGCTATGCAGGATGCCTCTGCGCAGATGGCTCTTCTGCAGTTCATGTCCTGTGGTCTTCCTTCGACCGCGGTGCCCGCTAGTATTCACTGCGACCACATGATTGTCGGTGAGCGTGGCGCTGATACCGATCTGCCCGCTTCCATTAAGGGTAACAGCGAGGTTTTTGACTTCCTGGAGAGTGCTGCCAAGCGCTATGGTATTGAGTTCTGGCCCCCGGGTGCCGGTATCATTCATCAAAGCGTTCTGGAGAACTATGCCGCTCCCGGTCTGATGATGCTGGGTACCGACAGTCACACCCCTAATGCTGGTGGTCTTGGTGCCATTGCTATTGGTGTGGGCGGTGCCGATGCTGTCGATGCGCTTGTTGATGCTCCCTGGGAGCTCAAGGCCCCTAGAATCCTCGGTGTTCGTCTTGAAGGCCGCCTCAGCGGCTGGGCCTCGCCCAAGGACATCATTCTGCACTTGGCTGGCAAGCTGACTGTCCGCGGTGGTACTGGCTTCATCATTGAGTACCACGGTCCTGGCGTCGAGACTCTCAGCTGCACTGGTATGGCTACTTGCTGTAATATGGGTGCTGAGGTTGGTGCCACCACCTCGCTTTTCCCCTTCTCTCCCAGCATGATCCCCTACCTCAAGGCGACTCACCGTGGTCACGTCGCCCAGGCAGCTGCTGAGATTGCTGCTTCTGGTCCTGGTAACCTGCTGCGCGCTGACGGCAAGGCTGAATACGATCAATTGATCACTATCAACCTGTCGGAGCTCGAGCCTCACATCAACGGCCCCTTCACTCCCGACTTCTCTGTTCCCCTGTCCAAGTTCGCCGACACGGTCCGCGAGAAGCAGTGGCCCGAGACTTTTGGAGCTGGACTCATCGGTAGCTGCACAAACTCCTCGTACGAGGACATGACCCGTGCTGAGCACTTGGTCAAGCAGGCCTCCGCTGCCGGTCTCAAGCCCAAGGCGGACTTCTTCATCACTCCTGGCAGTGAGCAGATCCGTGCCACTCTTGACCGCGATCAGACCCTGAACACCTTCTCTGAGGCCGGCGGTATCGTGCTTGCTAACGCTTGCGGTCCTTGCATTGGCCAGTGGAATCGTACCGATGAGGTCCCGAAGGGTGAGGACAACGCCATCTTCACCTCGTACAATCGTAACTTCCCTGGTCGTAACGATGGCAATCGCCGCACCATGAACTTCCTGGCCTCTCCCGAGCTCGTCACTGCTCTCGCTTACTCTGGTAACACGACTTTCAACCCCATGACCGACTCCCTGACTACTCCCAGTGGCGAGACTTTCAAGTTCCAGCCCCCTCAGGGCTCGAACCTGCCCAGTGCGGGCTTCGAGGAGGGCAACCCCAACTTCCTGCCTACTGCTGCCGTTCCCAACCCTGACGTCGAGGTCAAGGTGTCCCCGACTTCGGATCGTCTGGCTCTGTTGGAGCCCTTCGCCCCCTTCCCCAAGGGTGATCTTTCTGGCCTTCAGGTTCTCTACAAGGTTAAGGGCCAGTGTACCACCGATACCATCTCCGCGGCCGGTCCGTGGCTGAAGTACAAGGGCCACTTGCCCAACATCTCTGCCAACACCCTGATCGGTGCCGTCAACGCCGCCACCGGCGAGACCAACGTCGCTTACGACGAGAGCGGAAACAAGTTTGGTATCCCCGAGCTGGCCGAGCAGTGGAAGCAGCGCGGTATCGAGTGGCTCGTCGTCGCCGAGGATAACTACGGTGAGGGTTCCGCCCGTGAGCACGCCGCCCTGCAGCCACGTTACCTCGGTGGTCGCGTCATTGTCTCCAAGAGCTTCGCCCGTATCCACGAGACCAACCTGAAGAAGCAGGGTGTTGTTCCCCTGACTTTCGCCAACCGCGAGGACTACGACCGCATCGATGCCTGCGACAAGGTTGACACCGTCGGTCTTTACGACACCCTGCAGGCCGGTGGCAACGGCGAGATCCAGCTGCGTGTTACCAAGCAAAAGACCGGCGAGTCCTTTATGATTCCCGTCAAGCACACCCTGAGCAAGGACCAGAGCTCTTTCATCCTTGCGGGCAGTGCTCTGAACCTGCTGGCCAAAAAGGCCAACGCCCAATAAGTGTATCTTGATCGTTTCTATGTAAAAGTCGTTCTCGGAGTTGTTGATCCGGGGTGAGGGATGCATTTTCACTATATACTGTAGCACAAAGTTTGCACCATGTGTTGGAGACTTAGATTTATGTCGTTTTCGCGGGCTAGATGATATCCAATGTGATCTGTATTCTATGTTTATACCTTCTCCCACTGTATTTAAATGATTGCTATCTAATTCCACCCCTGCTCAAGCCGGGCTCTATATTCCGCAATCATCTCTGCGGAGATGTTACTCCCACCACAAACAACCACGACGACTTTTGTCTGAGGGTTTAAATCCGGAACTACATCCTTCAATCTCCCATTGACAGCAACCTCCAAACTGATGCCACATGCCAACTCCACCTGCAACCGCATCTCATCTGCAAGTCTTAACACGCCCCTGGCAGCTTCAGCATCCGATCCAACAACACTCTCAACCACCACCCCCTTCGGTGGTAATACAGCATTCTCAAACGCCTTCTCCGCTACCTTCAAAGCACCAAGCGACGTAGCCTGAGACGTAATACTTTTCAACGAACTCAACCGCCCCTCTCGAAGCGAATACGCCAACGCATTCGCTCCCTCCGTCTCAACAGCAATCACCCGAACGTCACGCCTCTTCTCTCCCTTAGCCAAACATTTCTCTAGCCCATCAACCACCCCATTCAAAAGTCCCCCTCCACCAACACTACAAACAATCACATCCGCAGGAAAGCCCCCCTTCTCACTTCCCATTTGTGTCTCGATCTCCGAAACCATCTCTCCCGCCCCCTCCCAGATATCCGTGTGATCAAAAGGCGGCACGTAGACATTCCCTTCTTGGCCCTCAATAAACGTCTGTCGAAGGTATCGATCTGCTTCGAACCAGCTCTCGCCATGCTGTAGTACCTCTGATGCTCCTGCGGCGTGTAGCTTGGATATCATGTGTGGTTTCGTGCTGTGCGGAACAACAACCGTGCAAGGACAGCCTAGGTCTCGCGCGGCGTGCACAGCTGCAAGGCCTGCGTTACCGCCCGAGGAACTGAAGAAGTGGATTTCTTGATTCTTCGTCGATTGTTGAGTGAGAGATTTGAGAATTAGGTTGCCGATGCCTCTGGTAACTTGTTAGTTGATGTTAGGGAGGTATTGAGGTGCGGTAGGACAGACCGAGACTTGAAGGAACCTGAGGGTTGGAGGAGCTCTAGTTTTAGGAATATGCGGCTGTTTCGAATCGTTGTCAGCTTTCTATTGTTAATTGAGGGTTGTGGTGAGGGGATGTACCATCCTGCTTGTTTGGACAGGGATGCGCATTCAATTAGGGGTGTTTCGATCCATGGCTTTTTGGTCGATGGTTCAGAGGCGAGGGCCATCGTTGCTGGGGGTCAAGGAGGTCTCTTTGGAAAGTTGGGGGAAAATTGATGCTGGGTTGGTGGGGTTATTTTATATACCGTTGACCCCCGCATGTTGTCTGCAGGGCGTGCCTATCTTATCTGTTCCGGTGCTACGTGATGTTGCGTGGAGTTTGATTCATACATGCTCTAGATGGTTGTTGGGGATTTATTTTGGCTTTTACTTCTTTTTTTCTATTCTCGATTCCAGAAATCCGGGGAGATATTGAGTCTCGCTTTCTGATCATTCACCGTTCTGTTGCCACCGCGGACATGTCAGATCTTAAAAATGCACGTCAAGAATGCGGCCCACATATATCGAGACCAACAAAAGTACGTGTACTCGAATATCTTAGATGATCAGGGTAAATTAAAACGTCTCTGATCGCAAGGACTCTAAACAATAAATGCAGTGGACTCCATTCATAATCATCATAGCATCGCAATAAATATGGGCCAAGTCTAGAGCTCGAGGGTGTAAAACTATGCGAGAAAAAGAGAAAGAGGCCAACGCTCCAGACAGATTGCTCACGATCCGATACAATAAAAAGAGCAAGGTACAATTCACGCCACGGCAATACCCAGTCTAGTTGCTGTCACTGGCGCTGTCATGGTCCATGTCCTCGTCCCCGTCATTCTGAATGCCCTCAGCGAGGATGTACTCAGCCTGCTGAAGAGTCTGTTTAATCTCGGGCTTATTGAAGACCAGATCGGCAGGTTTTTGGCCGTGCTTGTTCCGCACTCGGGGATCACAGCCAGCCTCGCACATCATTTTCACCATCTCCGTACCCAACTCTTCGTCCTTCTCGTTGGCGTATCGCACGGCGAGGTGTAATGGTGTGTCTTTGTCCGATCGAGTGAGCGGGTCGCACTCAAAGTACTGTATATCGAAGAGAGAGTCCATCGCGTCGTCTAAGGAATTTGTCAGTGATGGGAACCAGCATGCCGGGGGGCGGGGGAGGATCCGACGTACAGCTGCCGTAGGTTGCGCAGATGTGCAATGCGTGGTTTCCCAAAGCATCTGTCACCTCGTTGAAGAATTGTGCCACCTCCTCATTTGATTTCTCGTTCATGCTGTCCAGAACTTGCTCGATTAGGTGCGGCTGGTCTCGGCGGCAGGCTTCCACGATCAACTCGCGGGGAGAGGCTCCCTAGATGTGTTCGTTAGCGGCTATGCGAGGTAGACCAGCGGTCTCAATACTTACTTCGTCTTCGGCCATGCTTGCGTTCGATAATCGGTATTTCAGGGATATTTTTGTTGTTTCGGTAATCAGTCGCGCGGCGGTGACGCGGAGGTTATGTGATCTGGAGACGAGAGAGGTGGAGCGGCACGGCGGTGGAGGATAGATTTGGGCAATGCGAAAGGTTTGCAGCCGTAAGAATACGTTATTTACACAGAAGACGTCGGATTGAAAGTTCACGCTCTCATTGAGTTGACACTGTTGTTTCCCCAGGGACCATCCCACATTGGGTCATGTGATCTTCCGGATCCCCCGCCTGTTAGCCGCGCGCCTATCTGGTCCGCGCGGAGATTTCATC
Organism: Penicillium sp. IBT 18751x; assembly: GCA_028828935.1. Lineage (NCBI taxonomy): Eukaryota > Fungi > Ascomycota > Eurotiomycetes > Eurotiales > Aspergillaceae > Penicillium > Penicillium sp. IBT 18751x. Next base: position 1,129,754 of record JAQJZS010000010.1, on the reverse strand, counting down.
GCCAGTTCGCTGAAGTTGCGCCGAGGACTCCTAAGATCTGTACGCCATCTACACGGGTTTCTTGAAATTACTGCGTCCCAGCTGGGGCTATCGTTATGCCGCTCGTCTGTCCGTGGCCCTACAAGGTCCCCCGGTTGAAGCAACAGCTGACAGCTCTCTAGTTTGCCCCAACTGCGCCAATGCGCTGACCATCTCCCGCATGGAGTCCACGACTCAGTACCCGATGGGAATCAACCGATTCGAATGTCGCTCATGCCCTTACGAACACGCCGTGCAGGTTGAATATTTCGAGAAGACCGAAATGAAACAGAAGGAGGTGGAGGATGTGTTTGGTGGCAAGGAAGAATTTGCCAACGCCGACAGCGTCGCCAGTGAGTATCATAGCACTGCAGACTACCCGCAGGATTGGACTGACACTTTTTGCCAGCACAATGTCCCGCAGAACACTGTAACGGGGACCGTGCATACTTCTTCCAGCTGCAGATTCGCAGTGCAGACGAGCCGATGACTACGTTCCTCAAGGTAAGCTCCTTACATCCAGCATCTGGCTGCATCACTGACAGCTGGACCAGTGTACATCGTGCGGTGCACGGTGGCGGGAGAATTAAAGACCCCTCATCCTCATTGCTTGTGGTGACCAGGGGATTGTTTTCGATGTCATAAATGGCGCATTTTCGAGTTACGGCGTTTCAGAGAGATCATAGAGCCAATTCAGATACCCATACCGAATAATTGATCTACGTCAGAGCGATCCCGCGTGCACAGGTAGTTTTCGATTAGGACGTCCCGGCCGGAAGAAAAAAAAAAAAAAAAAAAAAGAAAAAAATAAATATTGGGTTGGAGATAACCACGGGACTGCCCCGAGTCATTGTCACCACCTCCTATCATTGTTCTGGGATGGACGGAGTGCTCTGAGCTCTCTGTCCAATTTACGAAGTATAATCACAGACTACCAGGCTACAATAGCAGCTCATAGAAGGTGGCAAAAATAGGATGCACGACACAAATTGAATCATCGGTGGGTCCTGGGCGGTGACCAAGTGCCCCTCAGCCGCGGGGTTATCGAGATGACCTTGATGGCGAAGAAAAAAGAGAATGGGCCACAATCACTTGCGGTGAGACTAAGAAAAAAAAAGAAAGAGAGCTAAACGTAAACAATGCAAACCTAGAGAGTAAACTATGGCCCGATGACTGCGTTGCTGCCCAGTTTGGATCGAATAGGCCCAGTCAAAGGGTATGTAGTGGGCTAGAAGGAGCCCGCAACTGAAAAAATTCGCACCGAGTGGGGACCCGAGGGCGAGGAAACCAGGGAAACACAAGACAGAGTAGCGGTACATGCTCTGGAATACACAGTCGTACTCTAGAATAAGTACCGGTACAAGCTAAACAGCCCACCAAACGCAGAATCTTCATGGTGGGGCACGAGCACGCACAAATCAAGCGTCGCACCTGCCAAGGGCTTGAACCCGCCCACGACTCGCCTCCCTCGCTTGCCCCTCCATATAAGGATTTCCCCTCCTCCCCCCTCCCACAGAATTTTCTTTCTCCCCCGTCCGCATCAGTACGTATATCTGTCCCTCCCCTTTTCTCTTCCTTCTTTCTTCTTTCATCCATCTAACCTTCTCTTGTTCAGTACCTCTACGCACGCCGTAGTTTCTGAGCATCGTCGGGATTTTTCAAGTATCTTCCAAAGAACTTCAAAACCGCAAACATGGGGTACGTCTCTCACTTCCTCCCTCGTCGTCGCTCGCCGGCTCTCTCCTCGAACTCGGGCTAACCCTTCACACAGTAAGGAGGAGCGTTCTCACATCAACATCGTCGTTATCGGCCACGTCGATTCCGGCAAGTCCACCACCACTGGTCACTTGATCTACAAGTGCGGTGGTATCGACTCTCGTACCATCGAGAAGTTCGAGAAGGTACGTTGTCACTTGTCTCTTCTGCCCCTTCCAGGCAGAGGAGCCCTCAGTCTCACAAGTACATATCACTGACCACTCTTCCAATCTACAGGAGGCTGCTGAGCTCGGAAAGGGTTCCTTCAAGTACGCCTGGGTTCTTGACAAACTCAAGGCTGAGCGTGAGCGTGGTATCACCATCGATATCGCTCTCTGGAAGTTCCAGACCGCCAAGTATGAGGTCACCGTCATTGATGCCCCCGGTCACCGTGACTTCATCAAGAACATGATCACTGGTACCTCCCAGGCCGATTGCGCTATTCTCATCATCGCCTCCGGCACTGGTGAGTTCGAGGCTGGTATCTCCAAGGATGGCCAGACCCGTGAGCACGCTCTGCTTGCCTTCACCCTCGGTGTCCGCCAGCTCATTGTTGCCCTCAACAAGATGGACACCTGCAAGTGGTCCCAGGACCGCTACAACGAGATTGTCAAGGAGACCTCCAACTTCATCAAGAAGGTCGGCTACAACCCCAAGTCCGTTCCCTTCGTCCCCATCTCCGGCTTCAACGGCGACAACATGCTCGAGGTTTCCGAGAACTGCCCCTGGTACAAGGGTTGGGAGAAGGAGACCAAGGCTGGCAAGGCCACCGGAAAGACCCTTCTCGAGGCCATTGACGCCATCGAGACCCCCGTCCGTCCCTCCAACAAGCCCCTCCGTCTTCCCCTCCAGGATGTCTACAAGATCTCCGGTATTGGCACTGTGCCCGTCGGCCGTGTCGAGACTGGTGTTATCTCCCCCGGCATGGTTGTTACCTTCGCTCCCGCCAACGTCACCACTGAGGTGAAGTCCGTCGAGATGCACCACCAGCAGCTCAAGGAGGGTCTCCCCGGTGACAACGTCGGCTTCAACGTCAAGAACGTCTCCGTCAAGGAGGTTCGCCGTGGTAACGTTGCCGGTGACTCCAAGAACGACCCCCCTGCCGGCGCTGCTTCCTTCAACGCCCAGGTTATCGTTCTTAACCACCCCGGTCAGGTCGGTGCTGGTTACGCTCCCGTCCTCGATTGCCACACTGCCCACATTGCTTGCAAGTTCTCTGAGCTTCTTGAGAAGATCGACCGCCGTACTGGTAAGTCCGTTGAGGACTCTCCCAAGTTCATCAAGTCCGGTGATGCCGCCATCGTCAAGATGATTCCCTCCAAGCCCATGTGTGTTGAGGCTTTCACCGACTACCCCCCTCTCGGTCGTTTCGCCGTCCGTGACATGCGCCAGACCGTTGCCGTCGGTGTCATCAAGTCCGTTGACAAGTCCGCCGGTGGTGCCGGTAAGGTCACCAAGGCCGCCCAGAAGGCTGGCAAGAAATAAGCGATTCGCGCATGACACAGAAATGCCGTGATGAATTTTTTTCTTAAAAATGCTTTTATGGATGTCGACAGCTAGACTTTGCTGTGTAGTCTGAAAAATACTACATACAGATTCGTGTCACACGAACACTCTTTCCATTCCCAGTAAACTTGTAAATATTCCCACCCTGCCGTAGTCATTGTCTGTCGTATCGTATTGCAAAAAAATTGCAAAAAAAAATTGCAAAAAAAAAATTTCCTTTGCTTGGTGAAGTAGATCCTCTACCCCGTTTGCCTTGCGAGCTTCTTTCACGGTGTGACAGAGCAGCTTTATCATCGCCCCTCCCGACAACACGCTTTTCTATCAGCCTAAACTGCACCACCTCTTTGAAATACGACTCGCCAAACTCTACATCCTTACTTTGACTCCAAAATATTTACCCCCGGTCCACGAGTCATCGACTTTGATAAGACATTGGCGTCCTATTGGCTCGGGGAGACACGTTTCTGCATCGGTTACTGGTTTGAGTTTTCAATCGAAGAGCATGGGGGGAGTAGGAGTTTTGAGTAAGGCGCTGGTGTTTAAGCGCTAAGATTCCCTTGTTGTGTTTCATGTTCTCATCCTCGTGCCTTGATTCCCCGATAGGAAGAGTGTAGGACCTAAATTTGGGGTGGGTGTGGGGGCGGTCCCGTAGTGAGATTTCGTAGGCTTCAAAGCATATTCAGCTTATGAGGCGGGGGTGGAGGGGTAGTTCCGGAATTGAAGTATATGTTATGGGTTGAGAGTAATGCTCTATGTTTGAGTCCTGCGCGTTGTGATCTATTTACTAGACATCAGTGCTGGAGTGCCTGGCTTGATTTACAAGTATAGTATACCTCTCTGGAGAATGGGACATGCAATATGTATTGCTGGGTATCAATGAATAGCATCGATCGAAAACAATCGATCTCTCTTAGTTACCATTCAATCAGATTCACTGCCTTCATCCTCCTCTTCAGAAGATGAACTCTCCTGCTCGACTCTCCTCAATCTCCTAGGCGCAATCCTCTCTTCAATTCCATCTCTATCTCCAGTCCCCGGGCTCGTCCCCGTCCCATTAGCCCGATCCTCCACCTCTTCCTCTTCCTCTCTCCTCCTCTCCGTCACATCTCCGCCAATCCCAAGACTTCTCCTCAACTTGACCTCAAACTCTTCCCTCTCCTCCGTCCCCTCTGCAAGCCCGTAAACCGCCCTCGCAAGCCCGGCAACACCCCCACTCCCAACCTCAATCTTCCCCCTTGGTCCAACCATATACTCAATGATCTCCTCGCCGCCATCCATCTCCCTAGACTTGACGATATACCCTTCCTTGCACAGCCGTTGGAGAAGTTTCTCCGTCTTGTCAATGGGTGTGTACTGGTCCGCGTTCATGCGCACAAGGTATCGTTCTAATTTCTGATCGCCTAGCGTTCCACCATTGAGAGCAATCACGGCGATGACAAATGTGTATAAGGCTGTGTAGGTACTTTCGGTCGTTGTGGAAGGTGCTTTCGTTGGTTGTAGGATGGATGGTGTGCGGAATTTCGCTGGGAGGGTACTGGTCAGAATCCAGGATTTGTTGGTGCTGGATGGTTTTTCTGTTTTTTGCGCGGCTTTGGAATTCCATCAGTATGCTTTTTCTTTTCAAGGAACTTCTCTTCTGGAGATAAATGGAGATAGAAGGAGGGGGCACGGGGGAAAGCCAAACCTACCTCGTCGCTGTGTAATAGTTGTCTTCTCACGCGCCGGGAGCTCCGTCATTTCCATGCCGAATGTTTCTCGTAGTTCGCGCTGCGCGCTCTCGAAAACTGTCTTGAATTGTCGTGAGCCCTGCTCGCCGAGGACTTTGGCGCTTATGTCGGCGCGCCGGATCGGTAGACGCGAGTACTCGCTTGAAAGCGCGAGGCGGACCATTTTCTGGATCATTGCGTTTGTCGAGGACACGGGTGCTGCGTCGTCGGACATTTCGGCTTCGGGCGAGGAGCTTCGTGGTCTTTGGCGGCGGGATGAGACTTCGCCCGAGTCTGAGTCTGGGACTTGGTCGGTCTGTGGGATAGTTTAGTGGAACGAGGTTTCGCAAATTTCAGGATTGGATGCGCTTACTGCTCTTCGCTTTCGGATTAGAGGCATTATGGTGGTTGGGGGAGTTGGTTGGATTGGACATTAAGATTGAAGACGCGACGCGGTCGGGATACTTCTTTTAGCCCGATTTGGATGGGTGGTCTGTGCGGGGCTCTTATCTGTAGCACTAGAATGTTTCACTAAAGAGATATCTATGTAGCATTACGATCGTTCAATTCAAGATTTCACAGACGCAGACAGAAGCAGTTCATTATCGAAAGAAGAAGAAAAAAGAAAAGTGTACATTGTGTTTCTGCGCTAGGATCCGACTCGTTGAGAAGAGTCTCGTAACACGCTGAGCGAGGCAAGCAAGATATATCAATGCTGAACGATCGGCCTTGAAGCATATAGTCACACTTCATTCATAGGACAGTCGGAAAATTAATTTTCTCTAGAGTAAGAAAAAGAAACGAACAATAACACAACGCTCAAAGGAGGGGAATCTAATCAGTGGCTGTTGGTCTTCTCGTGAATCACTTCCTTGGCCTCCTCCTTGGACTTCTGCAGGAAGGTGCTGATCCAGGCCAGCGACTCCTGTGACAACATCAGGCTTGTCGTAATGACAGCCTTGCCGGAGGCGACAAGTCCGTCGCCTCCACACTTCTTGTATTCGGTGCCATAGACGTCGAAGACGTGGTGCTTGACATCGCCTGCGAAGCGCACCGGGTAACCAGCAGTATTGTAGATGGTGCCGCGAATCTTCTGCGTATCTTCACGAATGATGGGGAAGCGGGAATCGATGCTGCTCAGGCCCTTGTCTCCCAGAGAATCGGCACGCTCGAGATAGGGAGCGACATAGCTGAAGGGCGTAGCAAAGTAGGGCAGGACAGGCTTGGCGAGACGGTCGTAGCCGTGGTCGGCGAACTCGAGGGACTTGGCACCGTAGGGGTTGCTCTTGAAAAGAGAGATGGAGTCTGAAACGACCGGGTAGGAGGTCAGGTGCTGGATGGAGTGGGTTAGCTGGATGACAAGATCCTGGTTGCTCATGAGACTCACGTTCAGAAATTGAGAATAGACCTTCTCGCCGTTGACGACCGGTTCACCCATGGTGGCTTGATCAGCGTGGGGCATGAAGGAAGTCAGGAGGATAGAATGAGAAGGGGAAAGTAGCAATGGGCAAAGTAAAAGGGTTAAAAAAAAAGAGAAGAGTAGAAGGTGGGCTGTATATAGACATTTTACATGTGATTTGCGCCCTTATGCATTTGTGTCGAGGCCCCTGCGCAATCGCATCATCTGTGCACTGGAAGCGTATTACCGGCTCCTTTTTTTTTTGCCTGGGCCTGATGGATCTTTGCTAGTTTGGATTTCCTATTCCCTACTTGCTACTCTATGTTTCGCCTCACAGGCATCTACTGCAGTCGCCCCTGAGGTCAATGCATGTTGAACTTTGCATAGGCACCTGCGATTCTCAAGCCTAGAGCAAGGAAAACCAGTTTTGAGGAGCCATAGCCGCCTTCGTCGAGGGTCAATTGCATTAGTCGAGACAAGGCCAGACATAAAAGGTTGATAAGGCAGGGTTTCACATGTGAAAGCGGGTCCAACGTTGACGCATTCAGATCACCATTTTCTTACTATCTTCGACTAATGGTCCTTTCCTTTCTTTTTTTTTTTTTTTTCTTTTCCCTTTTTTTCTCATTTTGAATTTTGACCTAGTCTACCCGTTAAGATCCACCCGAGCATGGCACTTCTCACCAGCTCTCCATCCCTATCGCTTGATACGAGGTTACCTTTGATGCGTTGGTCTCCTGGTCAAAGCTGGTTGACATCACCATCCAACCCCACTTCAAAACACAGAACAAAGAATCTTATCATGGCCATCCCTTGATTTTATGTAAAATGTGACACTTGCAGATCGGGGTTGACTTGCTCGTCTGCACAAGATGTAGCCACATCTGGTCTGAGCGCCGCCCGAACCTATTCACGGAACGAATAAACCCCCCATCCCGGCCTAGACAATATTCCCCCACGGGCAAATCACGGGCAAACCACGGGCACAGGGAGGGGAAGGAACCCCCAAATACGTAAACTCTAGCTGCAAGACATGAAGCAAACATGCTCACAAAACCTAGAATCTAGAACCTGGAACCCTGAACCTAGAAGCTAGCGCATCCAGGCCTCTTCAGATTCTGGCCGGGTTCGCGATCGGATCCCGACGCAGAAGTACGCGGGCGTGCGACTGGCGGGCCGGATGATTCGTCCTCGAATCATCCGATCCTCGGCGATAGAATGGAATCCCTGCCCATGATCCTATCGAAGCCGTTGAGGTCACCACTGCTGTTTTTTCCACGCGCCGTGCTTGTGGTTGGTTGAGATCTGGGTGATGCGACATGGTGGTGGATGACATGGTACCACTGTCAAACTGGGAAATCGGAGCAGAGGGAAAGGGCTTGCTTATTCTGGTGCGACCTCCTGTAGAGAGGAATGTGATAAAGAGCTGCGCGAAGAAACTTAGGTTGGGGTCATCTTGGACTCTTTCTTGGCTTTTCTCCCCCTCCTCCGACATCAACTGGTTCAATCTGTTAGTCTACAGGTAATGGATTCGTCGATCTAGTGGCGAGCTGCTTCGAAGCTAATACGCAGACCACACATGTCGGAGAATGAAGGGGCACTCTTTACATACTGGATCGGGGTAATGGTCTGCTAGACTCTTTCACATTTATTTTTGAACGCAGATATTTTCCGCGTGCGGCTTGATTTGTGGGATCTGGTACTGTTCTATTCGATCGCCTGATTCGGACCATCACCTCTTCTCCTCGATCTAGGTTGTGGCAAGTCGCGCGCCACTCGCGGTGCAAGCATGGGTTACACTTGAAAAATGTAGGAACCTAGGCTTCAGGAACTTCCAGGTCGTGAAGAAAAACACCTGCTTGAAACGTATAAAATACTTGTAGATCCAGGTCACGGGAGTTCGACGGTCCTATCGGAGCTTAATGCACTGCTCTGTTAGGTGGCGGATCTTCTGCAATGCCTCCTTGCCCCCTGTGCAATCTCGGCTGCAGCTGAATACTGGTGTAGCCCTGCCTTGAACCGCGGAAGCTCATGATATTGGGGCTGGAATTGAGCTGTTTCACATGCGCAAAAATATATTGCGTACAGGTTTGACAATGGCAACGTCCCGAACCATGTGTAGTCGAGATAAGATTCGGATCACATGGGACTGGAAAGCCACATGTGATATTTACGCAGTACGCTAATTCTGACGTGAAGCTACGGATACCACAAGGAAAACAGTTGCACATGCACAGAGATGCACAGACAGCGTTCAAAAGAACCGGGTAGGGACCGGGGAACGAGAAATCGGGGACCAGCATACGGTCTAAAGGGAGAAGCCACGACGGGGCAATGGCGTCGGAGTTGTAGGAGACTTGACTGGAAAGAGTGATGCAAGACGTTGCACACACCCGAGAGACGCAAGCGCATGAAGAAAGTAGTAAATTCATGTTTTCCATTTCATAGACGGGTGCCAGATTTTAGTGGCACCCCTCGTGCAAACTGGAGTTCATCGATACATTCCCGATTCTGTTTCCAGCTATGGTATATGCCTTCCATCCCGTTGCGGGGACCGAATGTGCTCGATGCTTTTTTCCCCTCGCCTTCACCTCGAGCCGTGAGCGCTCAAAACGACAAAACGCCGGATAAACCGTTCAGAAACCTGTAACTTGATTAGCAGGTCGAAAATTGTAAAAAGACCAGGAATGCACGTACGCAGAGGAGTGAAGAACCAGCGGTTCTTGCCGGAGGTGTAGCGGTCCTCCAGAGCCTTCTTGATGGTCTTCTTGGCATCCTCGCGCTGGGAAACCTCCTTGAAGGTGTCCTGGGAGACAACACCCTTGAGGCCCTCGAGCTCGAGGGTGTAGCGGGTAGGCATCAAGTGGTTGTAGTTGACAACCTTGATGAAGGGCTTGATGCGGCTGCGGCGGTCGAGGAGCTTCTTACCCATGCGGCGGGTAACCTTCAAGGGGTAGCGCTCGATACCGGCGACGATGGCATGGGGGAAGGGGTGCGCCTTGGAGCCAGTCTCCTGGGGCTGGACAATGACGACCTATAGAGTCGAAAAAAATGCGCTGGTCAGCCCGAATTCTTTCGCCAAATTCTTGTCCACCACTCGATCGTCTTCTCATTGTGCTTTTGCCGGCGAGCCCGTCTCATGCTGTCCACGTTCCGTCTCTCTCTCTCTCTCTCTCCTCGTCCTTCTGGTTCTCGGAGGGGGAAATAGCGATTGTCGTACCTTCTTACCGGCGAAGCGGCCACGGGTGATGATGGCCACACGGCCCACTTTCATGACTGTCGCAGCATTCTCGTCAGTATAAAGGTCGTAGATGGGATCGTAGGGGTCGAATACGTACACTTCATTGTGAAGGTCCCGTTAGGCGGCGAGGTTTGGCGGGTGGTTTGTCGTTGTACGGAACAGTCAAGATCGAAGTGTTCGTTTTTTCGCTTGGGGCGGGCTGAGAGGGTTCAGGGCATGGTCGATTTGTGTGCTGCTCGGTTATTGGCTGCTTTGACGAGACTCTTACCCTAGTCCACTTGGGGAAACATACCCCTTTAGGACTAGATCCGGACCACCCCGGGCTTTCATCAGGCCTCACCGCCTACATGACTTTGTTTACGATGATCCGCAGTTGCCCCGGTCCCGTTGCTATGGCGAGCGCAGGATGATGTGTATGCCGCGTACTGGTTCTGGCCTTGGAACATCCACTGCTATTGTTTTCTTATCAAGTTGATCTCCCATAGCGTTCTTCATTCACCGTCCCTTTTTGTTTTCTAGCGAAATTCGACTTTGATATGCCTTGAACGACCCTTGCAACCTTTGTTTTGATACCTTGATACCTACATTCCCGTACACTTGATTGTCAATACCTCGCTGAAACATCTGACCTCTTGACACCATCGCAATGCCGTCCCAAGGGGATAGCTCCACCCGTGACCGGGAGCTCGTCAAGTCCGATTCAGGTCGGCAGTTATCTGTTCCAATGTATGTTGGTGCCCTTAATTTGTGCTGACCTACGACCGCCATGAATGACTGGAGACACATGCTAAAGCGTCGCAAATCCAGGTGGGATAGTTCAGACCCCGAGCGTGCACCACCGCCGCTGCCCTTGAATCCTCGCTCAATGAGCCCTGCGACCAAATCCAATGTGTCGCCCGGCATTCAAGCTGTTGCGGCCAAGTTTACCGATAGAGCAACGGAGAACGCTCTCAGTTCATACACCACGAATGCCATGCCCAAGTCGTCATCACCAGAGCGATCATTGGTAAAGGGCCATCACAAGCGCATGCAGTCTCTGCAGCCCAATGACACAAAGGGCGATGCGCGCTCCGAATTCCTCAACTATTTGGAGAGTCGGTCGCCGGAACGACCTCTTCGCGCAACTATTCTGGACCCGACAAACAAGCAAGATGTGAATATCCGGGCTGGGTCACCAACAAGTCGATCCCCAGAGCGGGACATCCCAAGCTATGTTTCGAGTCGTTTCCTGTCAAAACCAATTATTGGAGAAACTACACCTTCCTCCCCAACAATGCTGGCGCTTCAAAACATGCAACTTCCCGAAGTCGATCCTCCCTCACCCTCTAGGGCGCCTAAAATGATTGCTGCTGCTCCTGCTCAGGCTGAGCCCGAGCCCGAGCCCAGTGCCCTGATCGAAACCGGAAAACATACCATGGGTACCCTCTCCTCCCAAATTCTCAGCCTCACCGAAATTGCCAGCAACCTGCAGCGTGAAATGTCCAATCTCAGCCGAAGAAGCAAAGATAATGCCACCGATCTTGTCAGCTTAAAGGCCGCGACCAATGCGCGCGACGAAGATATTCGAAAGAGCTTGAAGGAATTGACATCGAACCTGTCAACCAAGTTTTTGGATGTGGACCCTGCAAGGTTTGATTTCAATGTACTCCTGAAGCGTGAATGTGGAATTGACAGCAGTGATCCGGATAGTTCTCCCAATTCGAAGAGAAGCTACTCTGTGCCTCGCATGCCCAGCCCTAACATATTTAATTACGATCGCGATTTTGCCGGCTCTCCTGCACCGATTTCCGATGGTTCTGCCAGCATCGCCCTCCTTGAAAAGGTATTACGCGAAATGGCAACCAAAGAAGGCGAGGAGAGGCTTTTGGAGCTTGTGGACGAGATCAAATCTCGACCCGCTGCAACCGCCTCTGACAAGGAATCTGATAAGAAGATCACCAACATGCTCGAAGAAATCCTCAACCTCGTCAAGGAAGACCCTTCTAGCAGAGCCCTTGTTCGCGCTATGAGTACTCCAAATAACCTGCAGCCAGGTGACAATCTCGATGGTGCTCGTCCTAGGTCATTTGGCTCTATGGATCCCTCGGCCGCTGTGCGCCCACTGGACGTTCTGAAAGGTGACAAGCTGGACCTATCCCTCTCTGGCAACGAAGAAATTCTTGCCATCCTTCGCACCGTTAAGAATACCGTCATTGAGAGCGGAGGTATGACGAACAGCGTGAAGGCTCTTGTGCGCGAATTGCGCGGAGAAGTCCTTGGAATGGGACGCGATCTTGCTCGCAGACTAGAAGCCGTCGACGAGACCCGCGCAATTGGCGAGGAGCAAAAGCCTCAAGGCCCCAGCCCTGATGAGATTGCCGCCATCATCAATGAGAGCCTTGACGACCTTAAGGAGCAGCTGGCTGCTACCATAAACGAGAGCCGACAAAACTCCTCGGCATTCGCCGAACTCCAGTCCACCATGAACAGTGCTGCCATCTACTCCGTCGTTAAAAGGGCTCTTGATGAGCTTGAGCTTCCTCGGCCTGAAGCCGCTCCTAATGGTTCAATCATGGAGAAGGAGGAGATCCTAGAGACAGTTCGCGAAGCGATGGAGACCTACCGACCTGAGATTGAGCTGCAAAACTTCGGTTTAGAGCGTGAAGAGGTCCTGGAGTGTCTCTCTGAGGGCCTCAAGTCTTATCAACCCCAGCACGAGGAATCCTTGACCTTCGAGCAGGTTCTCGGAGCTGTCCGGACAGGTCTTCAGGACTTCCAGCTCCCGCAAACCCCGACTATTACTCGCGATGAAATTATCATGACAATACGGGAATGTCTCGAGAATTCCGAGCCTAGCTCCCGCGGTCTGGATGAAGAGCATGTCGGTCACCTACATTCCATGCGTGATGAAATTCTTGGCGCCGTCGCAGGAGTGATGGAGAAGCCGACACCCCGCGGTTTCGATGACGAGCATGCTCAGCACCTTAACACGATTCGCGACGAGATTCTGGGTGCCCTTGCCGACACCCTGGAGAAGCATGGCTCTCAAGGCCTTACTGAGGAACACGCCAACCTCTTATATGCCATTCGAGACGAGATCATGGGTGCCGTCACAGAGAACCAGGAGAAGTCTGTCTCGCGTGGACTGGACGAGGAACACATGCAGTACCTCAATTCTGTTCGAGATGACATCCTTCATGCTATGGCGGAAACGAATGAGAACGCCAGCTCTCGTGGTCTGGCTGAGGAGCACATTCAAAATCTCCATGCGGTTCGAGATGAGATCATGGGTGTCCTCACCGAGATTCAGGAGAAGCCTGCCCCTGGTGGTCTGGATGAGGCGCACATTCAAAATCTCCATGCGGTTCGAGATGAGATCATGGGTGTCCTCACCGAGATTCAGGAGAAGCCTGCCCCTGGTGGTCTGGATGAGGCGCACATTCAAAATCTCTATGCGGTTCGAGATGAGATCATGGGTGTCCTTACCGAGATTCAGGAGAAGCCTGCTCCTCCTGGTGGGTTGGACGAGGAGCATATTCAATACCTCAACTCCATTCGAGACGATATTCTCCACGCTCTGGCGGAAGCAATGACCAACCCCCCTACAGCGAAAACCATGGACGAGGAACATAGAGCCCACCTGAACGACATCCGGGATGAGATTCTCACCGCCTTGACTGGATCTATGGCCACCCAGAGCATGATCAGCAAAGAGTCTTTCGATTCCGGCATTGGTCGTGATGACATTCTCAGTGCAGTCTCTGATGGCCTCGAGGCGCACTTCACCACCGCAAAGGACATGGAGGAGCCTCGCATTTCCACATCTGATGTTGTGAATGCTATCAATGATGCGTTTAATGCTCAGCAGTCTGCTCTCAGCACCAGCATCGCACCTCCTACCATCTCTCGCGAGGAAATTTTGGCTGCCATTGCCGATGGTATCGAGATCGCCAGTAAGCCTCAAGAACCCTCGACGCTCTCTCGCGAGGAGATCACAAGTGCCATTGCCGACGCTATGGAAATCGCTCACAAGCCCGAAGAATCGTCCTCACTCTCTCGCGATGACATCCTCAGCGCTGTTTCTGAAGCGTTGGAGAAATCACGGGAAGTTGAGCAGTCGGCCTTGACTACCAATGTCCAGCAGCCCTCTATCACTAGAGAGGAGCTGTTTAACGCAGTCGTTGATGGCATCGAAAGCGCTAACACTATGACCCGTGAAATTGAATTAAACAAGGATGATCTCATGGAAGCCATCAGTGCCGGTCTTCAAGAGGCGACCGCCGCTACGAATGTCAATATTGGCGATGAGGTGCTGAGCCGCCTCCAAGAAGTTGTTGATGGTATGAAAGAGGAGTTCAAGCAGTACTCCGCTGCGAACGGTAAAGACACCGAGCAGGTCCTGGACGCGGTCAAGGATGGTCTTGATGTTGTGCGAAAGGAGATCGAGACTTATGTGAGCGCAGCTCATGATGGAACCGACAAGCTTGAGATCATTGATACCGTTAAAGAAGGTTTCCGTCTACTTCAAGCCGACATGGAGAAGACCATCAATGACGCTTCTCTGTCTAATGTTGCAGGAGGCGCACCCGATACTCTTGAGCTTTTGGAAGCTATGGAGAAAGAATTCGAGCATCTCCGTGGCACTATCAGCACTCTTCTTGTTCGTGATAACGCCAGCAGTGACAAGGATGAGATTCTCGACGCAATCCGGGAGATGGGCGAACACTCAACTGCTAAGGGTGTCGATGAAGAGGTTCTGAACGCCCTTAAGCAGGAGTTCCAGGATATGCGTGAGCGCATGGAAATGACCGTTGTTCGTTCCGAGCCTTCTTCCGAGAAGGAAGATATACTCGCTGCCCTCCGCGAACACTTCGACAACCTTCGCGAGGAGACTCGCGCCAAGGATGGAACCGAAAGTATGCTGTCCACCACCAGCGAACTGCTTGATGCCTTTAATGATGGTGTTGATTCCATCCGTGAGGATATCAAGAAGGTTGCGGAGAAGCCAACCGAATTCGATAGCTCAGAAATCCTTGACACCCTCAAGGATGGCCTAGCCGTTTTGAGAGTTGATATCGAGGGCCTCCGTGAAGCGCAGAAGAGCAAGGAAATGGACGAAGAGGAGACGGCCCGCGGTGGCGAGCTCACGCTTGCTAGAGACGCCGAAATCGGAAGTGGAATTGAGAGCCTCAAGACACTCATCACCGACCTTCAGGACAAAGTCGAGGCCATCGACTCTACTCATCGTGCCGCCGAGCCCGCCGAAGATGCTTTGAACAAGGGTCATATGGATGAAGTTCTTGTTGCCATCCAGGAAGTTCAAGTCGCCATTGGTGAGATTGCTGCCAGTAATGACCTCCACGAAAACGCCGCTCGGAAAGAAGACACCGACGCGATTCAGGAACTTCTCATGGGCACCAAGTCTCATCTCGAGGGTTTGGAGTTCCCTGCTTCTGACACTCTCGCTACATCTGAGCACATTGGCAACCTTGAGACTATGATCAAAGATGCGAAAGATACTATCTCTGACCTTTCATCTCGCATGGAAGCCGAGGTCCCTACTAAGGCCGAAATCGGTGCCCTTGAGGGTCTTATCAAGGACGTCTGGATGGCCTTGGAAGAGCTGAAGGGAAAAACCAAGGAAGGGGAAGAAGAAGCCGAGGACTCCGACAAGCTCATGAAGTCTGATCTTCAGACTGTGGAGGCCATGATCTTTGAAGTCAAGACGCAGGTCGACGAATTGAAGCTTCCTGACGTGGAGACACTCCCAACCAAAGACGAGATTCAGGAGCTCTCCACCCTCGTCACCGACTTCCGGGAGAAGATGGAGGCGAACAACGATATGACCGCTCAAGGCTTCGAGGCTCGCAAGATTGAGCATGCTGGTCTCCACGAAAAAATTGAAGAAGCCAAGTTCGTCGTTGGAGAACTGGGTGACGAACTCAAGAGCAAGCTTGATGGCAGCAGTGAGGGCCTTACCGAGCTCAAGCAGCTTCTCGAGGGTCTGGCCCTCACTGCCGAAAACTTTTCCACCGTCGAGAGTATCAAGGAGCTGACCGAACTCATCAATCGTGAATTTGAGCGTGCTCGTGGCGAGGAAGATGCCACGAAGTTGGAAAAAGAGGAACGCGATGCGGCTACTATGGTCAAGCACGATGAGACCCGGGCTGCCATTATCGTGGAACTCGGAGCGAAGATTGATGAGAAGCTCGGAGAAGTCATCGCCAAGTACGACGAAGCTCATACTTCACTTCATTCCAAGTTCTCGGAGACCGAGGACCGTGATATGGCACAGTCCGAGGCTGTGACCAACATCAAGGCACTCGCTGAAGAAATCAAGCTCGTCATCGGTGAAGTTGGCAGCACTGTCAACGAGAGTTGTGAGCGGATGGCTATGGACACCAAGACCCTCTTGGAGAAGGTTGATGAGTCCTACAGCCGCATGGAGGAGATGCAAAACGATGTCAAATCTCAGCAGGAGCAATCCAAGGAGGGCAGTGAGAGAGCTGTGGCTGCTACGGAGCGTGTAGAGAGCAAGCTTCTTGAGTTCAACCCTCAAATTCTGGAGACTGTTCAACAGATCTTGGATGTTGTCAGCCAGCACTACGACCACTCTCAGAAGTCCACCGAAGACTTCAAATCGGAGTTGTCTGCACTCCCGAATAACATTCCAAGCATGCTTCCTGCTCTGATGCCTCCCCCGGAATCCGATCGAGATCTTGAGGACGACCCTGTGCACACAAAACTAAACGATCTCTTGGAGCATGCCTCCAAGAATAGCCAGGTGCATGAAGTTCTAAACACCTTGCTTGAACACTCCAAGAACGATCAGCTCCATGAGAAGCTTGACCGAGCTTTAGACCAAGGCTCTGGGAATGACCAGATATATGAGAAGCTTGACAAGCTTCTTGAGCATGCTACCACCGGTGATGGCTCTGTTCACGAAAAGCTTGATTCCTTGCTCAGTCGGCCCGTCACTGCTGTCGATCCTGAGCAATCCGTCACTCAGATGATGAAGCTGGACGAGATGCACCGGGACATCATGGAGAATACTCGTAAGATGAACGAGATGTTCGCCGCCCAGTCTGCCCTCGTCGCTGAGGATACAGAGCGAAAACGCCGGGAGGCCGAGGAGGCTGCTATTGCCCTTGAGCGTAGGATCGGGCAGCGTGAGCAGGTTGAAGCTGAGCTTGTGGGCCTGCACGAGGAGAAAGAATCCTTGCTGAAGATGCTCCAAGCTCTCAAGGCTGAGAAGGATGATATGACCAAGCAAACCCAGAAGCTGAGCAAGGACCTTTCAGGTCTTGAGACTGCTCTTGAGATCCGCCACGAAGAGATGCAGCAGATGGAAGACCGCGCCGATGGTCTCGAAAAGCGCATCTTGGAGGGTGTCCTTGATCATGCTCGCACTGTGCTCCTCAGTCGGTCCGGCAGTTTGTCGTCTATGAACCTCAAGAGGAACCGTAGTGTGCGTTCTTCTCGGGCTGGTGCTCGCAGCCCCAGTGCTATGAGTAATACGACCGCAAACACCGCCAAGGACGCCAAGGATCCCCGGAGCATTCTCGGTAACGGGGTCGGCATGGCCCTTAAACGCCGTGTGCCCAACAATTTGCAGGCGGGCACTACTGCCGTTCAGCCCAACATTGGCAAGGAGCGCCGCATTCTCAGCCTCAGCCATGTAACTGGTAACCGAGGCGCCAGTGGTGGACTCACCAACCTGAAACGCAGCAACTCGGTCAAGTCGGACTTCTCACTCCGCAAATCCTCTTGGGCTGGTCACAGCTCGATTTCCAACAAGGAGAATGAGATATTCCGCGAGGAGGACGAGCATGACAGCGACCCGGAGAGCGACGCCGGCACAGAGAGGAGAACCAGCTATGCCCCGTCAGACCGGAAGTCAAGCTATGCCGATACAGAGCGCAGGTCTAGCTACGCTGAGACTATTACCGACAGTGTCGTGACCGGGCCTACTGAGAGCGTTGTGTCGGAGGACCGTCGTACTAGTGGTATGAGCACTGCCACTGGACAAGAAAGCTCCATTGCTGGTGATAGCCACATGGACGAGAGCTATGTTGGGTCAGAGTCAGATGCAGATGATGCCCAAACAGCGCGTGAGAGTGACTACGAGCGCGACGAGGAAGATGATGACCCCGACAACGAGTACCGAAAATCGATTGTGAAGAATGAAGACGAGGTGCAAGAGGGCATTGATGAGGAAATTGAAGCGACCGCCTCTGCTATGGAAGCTGAAGCTCGGAAGCTTCTTGAGACACCTGCTGACAGCGGGCTGGGCTCGGAGATGGCAGTCCAGTAGATTCTTTCATTTGTGACCATGACTTTGATACAGCGTTGGGTTTGACGTGTTTCTTTTCATATACCACCTTTCTGTTAGTTTTTTTTTATGGGCCTGTATGAATTCCTTTCTGTGATTAACGAATTATTATTCTCTGTTCATGACAACGCTACTCCTCATTCCTCGTATACATTCGTACAGGTCCAAGTCATACTCCGTGGTCACTTGCCAAGATAGGACGTCAGGTGACGTCTCAACAGATTGTGACTGCCTAAGGCATGATAGCGCAGCCGAGGCCGCGTGCTCCGGAGCCGCGACGCTTTCTATTTCTTCTTCTTGCGCATGGAGCCCTTTGAAGAGGAATAGGAGGTCTCTGTGTTCGTTTCATGGTCGACCCGAGGTATATTCTCCCCATACCTCACCTCACCTTCACCTCCCCGGAATACCCCCTGACCCCGAGCTCGCCGCATCGGGGTGATAAGCTGTCCAGGGTTCCCCAACAATGCTGGACCCCCTCGGCTCCCCTCCAGCATGGCTGCGGGAATTTATCGAGCCGTTCGCTCTCAAGCTGAGCAGTCCGACCCTCTCGGACCACGCTCATGAGGTCGTTCTCGCTTTGGTCTTTTACCAGATCATTCACTCATTCGTTTCACCTTGGCTGTCGCCGATTCTCTGTCCACAGTCCTATCCTAAGTTGAGCCCCCGCACCAAGCTGAACTGGGATATCCATGTCGTCTCGCTGGTTCAAAGTGTTCTCATCAATGCCATCGCACTTTGGGTGATGTATGTCGACGAGGAGCGCTGGTCCATGTCCGCCGCTGAGCGTGTTTTCGGATATACTGGTGCCTGTGGCTTGATTCAAGCCCTGGCTGTTGGATACTTTGTCTACGATCTGATCGTGAGCGCCGTGCATGTCAAAATGTTTGGTATTGGCATGCTCTTTCATGCGATCAGTGCGCTGTGGGTTTTCAGTCTCGGCTTTGTAAGTTCAATCTCCCCGCTGATCTTCAGCCCTGCCAAGGTTTAACATGCCTGAACGGCTCAGAGACCTTTCCTCAACTACTACGCTCCCACATTCATTCTCTACGAGCTCTCCAGCCCATTCCTGAATATCCACTGGTTCCTTGACAAAGTCAACATGACCGGCAGCCGTGCCCAGTGGTACAACGGTATGGCTCTGCTGGGTATGTTCTTTTGCTGCCGCCTGGTGTGGGGAACTTGGCAATCAGTCGTGGTCTACTCGGATATGTGGAAAGCGCTGCAGCAGACGTGGGCCGCCCAGGCTTCCCCGCTTCTGGAACCCACCAACATCAGTGCCCATGTCTTCTACCCCACCCGCGACGGCGGTATGTGCATTGACGAGACCTGTGCACGCGCCAATGCCGAGATTTCTCGCTTCAAGGACTACACTGCCAGTGGTGTGCCGACCTGGCTGGTGCTGACCTACGTGGGATCGAACATCATCCTCAATTTCTTGAACTATTACTGGTTCTCCAAGATGGTAGAGACTGTTCTCAAGCGTTTCCGCACTCCCGAGGAGAAGGACGAGACAACCCCTGAGAAATCTGGGGATATTGCACAGAAAGTCATCCTCGAAGCAGCCGCCAAGCTCGAAGAAGAGGAGAGCGCGCTTCGCCGCGGCGAGCTCGCCCTTTCCCCGGAGCAGATCGCCTCGGGAATTGATGTTGGCGCTCTAGGTGACGAGCTTCGCAAGCGTCGGGCAGACTTGGTAGCCAAGGTCCCGTTACCTGGCGCATGATGAATCACGGCCTAGACTCTGATAGATCTACGGTTTTGGTAGATTTTTGGACATCCGTTGGCTTGACTGTCTTTGTAAATTGCTGGCCCTGTGGCTTTTATCCTCCGGGCCAGTTTGCACATTGGGGTTTTATTGCTCAAACATAGTCCTCCAACAAGCGGATCTTCGTCTCTTGCGCGCCACGTGCGCACTGAATGTCGTTGCCGAAGCCGAATATCTTGCAAAGGTGATGAGCAAATGATAGTCCGTGCGTAGCTATGTCACTGATTTGTTGTAACTATATGGCTTCAGGAGAAGAGAAATAGTAGACGATAATCTGGGTCGAAGACCCATGATACCATAGAACCAAATACTACGGTTGTATACAGCGGCAGGTATCCAGGAAGAACCCGTTCAGCATGTAATAACTATGTGCGTAGGATATAATTGATCATGGTGGTGAGCCCTCACTAAGCCATCACTAAACCATCAGGTAGGGCATATGTCCATCAGAAAGGCGCGTCGATGAGAAGACCTACTACATTTCCACAGTGTGGATTACGATCGCAGAAGATGATCATTCGGGGATGATCTAGTCGCCCATGGTCACGATGTCGTGGTATTGGCGCAACATGACAGTAGCAGGAAATGTGAAGGATCCAAGCTATGTCGCGTGCTCTCGTCACTTTGAACGTCTACGACACAAGAAGAATTAATGTCAAAAACATGTATAGGACAGTTCATGTACCCGTTCAGAGGAAAAAAAAAGTATACAATCAAAAAGGTATGACAAGAGTGGGATTCGAACCCACGCCCCGTAAACGAGATCAGGAAACCAATGTTTGGTGTTAAGGTGGACCTTAACCTGACGCCTTGGACCAACTCGGCCATCTTGCCAATTGAATACGCTATCGGACCAGACAAGGCATTATCTCCCGCCCCAGGTTATTTCGTCGAGTGATCCTTTACACTGGAAGCCATCAGGAATTATCATCGCTCAGATGCAAGGAATGTGAACACTGAGTTACCTATCATATCTTAGAAATAGCGGGGTCCAATGTGGGACTCGAAGAAAACTGCTGATGATAGTAAGCGGGCTTCAAAGCCTTTAATTTATGAATCTGCGATAATTCTGAACACTATAGCCGCATGAGACATGGGGAAATCAGCTCCCTAGCTACGTTTGGGCTGTCATTTCCTCGATTTCCATTTACTCCTACCATTGAGCTACATATCTACCACTCTACACAGCTTTCCAACTTCTCGGGTAGTCATAAGGGCTAGTATTAACGAGTCCCGCTGCGTCTTCCGCCCGACCAAACAACGATAGACCAAGCCCGCCAATACTCGAATTCACCTGCGAGAGCCTGCCTGCTCAGATTCCCTCGCCATCAGTCATAACCAAAGCTCAGTTGATCTTGCTTAATTACCGCGGCACTGACATTGTCACGGGTGGTAATCCATGGCCTGTGTGACATGTGTGATCTATGTGGTGCACTCTCGTCAACGCATTTACATCTGGGTGATGTTGGTAATACCGCATTGCTCTTCGAGGGTGGGAGCTATTTAGTCATTCTGGGAGGTTCAGCATGTCGGGAAAGCTTGCCGTTGGTCTTTTGAGGGTAGCACCCGTAGAGTCTAGAGCTCTTCAGTGAAGAAACTTTGAGGTTTCGTGAAGATCAGCGAAGCGACAACTTCAAGAGTCATTCATCTGGAGCTTATCAGCATCGGTGGCGCACCGAGACCGTTCGGGCATCAACATATTGGGGCGAGGTATACGAGCTGGATCGGTCTCTTGACCCTTGTCAATGCCCTGCGGTGTGAGATGAACCATTGAAAAGGAGTTATCTCTCTCCTGTTGGTGAGTATGAGGCCAGGATGGAGAGTCGGAAATTCACAGTTCCCTCGATTTTATGTATCATGTTATATCAGGTCGAGCGGGTGATATATCCTAGCTGCCGCCGAATACGATACTCGCCCACCGCAACCTCAAACCGAACTCCGCCCGCCGTGGACGTATCTATGTTCTTTGAAATTTAGATGAATGCGTGAAGTATCGAAGTAGAAGTCTCACAACTTTGCTGCAGACTGGTATAGTACTCTCTTTTGATTTCGAGACTTGGCCTGAGCATCCTAAGGGGGGTCTCACGCAAGCATATCGGTAGGCAATGTAGTTGGACGCTAGCAAAGACGCAGCAAGAAGATATTCACAGGACATTGACGAAATCCATAGGAAGAAGCTAGAAGTATAGGAATATATCTAGACTCTTTGCAATATCTTCCGCAATCATTGGCCCTGGAAACCATTGAGCATTTGGGCGTCATTGATGGATGATAAGATTCACTTGCATCAGCATTGGCTGAGCGTGAGCGGTACCTTATTACTCGAAGCACCAAGAGAAAGGAAGAGAAATTCGATAAAATCATATCATGAAAAGTTTTTGAAACGGATTAGCCCTTCCATATCCTAGCTACACCAGACCAAACACCGCATAAGCGCCCCAATCAATAGAGTCAAAGTACACAGAAAGCCGTTCCGACCACGGCATATAAGCCCGGAATCCCATATCTACCGAGCCCCAGAAGCTTCAGGCTTGGCCAACAGATATCGCACAGCTTCCCTGGCAACAGGGGTGTCCCACGCGCTACCTGCGCCTCCACGACGGAATTCATTGCCATTGCCGTGGCCACCAGCAGCTGCCGCATCGCCGAGGATAGTCTCGAGATCGCGGCGTTGCGAGTTGACCCAGCGCTTGAGGAATGTCGCGGGATCCTTGCTCAAAGCAGTATAGAAGGAATGACGGGCGCGGGAGTGAGTGAGGGCCTGAACAATGAGCGCGACCTGGTCGTCCAGGGAGGCGATCTGACGAAGGCCGGAGGTATATTGTGGGTTTTGAGTGAGAGCCATCATCTTCTGGCGCAAAGGGTCTTCAACTGCGACCTGGATATCGTAGATAGTTGGCGTGGGTTCTTTATGGAAATCCTCATCGACGCGAATAGTGTAGGGGAGCTTGATGGGTTCCATCGGGCTGGTGTGAGGACCGATCATCTCCGGGATTTGCGGGAAGAACATTTGCTCGCGACCGAAGATAGAGCGCAAGCGGTGGTCACAGCGCACTTGGCGCTTCTCCTCGTCTTCTTGCAGCTCCATGGCGCGAATGTAGTCCCAGATTCCAAGCACGATTCCGCTCCGCGTTTCCTCTTCGACATCTAGCACCTCCGCCAGCTCCTTGCTAAGCTTGTATCGTTCGGGAGTCTCATCCCGTACCAAGCCAATTGTAATATTCAAATTCTCCTGGGATGCCCGCGAAAACTGGATGCTGTCGAACTCTGCACTTGGAGGGGAAGTTGTCGCGTTGGGCGGCAGTTGTGGTTTGGACCAGGTGACTGGCTTGACCTCGTCGGGAATGGCGTTAGCCGGTTTGTCGAAGTCGATAGTGATATTCTTGAAGAAGTGTGAAAACCGCTGGGAAGGCTTCTTGGAGTCTGTCTTCTTCGTGTCCGCGCCGTCTTTATCCTGGTCCATCGCATCATCTTCAGCTGCATCACCAGCTTTCTCCTCATCGTCGGGGATAGTAGGGTCACTGTGATCATCAAGTAAACGGCCCTCAATGCGCACATTATAACGTCCAGAACCTGGATTGCTGCCGGCGCCCTGCCACGACTGGCCCTCAACAGTATTGGTAATCCAGATGCGCATCGTGCGGTACTTCTTCACGGTTTTGCTGATTGAATCTTGAATGTCGAGTCTCTTGCGCACAATGGCGGCGTCCAATCGCTTCTCCAGATCGCGCAGACTCTTGTACTGTTCGACGCCCTCGCCGATGACCACGTCCTCAATTCCGTCGGGAAGGTTCTTGTCGGTCGGCTTGCGGCTACGACGGATAGCAGCATCATTAGGGTGGGGACCACCGCGCTGCGCGGGCATGTACGGGGTGTTGACAGCGTGCTGGGGCATCTGGACGGGCATCGGGCCTCCTAGTGGAGTTAGATGGGTGCGGACGAGGACGATTAGAAAAGGGACAAACCTGGTCCAGGGGGCCGACGAGGCGTGGCTGGAGACCGCTGGGCGGTCGGAGGGAACCCCCGCGCGTAATTGGGTTGCATGGGAGCGTTCATTGCCGATCCAGAAAGCTGTGGCTCCAGTCGGGAGTTGGGTGGAGGATGAGGTTGGGCGAAGGAGAGAGGTCGCGATTCTTCTGCCGCCGCGCTTTACCCGATTCGGAATGTCGCGACCACTTCAAAGACAACTAAAACTACAATCTATGACCACTTTCTAGAGTATTTCAAAGTGAGAAAATTGTTGGTCATGCAACAGCGTGCAAATTCGCTATTAATTGCCTATGAGCCGACATGAGAACATTGCAATAAACCCATATCCTCTACTCCAGAAGTGATGCCTGGTTAGTATACAGTCCCTCCACCACGTTGCTCAGCTTCTCAATTGTGTCTAGAGCAGCGTCATAAGCTTGATCACGTTCTGTCTCGTCGAAAACGATCAGACAACCAGAGCCCTGGTCCAAAACACCGATGATCACCTTGTCCAAGATCATCTGGGAAAGCTTGCGCTCCACTTGCTGGACATCCAGCCCGACCATCTTGGCAATATGATCCAACTCCACTCGGCTGAAAGGCTCAATGACCTTGATCAAGTTCTGCTCTAGCATGGCATCGTACAGGCGGCGAAGGTGATTCCGGATGAAGCTGTCGCTGCCGAGCTCGTATCGGTAGTCAGAAAGAGCCTTCTCGTACTCCTCTAGGGAACGGTTGGCGTGAGCCCGAGCCACGGACTTCATGGCCTCCAGACGCGGGCTAGCGTATTTTTGGGCCTGCTTAGAGCCCAGCAATTGAGTGACATCATCAACCAGGTTCAGCATAATCTTGCAAAGCAGCATGTACTGCAGAGCAGCAGTCGCCAGCTCACCCTCGTCGAGCGAGTTATATCCCTCCAGAGCCTCAATGAAGTAGGAGAAGGCGGTGTTAAAGTCCTTATCCTCTGCGTGCAACATTCCGCTCTGCATGTCCAGGCCTGCCTGCAGATTGGGCGGTGTGTAAACGGATGCAGCAGACGTCCGAGCCGCTGTCAGAGCAGCACGTGCCTTGGACTGGTTGCCTAGAGCATGGTACACACGAGACTCCAGCAACTGCACCTCCACCAGCATAAGCTTATCGTCCAGGCGCTTCAGCTCGCGGAGAAGAGAGTTGATGAGAGTAAGGGCGTCATAGTAGGCTTGCTTCTGCATGTGGATAGCGACCAAGCGCGCTTGAAGATTTTGTCGGAGGAAGGACCGGCGTTCGGCGATGGCCCATTCTATGCATGATTGGATCACGGCGGCTTGGAGATCGAGAGTGTTGGGGATTTCGCTGATGAGGTCCAGGAGCTGGCGAACTGTAGACTATTGTTAGAAGGAGATTACTAAACATCGAATGAATGACTGCTTACCCAGCTTGGCTGTCTTCGCTTTAGCAAATGACGAAAACGTGTCTCGGCTGGTCTTGATGAGGTCTGCAATCTCCTGCGGCTTCTTGGCATCTCGATACACCTGGCCCAATCCAATCAATGCATGCTCATAGTCTCGCGATGAGGCCTCTGTCGATCCTGGGCCCTCGGAGAGGATCTTCTCGTAACTGCTCGCGGCTTTCGAAGGGTCCTTCTTCTCCAAATCGCGGGCCTCCTGTATCCGCGGCGACACCTGGAGGGAAGGGGCCATGGTGAAAAGCGAGTAGCGATATGTGGCTTCCAAAAAAATAAAAAAGAGGGTAAGTGGGCAATGAAAGGACGTTAGCTGTGTTTGATGGGAGGGTAGGTTGATAGACCGAGCGCTGAGTCGGGGAGCTTGAAGCTGCCAGCTGCCGCGCTCACCGCCCGCTTAGCAAATCATCCCGTCAACAGAAAAAAAAGTTCACTCCGCTTTCTTCTTTTTTTACGTTTAGACCAACAACGCAAAATGGTAAGTTTTGATATAACATGACATTCTTTGGAAAGCGACGCTGATGAAAAATAGAAAATCAAGGCTCTCTCTCGCTCGACGGCGTCGCAGCAGGCCCCGGGGACTTCGGTCGTCCGCCAGCAGCGGAATCTCGACCCGTCTCAGCATCCTTTTGAGCGGGCTCGTGAATATACACGAGCTCTGAATGCGATCAAGATGGAGCGCATGTTTGCTGCTCCCTTCATCGGTCAAATGGGCGACGGTCATATCGATGGTGTCTACAGTATGGCCAAAGACCCTGGGTCGCTCGAGCGCTTTGCGAGTGGTAGTGGCGACGGCGTCGTGAAGGTTTGGGATTTGACAACTCGCGAGGAGATTTGGCAAACACAGGCGCATGAGAACATGATCAAGGGAGTATGCTGGACACCTGAGCGAAAGCTGCTCACTTGCGCAAGTGACAAGACAGTCAAACTGTGGGACCCTTACAACACTACTCCCGAGGCGCCACCGATGGCGAGTTATCTAGGCTCAGGTGCCTTTACGGGGGTGACACACCACCGCACATCTCCCTCATTCGCTGCCTCCTCATCGGTCATCTCTATCTATGACCTCTCGCGACCTTCTTCCTCTCCCTCGCAGACTCTGCACTGGCCGACCAGTGTCGATACTATTACTTCCGTTGCCTTCAACCAGACCGAGACTTCCATTCTTGGCTCAACCGCCATTGATCGCTCGGTTATTCTGTACGACCTGCGCACCTCCTCGCCGGTGCACAAGATGACCTTGAAGTTGGCATCTAACGCTCTTGCTTGGAACCCCATGGAAGCTTTCAACTTCGCTGTGGCTAACGAGGACCATAATGCCTATATTTTCGATATGAGAAAGACGGATCGGGCTCTGAACATCCTCAAGGATCACGTTGCGGCCGTGATGGATATCGACTTTAGTCCTACTGGACAAGAACTTGTCACCGCGTCTTACGATCGCACTATTCGTCTTTGGGACAGAGCCCGCGGTCACTCTCGCGATATTTACCACACCCAGCGCATGCAGCGTGTCTTCTCTGCAAAGTTCACGCCGGATAACAAGTACGTTCTCTCCGGCTCCGACGACGGTAACGTCCGTCTCTGGCGTGCCAAGGCTTCGGACCGCAGCGGAATTAAGAGTGCCCGCCAGCGCACTAAGCTGGAGTACGACCAGGCCCTCATCAAGCGTTACGCACATATGCCCGAGATTCGTCGCATCAAGCGCCAACGTCACCTGCCCAAGCCTATTAAGAAGGCTGGTGAGATTAAGCGTGAGGAGCTTGGTGCCATCAAGAGGCGTGAGGAGAACGTGCGCAAGCACACCAAGAAGGATAACTTGAAGTCGAGACAGAACGAGCGCGAGAAGATGATTTTGTCTCGCGAGCAATAAGTCTGTCTACAGACCTCAACGATACCCCCCCAAAATTTGGATTACTGCATTGCGACTCGGCGTTTTGGATGAAATGTGTACAAGAAACAAAATTATATACAAGGAAGATGAACTTGCAAAAGTGATCTATCGAGCCAAGCCTATGTAACAGAAGTTCTTCAATCAGTCCGTTTCTTTGCGCTCCCGAGGATTCGACGATTGCTGTCAGGAATCTCACTCTCGGGAGCGTCGCGTTGAAGAAGACCAGAAGAAACCGCACGGTCGATTCCACTCACGAATCGTGCCAAGCGCTGCACAGCACCAGGCAACACAGCATAAAGATTGACGAGCTTTGCGAATGACGGCAGCCTGAGCACGCCACCCTGGCCACTATCGACCGCGGCAACGATCTCACGAGCAACCTCAACTGGCTCGAGAACAGGCGCAAAGAAATTGCTCGGCGTACGGACCCAGTCAAATAGCGGCGTAGCCATTTGTCCGACCTCCACGAGCAACGTCTTGATCTGATCACTTCCACGTAACTCGGACTCGATTGTTCTGTGCAACGCACTCAATCCAGCCTTGCTAGCGGAATAATCGGACAGTCCTGCCGGAGACAATTGGCCCAGCACTGAGCTGACTGTGACGATGGTACCTCCATTCTCCGCTTCAACAACACCCGGCATGAAAACCTGATAGAGATGAAAAGCAGCGAGTAGATTGGTGCGCACGGTCTTTTCGAAAGCATCAGCGGGCAAGTTCAGCAATGTTCCGCCGTTAATCCTCGCCGCCGCGCAATTGACAATGATAGTCGGAGTACCAAGCTGCAGCATGCATTAGCGAGAGAAAACAAAAAATAAAATACATTCCAACCAATATCTCTGTATCAAAATCCAACAAACCCCCCATAGATCATGTAGTGCGCTCAGTAAGGGAGTCCAAAACATACCTTGACTTCAATCTCCTTCTTGATTCTCTCCAACGTTCCCCTCTCACCAACATCGCACTTCCAGTAACCCACCCCTTCCCCAAACATCTCAGTCACTTCCTTCTCCTCCAAGTTCTTGATATCAAGAATCGCCACACTAGCCCCTTTCATCCCATACATCTGTGCAATCGATAATCCCAGCCCACTCGCGCCTCCAGTAACGAGCACCACCTCCCGCGCCGAATCAACCGTCCGCGGAATCCCATGCGCGACACGATGATTCACCACTCGCGCGACAAAGAGCACACTCAACGCGATCGCATAGCTGACGCTTACGATCCAGGCTGGAGAGGTGGTGGGAGTTACTTGGGCGCGGAGGCAGAGAACTAGGATCCAGGCGAGGAATGGGTTTAAGAGTGTGTGGTGCACGACGCGGAGGAGGGTATCGAGGGTTAAATGTTGCGTCCAAGGTTTGTTGACTGGAGGGGGCAGGGTGCTTTTCGTTGTTATTTTCAGGGGCGCAGACATACTGGAGTCTGAATAGGTGTATGTCATGAAGCTGTGCGTGGTGGAGGTTTGGTGGTTGTGATGCGTGGAGTGATCGGGCTATTTTTGGAGCGCGTAGGGTGCTCGGATGTCATTCCCGCATGCGCTAGATTTGGTGAGTTGTGCGTTCAGTGCATAATCGGTTTAGGGGGTTGTAAATATTGGCGTAGAGCGAAATTATGGAGCTGAATGCTGGTGCTCAGTTTGGAGATGTTCGGGGCACATGCAAGCGCGTCAGCGTGGGGCTGATAAGATACGGGGTCGACTCTTATCTCATGTCTGATGTCTGCTCAGACAGTGACTCTACACACAATGAATTTCAACACATTCTCCGATTGGTGTCATTTGATCGTCATAAATCATATCTTGTGAAAAGACGGTAGAAAGAACAGGTAAGAAGGTGCTAAAAGAGACAGAGAAAAAGGACCCAAAGAGATTGGCAAAAAGACATAAAGGACATAAAGGACATGTGAGATTAAATCAAGCAAGTCAGGCGAGAATACACCTGAAAGAACATTGGAGAACAAAGTCAACCTGCCTTGAAAGCATCCTAGCTCCCGACGACTCTCCTTGCGGATACATGTAGAGCATGACTGAAGGTTTTCGTATCAGGATCCTCACTGAGAATGTCGAGATCTGCCGGATCCAACAGAAGAGCAAAGCCATTGCCCGGCTTGGGGTAGACGCGGTGATCATCGAATGGGATGTCGCCCTCCTCGCTGTCGGTCAAGAGCTCGGCCTCGTACGGACTCGGGGCGTCGGAAGACAGAGCAGGCGTGGCAGAATGCTCGGAATCTTGTGTGAATTGCCCGTCGCTCATCTTCGCCGGGAGGAAGCCCTCGTCGGTGGTATCGCTGGAGGACCATTGTCGATTGGGCGACGACATCGAGTCAAGAGTGGCAACAGGCACAGCCGAGTTCGAACGAGTGCGTGAAATTTTGAAAAGGCGGGTGTCGATAGCTGTAGCTCCGTCGTGTGTGCGCTTTTCAGAGGGTGGTGCAGATTGGGCACTCAATGGCCTGGCCAAAGGGACGGCAAACTTGGAGGTGGGCAACTGCTTCATGTTGGCAGGGAAGATTGGCAATGATGGATGCTTGCTGGAAATGTCGACGAGCATTTCTACGAGCAGAGAATGAGACAAGCCCGAAAGCCAGGCGCGCTTTTCGGTATCCGTAAAGTCGTTGCCAGCAACTTCGATCGGGGTTGATGTTGTTGAATGGGGCTTAGCTCTGTCGGCAGGCTTTGGATCCCTGGCCAGCTTCATTTTGACAAGCTTGCCTTTCACGAACTTTGCTTTGATGCCACTGCGTTGAGAAGGCTCGCAATTATTGCACTTCCATTCGATGTCTAGGTTCTGGATGGCACCATTTGGAATTTGCGGGTTGTGGCAATGCTTGTGCCACGCGGACTCGCACCCATCGCAGAGGACGATTGGGTTGTTACTGGGACTGTGTCCCCGCCCACACTCCGCACAATTGATGCTGGTGGCCTTCTTACCACCGCGTCGGCGTTTTCCACCGCTGCCAGCAGCGGCGGGGGCCGGGATAAAAGCAGTCGGGGCTTTGAGGATTCGACCAGTCCGGCTGATCCGAGTTGCCTGGAAAATGTTAGAGGTCGGGGTTCGAATCATAAAAAAGAACCAGCAATACTATGTAGTCATGACTTACCGCAGTGATGACGGCTTGGGCCTCAGAGGTGGGCTCAGACGAGGCCACCTCGGTCCTCCTCTCCTTGCCAAAGACCAGCTTCAGCGGGCGGCGAGGGCGACCAGCATCTCCAAGAGAACTGTTGGTGGTCTCCATCGTTAGATGGCCAGGAAGAAGAGAATAGAATGAAAGAAGTTTGGGATGGAAGAGACGGAAAGAAGAGAGAGGTTAGAAAGGATTTCTATATTTTTCTGAGTTTGATTTCGGGGTGCCAGTGAGGGGTCATTTGTTTGATTCACTTGCCGAGAAAGCATCAATCAGCACCATACCATTGAGCAGGAAAGCAGCATTGCGTGTCACCAGGATTTGAATTGTTCAGAACCGCGAGAGCGGCGACCCAAGGACTGTATAGTCTCACGTGACAACCCCATCTCAGGTCGCAACGCTGTCATACTTCGATCTTCTTTCAGTACTAGGCAGATCTCAGTTGTTCACAGATTTAGATCAGTCATGTTGCAATCAATTTTGTACGAGCAGTTTTAATTTCTGAAGAGGAATATTGTTCTCTGAAATTGTCCAGATTGTCACCCAAGTAGGGGGATCCGACATATGTGACCGAGCGCCCGTCGCTGATCACCAAGTGCCTGAGAAGAAGTCTAGTCTAGATCTATAACTATACCAAGAAGAACAAACACCATGAGAACCCGAAACATACCCAGTCATTACGAGAATTCCAGGAATAACTTTTGACAGCCCAAAGAAATAAAACACGCTAAACGCTTTCAAAGCGCGCAAAAGATCACAGTGCGTGTTGGACGTTCGCCTGCAACAAGATGTGTGTATTGGCCTTTTTGAATGAAGTGCATGGCACCTGTCCATTAATCATGTTTGCCCGCGATGATACTGCTGCATCGGGAAACGGCGGCACTGGTAGGAGGCGAGGAGCCACGGCGCATAGTCTGGCCATCATCATCTAGGTACCACTTGGGATAAGGACCGGGGATAAATCGGCCTTTGGCATCCCAACCGGCGACCCAGTGGAGGCCGTCGTCGAGAAGAAAGAAGCGCAGCTGCTCGGGCTGGGCGCCCTTGTGCAGCGGAGCCGAAAACAAGCGGCAGCGCTCTTCGAGTTCAGACTCGAACATGTATCGGTGAAGGATGCGGCAGTACACGAGAGCAGCAGGGGACTTTTCATCCTTGTCGGAACCGTCGCGGCGGACAAGATGCCATCCGCGGCCTGGGAGGAACTTGTACGTTCCCGGGATAGGGCTTTCCCAGTGCTGCTCTCTGTTGACTTCGCTGTTGCCGCGATCACCACGCTGGAACCAGTAGACCGGGCAGCAGAGGGTCCGCAGACAGATAAAAAGGTTGGGGGCCATCGTTGGCTGTGGCGATATAATTATTCGCAAGAGACACGCGAGTCGGAATCACGTCTGATAAGACCGCGAGTCGAAGAAAGTATCGGAAAAGCTGAAGAGGGTAATGGAAACAACGCTGAAGAACAGAAATATCCCAAGGAAAAAAGCGAAGCTATAAATCGACGTCCATGTTGACAGATGGCAAGGTCAATGAATTGGAAATCGAGCTTGGAAGGGAGATTGGGTTGGAATCCTTCGGCTTTCTCAGAAGCTCGGTGAAGGTCCAGAAAATGGGAGATCCTTGACAGAAGATATGTGAAAAAGGAGACAGCGGCAGGCACGGGATTTGGTCCGAGGTAAGGACTGGTCGGAAACCTTCAATCGCGCCAAACAACAGGCGTCTTTGTTATCGTTGCGGTGAGAGCCCGTCCGGTTTGAGAGTTTCGGGAAGGGCCGTGTAGACCGTGATAAGCTTGCAGCTAGTAAGAGGGCCCAGAGGACAGCTTGCTATAGCACCAAAACCCGGAGGAACTGGGGGTGGGAAGCAGGAGGTTCCGGGGCGAATCAGGAGAAAAAGCCGGGGTCGACGGGTCTGAGGTGGTCTGAGGCCTTGTAGGATTCGGCAACACGCAGCAACAAACTCAGATAAAGAGCCCGTATTATAGCTCAGCACGAGTGCATGCTAGAGAACAAGCATTTGGTTGGAGGAATGGGCTGTGTTATAAGGGGGGGTGGGTATAAAAACCGGACTGTGTGATATTATTATGATAGACGGGGCGGTCAAGGCTTGGGGGCTTTTCCGCGAAAAGTTCGTTCGCCACCAAATCGGAGACGTCCAGGCTCCGCTTCGATCGTCGTTTTTCTTTGCGGGCCTCCCGAAGACTTGGCACGCTAATGTGACTTGGGTTTGGTTCGCGGCATTTTCCTGCTTTATTTCCACAAGATGGTAGCCTAATTGTCGCGTTCTTCGATATGCTGTTCCTGCGCACACTTTCTAGCTTAGGGTTTGCAGTTAGGGGATCCTCGGTCCGACCATCCCACTATCGCGTGTCTCGCCCGGAAAATTCTCAATTTGATGGTGGTGCGTATATGTGGCGCAGTGCTCGTGTTCAGCCCTACGTGGTGGCCCAGGAAGCAATGTGTGAAAAACCCTGTCATATGACGCACCGAGTTGCTCCGACAAAGGTCGAGCCCTTCTTGGCTGCTACACTTGGCGACTTACTTTTGTGTCCACCGTTCCATCATTGTTTCTGACCATAGCATTTCCGTGTGTCAGCGTCTCTCCTTTAACCCTTATTATTTCGAACCTGAGTCGAGTCGCTACAAACATGAATCTGCCTGAGCCCTATTTGCATGATAGGTTTTCCTTTCTTTTTTCATTTCCTTTTTTTTCATTTCCTTTTTTTTTCATTTCCTTTTTTTTTCATTTCCTTTTTTTTTCATTTCCTTTTTTTTCATTTCCTTTTTTTTTAATTCATTTTTTGGGGTTTGTATATGCCCCCGTAAGAAGCAAAAATCTGGCTGTTGAAGATGAATCAAATTTGAAAGGGATGCATGGTCCTTTAAAATGCGAGTTCTAGTTTTCGAATATAGAAATTGGTGCTGGTATACCCCACAAGTCGTATCTCGAAATCATGCCTCAGTAGCTGTAGATCAAATTTTTCATACATAACGACTCTAAATGGTGACTATGACTGGAAAGTCACTAGGGGGAGGGGGTCTGGGACAAGTTCCAATGAAGTGCCCAGGAGATAAAGAATGACAGATGGGGGGTACTGTATCCAGAAAACACTCTGTCAGGGCTTTGTGTTCAAGTTTTCTGGTCCAGTATCACTTTAAAACTCCCTCAAAATACCTCCTTAGCCACTCGCCCAAAAGAGGACCCGCGGCTGCAAGTAGTCCATCTGGTCGAAGAATGACAATTCCACCTTCGTCACGTTTGAATGCGAATGCCTCATGCGCAGATTCGGAAGGATCGAAGAAAGTGTCACCAAAGGGTTTCATCCCTAGTGTCTCATACGGGGAATTACCAGCCACAGCACTAACAGTGAGCCAGCCAATCGCTTCCCTGGAATTGAGCTTCTCGAATGTTCCCAAAAACCTGGCAAGCTCCACGAGAGAGGCGTTAGTCAGATCAGGATTGCCAGCAAATACAATGACCCAAAACTTGGCCAAGTTGCGAGTAACCCGTTGAAGTCTCACCGTCTGCTTCGTTCCTGGCGTGGTCAGCTCCACATCTGGTGGCCGGCTCCCTGGAGCTACAGCCGTTCCATCAGGAGAGACTTGATTGATATCATTGATGGGGTAAGAGATCCCCAGTCCCGTATTGAAAGATGCCGCTCGCTCGAAGATCTCTCCGAGGACGATGTACGGATCTGCGTCCATACCTCCTTCGTACCAAGACGGCCATTTACGGGACATTAAGATGGAGATATCTTTATCGTAGTCGATCAGCTGTTGCACTGAATTCTTCCGTTCCAAGTCATATGTGTCAAGAATATTCTCCTGGACAATTCCTCGCAGGTGCAGGGCAAGCTTCCAGCCCAAGTTGACCGCATCGTGAATCCCGGTGTTCAGTCCCTGTGCTGCTCCACTGCTATGCGTATGGGCTGCATCACCACACAGAAAGATTCTTCCTTTTAAAAAGTCCTTTGCGATCCGTTGACCAATTTGGTACCTGTGATATCGGATCAGACAGAATAAGAAATGTGAGGATTCCTGGAACATCCACTCACAATGTCCACCAATGTACTTCCGTAAATTTCACATTAAACGGCTTCATTGACTCCACTGCCTCTTGCATTGCGATTTCCTGAGTGATACCTCCCGGGTACTTCGTTGCAATCTCCGAAGTATACGCATAGCCTATGCGGGTGGCTGCATGGTCCAAAGGAGCCCAAAGCACGTTCCCGTGTGTTTTGCTCTCGATCGCTCTGGTAGGAAGTTAAGCCACACAAGCACACTTGAACCGATGATCTATCAATATGACATACCCATAAGATCGATTGAGAGGCATGTCGGTTTCGACAAGTCCGTCGATGCGCACCCACTGATCATCGGAGCTATCACCTTCGAAAGGAATGCCTGCATGTCGACGAACGAAACTTCGACCACCATCCGCGCCAATGAGGTATTTGCTGTTCCATAGTGAGTGAAAATGGCCTGTTTTGATGGTGTATTGGGTGACCGGGTACCTCTTCAATGTGATTGTTCTCCCGGTCTCGCTTTCCTTGAAGGTAGCAACTACCGCTTGACTTGCAGACGGCCTATTCTCGTCACATTGGAAATCAACACACTCATAGCCTTGGAAGTAATCTGATCCGACTGACTCTAGCTTATCACGAAGTATCTGCTCAGTGTACATCTGGCGAAGAACAAGCACGAAGTCATAAGTTGTATCTTGGATATTTTCCATAAAGCTCCAAACTCTTCCGGGAATGCTGTTTGCAGTTAGTATGCCATTGTGTGAGGATGGACTACTCAAACCGACATTCGTTCTCCGTCTTTGTAGGTGACACTTGTTCGACACGCAAAGCCCAACTGCAGCATCGGCTCAATGAGGTCAAGCTGATCAAGTTGCTCCAAGGTTCTTGGAAATAAAGCGATCGCACGTCCATAGGCATCCTGTTCTTCTTTCTTATGTTGCTCTAACACACAGACCGAGACTCCAAATCGCTTCAATTGGTAGCCGAGAAGAAGGCCGACCGGGCCACCACCAACAACAATGACATCGTACTCCTCACCGTCTTCACAAACCTCGGATCGAGTCATTTGGGCGGACCCGGGCGTTTATTCTATGTCGAATTCCACCACAGACAGCTAACTGACTTATAGACCTTGGTTGTGCTTGCTAAATGGCCCGGACTTTGTTCCATGTGAAGATGGGGACCGTGGTTACCCAACAAGCGTTATCGTTCGCGTCGAGGGAACAAGGCACAAGAATGATTTTAATTTGTGAATGATACAGACTAGTGGCTGCTCTTATCATAGCCATACCCCCCGTCAGCGGGGTAATCCCTGACCTCACGGTTGAAACTCGCAGTCTGTCGGCATCCTGGCATTCGTTGCCGTCAAAATTGCGGTCTAGCACTCATATAATGATCAGGTCCGTTCCTGCTGTAAATCACACGTACTGGCATTTTTCACTGGTGGGGGCTCGAATCTCTGGACCCCCCCGGTAATCGAGTGCAGCGTTTATGAGGATGTTGAACGGATCTAGAATCCAGTCAATTGATATTTGAAAGCCAAAGAAGGTTAGTTCAAAGACTTCTGTCAGACGATAAGTATGTGTTGCTTGATTTCTATTTCTCAACTTGCTCACCTTGTGTATATTGTCGGCGCAGTTAGCATAACGCCATCACAGCCTTCCAAGCGGTAGCTGTTAGCATCATATGTTGACCCGGTCAGGTCATGGTCAGAACTATGTATCCACGCGCGCTATGTAGTATATCGCTTCTACGAAGGATCGTCTTCATAGGGATGGTTCAAGAGAAAGGTTAGTCAAGCTTGAAGACTATCAAGATCTGAGGGTGTATAGCAATTCTAAGAAGCTGACCACTAGCGGGTGACTTGATAGTATATCTTTGTTATATAGCTACGTTCTTGCTGCATCGATATCAATACGTACCGCAGGTGATGCCGGTGCTTCTTATCGTGGACTGATCCCCGCGTCGACACATAAGTCGGCAGCCTGTCTTCACCTACTTGTCCAGCCTTCGCTGGGAGTTGCCCACTCGAACATAGCTTCTATCAGAGCTCTATTCAGTAAGTAGACCGGTGTAATCCTACTTTCCTCATCCTATGCTCAGGTGAACCGATTCCCAATCCATCCGTGTCTTTCGAGTTGCCCGACGAACATCGACCGTATCAGCATTTGCACAGAGATACGACTCAGGCATGACAAATGATATGGAGCAGATGGTCATTAGATTAAAATTGACGAGGTCCTTTCTCTATCACTTTGGGGTAACATACGATCATGATCAAAGATGCATGTGGAGACCTTATGTGGCCTCGGAGGAAGCGAATCCAAAGCTTCTCCGCATTTCCCCCACTTTACCCCGGATCCCACCATGGAATCTCCCGTATTCTTCAATTCCATGACCCTGCACATTGGAAGCCGAAACGACATTAATTGTGAGCATGGAGCCTATGATGAGCGCTTTGGGCCCTCAGAAACCCAAGAAAAAACGTATCCGCAACTGGACGGCAGAGGACCGAGCCCTTCACCGCGAATTTGAGAAGTCACGCCGCGAAGCTTTTAGCGAGCGTCTAAATGTTGGTCTTGAAGCAATAGATTTTAAAGAAATGATTTTTGCTAATATCTTTCAGAGGCTGACAACTTTGCTGCCTATGCTGAAGACAGAACAGCGGCCCTCCAAGCATATCATTGTGGACGCTAGTATCGCTCATCACAGAGTTCAGCAGTCCAAAATTATCCAGGCAGTGCTTGCAATCCAGGAGCTAATGAGTGAGCGTGATGAATTGCTGCGTGAAGTCAATAGTCTTCGCTCGATTTGTCAACCAGGCACTTGTGTCTTACGCCAAGCTCAGCCAATAGACCCCGCGGTCGTCAAGATGCTGGCAGACCAAAATGAGCTTGCTCTAGGCCCTATAGAGAGGTCTGAAGGAAGGCACAAGCTACCTGCGTCTCTGAGTATACATGAAAGAAGGTTGATGCCCGCCTCGATGGGTACTTCAGTACCTGGACACATATCCCCTCCTTTGGGCCATGACAACACACCACTTTCACCCCACGATTTCACGGATTGGGTTTGGACATCTGCAGAAGGAGAAAAGTCTCCCCGAACTATTTCCTTACCCGCTACTGTACCGGAAGCCTCCTTGCTATGGACACAGTCTCCTGGCACATTGACAAAAACCCCACCCAAGGAAATCGACTCTGGGTACGATACCATTTCCACCCATTTCATTGATGACGCAGCCCTGTTTTGGTCCCAACTTCCTGGAGATCTGAATACCAAACCTCCCCTAGATGGAGGTATACCATTCAGCGTTAATGCACTCCCAATGCCAAGCGACCCATCCATGTTGTGGCCGCCCACTCTGGCCATCTCCAACAGAAATGAACTAGGATTTGGCGATACGACCGTTCCATGACCTGTCGTTCAATTTCAAGATACCTTTGCGAATCGTGAGACCTATATTGTTAAATGACGAAGAAATTAGAATCATTGCTCACCTTTTTTACTCTTCCCAATCTTTACCTGGCTTCTCACTGTCTCAGGGCCTGCCTTGTCCAGCCGAACCCTTCCTTGACTTGCTAATTTTATTATTATTACCGGCTTGCCAAAAGTTTGAGATCCCACTCAATTTATTCTTGAAGGATCTGTGATATGAAGGGGCGACTTTGTATTTGATGTGGCGTCCCGGCATGCGTTCGTGGGCTTGATTGACGGACATCCGGGTGCATCGAGATTACATATGAACGTTTTTTGAAATCGCTTCTTCAGCTTAAATTGGGAAGTAGCACCTGAAGAGCCAGGTTGATTTCGGTAGATTTGACTATCGCCACAGTCGTATCGAAACGAGATTGGATGAGTTCTCGAAAGCACGACTTGGAAACATTAGATCGCCGCAAAGTTTCAAAACAACGAAAGGAAATAGACAGCGAGATGAAATACTTCTTCTCAACAGACAATCTGATCCAGGAGATACTCAAGATTGCCTGAAAGAAACTGACAGGACATAAGATGATGGTGCCTTGGTGCCATTTGCTGTGCACCAGCACTGTATGCGCATGATATCTCAACAACCTCAATTGGTTGAATGCCTTTTCTGCTAT
The DNA here is from genome assembly GCA_028828935.1 of Penicillium sp. IBT 18751x. NCBI lineage: Eukaryota > Fungi > Ascomycota > Eurotiomycetes > Eurotiales > Aspergillaceae > Penicillium > Penicillium sp. IBT 18751x. The sequence goes on along the minus strand of JAQJZS010000010.1, from coordinate 1,091,511 downwards.
TTGTAGACCCCGAAAGGAAAGAATCATCGCGTGGCTTTCCTCTTATCGTCTGAATGGCAAATGACTCAAGATAAATAACTTTCAACTCGTAGCGCCATGGCTCAGAGAGAGGCGAGCGGCGAACAGGCACTTCGCTGAGCCACCCGGGCGTTCTTCGATGTCAGAACATTAAAATTCGGACACATTCCTCTATTCATCTAGATAAGTTCTTCAATTTCCTTCCTCTCATAGAGCGACTATTGTTTCGGTCGCTACAACACTCTTCAGGCATGCATCTTAGCCATGAGACGGTCCCAATTCAAGTCCAGGGCGTCAACCTCAATCTTTCAACAATTCACAGATTAATTTCAGCGCCACCAATTGTCTTCTTACATGGATTTGGTTCCTGTAAAGAAGATCTGGCAGATCTGGTCCTTCATCCAGCAATGCAAGAGAATGGTTTCATAGCCTACGATGCCCCAGGCTGTGGTCACTCCACAACTGACAACCTTTCCGCCACGGATATTCCATTCCTTGTCGCCACCGCAGAGGCCTTCCGGGAGCACTTCAACATCAAGAAATTCCATATCATGGGCCACTCCATGGGTGGTCTGACGGCGCTTCTTCTCGCCCAACGCAACCCCGACCGAGTTCTCAGCTTCGTAGACATCAAAGGCAATCTCGCGCCGGAAGATTGCTTCCTCAGCCGGCAGATCTTCACTTTCCCTTCAGATGATTCTGAGAAGTTCTTTGATGAGTTCATCGACCGAACTCGCAAGGCGAGATCTTACTCCAACCCCCTTTATGCATCTGCACTGCGTTTGCGGGTTCGCGCGAGCGCGGTGCGCCCTATCTTTGAATCTATGGTGCAGCTGTCCGATCATGAAGATTTGCTTGGAATATTCTTGAGCCTTTCTCTTCCCAAGATGTTCATGTTTGGCGAAGAGTGCCGTGACCTGTCGTATCTACCACGCCTGCGAAAGGAGGGGGTGGAATTGGCGGAGATCCCACAAAGTGGTCACTTTCCTATGTATTCTAATCCGGTCGAGATGTACAAGCGGATAGCGGCATTCTTGCATTTGAAAAAGCAATCCTAGGATTCTGAGGCGTTAGAGATAGAGAATTGTTCTATGGGCTACCCAATTGCCATCCATACCATCGCCACCTCGTCACTCATTATCACACGTTTCTCTTTTGAGTTCACCCACGTTCCACTAGGTCAATCCCTCTTGAACAATAGGAGCAAGATATCCGAGTCAGATACTCTCATTGCGTCCAGTGCTGCGGGTATTTGCTTTCTCAATCAAGTCTCGAGAGGTTCCACTGGCGCATAGAAAGTTTCCCCACGAAGTGTGGGAAAGCCGCCACGCAGAAAGATTGGATCAAGAACAATTTTCAAAGGACTGACCACGGAAGAAGCCGAGCCTTGAGTTCAAAAATGGATCGGCTCTAGATACTGTTTTGGATCCGGACCCGAACGACATTGATTAGTCAATTTCACAGTGATATGAAAAGTAAAAAATTCCTTCTCTGAATTGAGCAGACTTTGTCAGCGGACCCGAAAAGGGGATAGCGACGGCAACGGACTTAAGTGTCCAGCCAAGCTGGCGCCAAGTCACGCCTAGTGCCGTTAAGTGGCGGACTACCCGATCGCGCAACTGTCTATTTCAGCCTCACCTGGGAGCATGATCCAGTATGTTTGGATTGAGGATCCCACGAGGCATCGAACGGGGTCCAAAACATCTTCCCCAGATTTATCATGACACATTGATGCACCGATGTAACCGGGTCCGTGCTGACCGGGTCTAACCAAAGTACAATTGAACTAAGGCTGCGAATGGATGGCTGCTTTGAATGACGGGGATAGGAACCTCCTCTTCGGAAACCCAGCAGCGAAGCACGAGTGTCTCACAGTGACTCCACCCTATGCACTGACGGCTGAATCCGACGCAGCCGAGATAGTGAATGTAATCGGGATGACGCCCGATGGAAGGCGGGTTGGAGAGCAAGCCGTGGATTTCCGACCCGTTACCAGGCAGCCTCCATTTCCACCACGCGAAAGAAACACGAGAGAACAAAAAGATCCCGGAGTCCCGTTGGTTCTCCGGTGCCCGGGTCCTGGCTTACTGTCGACCGAAAGAAAAAAAGTGGGAATATCTTGTTCCGCGCCATCCGAACCCCCATCTGACATTGCCACTGATTGGCCTGTTGCCATTCACGTCTCAGCGTAAATGCGGAGATACAAGCTTTTGCCGAGCGAATACCAAGGATATCAGGACCTGGTGGATCCAGTGGTCATCCAACGCCACGAAGTCGCGTGTGCCTTAGCCATGGTCCCTGTGGCGAGACATGGGGAGCGTTGCATTTTTTTTTTTCATCGGGGTTTTCTGATAACGTCCGAGGCACACACTGGAGGAGTCCATTCGCCCCCAGCCCTGAGGCAATTGATAAGTGCTCCACTTTATCCAATCGTAGGAGGCTGGAGATTACCAGAGGCCTTTTCTCGGGACCGTCGACGGTCTCTCCGCACTATGGAGTCGTTCAAATAGTGACCGATGGCGCGATCGCCTCCCTCCTTCCCATTCTCTCTTTTTTTTTTTATCTCCCTCTTTGCCTCACGTAGTCTCCGTCCGGGTCTGATTATACCTAAAAGCAGCCTGCATTTGCGCTCTCTATTTCAGTAACCGCAAGCATGGCAGGCATCGTCTCGGCCGCCAATCTTGGCGGCATCGCCGATCCTCGCGTCGGTCATGAAGCTGATATTATCGGCACCGAGGAAGAACATCACATTTCCAAGGCCGCGGGAGACTCTCCCCCGAACTACGATGAACACGATGGACATCACAATATCCCCGCGCCCATCTTGGCCGGGAAGGATTCCATTTACTTGGATCCCAGCATTACTTTCGAGAACTACGTCTTCTGGGCCAATCGGTCTCGTGAGTACGAGAAAACCATTCGCACAGATGATAAGGGCTTTGCAGCATGGGCCAGCATGCTCATGGGCAAGAAGAAGAACCCCATTGAATCACAAGACGTCTCGCCACCAGCGCCCTCAGAGAACGCCAATGCCGATATTTCCGATGAGAAGAAGATTCAAAGCGACCCTGCGGATGTGCCCGTGAAGACGGAAGCAACTGACAGCTACGGAATCACCGAGACCGAATGGGAACAAGCTCAGCGGGCAGGTCGGACGGCTACCTGGGGGTCAATCTTCTATCTGATTACCACGGATATTCTGGGCCCCACCAACGTTCCCTGGGCCATCAGTCGCATGGGCTATGGACCCGGTTTCGCTTTGTACACGGTCTTTGGTCTCATGGCGGCTTATTCGGGTATGCAGCTCTGGAAAGTCTTCGTTGGCCTGGACTCTACCCGCTTCCCCATGCGCAACTACGGCGACATGGCCTTCCGCATTTTTGGCAGCTATGCCCGTATTCTCGTCAACGTCCTGCAGAGTTTCCAATTCTTCTTGAACGTGTCTCTGTTGATCACCAGTAATGGACAGGGTTTGGCGCAGATGGTTCAGGGCCAGAATGGCAAGGGATTCCTCTGTTTCATCGTTGCCGAGGTCATCTTCATGATCATCGGCTTTGTTCTCGGTCAGATTCGTACTCTGCAGCGTCTGTCCTTCCTTGCCAACATTGCTATTTGGTTGAACGTCATCGTCATCATCATGACCATGGCCGTGGTTCACCAATACCCTCCGAACTATGCCGCCGTGCAAGCCAGTTACCCATCGATCGTCAAGGGTCCAGTCATGACCAGCGCCAACTGGCCCTCCAGCTCGACCCTAGATGACAAGGTCAATGCGATGATGAACGCTGTCTTCGCCTACGGTGGTGCGACCCTGTTCAACGAGCTCATGGCCGAGATGCGCCGTCCTTACGATTTCTGGAAGGGGTTCATCTGCGCCGAGATCTTCATCTACTCCTGCTACCTGATCATGGGTATGGTCGTCTACAGCGCCCAGGGTCAGTTCACCTTCAACCCGGCCTACCAGGGTATTCCCGACTCGGCCTACCGTTTCCAGACTCTCGGAAACGCCATCTCCTTCATCACCGGTGTCATTGCTGCCCTGCTCTACGGCAACATTGGTATCAAGGTCTTTTACTCCTCCGTCCTGCGTGACGTCTTCCATTTCCCCCTCTAGACAGCCGCATCGGCAAGTGGCTCTGGGTCGGTCTCGGTAAGCTATTCACCCCTCTCCATAGCCAAAAAAAACTTCACAATATACTAACAACCACAGTCCCGCTTTACTGGGTCCTCGCCTGGATCGTCGCCGCCGCCATTCCTCAAATTTCCAACCTCACGTCCTTCGTCGGCGCCGCCTGCATCTTGCAATTCTCCTATACCTTCCCGCCCATGCTCTTGGTCGGCTACAACGTGCAGAAGGACGCCATGCTTCCCGAGGAGCGCTTCAACCCGCAAACCGGCCAAGCCGAGCGCATCGACAGTGGTATCAAGCGCTGGATCCGCGGCTACAAGAAGAAGTTCGTTTGGAACACATTCGATGTCATCTACTCCCTCGCTGCTCTGTCCTGTGCTGGCTTGGGTATCTGGGCGTCTGTGATTGCGATGCATTCTGATTTCGCGTCGTCTGCTCTTACGCCTTTCACTTGCGCCAATCCTGCTGGTTGATTGCGGTCCACTTTTGTTAGGTTGGAGATGGGGATGGAACAATCCTCAATTAATGTTTTTATTTATTTTTGCTAGAATGATCCCCCTTTGGACGTTTCATGTGTAGACAAATGATGATACTATGAGCTTGATTCTTTTGTCAATCTCTCCGGCTTTGTCGTTCCAACCTCGTAATTGGTATTTTACTCGAAGGTTCGCTGAGACGCTTGTACTCGATTGTCACTGTAATACTCATTTGAATTGTGAATGGGGCCTGATACCTGTAGTCATAATTTTCTGGTTATTTGAAGTTTGTAATAGACTTGGAAGCAAAGGAGACAGCATCTGAGATGGTGAGATATCATGGAGAGATTCACAAGCCTTGGCTTCTGGGGATGGCTGCAAGGAAATGAAAAAACAGATTATTCCTTGGATCCTTTCTTGACATAAGCTGGGAGACAACCAACTTTATTGCACGAGCAAGCAGAATTCTCGAGGATGTTGCAATATAGGAGAAGTCGACTGCATCCTGTAGGTATTTTTCAACGGAGGAAAAAAGAGCAAAAAGGATTTGATACGAAAGTAATGATGGAAATCCCAAGAATTCTCCAGCTTGAAAGTCAGAAGCCGCCAAACAAGCCAGTTTCGAAAATACCAGTAACTTCTACGGCATGTAGCACCCGATACCCAAATGGCAAATCTCAGATATCTTACATTTCTATTATGCTGCCTCGAAGCTACGATTTACTGACCAGGGGCAAGAGATCCCATCCAACTCCGATCTTCCTGCAGTTTCTTCTCTCCAGAGGACTTCGGCACCCGTCGACCAACCTGCGGCACCAAATGCTGTGTAAGCGTCTTTGCATCTTGCAGTCTGCGCACCGTTTCATCTCTTCCAAGGATAGTCATAGTCTCAGGCATGCCGGGTCCTGGTGCCGAAGCTGACAAGGCCCAGCGAAGATAATGGTACAATTCCTTTTTGAAGACCTTGTCGGTAGCCACAGATGATGTGTCAACTTCAGACGGAATTTCAACAGAATCGGAGCCATCGTAGGATGAGATGTTGGAACGGTGCATCTCGATGTTCCAGTGAGCTGATGGAACGAGTGTCAAAGCTGCTGCTGCGGTGTGCAGAGCTAACATAGGGACAGTAGGGTTTGATGGCGAAGGGGACGAGACGGGAGTATAAGGAGGTCGGTCGAGCTTAGTAGCAAAGAAAGTTGCGTTACGCTCCGCGAACTCTTTGGCTGTAGTGTAGGACTTGGCGTCCGCACGGATGAGAGGGGCGATGTACTCAGGGAGTGTACGGCCCTTGAGAATCCGCTCACTGTATTTGGATATCAATTTTGAGCGTCGATTCGGAGAATAGGTGGGGCAAAACTTACAAGTTTGGGTTGAGATAATTCTCCTCGACAACCTCGCATACTCTGTTGACCATATCATCAAATTCAGGGCCACCATTTGCCGCGAAGCGCTGTGCGTGTGCTTTTTGAAGGAACCAGAGCTTCTCAAATGCGACAGTCGTGTTTCCACGAGTAAATTTGAGGTTGAACTAGGAGTAAGAGGAGTAAGATTAGCAAAGGAACCTAAATCTGGCAGGTGGAACTAACAAGTTGCTCCAACTCTCCTAGGTCAAACACATCAGACTTCTGCGAGTGCGACCAGCCCAAAAGAGAAGCGAAGTTGACAAGCGTGGCCGGGAAGATGCCTTGTTGGCCTTTGAAAGAGGATAAATCGATGTCGGCGTTCCGCTTGCTCAATTTCTGCCCCGACTTGTCAACCAGCAAAGGGACATGGCCGAAGCGTGGCGGCTCCCACTTGAAAGCGTTATATAGGGCGACATGCATTGGAGTCGAGGGCATCCATTCCTGTCCAATATAAGCCGTAGGCCCTCAATGAAGGATAAAGGTATCTTACCGTTCCGCGAATGACATGTGTGATTTTCATGCAATGGTCGTCCACCACATTCGCCAGATGATATGTTGGATATCCGTCCGACTTCAGCAAAATTGGGTCATCGTAGACTCGATCAATCAAGTCCAGTTTGCTGCTATTAGGCTTATTCTGTCCAGTCTTGCCATAGACCAAGTCGTTGAACATGGGATATGCCTCCACCTTCAACCTAACGACGTGAGCTTCGCCCTTGGATGCTCGGTCCGCGGATTCCTCAGAGGAGATGTGTCCACATTTTCTATCATAACCGGGTGCCAGTCCGGCCTGGCTTCGATGGCGTGCAAATGAATCGAGACGCTCGGAGGAGCAGAAGCATCGATAGGCGTGGCCATTGGAGATCAATTCTTCGGCATGGCTTCGGTACAAAGCTGTTCGCTCAGACTGTAAGAGATGAATCTGTCAGTATCCGTACTCGTTTAACACTAACTTCACATCTCACCTGTCTATATGGGCCATAAGGACCACCCACGACAGGGCCTACCAACACATTGTCAGCCATCTCCTTCCTTCCCTGGAGACTGCTTGTCATAGCCCCCGAGTGATCTTACCCTCATCCCAATGCAGTCCCGCCCAATTTAAATCATCGTACAATCGTTGTTCAGCATCCGGAATCGTCCGTTTCTATATCCATCAGCAGCCGTCTTCGCCGGCGCAACGGCACCACTTACCTGATCGGTATCCTCAATGCGCAACAGAAATTGGCCACCAGTTCTTTTCGCAAGCAGATAATTGAAAAGAGCTGTTCGTAAAGAGCCCAAGTGGAGATATCCGGTCGGCGAAGGTGCAAAGCGCGTGCGTGCAGGCGCGTCGGGCAAGTTGGTCTTCGATTTGCGGAGTTGCGCGCCCGCGGAGGTAGACGAGGATCTGCACTGGAGGCAGGTCCAGGTTTGCCGGGCAAAAAGCCGGCTTGAAGGGCTTCTCATGAGAAAATGCGAGCGAAAACCAGGGGAATGTGAAGCAGTTAGGCTGCACTTGCCGCGCTGGAATTTTTGCGGAGGAGGGTCTCGGCTCCGCTCAAAGCTACCGACAAAATTTCGGTTTGCGACTCCGCTTGATCAACACTTCACATCTTGCTTGCTCCTCACGTTTTTTTGGTCCGTCTGAGCTGAGCTCTTGCATTCTGACTCTGCTCAGGATACCCAATATTACCATCTCATAAAAGGAGAGCATCGCACTGAGTAAGGACCCCGTCCTCAATCCGCCTCACCCGCTCGTTTGACTGCGTGCTGACAAGAACTGCAGTGGCTCCCGTCGAAATCGACCTTTACGGTATGCACTATCATATTGATATCTATCTGGACTAGGTCAAAGTGGAGGAACTGATTTAGTTTTCTTATCACCACAGAGGTCCTCGAGATCCAACGCGGCGCGAGCAAAGACGAGATTCGGCAGGCATATCGCAAGGTAAGACATGTCTCTCAAAGGCTCTGGTTGCACAACTAATCATGTCAACTGCAGGCTGCTTTGTCCAGTCACCCCGACAAGGTTCCCGAAGACGAACGTCCGACCGCCGAAATCAAATTTAAGTCTGTTCAGGAGGCATATGAGATTCTCTACGATGATCAGAAGCGTGAACTTTACGACCGCCATGGCATGAGCGCGTTCAACGGCTCCGGAGATCCCGGCATGGGTGGTATGGGCGGTGGCCCCGATCTCGACGACATCCTGGCGCAGATGTTCGGTGGAATGGGCGGCATGGGCGGCGGTATGCCCGGGATGGATCCATTCGGTGGCATGGGTGGCATGCCCGGAGGTCCTGGTACAGGCCCGCGCAAGAGCCGCGATGAGGAGCAGGACTATGAACTCAGCCTGGTGGATCTATACAAGGGCAAGACTGTCAAATTTGCCAGCGTCAAGAATGTCATCTGCAGCTTGTGCACTGGCAAGGGCGGGAAGGAGAAGGCCAAGGCGAAGAAGTGCTCTACCTGCAACGGTGTTGGATACCAAGAGGTCATCAGAAACATGGGCCAGTTCCTCACTAAGGCTACACAGCCCTGCACCACCTGCAGTGGACGGGGATCATTCTACAGCGACAAGGACAAGTGTAAGAAGTGCAAGGGTAAGCGCACTGTTGAGGCGAAGAAGATGCTCGAGCTCTACATTCCTCCTGGCTCGAAGTAAGTTTTTCTCATCACACAACTTTTGGACAGTTGCTAATTGATGCAACAGGGAGGGCGACAAGATTGTCTTGGAAGGCGAGGCTGATCAGGTTCCCGACCAAGAGCCTGGTGATATTGTTTTCCGTCTGGTTCAAGAGGAGCACCCTGTCTTCGACCGTGCTGGTGCAGACTTGCGAGCCGAGATCGATGTCACACTGGCTGAGGCATTGACCGGTTTCTCACGCGTCGTAATCAAGCATCTCGACGAGCGTGGTATTGAAATTACTCACCCTGCCGGCCGGATCCTTGAGTCTGGACAAGTTTTGAAGGTCGCCGGAGAAGGCATGCCGATCAAGCGCAGCGACGCTCGGGGAGATCTCTATTTGGTTGTCAACGTCAAGTTCCCCGATGAGAAGTGGAAGCCCAGTCCCGCCGTGCTCGAGAAGCTCAAGGAGATTCTCCCCAAGCCCGATGCACCTATTGAAGCGTCTACCGTGGATGAAGTCAATTATGACCCTAAGGGCAACATGGAAGAATTTGGTGCTAACAACCCCAACGGTGGTTCTGCTTGGGAGGACGATGAGGAGGAAGAGCCTGCGCAGTGCGCGACTCAATAATCGACACGAAAATGGGTTTCATGCTTACAAGGCATCGAAGGCGTCTTGGGCTTTGCATTTTCTCTGTGGCTTGTTTTTTGAGACATGATCATCTCCGTTCTACGATTATGAAAGTACAGTAGACCCTGTTATTTGCTAGAATGCACTCCATTCAATGTACGACCATCCATAGATCAATTTCAAAATCACATCCAATCATTACTCAAATCGACTCAAGAGAATAACTAGGGGCACAATTTCAGCTAGTCATTAGATTTCGCGCCTTGCTTGAAACCAAGGTACCTTTCATTCCCCAGTGTCTTCACAACATCTAATTATCCTGTTTCCCATCGATTCTGATTGCCAAGTATGAAAGGTGCACTCTTTGAGACTGCCTAAGTACAACCTGCTTGTTACAAACTGTCCATCTTCCAATCCATCTCATCACTTCTCCTATTAGTTCAGCCCACACGTCCCAACTTCCTCCATAAACACCTCAGGCCCCTACAAGCCGCGAATCGGTAACTCAACAAAGCTGAATGCTACCTTGGGTTGGATCAATCAGGTACACGGGGGCGCTCGTTTCTTTTATAGCCCTATAGCAGCGTGGGACTTCAGGTTCGGGTGGACTCTCTCCAAGGTTCCATGGAAGACAGGGCACAATTTGTCGCTTTCATCAAGCCAGGCCTTGAAGGGAACAGCTTTTCGTGCACTTGGATCTCGAGAGCTTGTATTGTTCATGTTTTGGATAGTTACACCTGCAGGAACGATCCAGTCATACATAAAATTGTATTTAACGCGGCATGTGCAGACTTTGCTTGGTGCTCTTGGTCATTTCAATGGCTGTGTCTATTTTGATAAGATCAAAGGAAGACTTCGCATAATACTGTATTGAGAAATGCGTATTATCTGTGTCTGTGACCCTGACTGCGAAGGTTAGTAGATTTGGTTGACAATCTCGGAGACGAGGAATGTTCATAGTGTTTCTTTACAGCCGCGGATGGTCTTTCATTCAGGAAGAACGTAAAATAATCAGTTGGCCATCTGGGCTCTCTAATTGATAAGAATGACAGCAAAGTTACGATGTTGGACAAGAAACGGAGAATAGATTGAACAAAAAGATAATATTATCAGCAAGAATACAAAGAGAAACTGTACTACGCCATAAGCAAACATGAAAGAGCCTCAAAAACAGTGTAGAGAACGCAAAGAAAAGCCGCCAGCTTCAGGTGAGCTGAAGACTTGAGGGAAACAAGCAGCGAGCCGTAGCAACGAGCTAGCAAAACAAGACAAGAAGAAAAAACACCATTCAAAGAGGGAGTAAATAACACCATGCCAGCCCAAACAAGTAATTAAACTCAAGATTAAAATCCGTCCGAGGTTGAGAGAAACTTTCGTCTCTGGGGCGAGAAGTAGAAGAAAAGGACAAATCGTTCTCCAGGCGCTTCGCAGCAGCGGACACGATTAAAAATTGACAAGAAAGAGAGCATAAACAGGAGGGACGTGATTGAAACTCGTAATTTTTCACAATAGAATGCAAGATGGCGGAGTCGCTTGTCAAGGAAAGACACCAGCCCGTGAGAAGTCTGAGCAAGCTCAGTCATAAGGATCGTCAACGTCCATCGTGAATCATGATCCAGTTGGTCGGGATCATGGGATCGTCAGAAGCCAAGCGATTGCAAAGCCACAGCTCGATGCGCCAATGAATGATGAAGCATGAAGTGAACATGTAACAAGCGCCGGATGTCAAGGGTAGAGGAGGGATTGGAGGCGCTTTTGGGTGGCTATTAGTAGGTCTCATAGTCATCAGTCCACTCGTTGTCGCTACCTGCGACGCGGAGAACCTGGCCGGGATGAGGACCTTCAGGGCTGACGCTTCGGATGCCCTTGGACTTCTTGCCGGTCATATCCATGCTGTCGTCGGGAGCAAATCGCTTGCCTTGTGCAGCCCGCAGCTTGGAATAGTAGATATCGCTAGCATCATGCTCATCATCAGATGCATCGTCGAAGGTCTCCCAGTTCTCAGATCCGGACACTGTGGTTGTGGTAGTGGAGTTCGAGGTTTGACGGAGAGCTGGGGGAGGCGGTGCTGAGCTAAGATAAGGATTCATTCTTGGGTACCCCTGCATCGAGGAGTTGAGCGACGAGTTGAGGGAGGACATGGAAGAATGCGAAGAATGAGAGGAAAGCTTATTTGGTCGTGAGTGGCCCATGACAGAGGCACTCATGAAGGACCGTTGGCGGTCATCGTAGACATCTTCGGGGCTCACTGGACGCACAAAGGCCGTCGACATAGCGCTATTACAACGAGGCGGCTCCGACAGGTAGCTGTTGCGTTCCTTGGACTCAACAGTCAAGGCGCGCATTCGTGGAGGTGGCCCACGAGGCGGGGGCATCTTTCCGCTGATAGTACTGGATGAGTAGGATCCAGGTCCAGTACGACGCTCAGGCGAGTTGCCTCCTTGGGGCAAGTTGCTCAATGGAGCACGAGCCGGGAGCTTGGAGGGTGACTTCGCTCCTGATCGACTCGCACCGTATCCGATAGTGTTGTGCTTCGCTGCACCAGGTCCCGTTGGGGTTTTGGTCGCGGAACGAGGGGGAGGGGGCCCGCGCATAGAACTACCGGGGCGAGGGCCCTGCATAGAGCTGCCGGGACGAGGCGGAGGCTGCTGACGGATGGAGCCAATCTTGGACGTAGACGGAGGTGCAGAGGGAGTCTTGGAGCGAGGTGGAGGCCTTGTGGTCGTAGGAGTCAAGCTGTCAAGATAGCGTTCACCGTGAACGAGGAATGGTCGACCGAATTCGTCTTCCCAATGCTCTAGCTCTTTGCGGAGCTCCACTTCTACCTTAGGCAACTCTCTGGCGATGCGCTTTCGCATTTTCTCCTCTCTGAGAAGCTTACCAGGGTCTCGCTTCTCACCCTTGTTGCCACGGCCCATAAGACGGGAGGCATCCTGGCTAGAAGAGGACAGAGCCTCACGGTCCGCCAGCAGACCGCGGTGCTTCTCTATCAATTCCAGGGTAGGGGCGCGCTGCTCCTTGAGGGTTTCTAAGCGCGAGATCTCGGCCTCATGAGCCTCAAGCAGCGCGTCACTACACACGTCTGAGAAAGCAGGTGTGAAATCAAGCATTTCTTCCTCGGAGAAGTAGAGAGTGTCCCAAAGTTCCTGCAAACGGCAGCGAGCGTCCTCAACAAACAGGTGCATGTTCTGTTTCTTCAATTCGTTGAGACGTGCGAGCTCCTCCTCAAATTCGTTGATTGTGCGCATACCACAGCCACGGTTTGCCGCAAGGAAGGCTTTGCGGTCAGCCTCTTCAACGCCGAAGCGCTCCCAGAGACTCTCGACATTGGCGCGGAGCTCTTTGATCTTGCGCTCACGTCCCTTCTTCTCCTCCACCAATTTGTCGCGCTTTGCCATCAGGTTTGCAAGATCCGCTTCGTGTAGTCCAAGCTGCTCAGGAGATTCGCGATAATTCTGAACAATGTTGGAATCGGTTTGAACCTGCGGAGTTCCAAGTTCAGCCCACATCTTGATAATCTCCTCAGAAGTGGTCTGGACGAATGATACGCGGCGGTGGTACTCTTCGTAGACTCTGCTAAATTCGGAATCAAGGGCAGTGACATATTCGGGAGAAAGATCGAAACTAGGAGGAATGGTCGACCCCGGGGCAGTGGGAGGCAGTTCAATAGTGAGGAACGAAGCTTCGAGGTGGGATGAGTATGATTCGAGTGCGTCGACAAGTTCTTTATGCGGTCAGTAAGTCTATTCGATAACTCCATGGATTGTCGCACTCACTCTTGACTTGCTCGAAGCGCTCACGGTGGAGGCGGCTCATCGCATCGTTTTTCTCGCGCAGGAAGGCGATACAGCGATTGAGGGGGTAGGTCACCTTGAGGTCGGCGCGATTAAGCTCATATTGGCCATTGGCCCTTTCGTCGCCTAGTGACGCCTCCATTTGCTGTATTGTTGTAATCAGGCGCTGAGCCTCTTGTGTCATTTCTTCTTTTTCTCTGCGGAAGTAAATTATCAGATTCAAGATGCGCCGAGTGCGTTTTGTTTACATTGCTGACTTACTCATCAACGAGCTTGAGATGATTATTCAAAGTCTCTGACAGAGCGCTGAAGAGCTATGCGACCGATCAGTATGGATGTCGTTGATCATTTGATTGTCGCATTCAACGTACCTCTGCTTCGCGAGAGTCGCGCTCGCGGGCGGGAACTCCAATCTCATCAAAGATGCCATGGAGCTGCTCGACAATGTTGTTAACCTGACTGGTCAGGTAGCTCGTGTCGACGGCCATCTCGAGATATGATGCTGGCGGACAGCGAGGCTCGGCCGGCAATCAAAGAATGTGATATACACCAACGACAGTGCGACAGCGGCGCCGGAGGGGACCGAATAGATGCGCCCAACTTGTGGGAATCCCGACACACGGAACAAAATAAAGAAAAAGAAGGTGGATTTCGGACGCTGTCAGTGGCGAAACATCGAGGATGGGAAGGAGGTATGTTTATGAGGGGGTAGAGGTCAGAAACAGGGCCAGAAGATAACAGGTTCATCTCACAAGCCTCCGTTGTTTGGCGCCGATCGTCGTCAGGGGCAACCGCTGAGTCATGGGTACACCGCCCTTGATTTCTGCCAATCTCGACCCCACCGCTTTTCTCCACGCTCATCACTGCGTCGACGAGCTACCTCATTGGCACTTCAAGCTACCTGAACACTGTGTTAATTGATCTTTTCTCCTCCATTTTTCTACCTACATACTATTACCACCTTACACCACACACGTTTTGCAATAATGCAGGCTGCTCAGCAGTCCTGGGGTTCGTGACCCCTCACCCGATGACGGGAGCTGGACTAACAAAGCAATGGCAGAGCTCGAGAACGCAATCAGCGTATTCGACCCACAACGCGATGCCCTCTATCAATATGATGAAGACACTCAAAAGACTCTGAATGCTGAACGACCCTGGGCCTCAGACCCGTACTATTTCAAATCCGTACGCATCTCCGCCTCAGCACTATTGAAAATGGTGATGCATGCTCGCTCAGGCGGATCCATAGAGGTGATGGGTCTGATGCAAGGATACATCCTGCCAAACACATTTGTCGTGACGGATGCATTCCGACTACCGGTTGAGGGCACAGAAACCCGGGTTAATGCTCAGGACGAGGCGAACGAGTACATGGTTTCCTATCTTCAGTCGTGCCGGGATGCAGGGCGAAAGGACAATGCTGTTGGATGGTACCATAGCCATCCTGGGTATGGATGTTGGCTGTCTGGCATTGATGTTGCGACTCAACAAACGCAGCAGATGACGGGGCCCTTCGTGGCTGTTGTCATTGATCCGGAGCGCACGATTTCTGCTGGGAAGGTTGAGATTGGTGCTTTTAGAACTTTCCCCGAGAATTACACCCCACGGAAAGAAGCTCATGAAGATGATGAGTATCAGACCATTCCGCTAGGCAAGGCGGAAGACTTTGGTGCGCATGCCAACCAATATTACTCGCTTGAGACGACACATTTCAAGAGTACTCTCGACTCCGAGCTTTTGTCCCTGCTCTGGAACAAGTACTGGGTTGCTACGCTCAGCCAGAGTCCGCTTTTCACATCTCGGGACTACGGCAGCAAGCAGATTATGGATTTAAGTCAGAAAGTGCGCAAGGCAGCGCGAGCACTCGAAACCAACAACCCTGGCGGCGGATCCGCCGCAGTCAAGGATCAACAGCTAGATAAAGTTGTCCGTGGTGGTCAGCGCATCGTCTCAGAAGAAGTCAAGGGTCTTCTTGCATCCGAAGTGAAGATGAAACTCTTTCAAGGCATCGGGGATCAATCTACTTCGTCAACCTAGGCCTCAAAAGGTCTTCAAAAATCTTATCGCTACGACTGTTACGCCTTCCAATTCACATGTTAGTCGGTATCTCTGGCGCTTGCCGGGTCCAGTTCTCATGCTTCTTACTTCCTTATCTTGACTGTCCGCGGATTCTCGGGGGGCATACCGGTCGTCGATGTCTTATGGATATAGAACTGTAAATCTGCATATGATGAACGAGATTTCAAGAACAAGTAAACTTACTTACGCAGAAGAATCTTCTTTTCTGTACGAACGTCAGCTTAAAAGATAATATACGCCGACCTGAACCCGACTGCTCAAACCCATTGTGTGCCCAGATGATTCGTCTTACCGATTAGGCGCTCGCAGCCGACGAAGCCAATATGAGCAGAGCTGAAGCTGCGGGATACGAAATAAAAGATACATGATGAAAAGGAATCAAGCAGTCGCCCTCAATTGACCCGCAGCCAAACACGAGCAGGGTATATACCAGATTGATAGTGAAACAATAGATACAGAAAAGCGAGATCCGAGTCAACCGGCAATATTGGTGCTCTCTAGAAATCAACATAATCCATCTGATATCAACGGAGCTTCCAGATCATAACAAATCATTATAGAAGATGGCGTACAGACATTAACCTTGAAGCCCACCTTCACTTCCGAAAAAATAAGGGAGAAATCGAAGAAAGAGAAAGATGTGTCAACAGTGGGGAATATAGAACAAGGTGACTGGTATGTGCGACAGCGGGGTACGTTTGTAAACGGTCCATATGTTAGTCCAGTTGACATGCAGGAAGGAAGGGAAAATGTGTCCAAAATTCTATGGCGGAATAGGTATATCGAAGAGAAGTGAGGTATCGCATGAGCAATGGTATAATTTCATGTGCATGACTGACTGCTGCAGGGTCTTGCAGCTAGTGCGATGGAGGGTATGGGTCCAGCGCGGTTGAGATCACGGCGAGAAATAAGTCAGAAATGATCTGCATGTGGCATGTCTCGTGGACACGGCAAGAACCGAATATATCCAAAGCGAATCAGTGACTGTGATGTGGAGACATAATCGGCACGGTCGCATAGTCAGGAGATCCCGCTCGGGAGCATTGGCAGTCTAGCCTGGAAAGGTGAGACCGCCGTGTTGGTCGCATATCCACGATGCTTGATTGGAGCATGAGGCAGTATCGTTCACAGGATCGGTTGGCCAAGATCGCCCGCAGATGCAGCTGAGACAGGGATGTCACGGCCACAACTACAGGAAACCGGACTCTGAGAGCAATCTACGGGGTGCAATCAAAAGTGGTTAGTCGATTCGACCAAAAACAGGTTTCAAAACGCAAAGGCCATGTTCGCCCAAAATGATTGGAGATATGAGATCAAATTCGGGTATCGCCGAGTCTGTGCCAGACACCGTGCCGAATGACAGTGAGAAACAGGAAATCATCGCAGAATCGCGACGGTGCTTGCAAAGAGCATGGAACCCTTGTTCCCGGAAAGTTCTGCTGCATACCTTGCAATCTTTTCATCCTCACGCTCCCGGGGCTCGATCTCGAGACTTCGGTCGTACATGTCGTGAACATCGCCCGCGGCTTGAAGGTTACTTAAGATGTAATCTTGGAGTTCGCCGACAGGTTGGAGGAGATAGGGAACGTTCTGATACTGCTGAATGTCGCGGATGACTTCGGCAGTCTTGGCCCGCTTATTGAAGTTAATCAACTCGGACGGGGTGAGGGAGGGGATACCATCCTCGATGAAGGTCAAATCCGTGAGATAGACACCTGTAGATGATGTAAGTAAGAAAGACTGAGCGAAAAGGAGAAAGGCTCCAAATGGGGAGGACACTGGGGGTGATCGCATATCATACCAAAGAATGGGATACAAGGAGGGTTCGCAAGGTGTAGAGTCTCACGGTACTCGCCAAAATTCTTGGTGCTAGCCATGAGTCGACGCATCTGCTCCAAAATTGCAGAGGTGCGGCCACTGACCTGACCCCAAGTTCGGCCCAGCCGATGAATGGGTGCAGTTCCAAGAGCGGAGATGATGGAAGTAAGGGTAGAGTAATTATTGAGAGTGCGACACTTCTCAGCGACATTGACGAAGTGCTTGATGACAACCACACGCTTCTTGACATCATTCTGTGTCAAGATCATTTCGGCGACCCAATTTGTCAGCTGATTTGAGTGTAGAATCAAGGCCTTCACATTGGCAGCCGGCTCTGGCTCATCAGGGCCAACCTTCTTCTGCCAGGTCTTGTTCAGACACTCCGTAGGCCGGATTTTGGAGTAGAGGCGCGATTCGATGATAGTCAACTGCCGAGCGAATTCTGTAGGATCAATGTCGAGGAATTTGAGCTTCTTCATGTTCTTCGGGATGATGGAAGGTGGAGCAGCGGTGCTCTGTGTAGGAACAAGACGCTTAGCAGTGATATCCTGACCACGCAGACGCTGATCAATAACAGCAAGCAGTGTTGGGACACCCGGTGTCTTGGTAGTAGCGATAGAATCCTTGGTGAAGGCATGGACACGTCGCAAGAGATCCATGTTCACTTCATCATAGGGCTCCATCCAGAAATGGTCAAACCAACTCTTGAGAATGTTGACCACACGGAATCGAATCGGCTTCTGTTTGCGATCGATCCACATTTGCATGTCATCGGAACTGAGGCCAAATGGAGGCTGGATATTGAAACGTTGCACCAGCATTTCAAACAGTTCGGGGGCAGTGGTGAAGGAGCGGTAAGTGAGGAGAAATGTGTTGTTAAAGGATGCGTCAAGCTTGTCGTGACGGGTAAGATGCTCGACCAATCCAGCCAAAGTACCGCACTTCAAAATTGGAGTGTCGGACTTGGTGTCATAGAAGACTTCGCCCTCATGGTCCATCTTCAAAAACCAGGGGGTCTCTTCAGGCTCTCTGACTGGCTCTTGCATCGGTGGCTCACGAGTGACCGTTGTGGGAGGTGCCTGCCCGAAGAATCTTTGGGCCTTGTCCATGTTGCGGCGGACCTTGTCACCTCCCTTGCCAAGTGCATAGGAAGATGGAATGCCAATGGACTCGTTGGCAATCTTAGCTTGGGAGTCTCCACGACTGTGAGTGCTCTTCTGCGATTCATCCTCCTCGTCCAAACGACTCTCGCTTCTGAGGATAGAGATCGGCTCTTCAGGGATTTGCTCGAGAAGCAATGATAGCGAGAAGCCAATCTGGGAAACAAAGTTCTCCAGCTGTTTGGCCACCATTCGTACAGCCGTGATCCGATCATCAAGAGAATCGCCTCGCAGCTCCGCCCACTCATCAGCGAGAGGAGCCGAGACTGCTTGGCAACTCAATATGAAGTCACCAATGCCATCATAAACGCGTTGCTTTTGCAGACTGAAATCTACCAATTGCGGATTCTGGAAGCTAGTTCCGAGTGGAACAAGGTTGATAGACTCAATCGTTGCAATCCACGGGCGGAACTGCTCCACGACTTTGATCGCAGCAGCCGAGACGGCATCTGAGAGTTCTTCATGTTCAGCAAACGTGATGATTTTTCGGTCTGATCTCAACTGCTCTTCCAAACGGCGAATACTGCCTACGAAAGACCTCCGGAGAATATCGATGTGGTCGAGTAGGGCTGTGTCGAGAGAGACCGAAGGCTCGACACGTGCATCACCACCTTCGGGAACGAGGAACGATGTCGGGCCCGACGAGTTCAATGAGACACCATTGTTCTGCCAGCTTCCACCGCAGGAGCTACCTCCGACGAACCCTGGAACAATACGGGGAATGTGCTCGCCTCGTTGGTGACGAGCGACGTCGACATAGCCATATACTCCTTGCATGACTCCATCGGCCTCCTGCAGACATTTATTGACCGAGTCGGTGCCTGGCCAGTCGGCAGCTGCAATATGCGACGAAAGCACCAACTTGGAAAACTTGGACATCATATCACGGAAGTAAGGATAAAGCGCCTTATTGGTGGAAATGATGGACGGATTCCCGGAGTGATTGTCAGTGGTATCGGAGCCTGCAGCCAGGAGCATGCGCAAATGATCTGAGATATCCTCGGCCTTTCTAACGTACTCGGAGCGTTCCGCTGCATAGAGGGTCTGACGATAAACTTCGACCGCATATCGCATGTTTTCAACGAGCTGGGCCCATGTGACAGGGGGCGTGAAGCCGTCGTCCACGAAATGTGAAGGGGCATTGGAGGAAATGGACGGTCTGGAAGGAATGATTTCGGCAACGGAGGTGTTCGCACTACTTGCGCTAAACGACGGTTGCGGGCTTCTGCTCATTGGTGAGGGTTTGAAGTCTTTCAACCCAGGGGGGTTCAATGAATCCATCGAGGTAGCGGGAGATAAACCATCCATAAAGGACTGCCGACGACGAGACATCGAATCTTGAGAAGCAAGCATGAGAGACTCTCCTTCCGCCTCCGACGCAGAACCATCGTAGTCATCCTCGTCCCGCTCAAAACCCCGCGCCATCAATTCAGGAGGTGGGCGAGTCTGATCAGGGACGAAGAAGTTGGCCCGGTCCCTCGGTCCAGTCTCGCCTGTAGCCGGGTTCTCGAATGGCAATTCCATGGTCGAGTATCCAGTCAAAGTATTAAAGTAGAACAAACGACCATCGGGGGTAGCCTGTGGAATCCAAAATGCCGCTTCTTCCTGCTCCTTGGGCGCAGGAATGCCCTCAATAGGTAGGACAGGCATCGAGTCGCGCGGATTGCCCTCCGAGTCCAGCTCATCATCTTCGTCGTGTCCGTTGCCGTAATCATCCTCAAGTCCCGACTCTGCGCTATGGTCTGCATCTTCATGGCTGTGTATCAAATGTTCGCCAAAGTCGTCGGCCTCGGTGATCATCTGGCAATAGTTGCTCGGAAACCAACCGCGAGTGTTGTCGATAACACCGTCCCACCACCCGGTTTCCAACTGGTTGAGGACCTGTATAATGTCGCCGCGGCGGAAGCTCAGGCTGGTGTGGTCGTCCGCGTCATAATCGTACATGGCCCGCACGAACAGCGCCGGGGGCTCCGGACTGACGGCATAGCCGGTGGTCATTTTCTTTGAAGGAGATGGAGTCCAGTGATCGGGGTCCTGCGATATGCTGTTTCCCCGGCCTCGTCGAGTTGCGGTGGGGGTGGTTGGCCGGTCGGTGAACTCGAAAGCGGTCGCAAATGTCCCGGCTTTACTGGCCAGCGTAGATCCTGTATCGGCCAGATCTGGAGGGCGGATTTCGTACATGAAGTGTCACAAAGAGACACTCGGTCTAGCGTTGGGGCTTTTCACAGTGCCTGGCTCATGGCTTGGGAATTAGACGGTTGAAGGAGAGAGGGGCGGGTGGGTAATTTTGCAACCCACTTTCCGGGGGGGGAAATGGGTGATTTCGGTCGCAAGGTAGCGAAATAATCAGGGAAAGCAGAGCTGATTAATAGGATAGCATAGTCGATAGGGTTTCTGCTTCTCTCAGTAGAAGGAGAGAAGAGAGGATCAGGAGGCGGGACGGATGAGGCGCCTACTGAGAGCTTCAGTGTACGGAGTAATCGCAGTGTAATGACTTGTATCCAGAGGGTAATAATAGGTACAGGTGTACTAAGAAAAATTACAGAGGCTGACACCTTTCCCTTCTTAGTCCAACTTGGGGCGGCTCCTGTAGTATTCATGATGGCCTTCCACAGTCAATAGGTAACTAGGTAGACACCTACTTCGTACCATTATCGTTTGCGCACTCCGTCGATCTGATATTGATGTTAAAGGATCGTCTGTGGCACGTTCACGCTGCAAGCCCCGGGTGGATTACTGCGTGGCAAGTCTGACATCCCCATGTAACGCCTGCCCCGTTACCGTCACATCTCCGCGCTGACTCTGACTTGGGGACAGGGGCTGGAGGGGGGGGGAAGCCTCGATATGGGATCCATCTTCACTCGGAGAACTAGGACTGCCCAGAACCCCCGAGTGTTGCGCGGGATTTCGTTTCGTGAAAAGTGCGCCCATGTGGATCGGCCGCGGCTCACGCTGATTTGACATCTGAGTGGGAACTCCGTGTACACCTTTACCTACATCGTCCACTTTGAACGGTCCAATGATTATGCTGTCTCGGAATGTTTTACGTGTCTGTCTGTCAGTTCCCTTAGGTTCCTGGCCCTAGGGTACTCTGGCAGTCCGGGAAAGCATTGGAGTTATGAAAAAGCCAAAATGGTCAGGGGTCAAGAGGCACCGCTATGAACGAGCCTCGGGAGCTGGAATCTGTACAGCTTTGTTTCCTCTCCGAGGCTATATCCAACCAAACCGAATGAGATCGCCACGCATCACACCATGCAGGTGAATCGGGAAAGATGGGTTCTTCACCGTCGTGTCTGGTTCAAAGGCGTTGGGTTCTCGGTCACGCACGAGCCACCGACCACACGCAAGCCGGCTCCAGAACCATTCTAGAAGGTCAATGACCGTTTTTAGCTTCCAAGTGGCTTGCAAAGTACCCACGGTGAAATGGGGTACATCGGAATCAACTTGGATCGTGCTGTTACTCCGCGGTGGCTGCATTGGAACAAATTAAACCGCGCGGCGCAATGGCGAAATGGAATCAGTCGCCGCCAGACATGGTCTTCGCCCTGAACATGGAGACCGTTCAGACTTCGCTATCTAGTTTCCAGAAAATAACTCAAGGAAATTAGGACTCTTGTTGGACATCATGATCACCGATAGTAGCAGGATGCTACGTAGTAATCGAGTCATGCGTAGGACTATGCTACACTGGCCGATCATGATGAGCTACTGCGCTAATAGGGCGCCTTGATCTTGCGAAATGGGCTTCAATTAGGCAATTGGAAACGAGATGACCATTGCAGCTATCTTCTCGCCCATCGACCTTGTTCTGGACCCGGAATTAGACCTGACCTTGTATGGAGAAATGCAATACCAGATTCCGTCACGGTAAGATAACACCAATAGCCTCTTCGATCTCATGTCATCGAGTCAGTGATTTGTTTCCGGGCATCAACGAAACAGTCTAGGAATTGAGTTCGACTCGTAACCATTCCCACGTTTTAACCTTGACAAACTCTACTTTGACTAGTCTCTTACGCCTCCAACCTTCAGATGGTCCTCGTTCCCAAAAATCTGCTCCCTAGGGTAGAACATGCTCACGTAACCAGAACGCTGAAAGAATCCTGTTTTTTCACTCTGTCAAGGTGCTTGGTGGTCCCTCCCAATATATACAAAACCGTTGACAATCCACTTCGCTGGGCCATCGCTACCAACCACACTGGCCACCGGAACCACCACAAATTCCTTCCAGTCTCCTCGGTTCGCGCCCCGGTATGTCAGGGAGCAGAAAACATCCGAACCGGGTCCGTTGGAAGAGTCCGTCGACGATCGTCTATGGTCTTCGAGTCTAGTATCAAAACGCAGACTTGACATTCTGGCACAGGCGATGGTTCCCGTAGATCCCAGAAGATCCCGTCTGCGGGGTCAAGATCATCATTCAGCTATGTAAAAGTTAATTCATGGACAAGGTCGAGCATGGTGTGGGAATGATAGCCATGTGATGCGGGGGGATTGAGAATGTTCACGGAACCATGGTTCGGGTCATCAGATCCATTTTAGGGCAATAGTTCCTTCGTCACGAGACAGATCCAGGCTCAAAAGTGAGGCTCCCGAAATATCGAGATCATTGACTTGTCAAGTTAGTACTTGGAGGGGTGGATTATTGAGTGACTTGGTGGGTGTTGTTGGTCAGGGCGGTTTGCTTGTGCGATAGTTGGTGGAGTGGTGTGGGTTTATTTAGCTCCATGCGCAGATCCATTGATGATTTACAACAGCAGCATCGTGTAACCGAGGAGACGACTTCGAGTTCTATGTAACATTGGGCATGCAAATCGAATTTACTTGGGTATATTGAGTTGGTCATGGTTATACTCTTATTGGAAATTACTAGGCGCGGTTCTATTTCAAAGCTGCGATGAAAGAATCGACGGGCTCGAGGTACACGTTGCCTGGATATATATGGGGACAACTCTGAAGCATATGCCACTTACAATACCTTCCTAGCTTCAAGTCCCAAAGTAATTTGTCTTCAGATTACATAGTGTCAAAGCCAGAGACGACAGTAAAAACTAAAGAAGCAGATACTCATATGTTTGGTATTTGATGATTGCGTCGAGGTGAGCCCAAGTCACATTAACATACACCTCAGAGAGATATGTGCAACAAAGCCTGCAAGGTACAACGATATGAATGATACTCAATTGAAAGAATTGTCCCAAATGATGAGAAAGTAGACAATTAGTGATTTCCATGAACACAAAGATAAGAAGCTCGTTTCTCTGCCTACGGTGAAACAGTTCCCCAAAGCTATCACATCAGTGAATAGCGTCATTACGAATTTCACGACCAAAAATCTACAAGTCCACACGAGCTTCAAAACCGAGGTCAAATTTGCCACTCGCTGCAGCTTGTTCCTTGCATGAGGGAAATCGCGGGCATCGCAGGAACCCCCTGTGGACGACATCACCCAACCGGACGGGTTTCCAGCAGCGGGGACTCGTCCTGCCGGGTGCATGGCTCATCCAATCGAGAGTTCGAGCGCGCCCCTGTGTCCAGAGCGCCGGGGCCGTGATGCTGATCATCGACTCCCCCTTTTTTTCTTCCTTTCCCTTGATTATGTAGGTATCTTAGCAACTGGAAACCCAGCCCCTCCCTTTATGTTTTCTAGCCTGCTTCGCTCCCCACCGCGAGTTATTCATTAGACCATCCTGAGCCTAGTGCTCGTAGTTCTACACACTCGGCGTTAGACGTTGAACCTTGGTGGACGAAAGGTAGTCGGGTTCTCCGTTCGAGGCTCCTCTCCTTCAGGTGTTCCACCCCTTCGAGAAAATTCCGCGGAAGCACATCCGCGCGGGGCATGAAACTCTGCTTTAGTTGGGTCTCATTATTCGAAATTGCAAGAACTTCCCGGGCTACATAATTAAATTCCGGCGTAAAAGACAACACCCCTGCATCGGCCCCGGCTATTGTGCAACCGGTTCAGGGGGTGAAATATGTCTAATGCCACGGACAAGTACCGTGCGCAGGCAGCATCACGGATTGGTGTCTCAAAGGCAGGGTACGCATCCTCCGGCGGCCCGGGGTATCAGAATTGAACGTGAACGCGAACCAAGATCTGGGAATCGCGGGAGTGAACCATGGGCCGGGTATGCTTCCCCGGACGCGTCCGGCACGATCGAAGGGGTGATGATCGTAGACTGGACGAAGTACCTACTTCAATGGTCTGCGCGGACTATGGAGTCCAGCCGTGTTTGCCACCGCCTGAATATTTGTTAAGCACAGTTCAAGTTCAGAAGCGGAGGGGGGTGTGGGCTGCGATTTCTTTGGATTCCGGCCGTTGGCTGAAATCTAAGGCCTGGCCTGGACGGGACGGATGGATTGTCGAATTTGACAAAAGCATTTAATTTCTTCTACGCGTTGGACCGAGTAGGCAGGCGGGTGACGCTTATCGAGTCGCGAAATCCAGCTAGCTTGTATTTGGGACGGAGCTTCTCGTTCCTGGTGGAGCTGCTCCATCGGAAGTCTTGCTTTCCCAGGGCATTGGGAAGTTGGGGGGTCCCGACGCCCCAGTCTTTAGCGAAAGTGTATTGAGATAGCGCGCACAATGGGTCTCTTTCCTTGATGGACGTCTCGAAAATCGCACGTCAGAGACAAAAGTACGGTTTGGGCGGTGGGATCAGCATTCGGAGACGATATCCTGGGCCGCCATGTGCATGAGCGGTGAAGATGGTAAGCCATAGGTATAGGCCTCACCGACATCTTGGATATGCGAAAGCAATTCCAGACCGACCTGGCGTCTCGGACGGAGACGGCATGGAAGTTGTCGGGACGATGGGTCAAGCCCTGGGCTGCCGGTGGCCTCTCATTTCAGGGGGGCGGCACCGGGGAAGAAGTTCCTGAATGCTTCCAACGGTACACTGGCGTGCTAAGTGGAGTAGACCTAGCAAGCCGTTCAAGATTTGATTCGTAAATCGGCCGAAATTCGATCCCTCTCGCAGATCCATTATTGGACTCCTCTTAATAAGTTCGGAGCTTACTTCTGACCGCTCTGGAATGGAATGAGGCCTAGACTTGGGCTCCTCCGGTTCGAAGGGATTGGGAATGGGTGGGCGACAATGAAGTTGAAGCAAGGCGGTCAGGTCACCGCCCTATCGTGCAGCCGCGTCGTCATGAGAGCCTGTTCCTGCTTGGGTCGAGAACGTTGAACAGGGACGGTCCGCTGCATCGGAAAGTGGATCGTAGATGATTCCAACCCTGGTCGAATCAGGGCCTTGTGTTCTCTCGACCCGTCTGAAAAGTGCAGAGCTCCCCGGCTCACCGCTGAGCTAGTGGGCAAATTGGAGACGCGAGGCGAAGGTCCGCTGAGGCTTCGATGATCACCCGGGAGTTCCGGGACGCTTTCCAGGGTTAGCTTTCGGGGATCGATTCAAGGGCTTTGCATTCAGATATTGCGGGATAGGATCCCAAGATTGACAAAAGTACTATCAATGTGAGGTGCAATCAATCATCGATGCATAGCTTCTCCGAGAGGGATCTGCTGCGATGTGCCGTACCATCCACCGAGTAGACGCGTTTCCCAAGTAACCGCGTCGGTCCCTCCGCGTCCGAGCGGATCCTCGGGCTCCAATGATGCAGTTGCCCCACGGAGGGGAGTCGGGAATTCAAGATACGGTGTGAAGGCCACCTACTGTAATTCGTACTTTTACGCAGTGCTGGACCATAGTGGACCCCGAATGACACCCTTTGAACCAAGGCACCAACCAACCTGGGAAGTTTGTCGTCGCCGAAGTGCGTACTTTGTAAGGCTCGATTTTCATGCTCGCCTTTATGAGCGCATGAGTCTTGCCCCAAATTAGCAAGAGTAGATCAGATGATGTTATAGTGGTCCCTCCACCATGTCCCCAAACCCCCGATTCGCGCAGATCACCCTGCAGCCCCGGCAGCTGATGTCTTGACCCGTAGCACAGACATGAACTGTCGTAGGCAGCCTTGACTCGTCTTGAAGGGATTCCAATTCACAGCTGAACCGCCACAGAGCGGGGCGCCCCAAGGTGAGATGCCAGACCAGTCAAGGTGGGATGGGCTAAACCGTGGTCTGTCATTCAGGGGGGGTGCTGAGACGACGGGCAGCTCTGGCGCATCAAGAGGGCCGGATCCCTAATTCGACTTTATTTAGAGGAGATGGTGGATCGATCGACTACACCACATGCAACTAACAGCGACGGCGCCCTGGAAGTTCACGGCAGGACCGATCGGCCAGACGGGTACATTATTTGATCTTCCATTTCCATTTTCGCGCACGGAGGATTGAGAGTCCTATACATTCGACACACTATATGCTCACTAGTGATCGATCAGAATGCTAGGGAAATTGCCCGCATCCCTGTCTCATTCTCAGCCCAGGCTATTGCCCGATGTCTTGCTCGGAACTGTGTAACGATGACCCGATTAACCCGATAGTGAATCTATGATGATGTGCCGATCGTAGAGAGAGGGGTTTGATGCTTGAGGGGTAGCGTGCGCGTGAACCATGGTTACAATGACATGATAAGATACGCGATACAGACAAAGATATGTATAGATCGAACACAAGAGAGTCCAGACTGGCTCCTATGATTCCGGGGAAAAGACCTAGGTATGATGATGATACCCTACGCTAGCAAAGAGACGTCGTCGAAGTGCCACGATCGAGACACTAACTCGCCTCACATGCCAGCCACACATTTTCCCCTGCGATAAACAAAGGGCGCCCCTCCGACCCATCGAGCCTTGAGCGAGGGGCCACCTTTGTCTGGCCCACTATGCCCTCGCAGCAGACAGCGGTGTTATTTCCCACTTGGACCGTCCCTTTTTTGATTTTGATTTATTTTTTATTTTTTATTATTTTTTTTCTTCTTTTCCCCCAGATGGATTGTTTTTGTGTGGGATCGAGGCGATCCAGTTGACCCCTCCAGGTTTTTGCGGAGAGAAATAACCATTCAAATGATACTTTCAAGTTTAGTGTCATGAGTTAGAATATTATGTGTCTAAAAAGATAATTCTAGACCACAGTGTGGCAGTAGCGGGCATGTGGGCACGATCGGGTTGAATATTACGACACGTCGATTCTGTATCGTAAAAGGGGGGCAGTACCGCCAGTTGAACGAATGTGGTCGTAGGAACAGGAAGTGCGTGGCCGGACAGGACTTGGTAGGTGCACTGCCAAACACCAGCAATCAGCAGCAATCACCGCCTTTGCAGGACGTGTGAGTCCCGCTTTTGCCCCTCTGCGCGACACACGCGTAGTAAGCGATGCTTGGGCCCACGTCCTTCCCTGTCTTTCACCCCCTCCCTAGCCTCCCCTCCCACCCCCCCCCCCTCTAAGACTTGGCCCCCCCCCCCAAAAGGCACTTCCTAAATTCCTCTTTTCTCCTCATCTTCCCCCCCCCCCCTCCCCCCCCCTCCCCTCCCACCTTCAACACTTTCCCCTCTCTACGCGGTGCTTAACGCTCATTCCGCCTTTCTTTTCTTGAGCGTTCCTTTTTGATTTCCATACCCGTCCGCCTGTGGCTGGACTCCCACTCTGCACTTATTCACATCCCCAGGAATGATCAGACATCCCAACGAACTCCTGTCTTCGACACGCCTACAGAACCGGTGCGAGCTCACTCAGGGAACCATACCACTGCCATCTACCATTTAACGTCGAGTTCGGCTCTATATCACACATATGGCTCCCTCGGCTCCCGGGACGGCCAGCAACTCGCCGGCCAAAAAGACATCCGCCCCCGAGAAGAAATACAAGTGCCAATTTTGCAATCGCGCTTTCAGCCGAAGCGAACACCGCAGCAGACATGAACGTTCCCGTAAGTTTTTGGCTCCGTGGATGGAAAAACTGACCCAACTGACACACCATGTAGACACAAAAGAGCGACCCTTCAAATGTCTAAAATGCCGAAGCACCTTTGTTCGTCGCGACCTTCTACTGCGTCATGACCGAACTGTGCACGCCAAAGATGGCGGAATCCCCCTTGTCGCAGAGGGACGTAGACGCGGTGGAGGGGTCCAAAAGTCCTCATCCGGTCCTTCGAAGCCCTCAATCACTATCGATCCGGCGACGCTGGAACAGATCGAGGCAAGCAGCGATGGTATGGTCGACCTTGAAACTGCAGCCATGTTGATGACAGATTTCCAACATAAGGCTGCAGCAGCGGCGACTGGCCAGGTTTCCGAGCGATCCGAATCGTTGTCCCCGGGTCGTGGCTCTTTCGAGCCCTATCTGTCCGGCAACGCTACCCTTCCCCAGATGCCTTGGGATACGCTCGCCTCTCCCTCTGATCACGGCTCGATGCCCACGTTCGTCGACCGTCATGGCCCCATCGGAGACCTCTTGTCCAACTCCCTTCCCATGTCTGGCAATTCTACCCCGAACGCGCTGTCCCCGTACCCGTCCATGACCGGCCCTGTTAGCCCTGTTAACTATCGTCGGTCACCCGGTCCCAGTCAGGCTTTGACTCTTCCCAAGGCTCCTCAAATCGCCGACGAGATGGAGCGCAACTTGGTCGTCGAGCGCATCCAAGGCGCGGATACCCTGGGTGCCCTGCCCGAGACGTTCCAACTTCCGGCCACCACTTCATTGAACCGGTATCTGTCTACGTACTTCAATTTGTACCATCCACACTTGCCGTTCCTTCATCAGCAGTCTTTTAATCCTACCACTGTCTCGGCTCCCCTGCTGCTCGCAGTTCTGTCTATCGGTGCTCTGTACACTTTTGAGCGCGATAACTCTTTCATGCTTCACGTGGGTTCCAAGGTCCTGGTCAACCAGTTCCTCCAACACAAGGACAACTTTGATTCTCGCAAGTGTCCCTTGTGGTTGATGCAGAGTAGCCTGCTAAACATGGTCTTCGAAAGCTGGAGCGGTGATCCCAAGGGTCTTGAATGGACTTGCTCCATCAAGAGTCTGCTGGCTAACATGGTCGCCGGTAATCGCTATCAGCTCAAGGTGCGCACCGAGGCCCGCCAGGGTATCAAGCCTTCTCGGGAGGAATGGATCGAGGATGAGTCGTGCCGCCGCACATACTTCGCAGTGTACATCTTCTTTGGTATGCTGACATTGACCTTCAACCATACTCCTGCTATGAGCTTCGACGAGTTCGACACCCTCGAACTACCCTCCTCCGAGTCTCTTTGGAACCTTGACGCGTCCGACGACGATGCTTGGCACCGCAGCGTTGGTGCCAACACTCTCACTGTTCGCGAGGCCCACGACTTCCTGTTCCAGGGCGAGCAGACCCGCTACAGCGCCTTTGCTACCCGCGTTCTCATCAACGCCCTCTTCCTCCAAGTCTGGAATCACAAGCGCAGCTTCGAGGCTCTGCAAGATGTTGTTACTGAGTACAAGCTCCGCCTCGCCCTTGAGACCTGGGAGAGCTCCCTCGAAATTTGCGAATCTGAAACCATTGTGGTCCCGCTCAGCACCCCCCAGAAGGGCCATCCCCTCATTTTCAATTCCATGGCTGTCTATCGTAACACTCGCGCTCGCTTGGAAGTTGATCTTAAGTCCATCCAGGAGGCCATGCGCTACCACTCCTCGTACGAGGTTGCTGCTGCTATGACCGTCGCCCGCGAGAAGGTCAAGCGTGGACAGGAGATGAACAAGGTCGTGCAGCAGTGCTTCGAGTGTATTGAGATCGCGGCCATTCAAGGAATCAACTGGGTTGCCAAGACCTCCGCCACCAACTGGAGTGTCGAACACCCTCTCTGCGGCCTCGATCTGATGGTCATCCTGAGTCTCTGGCTCTACCGCCTGGAACATGACGACGAGCCGGCGACTGAGGCTGAGCTGGCCATCTACAACAAGGTTCGGAACCTGTTCGACGACGATGCCATCGACGCTTTTGGCAAACTCAGTTCCACCGTCGCCCGTGTTTGGGGTAACATCCTTGACGGCGTGGTTGTCTGGGGGTATGTCTTTCTCCATTCTTTGTTCTCAGTATTTTACTAATTGCCAATAGAATCACCAAGTTGATGGGCGAATCGTTCAAGCTTCACTCTCAGGCCCTGGTCGGCTACGAAGATTCTCTGCGTGTCGCAAAGGATCAGCCGATCCACGCAGTGCCAACCAAGTCGCTCGCCAGCGTCGGCACTGCGTACTAATCATCTGCAACTATCTTTAAAAAAAAATATCTCGGGCTTTCTTACTCTCATTTTTGGACGCTTTTATTGGGACACGGGAAATCAGGAATGGATATCACCGGAGGACAAGGCAGGTGTTTTTTTTTGGATATTTGGGAAAATACTTTGCCGGTAATGCCTCATAGGTGATCCCTGAGTTTCTTTTCGATTGGATTTTGGGTTGCATCTTCCCCTCTGCTTTTTTGCACCAGGGAGTCCGGTGTGGTGTTCATCTTTGTTACTGCGTTTCCCTCGACACCCGGCTGGTCCTGTGTGTTCTCGCACTCGATGGAGTTTTTTTTTTTTTTGATCTTGCTTTTCTTTTGAAAGTCTCACCTTTAACCCCTAATCGTGCCCTCAGTCCATTCTGCTTGATCTTGATCTCCTGATACCTTTTGAATTTTCTGCTTTTTCTTGTTTTGTTTTGTGCGCGTTGCCATCTCTGATATTTGATCTTTGATTGAATTTTTTTCCTTGTGGCCTGGGCCTTTCTGGGTCGCTGTCATTGACGTTGATTGCATGTTACTTGCTTTTCCCCGTTCACGCGTGATTTATGGTTTGGTTCGATTCTCCGCTCTGCATTGCTTGCATTTGGCTTCTTTTTGCACATGTTTTATGCCTTTATTTCCATGTACTATACGTAATCGATGAATTCAACATATTGACGGGGAATCTTTTCACATGTAAACATTTGCATTAAACGGTGATGAATACTCTCCAACATAGTACCTTCCACTGAAGCTCTTATGACATTAGTGAGCCGTTCTGACCCAATGGAATGGATTGTCTACGGGATGAGGGAGAAAGATTGTTGTGTTAATATCAAAGATAACAATGGACGAGTAGCTCCCGGTGGACAACTAAAGCTTGACACAATTGTCCTTGGGAAACGCCAAGCAGAGAGCTGGCTATCCATACCATGTTCAACCGTTATGATCCAATTAATGAGCGCCAAGGCACCCCTTTCAGATTCGTAGGCGCAAGAAAGCGATTCTCAGCCGCCAAGGTCATACAGCGCCAAAAGATTGTCAACTACTGGAGGTACCAATAATAGAAACCAAGGGGCTATATGGTGGTAAAATCTTCCCAACCGATAGTTGGATGGTCGCCCATATTTGACTGTAAAGAAAAATCCACCGAAGTTTCATATTCTTGTACCTGGAATCTGCCTTGTTTGAGCTAAGTAGACTTGATATGGATCCACCAAAGTCGATCAACGAGCCAACGTATGGGGAAGTTTGAGGGCGAGATGATCCCTGGCAAGTAGAGATACCAGTCGTCTTCATTCATCAGGCTCAGGGTCCGTGTCAGGGTTGTACACTCGTAGTACGCCAGGTAAAAGCCGCTGTCCTCCCAATCAATGATTACAGTGACAACATAACGACCATTGTTTTTAGTGTCCATTTTCACCATGATATTGTCAGTCCTTACATCACCATGGGTAAAAACCAATCCATGCATCATGCTAGATTTGTCATGGTGCAAGAATGAGCGAAGGAGCATAACGTATGTGTTGCTTCCGTGGTGACGGGCCGAAAATTGCAAGTTATTGAACTCCGTGGCTGTTGTGATATCTTTAAACAAGGCGCACTCGTCAACGCGAAATTCTTTGACTTCTTCTCCGCCAACTCCCCCAAGCGCATTTCCCTCGTCCAGCCGAAGAGACCTCAACCGGCAGAAAATATCTTCCAGCTGCTGTTGAATCGACAACTTTCCCTCATGTGATAGGTCAGACCATACGCTGGCCAGCGTTGTGTCTGGAATGTAGGACATGAAAATAACACGAAAGGGACCGAACGCGATTAAGCCGTGGGGTCTTGGAGCAGTAATATCGGGAGCGCGCTCCGCAAGGAATTCCAAACTCGTGTATTTGGTGTAGTCCCAGTTTCCCGAGATCACTTTGGCAACAATATTATCATTGCACTTGACGACCACGCCCCTGACAGGATTCTCCCATAGCTTTGGCGATTTCCAAAGAAGCTGCTTCAATGGCTCAATCATTTTTTCTCCCTTGTCATTGGTCCTTTCTTCTGTAAACCCCATCTTCCGAGAGTTGAGCTAACAAAGCGGCCATCTCGTTAGACAATGGGAAGATGACTGTGGCTGTCTTTGCGAGATCAAGATAGGTTCGGAACTCAGGAGCATCCGCTTTGGAGGTACTTTTCTCGGCTGGTGGCAAAACCTTAGGTCCAGTCGCCATTGTAATTCTGCGGTTATAGTTCTTCGGGAATTTGGACAGTATATTGACCTCTGGTTCATCTCTGAGTGTATCACGAAGGTCATGCAAGGTTTGGAGATTGATTTTCGCAGGATAAGACAATCGATGATACTGCGAATTTTGATGTTCAAGACGATATGAACTGGAGAACATTGACATCAGATCAGCCTCAGGATTTCTCTCTAATTCTGCCTGAAATGAAAGCATAAGATCTCTATTCCACTGTGCTGCATCCGGAGTGGAAAGAGAAAGCACCGCTTGAGGTGAAGCACCGTCCATGAGTATTGTAATTCAGTACAGCAAAGGTTGTTCCTTTGATCTAGAGTGGTACACTCAGTGTAAGGGCAGCGAGACAGTTACTCATATGGTCCCTCGAACACTGTGGATGCCTCAGGCCAATCGCCTATGCGGACATTAGAATCCGTCTTCGGCTCGTACGGCCTTAGTCGGGGACTATACCGGCTATACGGTCTCTATATTATATACGTACTAAGATAGATAGTATTTAGAATAAGCCTTCCTCTTCGGGGGAAGAACAATCAATTACTCCGTTTCATTCTCACACTCAGGCCAGCAAACCACGTGACCAGAGTCCGCGTACGTAATGGGGATAGCCAATCATCAGTCGTGACTCTCAAAGTTGCAATTACAGACATGAAAGAAGAGACTACGAGCTGAAATCCGAAATAAAGAATAAATAGCGGCCAAGCTCGGGGATGCCGAATGCTGCAATACCTTGGGTGAAGGGCGAAACGACTTTGCTAAGATTAAATCAATATATTCCGTCAAAATATCAAAGAAGTCGCTGAATATAGCCCAAAAAAGACACCATGACATCAAACAGAGAGGACAATTCTGGTGTCAACTTCGTGGGGAAACTTGCACCCCTTCAACGTACAATTCTCGCGTGGACACCGATGGCCACTGACACAACGCTCGTCATTACATCGCAACCCCTTTGAACAGGGAGACAATCGGGCAATCCACATCAGATCAACTACATCTTGATTAACAAGCCGTGGTTCATGCCTGTGAGTACAAGACTCTCCGTAACAGCAGGACCCCAATATATAAAATTGGTTGCAAAATTTTTGCTGCTTCAGAACATCAAGTTTGGCCCTCGTGGAGTATTGCAACGGACCATCAACCCGTTCACCATTCACATTTCTGTGCACGACTAACAGTGAACTGCGAGAAATCAATTTCTGGGCGGGCGATTTTATCAGTGGGGAACTGCCCTCTGATACTAGAGGTGATGTTCTCGCTATAGAGGCGTAGTTGGCATGCGGCGTCCGTGGTGGTGTGATGGCTTGTGCGACTGTTGTACTGCCGAATGACACTCTTCTGGATAACTTCTTTGATCGAAAGACGCTAGGAAATGAGGTTGTCTCGAATTCAGATGCCAAGTCTCTCAACTCACGAGGGAACGGTGGTCCCTCTACAAGTGAAATACGGCTCGATCCACGATAGGGTCCCAAGACACGGGCATAACCGTTATCCGCAGATCCACAGAAAATGATATGTTGACAATGGATATCCCGGAAATGGTGCTCAAATTGAGCTAAGGAATACGTTTAGTATCTCTTCATCTTTCGGAATCGGGAAGGGAGAATTCTTACCTCGAACCTTCACATCAGAACATTCCTTCCCATTACCCGCATCTACGAAGTCACACAGAGGATTTTCCATGTTGAAACCTTGTATGAAATGGCTCAAGATATCCGTTGAGCTCACAATGCCTGTATCGGCGTACGTTTTTGCCAGACCAGCCATATTTGCGTACACACGGACCTTGACATGGATGTTAGGGTCATTGTTCGACGTAACCCGTCGAACATGATCTCGAGCAGCCTCGATAAGCGCTTTTGCGGCGAAATGACCACCCTTCTGTCCATCTTGAACCAACTCGTCCATGAACTGCGTTTAAAAATCAGTTCAAGATGGAATCATCAATGGAAAGACTCCTGCTCACGTTCATATGATCGCCATCAACTAGTACTGATACGAAGCTCAACCTCGCCTGTACGTGTAGAGTCAATATCAAGCTAGTGTTCACGGACTTATTCAGCAAATGGGAAGAACAATCGCAGAACTTACTTTCATCAGATTTCTCTCTTCCAGCTCACTCTCAACCCTCTTCGTGTCTTCTCTATAAAGCCCGACTAACTTCTTCTGGTCCTCACACTGGTTCTTCTCGTGTCGGAGTGCTTCTTCAAGGCTTTGTACATAGTCGAAAAGCTCCTAGGTTCATTTTGTCTCATCAGTCAAGTACAGTCTGCATCTATAAGTGAATTACATGCCTCGATCACCTTGTCCTTGGTATCTTCAATAGTTCTGATATTCTCATACCTTTTTCGCAGCTCGTTCAGGTCCAACATCGTGCTCGCTTCCAAGCAGAGAGAATGGGACTGACGCGAGGATATATAGACAGGATTTTGAGCCGCTAGTCGCTCTGACCGACCAAATCTGGTGTGCGCCCAATGTCCTACTGCATGTGAATAAAGCCCCGAAATCAGATGCCACGTCAATTTGGGGCAGTGTGCATGCATAGATCCTTGATTTTTAGTACAAATGTTTGATTATCAAGAAAGCATTGGCCTAGCTATGGTTGTCAAGTAACCGCCTCATTCGAGATGAGTGGCCGTTGCAGGGGTAAAGCGAAGCGCCGCAGTTGCATATGTTGGCACTCAGTAGCCGACCTAGAATCCTGGCTACTGCCTACGCCGCACACCCTCTCTCTTGCTCTTTCGCTCTAGTGTAATCTATTTTCGCTACCAACTATACAAGGAACTTGTCCGAAGCCGTCCCTCATTCGATCACTCACCTCATCTATTCCGAAATAAGAAGCGCCCTAGCCCCCCACCAAGTTATACCACTAAAAAGCCTCTCACCCTCCGCCCCTTTCATGGAAATTTCATGAGCTGTCAGACCCCACGAGTAAAAGAGCACCCAGGAGTCAGCAGCAGCTTAAATTCCACACTTGCATCGGGATGGCGGGTGCAGATTGATAGACCACGCTCTGCAATACTCGGAATAGATCTACCATACCGTGAATCAAGACATAGAACATATAGATACGAAACAAGCCAAATCAACACCAAATATCGCACTCTAATAAAATTCCGAAAGAATTTCAGTACTTGTCTTTTGATCTTACTACTTTCCAACCGCAACAAACAACCGATCCCCAATATCCCCAACCCCAGGAACAATCATCCCCCTCTCATTACACGACTCGTCTACGCCCCCAACCCAAACCTCAACAGCATCCTCCCACACCGCCGCCGCACGCTTCACGCCATCCTCCGACACAAGCACACTCAGCATAATCACTTTTTTCACCCCCCAGTCCTTTAACAGATGGATCGCCGCTTCGGCAGTCGCCCCCGTCGCGATAATGGGATCTATCAGAACGGCTAACGAGGCGGCGGCGGTGTTTATAGATGGATCTAGAGAAGCTGGAGAGGCAGGTGAGAGATCGGATCGGTGGAAGGGAAGGTTGTTGTAGTATTCGACTGGCTGGAGGGTCATTTTGTCGCGAAAGAGACCTAGGTGGTAGATTGGAACGGCGGTGGGGAGGAGGGAATTTATAGCTGGCGATATTGGGTTAGTTTATATTTTGATTATGGGCTTTGTTATTAGTGGGGATAATCTGGGGCCATGGAATCGCAGACGGACCTTCGACCATTCCCAGGCCGGAGCGGAGGATTGGAACGAGAGCGAGGTCCGCGGGGTCGATGCCTTGGGTTTCGTATTCCACGCCCAAAGGAGTTTTGTCCTGCTTGTCTCTTTAGTTGTGGGGTCATTGTTGCTAGAGGTGGGTTTTCTAACTTTGCCTGTTGATTTCAGCTTCAGGCCTTTGGCGAAGGCCTCGACGCCTAGAATAGAGGCTATTTCATGGACTAGATCTCTCGTCTCGCGAGGACTGGTGCTTTGTGAGCGGAGCTGGGATAGCTTAGCCTGGAGGCATGGATGGGACGAGACATGGACGTTTGAAGGGAGAGTCATCTTGGGTCGGTTGTAGTCAAAGTTGGAGTTGGAATTGGAGTTGGGGGTTGGATTGAGAGGATGAGGGGAAAGTATACGTGAAGGAGGGGTCTTGATCAATGCTGCACTACGAGCTGCACTGCTTATCACCTCCCCTGTCCAGAATCCAACCTTTGTTTCCTGGTACTTGATCCCAGTGTAATCTATATTTTCTTTATTTTTTAATTCCTAACCTCTCTGCTCTTTAGTCGAGTCGTTCATGGACCCCAGATCCTCGCACCTGGTTCCAATGACGGAGCTCAACCACGGAATGACCCGACCTTTTCCAACCTCATACCATATATCTCCCTAGAGAGAACAACTTACGACGACATCTAGTCCAGGACTCATAAACACCACAAACACCAACTAGATGTCCCACTCATTATCAGCAGTCTTGATACCAAGGGGCTCTTATCAGCTCCACCGCAAACCCACTTCCTAACTCCAACTCCACTTTCGACTTGGCATTTCGACTTCTCATCTTCGCCTCCCGGCGGACTTGCCATGCCTACATCTAGCACCTCTGCGTCCCTCAACGCGCTAGACCCTGAAAAACCCACCCAACCACCCCTCACCGAGACC
Source organism: Penicillium sp. IBT 18751x (assembly GCA_028828935.1). Classification (NCBI taxonomy): domain Eukaryota; kingdom Fungi; phylum Ascomycota; class Eurotiomycetes; order Eurotiales; family Aspergillaceae; genus Penicillium; species Penicillium sp. IBT 18751x. The sequence continues at coordinate 1,054,425 of JAQJZS010000010.1, read as the reverse complement.
ACCGCCCCTCAGCCGGTAGAATCAACCCCCCGCCAACGCGCCCAATGGCAAACGACCCCTTCCGAGACCGACGCGCCAACAACACCAGCACCTCATCATGACCATGGGATCCCCAAACCCTTTCTCCACCTCTACACAACCTCCTACTTAATATTCTTCTCCATCCTCGGCACCCTCGCGCGCCTAGGCCTTCAATCCCTGACATTCTACACCGGCGCGCCCATCACAACCGGCGTCCTATGGGCGAACGTCGCCGGCAGCCTAATCATGGGCTTCCTATCCGAAGATAAGAACCTCTTCCGCGAAGAATGGGGCACCTCCAGTCCTCCAACCCCAACCTCTGACCCCGAACACACCAAAAAACACAAAGCCGTGAAAAAGACGATCCCGCTCTATATCGGACTCACAACCGGGTTCTGCGGGTGCTTCACTTCCTTCTCCTCATTTATGCGAGACGTCTTCCTGGCCCTGGCGAATGCGCTCCCAGATCCAAGTCTCCCTACTGGTGTGGATATTGCATCTCGAAATGGCGGGTATAGTTTTATGGCGCTACTGGCGGTGATTATCGTTACTGTGTCGTTGTGTTTATCGGCGCTGATCTTTGGTGCGCATCTTGCGCTTGCCTTGGGACGATTTACGCCTACTGTGCCCTTTGTGCTGACGAGACGGGTGCTGGATCGTGCAGTCGTGGTCCTGGGATGGGGGTGTTGGCTTGGCGCGGTCTTCTTGGCGATTTGGCCGCCTGACCGTCATGAGGAGAGGGAGGTTTGGCGGGGACGAGTGGTTTTCGCGCTTGTCTTTGCGCCGGTGGGGTGTTTGCTTCGGTTTTATGTTTCGTTGATGTTGAATGCACGGATTGCTGCTTTCCCGTTGGGCACATTTGTGGTTAATATGTTTGGGACGGCGATTGAAGGGATGTGTTTTGATTTGCAACATGTGAGTGGGCTTGGAGCTGGGGTTGGATCGGTGGTTGGATGTCAGGTCTTGCAGGGCATAATGGATGGATTTTGTGGGAGTACGACGACTGTCAGTACGTGGGTCTCGGAATTGAATGGGTTAGGGAAGAGGAGACATGCTTATATTTATGGAATTGGAAGTGTGGGCTGTGGACTTGGGTTGTTGGTTGTCATTATGGGGTCGTTGTTGTGGACGAAAGGGTTTATGGAACCTGTTTGTAATTGATCTTGATATTGATACCCTTTATTGTATAATGAATGATAGATACTGCATGACCCTGGAATAACGGGGTATATTACCATTAAATTTCCGCTGAACACGATGAACACGATGAACACCGAGTCCTATCCAAACACAATCCACACACCCACAGACACTATAACATAGAACCGAAAAAATATCGGAATCATAAAAGCTCCGCTATCCCAACACGTCCCCGACTCCCTTCAACTCTCTCTTCAGGCGAAAGCAGCCCATCCATCATCTTCTCACGCACCCGTCCTCGGCCCGAATGCCCAGTCGTAACACTCGCCGTCGTCCCCAGCGGCAAATCCTCCGGCGCAAGACGACTATGGAACGCACGCCGACGAGCAAGATCTTCATCAGCATCGCGCCGTTGTTGCGCTTAGCACATGTTAGTTCTGGACCTTGCTCTTCGTGGTCATACATTGATGTGAATGCAAGTGAACAGTCGACCAATATGGCATGATATTTCAAAACCCATAGATAAAACAAGACTTGGTCCATGCAGTGAAGGAGAAAAAAACATACCTCGCCAGAAAACAGAATAGATCGCTATAGTGACCAGACACGCGCCGATGAAGGCGAATGTAATGCCCAGTTCGCGGCCGAGAGAGGAGATTGGGGTATAGGGTGGGTATTTTGTGTGGGGTTTGGTGTTCAGAGACATTTCCAATACCATTTGTATGTGCTTTGACGTGTTTTCAGAGTCTCCAGCATGGAACTGGGAAGTGGAGGCTTAGAAATGTCAGATGGAAGTGGGGAGGTGCGGAGTCGCGGAGTTGGGGGCGGTTTTTTTTGGAGTCGACACCTCGAGTTGCCGAGTGGAATTCATTTAAATCAGTACCTGGACTGGGTGAGAGAATACCATAGGAAAGAGAATCACAATCGGAGTAGTGAGAGGATAGATGTTTGAAGTCATCCCAAACTATAAAAGTGACTCGTCAAGTATCGGTGAACCTTGATCTACGCAAATAACCTGACATGGGGGGAGGGAAGCTGGAAGCTGGAAGCAGCAAACATTCAAGTCAAGGAAGTTCTGCCATGCATTGGACTATATACACGGGCATTAAGCTAGTCCCGACCCGGACTGGTCCCGGGAATGTATTCACACAGACAAAAAAAGGTATCATGTACAACATGCAGTTCTATACTCCCATTGAGGGAATGCAACGGTGGCTCAAACGATCCCCATGCCCGCAGGCGTGGGATGCAAAGGTGTAAAGAAGTCGCTGAAAGAAAGGTCGAAATGTTCGCCAAAATGGTCCAGATGAACTTTGGACATTGAAGATGATTGGTAAAGGTGGAAGGCGAAGATGAAGGTGAAGGTGAGGTAGAAGCGGATTAAAGATGATAAAAAGGTCGGAGGGCGCGTCACGTATCGTGTCAGAATCGGATCGAGTAATCGAAGGTATGGCGTAGAATCGAAGGAAAAAAAGGAAAAAGAGAAAAACCAAAAAGGGTAGGCGCAAGCTAACCCAGCATCACCGCCGCCAAAGCAGTACAGGTCAGCCCGATCGCCATTCCAATCCACGGCGTCTGGCCCAGCGAACCCTCACTGCGCGCTTGTAGAACATGTCGCGCCGCGTGCTGTGTCGACCTATTATCCTCGGATTCGACGCCCGGGAATGATTCACGCGCGACAAGGTGTTCCGGTATTAAATCGACGGGGGCCCGCGCAAGGTGCAGGTCAAGGTCCGGAGAGAAGTCGCGCGGTTGTGCTTGGCCGGCGAGAACGACCGGCGCGAGGGCCGCGAGGAGATACGCTGGCCTCATGGCGATTCTAGGTTCTTCTGGATGGAATTTGCGGTGGCGGGGGTGGTCAACAGCTTCGCGCGAGAAACAAGCAACGCCAAGGCGGGTCGCGATGACGGGGTCTCGAGTTGGCGAGGCAACAGGAGATCTCAGTCGGGGGTGGTGAGGGGGTGGTCCCTTTTGCGATCAATTCTAATTTCTCCCACAGGTGAAATCTGGGATGGGGATGGACACAGCAAGCGTGTCTATAGTTGATCAAGAATTAGGAGTTTCGAGGGGGTGGGATTGCCGGGGGGGGGTCTGAGGGTTTGAATAGGGGGGCCGGAAATGTAGTACCGCGGGGAGACTCAACGCGGACCTTCAAATGAGTATCCACGTCTCAAGGGAACAGGATCCGGGCAATGCAGTAAAGAAGAAGGGAATATAGGAAACTAGAAAAGAAAAAAAAAAAAAAAAAGACAAGATCATGAAAATGAAAATGAAAAGAGGCCCTAGGATCGAAACCCACGGCCCCGTCAGGGACTCTCGACTCCACTTAATATTAGTATCGTGACATAAGCGCGCTCATTGGCTCGTCGCCCGTGTTCGCTCACTTTTTTCCCTTGCGCTCATTTCTTGGCCCTTTCGACTCACTTTAGCACTAGCACTAAGCACTAGCAGGCTCTCCGTTCGCCACGCCCAGCCCATCGTAGCCCGCTCGAGAACCTCATCTAATTTCCCCTTTCTCGGTGGTTCGAGACCCGAGTCTTCAGTCCCCGATGAGTCTCGGTCATCACTCTGCCTTGGTCCTGCGACCCACACGGTCTTCGATCGGCATGGGTCTTTGCTGAAATAGACCCCTGGAACAGTGGGTCGCGAAACGGCCAGTCTCACGTCCCTGATTTCCCATGGCTCTCTGCATGCAAGGCTATGCCCCCCAGGCTTTCCATAGCCCGGCTAGAGGGTAGGGGGCGCGGCCAACTCGGTATCTGCGCCGATCAGCTGCACTGATCCCGCATCCTGCATACCTGGGGTTCCAAAAATAAGCCGTGGCTTGGTCGCTGACCGCGTGGGAAGCTTCTAGTAGATCGTACCTATCCCTAAGCCTGTGTACCTGGTGCGATGTGTACAGTCGGCACCGGATGGTCCGGCTGTGAGGTGTTTTGGCTTTTTGCAGATCAACGGAATCTGTAAGTTGCAATGGCTGGGTCGATTTGAATGAATGGGGACCCGCTTCTACTGTCTTTGCGAAGACTGTGGACTGCTTGCAAAGTATGGCCAATGTCCGCGCCGAACGCTACTGCTGGATAGGGGTAGGTGTGTAGCAGAATATGAGACGATGCCAAAAGGTGAAAACTGCGTGACTGAAACGTGTGGCAAATGGCGGCGGAGCTCTGGGCAAGTTTGGGGAGTATCGTGCCGTCGCTTGGCGGATTGGAGACTCCGTTCTGGTCGTCTCGACAGGAGCAGGTTTTCCATTTTTTGGAATCTGTGGTCATCTCCACGATTTCGAGTACCTTTGATTTATTTTCTTACCTCTCTCTTCCAGTGGGTTTAGGAATTCTTTACCATCATAGTCCATCATATTGGCAAGATTCTCGAATGTGTGTGTGTCGATTGAGTATGTGATGATTGCTCAATATGGTAATTAGTGGGCCTTTATGGGATACTCACCAATCAAAAGCGCTCATGAAAGCTTATTTGACAAACCGCGGTTCAGCGACCAACAGACTTTGACGGGTCACTGTGTGGTGAGAATGTCATATTCAACATGAAATGGATCAATGGATATTCGTCTCCCCTAATAAGACTAATCTTACAACATGCCGAAACCGTCCTAGCGATGAACTGTACTTGTACTCTATGCACCTAAACGCCACTCTGCAACAATCAAAGCATCTTGTCCCAGTTCGGCATGACTGTGAATTTCCCACTGAGCTGTCCCATTGACCAGGCCCGCTGCTCAGACTCGTCCTTGGGTGGCGCGCCCGGCACATCAGGTTCAGGCGATGACACAATTAGTGCCTCCTGCACAAAGTCCACCGCTGCAGCGCGGTCCAGCTCGAAGCTGATGCCGCCCCAGTCCATCGTGACTCGGCCGGACTTGTGAACATTGAGCTTGCCGGCTCGGCCAGCGGGGAGCGCCCAGTCCATACCGGCGGTGATCACCGCGGGGGTCTCGGTGCTGGGGCCATCGGCGTCAACGACCTGCAGGTCGTCTTCGGTCTTGACTTCGCCGGGGGCAGTCGGAGCGGGAGCGGGTGTGTGGGCAGGGGCAGACGTGAGGGAACCGGGGACCGTCAGGTTGGGAGTCATGGGAGGGAATTGCATCAGGAACAGCTGGCCGAGGAGTTTCGGATTGGTAGTCTTATCTTCTTCGTCTTCCTTTTCCTCTTCTGCATTTTCATCCTGTGCCACGGCTGCACTCTCGCCTTCAGCTTCCACCGTTTGTGTCTCGGCGGGTGTATTTTCAGTCGTAGCATCAGGCTTCTCGGGCGGCTCATAGAACAAAAGGTTCCGCACATGCTCCAGATCCTCCAGGTGTCGATCGTATTCATCAATCTCTTCCTTAGTACGCAGCAACGCCCGAGGGTCTCGTACGAGTTGCTCGGGTTCCAGCGAAATCGGGTCTGTTCGTCTGGGCTTCGGCTTCTGGGGGGAAGGAGGCACCTTCCGACGCACGCGGACATTCTGTGCAGGCAAGAAGCCATCGTCCTCAGCATGAGGGAGAGCATCGACCATAGGAGCATCATGGTCGTCCAGAGGCTCGTCCTTGACACGCGGCTCATCCTCAAACTCCTCCTCCACGGGAGTGGTCTCGCCCTGCTCGGCAGCCTTCTCTGCCTCGGCCTTCTTGCGTAGTTCCGCCGATCGACTCGAGCTAGACTCCATATTCACACTGACAACACGCTCTTCATGCTCAATGCGGTGCACACGGAAAGGCAACAGGCCATCCCGCTTAGGTCGATAAGGTAACTTGCCTTTGACATCCTGAGGCAGATTCTCGTAATCGTCATCATCGTCCAACTCATTGATATAGTTGATATCAAGCCTGCCCCTGGAATCATCCTCGTCCGAATCATCGTCAAAGGCAGCCTGTCCGGCAGCACCACTGACTACAGAGCGCGTGCGATCCCGACCACCACCGCCATATCCACCGCCACCACCACTTCCACCACCCCGGCCCCGATGAGCACCGCCCATTCCGGATCCGAAAAGTCCACTCGCGGCCATACCAGCTGGCCCGCCCCGTCCCCGGAAATTCCCACGTCCACCACGTCCACCACCCCTTCCGCGTTGGATCGCAGCTTGCTCTTTTAGACGCTCATTGTGCCGCTCAGCCTCGAGTTTCTCAATTGCCTCACGCTCTTCCTTGCTTCGGCGCCCGACATTCCGCGGCTTGTATTTCAGTGTTGGTTTGGCCGGTTCGCCAACAAGCGCGGACGGTGGTCGGGCCTTGGGTGCAATACTTCCGGAACCGCCTCTTGTCTTCAGTGACTGCAGTCGTTGTACGGGTCTGGAAGGACCGGGCGTTGCACTCGCAGATGCAGATGCAGATGCGCTGCGCTCAGGCGCATTTTGACTGGATTCTGCGCCGGTCCCGGGTGTGGGCGTTGACTCTGAGCCCTCAGGTCGTCGCGCTGCTGGTCGTCTGGTACCGGCTTTGGGAGGCATAGTAGGGAGATATGCAGGCAAGACGCCGTTGGCGTCCTGCTAGTCGAATTTGAGGTGAAGTAATGAATTGCCTAGCACATTGGCTATTGCAGGGATTCTGGAACACTTTGGAGAGTTTTAACACTCAGCAACTAGGAGAATATAAGGCGGTAGACTGCTCAAGAAACGTCAATACATGCGGACAAAAAAAGTTGCAGTATTCGAGGCTCAAAAATGCCGCGGGGCCTTTTTTGCCGCTCCTTACCGTCTTCAAAGCTGTGAGTCACATGACTTGATGGAGATTCCACAGCTTCACCTCCACAGGCACGTAAATTTTGGATCGCCTGAATGTCAGTCTTTGAATTAGGCGAGCCTCATGGTAATAAGCTTGGGAATATCTCTCTGCATTGCATGCGTCTCTGCGATTCCCTATACCACCACCACCTAGCTCACCATCTTCATGCCGGATCGAGTCAGTCCGGCCCCACTCTGTGATGTCCTGACTAAGCACGTGCAAATCCCGAGTTAACTAGTATCACCTACAGCTAGCATTTATTGAATGCTGGAAAAAATAACAGATGAAAAGATTTAATTCCCAAACTACTCATCAGAAACAAAAACAAACCCATAGCACCTCATACAGCCAATGTCGAACTCACAACTCTGCCTCCCCCGAAATATATATCTTACTACAAGGCAGAGCCAACCTCCATAGAGGTGAACCACGAACCACACCACAGCACACCACCTGGGCATTCACCACGAAATCCGACAACAGGAAGATGAACAGAGAACCAGTAGCATTGAGTCTGAAAGAGTGAATGGAAGTTGACAGAAAAGGTGAACCCGCAATGGACGCCGAAGAGAACACTGAACAATCAACCGGCTGGACTTTGTAAAATCGGGGGGAGAAAGGGAATGTGGAGATAAGTCGGATATAATGAGTGTTACGTCCCACCGGGGTCAAAATGTAAAAAGATAGAGAGAGATAGGATTGATGGTGACGATAAGGGATCAGGAATGAAAGGGAGTGAGGATCAGGATGAGGTGCTAGGAGGGAGGTAGATCCGTGACGGGAACGAACAGGACATTCGACTAGCGTTTCCGCTTCTTGTTCTTGTCTGCGACGTCTGCTGCCGTCATGGGTGTTCCTGGCATCGGGGGCAGCTCATAACTTTCCTCTGATGCGTCATCCTTCTTCACTGGGACGCCCATGTGGCGCCCGTATCGGCCCTTGCGTCCATTGCCCTCGTCTTCACTGACGCATCCTTCGATACCGATTCCGGCGTCCTTGCAACGCCCGCAGGGACGTTGGCGGTCACAGCCCTTCTTACTCTTTCGGCAGCGTTGGCAACGGGGCTTGGTGGAGAGGTCCTCTTCGTCGGCGCCAAGCTGATGTTGGAAGTTGACGGAGCCGCTGGAGACTTTGCGTGATGAGCTAGGGCTGAGAGGAGGCATGGGCCCGACGAGACCGGGCTTGTCAGAGGGCTTGCGCGGCACAGAGGGGTTCTTGCTCTTGCTTTGCTTAGCCACAGGCTTCTGGCTACGAGCCTTGGCGGAGTTGGGGCGATTCCTGGGCTTCTTGGACTTGGGAGCGAACTCCTTGTACAAGATGTCTTCCTCACCCTCGCTCTTGATGCCGTCGTCAAGGCCGTCGGAGCTATGATCACTGCTATCGGCACTAGGGAGGATATCGTCCAAACGTTTGTGGTGGCGCTTGATAGCACCTGGAGGAAGCATTGGACTCGAGTCAAGTCTGCGGCGAGCCGGCAAGTCATCCTCATCTTCGCTAAAGTCTTCTCCGTCACTGGTGGCGCCAGTAGACGAGGCGGCATCAGCAGCGCCGCTGAAGGCATCATCAAGCGTTGAGGCTGATGTGCGCCCATGTGAGAAATTGGATGCATCGCCGAGGCGAATCAGCTGCATTGCAACGTCTTCATCGGAGATGCAGCTTGCGATAGTGGGGTCGGGGGTAGGCAGGATACCAGGACCACTCACTCGCGGGGCCGAATTGCTATACGGTATGCGGTGCGCATGGTCCGGAACCATGGGTGTCGCATACACTGTATTACGCCCTGATTGATTTCCGTATTCGCTGTGGCCGTAGCTTTGTGGCGACGGCAGCGCCTGCTGATAGTTATAAGGGCGATGGGTAGGACGAGCAAAAGGTGAGCCAGCACCTTCCTGACCGATGGAACGACGCTGAGGAGAGATGGAGGAGGTTGAGGTAGTGAGAGGGACTTGAGGAGGGACAAAGAGAGGAAGTTCCTTGAAGAAGAAAAAGTATTAGACGAGAAAGGGAAAAAAAATTCGAGCGCACAGCATCACACTCACCGAGCTATCAAACTTGGGTCGTTTCCGACGACCATCTTGCAGTATGTTTTCCATGCTTATTTCAGAGCTTGCGAATGTATCTCCTCGCGATTTGCGAGTATAGGTCGACTCAGTGTCGCTCAACCCGGGATCCTCATCAGGGTAGCCGCCGTGAATGCTTGAGCCCCGGCTTTTGATGCCACTACGAGAAGCCTGCTTGTGTTGAGAAGCACTGCGCAGACTCCTGTTCGATGGCGAAGTGCTGCGCTTGCGTGCGAGCCGTGAAGATGGGCGAGATGGCTGGTCGATGACCGGCGCCATACCATCAACCATCTGGAAGGGCTCACCTAGGCTGGGGCGCTTGCGCTCGGCGGGGAAGCCGCCGTAGAAAGAATCCCCAAAAGGTTGAATGGGAATGACTCGTACATATACGGTCATGTTATTTTTCAAGTTTTCGTACCTAGCGATGAGGGTTGTCCCATGTTCGTCCTCGAAGCTCACCCCACTGGCAGTGCCGTCGTAGATGCCATAGAAATTTTTGACTGTGGTGACGATCGAATCCGTTGTATCGTGAGGGTATATTTGTACGCGCATTGGGATACGAGCTCGAACTTTGGAATTCTCGTCCAACAGAAGCTCAAAGGCGACGTTCTTGGGCACCGGGCTCTTAAGCGACAGGTCTCTGGAGACGTCTGCCAGAACCGGGTGGTCTACCAGGGCAGAGGGCCCTTCATGCTGGACTGCTTGCATAGCGGGCAGGTCCAAGATAGGACAGAATCCTCTGCTTGCTGTTCCGATAACTGCATCAACCCACTGTTCGTGTGTGATAGAGGAAACGGATGACGGGACCCATGACCGGGTCTAGGTAGAGACATGGGGTGTAGAGGGGTAAGGGAAAGGGAGGAATCCATCAAACCTACCACAGTTATAGGATTCGAGGTTACTAGATGGTGGATGGACCACCACCGAGGTTGTTGATGTCGAAGTGTGTTGGACGCAGGGCTTTTCGATGGGGGGAGGGGAATCTGCTTGTCGCAACCGAGAAGTCGGGAAGAGGCAGAGTCGGCAATCTGGGAGGGAACCCACCACCGGTGTCAGCACAATGCGATCCCAGGTAATCAGATTCGCAAGGAGGATGATGAAGGATGCTAGATGATGGGTGGGTGGACGTTTGCTAGCCGAGTTCGACCGACCTTGGGAGTAGGCTTGAGGGGAGAACGAGAAGACTCGGATGAGGATGGAGAGCAATGTAGACACACCTAACAGAGACCACACCGATTACAGTAGGGTCGCACGTCTTCAGGCGGTTGAAGACGAAATCGGGGAATGATCGATGGGTTCGGTTGAGGGTGTGGGCGAGGGGATTGTCGTCTACGAAGCGCAGCGGCTATGTCAGCGGTGACTCCAGTAGGCGAGATGAGGCATGAGGCGAAGGCAGAAGCGCCAGAGTAGAGATAGAAATACATACCTGATTGGGCAGAGCCAGTTGTCGTGAAAGTGTTGGATGAGCGAAAGTTAGAAGGTTGAAGTGGGTGCGTACGATGGTTTCACCTAAAGCGAGAAAACGGCCTGCCTGGGTCGGTGACATGGCGATTTGCGCTTCCGGCGCCCGCCATAGCAGCCGTCACATTCCAATTTTACATCGCAGAGCTTCTTTCAGGCTTGTAAATTCATCGTAGCTACTTTTAATCTCGTTTAGAGGTAAATTTGATGCGATCTAACCTCTATCATCCAGGACCGAGCATTTCGCAATGCGCAATGCTGTCGCAACCCGCATGCCTTTGCGCCAAGCGCTCTGTCTAACCATAATGAGCGGTATCGATGAGAATTAGACTCGAATTAGTTTGCGATGTGATAAATGCGCTACATTGTATGTTTAGGGGGGTGGACAACAGCATCTGTTGAGCAGCGCACAGCAGGTACCTTGTCGCCTCCCCCTCGACTGACTCCGGTGGACATTGGGACCAAAGACGAATAGCAATAACTCCGAGTATCCTACGTAGTGTGCCTTCTGGAACGTCAGTATGATTTTCATGGGACTTTGCGCTATTGAAAAATGGTTGTCGCACATTGGCGACGGCGGTCATCAGCCATGCGACTCCGGCTATCCTTGTCGCATGGTAGATCCAAAGCGCCAAAGCCGAAAGTCTAGATCTTGCGACAAGCCTCGTGCCTTAGCAGCTACGATGAAGGGCAATCGCGGGGTGCAGATGCAGGACGTCGAGGACCCCTCGAAGGAAGAATAGGACCTGGAGGAGCAGTAGATGTCGCGCAAAGTTCCGAATCTCATTGCCAGCATCCTCGAAATCGGAGTATGAATAGACAGCCAGTGCGACCATCGCATGACCGTCGTCACAGCGTGTTTCGCATGATCTGCAGGCCGAGTTTACCCCTCCTCTCGGGGAACTACGTAAGTGCAAGAAAGGGATTTCCGTTACATGGAATTTCGGTTGGAACCTTGCAGACTACCAGAGTACCCGGGGATCCTCGAGCATTCTGCGACCTTGGTGCAGGAACGTGGACTATGAATTGAATGGTCCAGAATTGCCGGTGGGAACGTGCGTTTACAAATGGGCTCCAGACCGAAAGTCTACGCAGGATCAATGGGAGCCAGTCAGGGTCCCCGAACTGAATTGTGCGAGACCCCCGCACGGCGCCATCGGAGCGGGAACAAACGATGCCCAACTCGTCGCAAAAGATGGGCGAGTTCGGATGCGCTTCGGCTGATCAAAGGCTGCCAGAACGTTTACCGCTCGATCCGGTGCTGGCGGTGTGGATCACGTGGGTCCGCGTGCTAGCGCGTCTGGGGCCACTTTCTAGTGAAAGTGGCGATTGCGCCCACACCGATCATGAGTTTAGCTTGCTTTTGATCGGAATTCTTCCTTGGGGTGATCAACCTGTCTAGGATAACTTTTTGCGAATCAGAAAGATTTGGCGGGGCGGTGGTGCACCAAAATGCTTAATTCCGCCGATGGAGGGAGACGTGACGATAAGATGATAACGTCATAGATAAGCCGATAAGACAATTGTGAGGACCGCTGGAATGCTGACATAAGACAGTCAAACAGTGCAAAAGATGAGCCCCTAGCGTATTGTGGTATCGGTACTGTCAGATTGTACTGAAATTTCCATGATCTGCGCAGGCTTTGCGAGGTTCAGGTAAAGCGACTTACTTCCAAATAGGCTTGAAACAACATATTTTCTTCCTCATATTTCGAAATTGTGGTCTAAAATCATCTACAGTGCGCCTGTTAACAAGGTCACCGCGAAGCTCCACTGTGCTGATTTCCCGGGCGACCCTTGTAACACGATTACAGCGTTCCAGGGCGAGTCCTGCGGCATTCGACTGTTTGTTTTGCCCCCGTTGTCCAATTAGACGCCAGGGGCCCACTCGCACCTTGCTCATCCTCAACGAGCAAAACGTAAACAATTCTTCTCTTCCTTCCTCTCATCTACAACTCGACAACACCTCGAGACTCGCCATTATGGATGCGAAGGTACGTGTGATTCCGATTCGCGTGACGCTTTCTTTCCCTCAGCTTCAATTGCTTTTCCCCCTCGTATCGTGTTTGGTGTACTTTGTGCCTGAACTCGACATACTTCACATTGTCGCGCGCAGGCACCGATTGTTGCCCTTACAAAGCTGATTTGATTCTTAGCCACAGCGTATTCGTGTCCGCGGGGACGAAAACATGCCGCCCACCACCTTCCAGGCTGGCAAGACCATTCACCAGCGCAATAAGTCCACCCCGGCGTTGAGCGCCATGGCCTTGAGTGCGAAGAATGGTGCTCGTCGCGCTTTTGGTGACGTGAGTAATACCAAGGATATGACTCGTGCTAGCCGTGATGACTCGGCTCTCGGAAAACCAGCAGCGAAGCAGGACGTCAAGCCGGTCCTCTCCCAGCCTGCCCAACGGCCAATGTCAATGTCCGGTCTGAAAGGTGTTCTGAATACTGTCACTGCAAAGCCGTCCAATCCTGCTGGAAAGGCGCAGCCGAGTGTGAAGAAGAATAATAAGCGCAACAATGTCATATTTCGGGATCAACTCGAACCTGTCGTCGAAAAACCAACAACCAAAGAAACTGCCCCCGTCAAAGAATCATCCAAGGAAAACACCAACGAAGAATGGAGACGCGATCCCGCACGGACCGAAAGTGCCCCAACAAAGATCGACGCTGATAAAGTTGCATGGATGGAGGAACAGAACCTCAAGGAGGAAGCCACGCGGGAGGTGTATATCGACCATGGCCGTACCTCTCCAATCTACTCAGATGCCACCATCTCCGATACAGAAGAGGCCAAGGAAGACCTGAAGGATGAGGTCAAGATTAATCTGAAGCACGTTGCAGAAGTCACCCCGGAGCCTGAAGCTGAAGCAGAGGAGTGGGAGGATGCAGAGGAAGACCACGCACCTGCTTTCCACTCGCGCACCGAGAACACTACTGGCGGCACAACCACCATTATTTACCCTAAGATCACGGCAATCACCAAGCGTGAGATGCTGCGCGCAAAGGAGATGGTCGAATCCACTCGCACTGAGGAAGATATCCTGGAAGACTTCTATGACTCCAGTATGGTTGCGGAGTACAGCAGCGAGATCTTTCTCCACTTGCGGACTAAGGAAGTAAGTCAATTCTATGTTGAACATGACCGAGTCGGTGGCTAATCCAACCCGCGCAGATTTCCATGCTTCCCACTGCCGACTACATGACGAACCAGGCCGAAATCCAGTGGAGTATGCGCTCCGTGCTCATGGACTGGCTAGTCCAGGTGCACTTCCGCTTTGCCTTACTGCCCGAGACTTTGTTCCTTTGTGTGAACTATATCGACCGCTTCCTCTCCCGCAAAATCGTATCTCTTGGAAAGCTGCAGCTGGTCGGTGCCACTGCCATCTTCATCGCTGCCAAGTATGAAGAGATCACAGCCCCCTCTGTCCAGGAGATCGTCTATATGGTTGACGGTGGCTACACTGTTGACGAAATCCTGAAGGCTGAGCGCTTCATGCTCACAATTCTCAACTTCGACCTTGGCTGGCCCGGTCCCATGAGCTTCCTTCGCCGTATTAGCAAGGCCGACGACTACGACCTTGAGACCCGTACTGTCGCCAAGTACTTCCTGGAGCTCACCATCATGGATGAGCGTTTCGTTGCTACGCCTCCCAGCTTTGCCTCTGCCGGAGCTCATTGCCTGGCTCGACAAGTTTTGGGCAAGGGGTATTGGGTATGCCTCTTCCTCACGCTATGACTTCTTCTCCTGCTAACCTTTGCTTCTTGTGCTAGACACCCGCACACGCTTTCTACAGTGGTTACCTTTACGAGCAGCTTCTTCCCGTGATGACTACCATGATGGAGTGCTGCGAAGACCCTCAGCGTCACCACCAGGCAATTTTCGAAAAGTACTCCGATCGCCGCTTCAAGCGTGCTTCTCTCTACGTGGAGGCCGAGATGAAGAGAGGATTCAAGCTTCTGCCTGCGGTATCCCTCAAGGACGTTGATCGTCTCGAGGGATTTGCCAATTACTGAAATCATTCCATTCCAATTGAGCCAGCCACGATGATGGCTCACGCATGACCTACTACGCTCTTTACCTCGTTTCATTGTTCAATTCATCAGTTTGCTTTCTGGGTGCGGACGGCTTCGGAGTGAATGCGGAAACTGGGTATCAATCGGTGCTTCTACTTTTTTTTTTTTTTTTTCCTTTTCTTTTTCTTCATTTCTGCCTTTTAAGCCCTCACGACATCAGGATGACTTGACGCCATGTTCTAGATGCGAGGAATTCAATGGTCGGCAGGCGTTACGCGCATGGGGTTTGCTTTTTTCTCGGCGTCATTAATTCCCCTTTTTCTTCATTTCCATGTTACCCCCCATGACGATACATACTTTTTTCTGTGATGAGCACTTGCGCATTTGATTTTCGGCTCGACTTCCACGGGGGCAGCCCTAATGACGGTCCTTTCTGGCCTGTTTTCTTGCACATCGCATGCCACATACGATCCCTTGACCAAGTACGCTTGCATCTATTGCTAGCGATTCTCACTGCTAGATGATATTGCATAAGGAATAGTTTTAGGAATCAAGAGTTATGGCAGCAGTTTTCCCCTGATATAGTCAATCGTACTCAATGCACTAGACTAGGTCTGAATTATGTGAACTCTATAGAAAACAGCCTTCTTTGGACCTTGATGACATCACTGCCCTCGACCTCTACGGCTAAGATCAGCACTGCCATGGCCTTTTCCCCAGATCGGTTGTCAAAGTCCCCATCGTCCCCACTGGACCCAAGTTTCCGACACCCTGGTATCGGAGTTCCGGACCAGACCTGAGTACTTTGATCTCTCCGAGCGTCTCCATCTGCATAGCTCTACCTACTCCTACTCTTCAATCTTTACACCTCAAAATCTTGGCAGAAATACCTACGGACCGCTAATCTTTTCTTGGTAAATCATCCCCGCAACATGGAGAACAATAGTCCTTGGATCACCCAAATCCGCAGTGACTGGCATGCTATCTCTTGCTCCGTCAAGGCTCCACTCCTCGACTGTATAGGAGTCCCAGTATAGCACATCATCCAAGGCATTGGCTGTTCGGCCCTTGAAAATTGGCCAATTCTTCCTTTCACATGACAGCTCGAACCGTAAACCCACCATCTACGTCCCCTTTGAGGAGTGAATTGTTGGCAATATTTCACGCTCGTACATCAATTTCGAAATGAAGGTCGATATCCCTAGTCGACCGTCTACGTCAAGGTATAAGGATTTAGCACTAGAGACTGGCCCACTTCTTGGTATTGGACTCTACTCGCTTTTGTGACCTATATTTGCCCTTGACACTGGCATGCCTCAGAATCTGGAGAAACTGAAGGTTCAGGCTTCGCTCAGGATGCTACATCGAGTATCTCTGTGTATCTGTGTCCGGGAAGACATGGTATTTTTTAGGTTGTCAACGACTTTGGGGCTTGCCTATCCGAATTGTTTTGAGGGTGTCAGTCGGACGAGTGGGTATTTCAGCTTGAAGAAGCCCAGCCTTCGCATCAGGCTTCTTTCACGGTATCTAGGAAGAAGAGGAATGGCGGCGATTCAGTACAGAGATAGAAAGTTGATAGCGCGAGGGCTGGGAGAGGGTCTATTTATGCTACTTATGAGGCGGGTTACAAAGCGATGGATGTGCTTGCTGGGATGAAGTAGAATGGGTGTGTGCCGTGGTCTGAGACTATAAGAGTTATAGAGTTGATAGTTGAGATCCGGAGGCAGGGTGGAATGGTGTGTTCGGTTGATAGAGCTAAGGGCTAATCCATATTACTGCCGGTGTTGATGTTGGAGGTTCATGCTACGTATTAATCATGGTTAGTCCCGTTGATCTTCAGACTTTTGATCACTGGAGATCTTTGTTTCTCTAGAGAAGATTGGACAAAGTGCTCTTCCTATACACTCAATTTTGTTCATATTTAGTGCAGCCCTCGATGGATCTTGGGCTGAATTAGAAAGAAGGCAATGTCCTGTGGACTTCATCCTGAACACGGACATTCATGATTTAAGGGATGGATTATGGTTAACCAGATATTTCTTTGTGTTTGTAGTGCTAGTATCATCAATGTACCTAAGTATTTTCTCTTCATGTCTGCCTTGCCCTCACCCTTGCTCTACGTCTTACCTTATTCTTCCCAATTATCGCATCGAACATCAATCTGCTGTCGTTCCAAATTATCTCCAGTCTTGCCCTTCGACAATGTCAACCCCATCTATCGCCAACATCCCATTGAGCTCTCCACTGACCAACCCAGCTAACTTCGAGGCTCCACCGCCATATGCACCCGAGATGTCTCGATTCATAACTCGTGAGGTGCGACTCGAGTTTGAGCAGTACAGGATCTTTATCGTCCCTAAGAATAGAAAACATCACTAACCTCATATAGGAAGCAAATGGCAGAGCGAGTCTTTGGCGGCCCCTCCGCCACTCCCAAGAGTCAAGACCAAGATCTCATTCACTGGTCCTGTTGGGTATGGGGCATGGCGGGCTCTGCCTTTGATGGCATAATGATTGGCATACAATTGTCTTTCCCCAGCAGTAAGTGACCATGACGAGTGACTTATGAGTCTCTCACTAACGGCAGTCTGCAGACTATCCCTACGTGCCGCCCATCTGCGTCGTCTACGCCCCACTCGCCCACCCTCATATTGATGATATGAACAGACTGTGGTCTCGAGTCCTGAGTGGTCCGTACTGGAACCCTGAGATGACTGTGGATATGGTGCTTCAGCACGTGAGACTCGTTCTTCAGCACAAGTGTCCTCACAACTCGTCGTGTGCTCTGTGATGTAGTACGAGAATCAAGAAGACCCTGGGATTTTACGATGAGCTTTACGATCAGGAGCGTGAATTCAATGGCTTGATTTGGTGGAGGGAGAGGGTCGAGATGGCTTGCGTTTTGAGATCATGATTTCGCCTTCATAGGCAATTTGCACTTTCTCTTGCTAAATCCATAGACGGATTGATTTACATTCAACGAAATATGCCGACACCAAGACTTTCTTAAAGAGGATGATTATGCAAGTAAGATCGTGTAGATGCTCAAACACGCTTTTTTCCCCCCAAGGTGATCTATCTAATCCACGCTCTATGCCCTAGAATCCCATCTATAATCTTTTGAAGCCCCTTCCAGACCACATGCAATCATTGATCAAGCCCATTAAACTCAATCAGTCTTTTTACGGCCTCAATGACTTTGTCACCGGCCTCTGAAGCAGACCCAACGGCCGGGTTATCTATACGCTCTTGCAGCGCCTCATCCAGCATAGTGCGCAGTCGCGAGACCAAGACACCGATGCGGGCCCAGCCGCGCAGTCGGAGCCAGCCGTCCACGACCAAGCCGCGGCCCATTGTATCGAGTGTGATGGAGCCGCAGAATAGAAGAAGAGAGTATGCGTTAAATGCTGAAAACATTGTCAATTAAAAAAAAAAAAAGGAATAGCAAGTGGAAGCACTCACGGGTAAGATCACGGATAAAGACCTTGCTTGTCGCCATTTTGGTGAAGTAGCTCAAATAAGCCGAAGCGTTGGGATATCCCTGAGCAGAGAAAAGAATGGAGCTCGGGTGAATAAAGACACGGCCGTTATCCTGGTTAAAGTACTTGATGGTACGAGCGTCTGGGTCAACCTCCACAGTACCAGTCACGGAACTAGCAAACTTCTTATCCGGGAAAGAGATCTGTGCAACCTGGGGCTGGAAAGCACCGGCGATCAGGGCCCGGAGAAGGTTCCGGTTAGAAGAGTTGCGGTTCCACGCCGGTGCTGCGTCTGTGTAGTCCACCGGTAGAATACCTGCGTCCTTGAGAGATGTGACAAACTGGGCTCTGTTCGATGAAATATCGCGCAGAGTCTGATGGGAAAGGAAGTTCGCTCCGCACCAAGACTGAGACTGCCAATGGCCTTGAGAGCGAGTCCGCTCAGACCACGCTTGGTAGGCTGATAGATCGGTTATCAGATCACCATCGCCCGGGCGTGAGAAGCTTGCCTTAGCGGCATCGGCTTCTTCGCGTCTGTCGCGAGGCGAGACAAATGGACTCTTGACTGTGAGGATTGCTGCGATGGTGAGACAGGATTCCATGCAGCCGAAGATTGAGCCGTAGATCATCAGCTTCGCGCACCGCAAATCCGCTGGGATCATGGACAGATACCGACCCAGTGCTGTCAGTCGGCTGTGATCCATGGCACCAACCCTATGCAGGAAATTGAGTGCACCTTCAACGGCGATGCTTTCCGGCGGCGTGATTGTGTTTGCGAGGAAGTTGGCGACGTCATCAATACCCTTCATGGATTTCACAGACAGACAAAGCTGCTCAAGAGGCACGCGGCGAATTTCAGGATCCGGTCGCGGTGCCATGTTAGACTCGGCCTTGCGAGTGTATAGCTTGTAGCAGGTACCTGCCCGCACACGACCTGCACGACCACGACGCTGCTTACAGGCAGCTTGAGAAGCCCATACTTCCTGAAGACGGACCATATTATCTTTGGGATCGTAGCTAGTTTCTTTGACTCGACCCGTGTCGATGACAGCAACCACATCTTCAATGGTGATGGACGTCTCAGCGACATTGGTCGCAGCAATGATCTTTCTCTTGCCTCTGGGCGGGCTCTGGAAGACACGCTTCTGCTCGGCTGGGAGCAAAGAGGCATGCAGAGGCAATGCGTGGGCATTGGGCATTCTCCTGACTGCATTCAGACATCTTTCGATCTCCATTGTGCCTGGCAAGAAGATCAAAATCCCTCCTGGTCGCTCCCCTAATTGCGCATCGATGTATCGGACTGTCGAAGCAATCAAGTCATAGTTGATTCCCATGCCAACACTCCGCAAGGCTTTGCCCAAAGACTCTTCACCGCGAGGAGCATCCCAGTTCTCATCCATGTCCTCGCCAAGTTCAGGAGCAAACCCAGTGTCCCGAATGACATCGTCCAAGTAATAGTCATCGACAGGGTATGTCCGACCTGGGATATTGACGAGACCAACGTTCTTGCGACCACCAAAGTAGTTCACAAAGATTTCAGCGTCCAAGGTGGCACTCATAAGAATGACCTTGAGATCTTTGCGGTAGCGCAGAACATCCCGCAGCAAAGCCAGGAGAAAATCAGTATCAAGACTGCGCTCGTGAACCTCATCAACCACCACATGAGACACATCAGCAAGTGAGCTTGCAACATTACCGTCGGCGTCACCTCCAGACTGGATTCGGCGTAACAAGACACCTGTAGTCACAAACGTGATTTTCGTAGCACCTTGCTTCAATTTCGACTCGCCTCGAATAATGTATCCGACTTCATCACCGACTGTGGAGCATCGTTCATCACTGACTCGATCAGCAAGACCGAGGGCTGAGATTCTCCGAGGCTGGGTACAAATAATGTTCGCAGCTCCTCCCAATCCCCGCTGGATCATGTCGTCCAGAACGAATTGTACAGACTGTGTACTCTTACCGCTACCAGTTTCACCGGAGATAATGGTGACCTGATGAGCGTCCACGGCATCGATAATGGCTTCCTGGGTGTTCCAGGCAGGTAGAGATTGCCGTTTACGACACATTTCGATCTGCGCGGCAGTAGACTGCTTGACTTGCCATGCTTCTTTCATCGCTGTACCCTGAGCGGTATAAGGCTTCCAGTCGATGCCTCTCCGCTGCTTGCGATTATTGCGCATGGGAATTTCCTGGGTCTCGGGTGCAGAAGAGGCAGTGACTGCAGAGATCTCGCGCAACTTTCCTGGGTTTTCTGTGACCGCAGGCAGATTGAACTCCAACCAGTCCATGATATTGAAGATCATTGATTCTCCAGAGAAATTCTCTTCAGCGTGCTGAACTGCTCGGCGAATGGCGCTGAGCCGAATGTAGGCTGGGATACCCTTTGCTAGAATCGATATGACTGGAGGTACCGTAGGGTAATGAGAAGAAGGCTCCTGAAAGCGAAACACTGTGTTCTCAGGAACCCCGGAGGCCTCGCTCTTGATCTCACAGACTCTGGACGAGACACGAGTATACCGCTCGCCAAAGATAGCCTCGAGTGTATCTTGCTCCTCCGCCCAGGCCCCCGCATCACCATCGGGTATCGAAGCAGAGGTAAATGCCGATCCATGCGTTAGGGTACCCTGTAGATGCTCTGCGGCTGCAAGTTCATCGCCACCTTTGCTATCCAAAACTTGGGAACAGAGATCAGCAGGATAGCCAATTGAAGCCAGACGCTTGATCTTGGCCTCTCGAGCCAAGTCCTGCTGGGCAAGACTGACACCGGCGGAATATCCCTCGGGCAGAGACCACCGAGGCAGATCATCTTCGGGAACATAGACCAGCAGCCACTCTAGCACTTCCTCGCGGTCTTTGCATTCAGCAACAGCCTCTTCGACATGGCTGCGCCGGAATCCCAAGTGCGAGAATTCCTCCACAATCGCCTTAGCATCACTTTCAGGAATCTTGACATTATACGCATTCCAGACAGTGTGTTGGCGTAAGAGACCCTCAATCTCGCGTCGAATGCGATTGCCCATGTCCACTTTAGGCGCCTGGGACCAGATCCGCTTGCTCTGTTTGTCACCACCTCCCAGACCAAGATCTGAAGACGAGGCTTTGTCTTTCGCCTGAGCCTTTAGTCGCTCCGCTCTCTTTTTCTCTAAATCGGCGGCCGCGGCCTCTCGTTCCTGCTTGGCTAAAAAGGGATCCGCTTCGTATAGCCAGCCTTTGCCCTCCTTGGTATCGGCAAGCTTGATTTCCGCAAATTCCTCCTTCCAAAGCTTCTTGTAGGTAGGTGGGAACATCATATGGAGGTTTCGCATGTTACAAACCCGGAAGAGGGCAAACGCTGCAGCGAAATGACGGGCCTCGAGCGCGGTGGGTTGCACACCCAGGTTTTTATGAGACGGCGGAAGTTTCATAGGAGGAAGAACGATCAACTCCTTGGTCTTGGGGTCGACTTTCTTCAGCGTGACGGCGGAGATGTAGCCCTCGCGGCTTTGGTTCTGCAATTGTCGCGATTCCCTATTAGCGCTAGGTCACGGTCAGGTGTTAGGATACGGCTTTACCATGCTATACTCAGGCCTCTCCCATTTCTGCTTCTGACAATGCTCTGAGAGCATGTTGACTGGCAATTTGCCGGTCCATGATGCGCCGCCAATCACCTCCTTCACTGACGGCTTCTTGGGCTCCTCCGTCACGGGCTTCTTATCAGCCTGCGCTGCCGCGGCTTTGGCCTCTTTGGCCTCTTTGGCCTGCTTCGTACCCGGCTTGGGGCCTGCAGGAGCAGACGCTTTCTTCTTAGGGCCCATTTGTCCTGCTCAAAATGCAAGTCGTTGACTGCAAATCCAACGCGGGCTTTTCGGTCCCTTGGCCCGCACTAAGCCTCTTTGGGCGATTTTGCGGGGAGATCTCGGCCTGCTTCTCTTGCTCCTCCCATTCAGCGCTTATCCCATCGCTTGTTTCCGATGCTAGCAGATAGGTGCTAAAATATATGTCGCGTTCCTACCACCTTCTATGTGAGCTCTCATCATGTCCGGGGCGGAATCATGCCGCGATCAGAGCCAAGGTGCCGCCACATCCACACCCATGGAGACTACGACTGCTGCGCCGAAGAGAAACGCCTGTACGACCACTGAACTCCCTTAAGGCATGTGTGAGATCTGACCATTCTACCCGGCAGTCACCGAACTCCTTTCCGCACGCAACAAGCAGCCCAAGCATGCGAGCGCCGTTCCATCGAGCAAAGACGCGCCAAAACGCAGGATGGGTTCTTTCTCGGGACGAGATGGACTAGGAGCCTATCTTGAAAAGCCAGACTCTTACCCATCTAGCGTCGTTGTCTATTACAATCCAGATTTCGTCGCAATCCACGACATGTTCGAGAAATCTTCGCTACACTTACTCCTCCTTCCACGCGACCAAACTAAGAACAGACTCCACCCCTTCGACGCCTTTGAAGACGCCGATTTCCTTGCAAAAGTCAAGTCCGAAGTGCTGAATCTGCGCAAACTGGCAGCAGCCGAATTGCGCCGCAGATACGGGAAGGACTCGGCGCAGGAACGGGCCCGACAGGCTGCTCTCAATGCCGATCCACCGCCAGATGAGCTGCCGGAGGGACGCGATTGGGAAAAGGAAATCATGTGCGGGGTACACGCTGTTCCGTCCATGAGCCATCTACATGTGCATGTCATTTCGGTAGACCGGCATAGTGAGAAGTTGAAGCATCGGAAGCATTACAATAGTTTTGCGACGCCGTTCTTCGTACCCATTGAGGACTTTCCTCTGGCTCCGGATGACGAACGGCGGCACCCCACCCGGCAAGGGTATTTGAAGCAGAACTTCACGTGTTGGCGCTGTGGGAAAGACTTCGGAAACCGTTTCACTGAATTGAAGAAACATCTAGACATGGAGTATGAGGAATGGAAGAAACTGTGATCTGATGAGCCCAGCCGCGACTTTCGCGTATGCGACACACGGCACGCGGCAACTGGCTTGAAACTGAATCTTGTATTCCCACGGCGCCCAAAGGCGTCTGGAGAAACTATAATCGGCCGATCCTCGTAAATGTACATGCTTCGGCACTAGAGCAAATTCTGGATAAATGCATTCTCAGCAAATATACATGATCTGCCCTTGCCATCTTACAGAATATTCAGGAAAAGTATGATGCTTTCCATCCTCCTTCCAACCACTGATATTCTTGCCGCATGTCTATTTACGAGCGGGCCTTGGACTTGCCAGCACCCTTGACCTTCCGAGTCTCCGGACGAGCGAGATGGTGGGAGGGGATCCAGTCAGCGTTGTAAGTGGTGGCCGAAGAAACAGCGGCAGGGGTGGGAGTTTCCTCGACGGCCGGAGCATCGCGCTTAGCGCTGCCAGAGGCACGCTTCTCACCGGACTTGCCGCTCTTGCGCTTCTGGGGGAAATAGGGGGCGACCCAGACAGTATAGAAGAAGTAGACGGTACCAGTGGCGCAGGCCAGGAGGAAGAAGTAGAGGAAGAGACTAAGAAAAACAGGGTGAGTCAATTGCGCGTGATGCTTCAGCAAGGAATACTTACATCTGGGGGTCGAAGATGCTGGTATCAGGCTCAACCACGCTCACAGTGCCATTGAAGGCCTGGACGGTGGAGAACTTGCCCTCGCTGTCAGACAGGATAGCGGCGATGCTCAGGCGGACGTCCTGGGGGTGCATCTCGGTAGCGAAGCTGTAGCTGACACTCTCTTTAGAGCCCGCAGGGATCTCAACGCCATAGCGAGTGGCAGTCAGGTTGCGGACGACCTTGCTGTTCTCCTCGAGGCTCCACAGGCTTCCTCCAAGGAAGTTCACGGTGACAGGGTTGGGCTCATCGTTGATGAAGTCAATCACGGCCTGAGTAGGGTGTCCATTGACGAGCTTGACACCAAAGATCTCAGAGGTAGGGAAAGAAGTCTCAGCCTTGACCTTGAGAGCGACTTCGGCCTCGACCTTCTCGGTATCCTAATGGTCGTCGCGTGAGTCAATTGCAGTGACACGAGAGAATTGTAGGACTTACAGCAGCAAAGCCGGTACCGACAAAGGCCTGGAGAGAGAGTAGAGCCAGGGAGAGGAAACCGAAACGAGTCATCTTGATAGAGTGGAGGAGGGTACAGAAGGGGGTTTGCACATCACACGTTGCAACTTGCCTTTTAGCTTGGTCCACTTCGGTACCGGGGAAGCTGACTCAGCAATCGCGTCTCTCCCTTTGGAGATCGATTTTTTTTTTTTACTTGGAAAGAGGAAGGAATAAACTGGAGATCAACTGAATTCTCACTCAATTAATTGTGTGCTACCCTGAGGCGCCGTCATTGCGAATAACAGCAGTCACCTTGTCAGGGTGAAACGCCGCGATCGCGCAAGCGCCTGCCAACTTTATAGCACTTTTCGTCGATAACTTTCCTCTCTCACACTGATCCTTGTGTTCTTTTTACTCCTACACAGTTTCACCCCATAATACTTCGTCAATATGGACACTCCCGATTATCTTGAGCGCTATCGCCAGTTGAGCGCACTGGATCAGCAGAAGAATCAGCTTATTGAGGTATCTACTCTCCCTTGGCCAAGAAAACTGGGAGGCTAATGCGATTTGTCTTTTAGGAACTCCTACAACGAGTGACCGACCTTGAGACTTCCTTCCAGCAGGAAAAACTTGATCACCAACGCGAGACCCGTTTCAATCGCGATATCCAACTACATGAGATGGAGTTGATGCAACAAATCTCCCAGATCAAGACTATTATGGTGAGCGCAAATGGTGAACTGGCACACCGGAGCATGCGCTGATACGGGACCGGTAACAGGATCGAGAGCCTTTCGTTGTCGTCCTTTTAGACGGAGAAGGGATAATATTCAAAGATGAATATTTGCAGCAGGGAGAAGAAGGTGGACGCAGTGCGGCCAAGGCCCTCGAAACGGGTATGCGCACATATTTGGCCAAAAATATTCCAAGTGTTATTGAGCCGAGGCTTTTGACCAAGATCTTTTTAAATGTGAAGAGCTTTGGTGAGCTTTGCGCCCGGAGTGGGACCATACAAGATGCTACTGCGATTCATGACTTCATTCGCGGCTTCAATGAAACCATGTCATTTTCTGAAATCGTGGACGTCGGGTCCATCAAGAACAAGGCATACGATAAGATTCAAGGTTTGTCTTGACCCCAAGTCTGGCCTCGAACTATTACTAACTCTCTGAGCTCCACAGAGATGTTCCAAGTCTTCCTTTACAACTGCCATTGCCACCAGATCTTCCTGGGCTGTCCCTCAAATAGCGAATACGGAAATTTCCTCGAGGAATCGTTGAATGAAGGAGACTTAACGGGTCGTATCTCACTCGTGGAGGGCGTCCCATTCGAGAAGGAACTGGAGACTGTCAAGAGCTCATATCGCATCGCCCGGTTCCCAGATGTATTCCGTTCAGCGAAATTGGTGCCCGTTTGGACAGCGCCTTGGAAGAGCGCCCTTCCCTCCCGGTCATTGCTCACGCCTTCTCCATCCCAATCGTTCTCGATCCCCCCCACCTTTGTCAAGAACATCGACAAATACGAGCTATTCTGGCATCGGTGGACCTTTGTCGGCTTCCACTCCCAATCAAACAGAATCCCCCGATTTTCAACAGGTCGTGCGCTCCAAGGTTGCTGGTTCGACAGCATCCAAGACCGTTGAGCGAAATAAATACGGACAGCGCGTGGATCGCCTCGATTTCAAGAGCATCCCTCGTGATGATCTCAATCGTTTGAAGAAGCTTAAGTTGTGTAACTATTTCTTCCTGTTGGGTGAATGCCCTAACGAAGAAAATTGCTACCACGATCACGATCGCAAGTTGACCCGCCAAGAACTCCACATCCTGTCTGCTATCGCCCGCATGACACCATGCCGATTTGGCTTGGAATGCGATGACCCGGAGTGTATTTACGGTCACCGTTGCCCACAGAGTGAGCCCGGGAAAAAGACCTGCTTCCGTGGCGACAGCTGTCGTTTCGAGCCTGTGGCTCACGGCATTGACACCAACATTGTCAAAGTGACAAAGGTTTAACATAAGGGTTCTGTTCTTTGTTCTTTTATTTATCTGGAACCCCTTCGGTCCAGAGTCTACGTCTTATTTTGGCGTGACTGGGCATACAATGGGTTTCAAACGTCTACAAGAATCGGGACTGGGGAGCACGGGATGCTCCAGCAATGAATGCGTCTTTTTTTTCGGTACGTCGATTGGGCCTTTCACGGGAATCGGGGAGGTTGTTCGGAGTTCAATGGTCTTAAGGTGGCGTATGGTATGAACCGTTTGAGGGATAAACTGCGTCTCGCCCAGCAAAATGAGGATGAGACCTGTCTGGATCATCTTTAGATGTACTTATTGAAACTACAAATTGTATGAGTATGTAACAATGAATTAAGAATAGTATTGACATTTCTCAGTCATGCCATGGTCTATGTTAAAGTGACAGGCTATCAGCGCCTAGTTCACATATGTTTAAATATCTGGTGAATCCGTTACGCCTGCACAGCATTGTCAAGAATGAATTGTTGTTCCAAACATTGAGAATCGTCGTTCCCAGCCAAAACAGTCTGACTGGCTGCATGGCTGCTCGGCCCCATCAATAGCCATAGCACTCAAGTCCGGAGAATGCCCACACTGCACTCCATACTCCTGGATACAGCAGTTGAAAGGCACCGAGGAGGATCGAATTGGTTCCCATGGCGAGGCTTTTTCGTTGGCCTGTGCTTGCTTCTTCTCTTCGAGATCGCCCCATAGAAGGAATAATTTCTCTCGTAGCTCAGCTAGTCGCCCTGGATCGCGACGCAGACTATACCAAATTGTCAGCGACTCTGTAAAGAAGTTGGAGAGGGGAAAGTCCTACTCCGTAGCATCGAGATTGAGCAAATGCTCGCCATCTCCGCCGGAGACATAGATCTTCATCTGTTTCCGAATGTCTTGTTTTGAGAGTAAGGGTTCAGTTCCTTCAACGAGAAGGCAGAAACGCCATTGCCATTCCATACGCGGTGTACTGTCAATATCTTGGCTTCTGTCTCTGTTGCTTGCTATCCGTTTTATAGGGACTTGTACGGTGAAGTCTTCGAGGTTTGGAGGGAAGAAATCCACAACGCGCGCGAGAAGTACGTAGCAGACGTTTTGGAAAGGGAGCGTGTAGGTAATTCCACCTGGAAGATTGTTGATATGTGATTCGCCGGATAGGATATAATCAATTGACCGTTCAGGCACCCCAATGTTCCGCATTTTGACTATCGCAATTCATAAGCATGTGTTCTTAGCTTCTCACAATCTACACCACTTACTGTGCGGATTTTTCTTCGTTTGAGATGTAGCCACTTTGAGGATTTTCTGGCCCTCCTCTTTCCGGATCTCCTTCTTTTTCTGCTCGTTCTTCTTCTTCTTTTCAGCCTTCTTTGGATCCTCACTAGGTTTACCGTGGATACTCCAGTACTCCTTCCGACGGTCCAAAAGCTCTCGAGTCCGCTCATCGTAATCAGGTGAAACAAGGCGAACGTGGATCTTTTCTGGATATCTTTTATCTTGATGCACGGCTGCTTCGATACCGCCCTCGAAGCGGCCAGCTTTAATGCGCACGTATGTCAAAAGAACAAGATCGCCAGCCTTGACGCGCTCGCGTACAAAGCTAGCATGCGGTTCCCAGACAGCAACTTGTATTGTCAGTTGGCCCCAAGGGCCGGGCCAATCTTTCTTTTTGCGAGCCATATAATTGTATTCGTCGCCTTCTGGGCCTTGTTCGCTTTCGTTTTCCTTCTTGATATCCATGAGTCCTTTATGTGAGGTGTAGTCTGTGAGATACATGAGGCATTTCTCGCTGTCCCAAGTATTGAGCTTCACTACTTGGCCTAGCAGTTGGGCGAGATTATTGACTTGAACATCTTGGATTAAATGGAACGGTAGGCCTCCCCATTTTGGAGCTGGCATAGATGCCGGGGTCACCTGAGATGTCTGCGCTGGCTGCACTGGCTGAGACGGCTGTCGCGAAGCAGTGGATCGACGTGTTAGTTGCGGCGCTGAGGCAAAGTGCCCATCCACTACGAAGCGGTCTAGCAAAGAGATCGCAAACCTCCTTTCAAGTGGTTTCAGTTCGAATGGAACAGGCCCACTGGTGATGGACGGGCTTGAATTGGGGTCTGGTCCTGGTCGGAAGATTGCCCAGGGGACTGTATCATGTTGGGAGGCAACCCCCGTGGTTCTACCCTGGAAAACCGTGACCTAAGGTGCAAAGTCAGTCCTGGTCTAGCGATTGTCTCGGAAGACATACTCGAATGTTTCGCAGTAAGACTACATCATTGAGGCGAATCTCTGGTAATACACTTTCATTGTCGTTGAAGTACTTGATCTTGAGACTTTCGGACCAGCTTGGAGTGTCAAAACGGGCATCTTTGATGGTAAATGTAACACAGGATGAGGACCCTCTGGTGCGATACACATCGAGTTTATCGACCACGACACCGACAGTGTTGATAAATCCTCGACGGGCGCAAGCCGTGCTAATATCCACCAGATCAGAGGGCGCCATAGCTTCTCAAAGACAAGCCCGTTCAAGGAAGGACCATGCAGATCGCGAGCAGATTGGAAGCTCTCAGTCGCCACAGATATGCGGTATCTTCCCCGAAGTAAAATTGAAGATCCGGAAGCTGGCTGTGCTCAATGCTCAATGGGCGTCCATCTTAAGTGGGTGGGACATGTCGGGAACCCAGAGTAAGACCAAGAGTAGCAGAATAAAACCTCGATTTAATCTCAAATCTATTGGCGACGAAGTAGGCAATGAAGAGCAGCAGAAGAGCAAATCGACGCGTTGAGTAAATAATGGGGAGGGGAGCTGTCACATGATTTCCCCTCCTTGCACACACGAATCCTTCCTCTTCCTCTTCTTCCTCCCCCACATCTCTTCTTCTTCCCATCCACGGCGCGCCCATCTCTAACTCTTCTTCACTTGAAACCAGAGGCGCGCTTTTTCTTTCTTCCAATCACCATGTCGGAACGTTATATTCCCGAGCATCGCCGGACCCAGTTCAAGGCCCGGAACCAGTTCAAGCCCGATGAGCTCCGTCGCCGCCGTGAAGAGCAGCAGGTCGAGATTCGAAAGCAGAAGCGTGAGGAGAACTTGGCCAAGCGACGTGGTATTCAGACCTCCGATGGTGGAATCGGTGTTGGTGGTGGCATGGCCGGCGCCACCGAGAGTGACGACGAAGCCAGTGCTATCGAGAGCGAGGTAGGTTTTGACTTTTCTTCATCTTATTCTTACTCTGCTATGTGCGCGGGCTTTGGCCGGAAATTTTTTGTGATGAATTCCGCTTGCGCTTCTCTGGTGGCCACTTCGACCCTCCCTTTGTTTTTATGATGCGATCATCAACATGGGAATTTTTTTCACCGCCCGGTTGCCATGGGGCCGACCCCTCCACCACGGACCATTACTACACGCGACCCCACCATGCAATACTTTTACGAGAAGGTTCAAGGAACGCTCATGGCTAACACAATGAATTATATAGCTCAATGTCGAACTCCCCCAGATGGTGAAGGGTGTTTTTTCCGATCAGGTTGAGGAGCAGATTCAGGCTACCACCAAGTTCCGCAAGTTGTTGTCCAAGGAGCGCAACCCCCCTATTGAGCGCGTTATCGAGACCGGTGTTGTCAGCCGCTTCGTCGAGTTCCTCCGCTCCCCTCACACTCTTGTTCAGTTTGAGTCTGCCTGGGCTTTGACCAACATTGCCTCGGGTTCCGCTCAGCAGACTCAGGTCGTTATCGAGGCCGGTGCCGTCCCCATTTTCGTTGAGCTTCTTGCCAGCCCCGAGCCCGATGTCCGTGAACAGGCCGTGTGGGCCCTTGGTAACATCGCCGGTGATAGCCCTCACTGCCGTGATTTTGTTCTCGGCGCCGGTGCTCTCCGCCCTCTTCTGAACCTCATCAACGACGGCCGCAAGCTGAGCATGCTCCGCAACGCCACATGGACTCTCAGCAACTTCTGCCGTGGCAAGACCCCTCAGCCTGACTGGAATACTATTGCTCCCGCTCTGCCCGTCCTTGCCAAGCTCATTTACATGCTCGATGATGAGGTTTTGATCGACGCTTGCTGGGCTATCTCTTACCTTTCCGACGGCGCCAATGATAAGATTCAGGCTGTCATTGAGGCCGGTATTCCCCGCCGTCTGGTGGAGCTCCTCATGCACGCCTCTACCTCTGTTCAGACCCCCGCTCTCCGCTCCGTTGGCAATATCGTCACTGGAGACGATGTTCAGACCCAGGTTATCATCAACTGCGGCTCCCTCCCCGCCCTCCTTTCCCTTCTCAGCTCCACCAAGGATGGTATCCGCAAGGAGGCTTGCTGGACCATCTCCAACGTCACCGCTGGCAACTCGAGCCAGATCCAGGCCGTCATTGACGCTGGCATCATTGCTCCCCTGATCAACCTTCTCGCCAACGGTGATTTCAAGACTCGCAAGGAGGCTTGCTGGGCCATTTCAAACGCTACTTCCGGTGGTCTGCAGAAACCCGAGCAGATTCGCTACCTTGTTTCCCAAGGCTGCATCAAGCCCCTCTGTGACCTGCTTGCTTGCCCTGACAACAAGATCATCCAGGTTGCTCTTGACGGCCTCGAGAACATCCTCAAGGTTGGCGAGATGGACAAGGAGGCTGGCTCGGGCGAGGCCCGTGTTAACCGCTACGCCCTCTTCATTGAGGAGGCCGGTGGTATGGAGAAAATCCATGACTGCCAGAACAATGCCAACGAGGAGATCTACATGAAGGCCTACAACATCATCGAGAAATACTTCTCGGATGAGGATGAGGCTGCCGGTGAGATCGACGAGCTGGCTCCTCAACAGACCCAGGCCGGCTTCACTCTCGGCACTGGTCAGCAGCCTTCCGGCGGATTCAACTTCGGCAACGGTGGTGACTCCATGGACATGTAAAGAAGTGGCATTTCCCTCATGGCTCCGTCACCTCACGATGTGCCTTGCGCATCACCCCACATTAGCAGAACTGGAAAATTGATTTCCACCGAAGAGCCGTCTCATGTATTGTCGGTTCATCTCTCCGTCTGTGCCTTCTCCCGTTTAGCTGCTCAGCTCAGCCTAAACCAGCACATGAAATTTCCCCGTCTCCACCTCGTCTCCTGTCACGAAGTTTGAACCCCTTCTCGTTTCTCCCCATTTTGATCCATTCACGATAAAGATTCACCATCATGTAACCCCTTTATTAGCATCCTCATACACAGGCGTATTTGTTTGCAGGATCGGTCCTCTTGTTTATGTTAATGTCTCCACCCCCATTTCGATTGTTGCTTTTCTTGAGGTTGGTCCTCTTGAGAATCACCTTCGCTCGCTGGCAGCAGGGGCTCATCTGTCTGCGGTCTCGTTTACTGCTGATAGTCCAGTTCAAGTTCGTCTCTGCAGTCTACCAATCAAAAATGCCAAGTTATGCAGTTCAAAATTCCCTCAAATTCTGAAATCCAAAGAATCTTATTCGCCAAAAGCACCAATTTGCACAATTGGTAATCTAGGAAGACACAGACATCTAGCTACGGACACCAAACATGAGGTGACACACTTTACTGTTCGGGATGTTCTAAGTATTTTTTTGACTCAATTGTGACACCTAAATTTCATGAGGAAAATTTGAAGAGCGATCCAGTTCATGTGGAAAACGTAAAGGAAATATTCATAGCATACACGGTAAAAATGTCCTGGCCACCCAAAACACGATAGAAATTTAGACATCGAAAAGAAATAAAGGGAGAAAGAAGAAGCACGGCTACAATCTCTCAGTCCGGTACGGAGACCACTAATCACCCATCACTTCGTCCTCGTCCGATTCAGGGGCTCGGTCATTGTCCTCATCGTCGATATCCTGATCGATGTCTTCCTCGACAAGTTCGCGAGCTCGCAGATCATCTTCATCGTCCTCTTCAATGGGATCGTCGGGAAGGTCACCGTCTCCGTCTCCGTCCTCGTTCTCGTTTTCATCATCGTCGATACGCTCAGCTGACTTATAGTCTTTCCCTGAAACCGCCGGAGCTTGTTCGTCAGCAGCTGCGTTCTTGGCGGGCTGCTTGCCCTTGCTGCGTGGTGCGCTGCGAGGCTTGCGCTCCTCGAGGTATGAGAGGACTTCACGGTAGTTCTGGCCGAGAGAGGTCTTGTTGCGGAGGAGGCGCTTCTTGAGCGAGCCGCGCTTGGGGCCAGATGCATCGACGACGCGGCCGATAATGGCTAGAACAAGTTTGCCGGTCAGCTCGCAGAGGCGTTGCTCTGCCATTATACTGCTGCGGAGGCGCTCGTTGATAACTGCCTCGTCTTCGGAGTCACTAGCTTCAGCCTCATCCTCGGGTTCATCCTCGGATGCCGGCGCATCATTATCGGCAGGCTCGAGGTCCCGGTGGGACTTCTTGGCGAAGTTGCGCTCGGCGATGCCGTGGATCTTGGTGACCAGAGCCTGGGCTTTCGCAGACGCTTCGTGCACGAGGCTCTGTGTCTGGAAGACGACATCCTCATCATTGCCAAGACCTTGGCCAACATTACGGAGTGTGCCGAACAGAGTTTGTAAGTCGAGGAATGTTGTGGTGGCAATAAACCGTAGGTCATCGAGGCCGGGGCGTTTCTCCATGATGGAGAGAAGAGTCGACATGAATGTGTCACGACTTTTTGTGAGAGTTTCAAAGTACGATGTGTTAAAAGCAGCTTTTCCATCGTTGAGAGCAGCAGTCAAAACTTGGACCTTCCACATGAAGTAGAAAAGCAAGGCGCGGATGCTATTTGTGACCAGCTCGGACTCTGTGGCGGTATCTTCCTCATCGTCCATTTCCCGCACACCGCGGTTAGCCAGGTGAATTAGAATATTAAATGGAGCTTCTGTGTGGTCCTTCTTGGATTTCGAGCGCGAAGTAGGCACAGCTTCCAGGATCGCTGTGCAGTCCGTGATACCGGCAAGGTTGGAGATACGCATCACGGTGTTGGAAAGATCGGTAAGGGTTGAGTCAGGAATATAGCCACCGACCTGGACCTCTTTCTTTCGAGACAACGTGCCGAGTGATTCCACCACTTCCTCCCAAAGTTCCTGAATTTTACCTTCAAGTGCCTCTCGCATCTCATCGGAGCTCTTCGCATGCAAGAAAGCCGCGCTAGCTTCAGCCAAGACATCGTGATCTGAG
Organism: Penicillium sp. IBT 18751x; assembly: GCA_028828935.1. Lineage (NCBI taxonomy): Eukaryota > Fungi > Ascomycota > Eurotiomycetes > Eurotiales > Aspergillaceae > Penicillium > Penicillium sp. IBT 18751x. The sequence goes on along the minus strand of JAQJZS010000010.1, from coordinate 1,021,360 downwards.
TGCGTCAAAAACTGCTTGTTGATATCATTTAAGAGAGAGGTGTATGCTGTAGCATCCTTTTGAAGATCTTGGATAGTATCGAGGTCCACAAAGTGCTCCAGCCGCAGAACGGCAGACGCTGCTTCTGGTGAGGACCCAAACTTCCGTAAAAGTTGCGGGATTATCTGCGCAAGGCTGTGTGAGATCTCCTCCTGTAGCTCCGGAATCTTAGAGCTAAGTGCCTTGACCTTGCGCCCTCGCTTATCAATATCAGACTTAGCGATTTCAAGCACTCGGAGTTTGACGACAGCACCAAGAACGTCCAATAGAATGGATTCTTGTCCCTCCCCAAGCTTATACAGAGACCGGACAGTTCCTTGGGCGTCATCCTCAGACGCTTGGTCCGCAATTTGCGAGTGATCGTAGAGCAAATAGCCCGCTAGTGACTGCCATTGCGAAAGCTCTGGCATATGAGGGTAGATGGCTTCGGTTGCCAAAACGAATCGGGAATCGGTCGGCACCCCCAAAAGCACGCCTCGAGTGGTGGGCGCCTTTTCTGTATCTTCGGACTCTTGAGAATCATAGCTGTAGAAAATATCAACAAGACACTTGAATTTGATCCATGATTGCTTGGGTAGCTCATAATCATCGTCGTCATCATCAGCAAGGGTCTCGTTCAGCTCGTCCTCGACTTCCTCGGTCGCCAAGGCGAAGGCATCCTGCACGTTGGCGGCGAAGAATTGGCCTGCGACTTTGCGAACGCGAGGGTCAGTGTCAAAGATCAGGCGACCAACCATATCAATATCAGCGGCCTTGAGCAGACCGCCTTCCCTGAGGTGGTTAAGTAGCTCGATAGCCACGATGCGCACGTTGACATCTGCATCTTGTACTGCTATTTCAATGATCCGCTGGCGGAAACGCTCGGTGAAAGAGTGAAGCACACCGATATTATCTTTATTCTCATAAAGAGGTAGTAATTGGGTCAAAGCAACCAGTCTGGTCTGGGGCACGACGTCGGCGAGGGTCCATCCGATATACCGCAGATATTGTCCCTCGAGGAAGACTTCTCTATACGTGCGAATCCATCTGCCTAGGGCCTCCATACACTCAGCACGGATTCCCCCATCAACATCTCGATAACGGTGAACGAAGACAGTGTCGAATCCGTCTTGCAAAAACTCGTCCAGACGCTCGACCTTCTGTTCACCCTCGGAGATAGCGTTCTGAATTGCTTCCACGCGTCCTTTGTTGACAGACTTCTTTTTCTTTTCGCTTTCCAACAGCTTGCGAGAGGTGGTCACTGTGGTCGTCACTTCTCGTGCGATATCGCAAAGAGCGCTCATAATTGCTAGCGAAATAATTGTCGAGGTGTGGCGGAACGGGCGGCTGTGCACTGTCGACATGGAGCACACCCAAATTTGGATATTCTCCAGCAGGGCTTCATCGGTGTAGAGGACCGACGAGTGGTGGAAGGTCTGAATGAGTGCGGTCACGAATTCCTCTAGGACGGGTTGGAAGGCACGAAATTTTTTTGCACGGGAGATGAGAGGATATTCAGTAATTCCTTGTGCCTGGTAGAGGCCTTGCAGATCTTTGATTCGGTCCGGTGCATTGTCGACATCTGCCGTTTCCTCTCTGCTGATTTCGAGTTCGGCGCCGGTACACCGGATAATGAAGTTGATCAAATCCTGCATAGCCTGTCCGCTGTTGCGTTGGTATTGGTTAAGCCATTGTGCAGCGGCCGTGTCGGCATTGTTGCTCTTTCCGAAAACCTCCGCTGAGTGTGATAATTAGACAGTATTCAGCAAGAACCATGTGGCTGTAGGGACTCACCAAACAAGCCATGTTCGCCCGCAGCTAAGCTGGGTCGAACCCTCGGCTTACGAGGACGCGAGGCTGGAAGCCGACCATTCAGCGCGGCAGGGCGGAAAGCCAACTGTCTACCCACTCCATTCCCTGTGACCTTTGGCTTCTTCGTGGAACGCGAGCCCTTCTTAGCCGCAGAATTCTTTGATTTCGTACCGGTCTTGCGAGCCGCGCGACGTTTTTCTCGCAGCTCCTCCTCGTCGGCCTCCGAGTCCTCCACGTCGTCGCTGTCGGACTCGGACTCGTCCTCATCGTCGTCTTCATTGTCGTGCAGGTCGCCACGCTTGCGCTTTCCCCGAGCATTTACCTCGGCGGAGTGGTTACTCTGGGAGAAAACCTCGGGTCGCCGTGTCTGGCGACCGGATTTGCGTCTATCCTCCGCGGGGGTCGATGACGGGCTTCTGGGGCTGTCCACCTCCATATTGGGATGGAACGCGTGATTGGACTTGTAGCGACTGCAATTGCGGAGGGTCTGTGTGAGTCGAAGAGTGGTCAAGGTGGATTTCGGGGCTTAGGTATGGTCTGTACGTCAGGTCGGAACGCGCCCCATGGAACGCGCCGTGAAACGGCAGCAAACAGGATGGGTCAATGAATACCCAAGGAGAAATCACGCTGCAGCCTGGGTTCGCAGAGTCGTCGGACTGGTCGTATTCAAATTGGGTGCAGGTCGCGAGCACAGACGAATCAAAGAAAGAGAGGCCCGATGGGATCTCAGAGGGCGGGGGGAGAAACGTAAAGGAGGTAGACGCGACTGGTTGCCTTATTGCCTTATGGCCTTATGGCCTGGTGGCCTCGCTGTGTGGCCTGAGTGCCTGTTTTTTTCAAACCCCTGGACACCTTACACACCAGGTGTTCACACAGAAGCGAAGCATCAGGTGACGGTCGATCGTGACCTATGCGCCAAGAGAGTGGGCTGCGTCTAGTTGCTCGTAATGCGGATACAGTGTGTCATAGAAACCTCATTCCCACCCCGCGATCCTCAGTCGAGTCCACTCGATGCTTCGCTCGGTCTCACGGACTCCCAGGAATTGCACCACTTGGTCAGGAGGGTCCCCGCTTGACACATAGTCCATGGGTCGAGCCACACTACTGACGCTTGGTGGATTTGCACTTTGACTAATGAATGCCATCATCGCCCCCGACTTGGCTAGAATGATATGCCGTTCAGCGCCTAAGATTCTGGGGTAAAATCTCCTTCAGTCCACACATCATTCTGCATGGCTGCGCCATTATACCTTGCTGCATTGTCATTTACGCCCTTCTTGGCTCATTCTGCACATCATTCCGAGTCCCTCACAAACATAAAGCCCGCCTTTTCCCTTTCAATTCCCCTCCGCTTCCGCCTGCGATCCAATTCTCTAGATTTGCACGCCCTGCACCATGCGACAACCTGCAATGCCCATTCGCTCGCCCTTCGAGTCTTCCATAGCGAAGCCAGGGCAGGGTCACGTCGTGTTATCTCTTCTTCCTCCGAACAACCCCACCCTCACCACTCTCACCTACAAATACCCATTGAAACTGGTTCCTAGGACAGGTGGCTTCGTCCCATCTCCCGAGTCATCAACATTATCAGATTCATGCCCGTCAAGACCAGTTCACCTTTACTTGCTCACCTATGGGGGCGGTCTGCTCCCGGGTGATCACATCGAGGTGTCCATCAAGCTAGAGCCTAGGACACGAATGGTGGTGACCACACCGCAAGGAAGCACGAAAATCTTCAAAACCGAACCAAACAACAGCGACAACAGCCCGAATGTGATCAAGGGCCACCGAAAAGAAATGCCGGCCAATCCACACCTTTCAGATATGAGTCAACAATCATTGGACGTGAAGATCGGCCGTCAATCAGCGCTCTGCTACCTTCCCGATCCATCTGTTCCCTTCAAAAACAGCCGCTATGCTCAGGTACAAACTTTTACCGTAGATGCGGCTGCCAAGGGGGATCAACGCAGCAGCCTGTGCGTCCTAGATTGGGTAACGCAAGGCCGGACCTCGCGCGGCGAAAATTGGAATTTCCGCTTCTGGCGAGGCCGTAATGAAGTCTGGGCAACAGACGAGAAGACAGGCAAAAGCCGGCTTTTGCTGCGTGATTCCGTCATTTTGGACGATGAGACTGATGACCTGAACGATTCAGATGAGTCCGATAGAGAAGATTTGCCCCCACAAGCACCGTCCGGCCTGCTTCCCTTGACCATCATTCAAGAGCGGACACGCCCACACGGGGTCGTGGGCACATTGATCCTCTCTGGTCCTGTCTTCGAGAACCTCGGCTCATACTTGCTCAATCAATTTACATCGCAGCCGCGGATCGGCAGCCGGAATTGGTCCTCATCTGAAACTTCATCTGCTCCTGAATCTTCATCTAGCACCAGGGGCGACGTCACCTGGACAGCAGCGCGTGTCAGGGCTGGCTTTGTCCTTGTGAAATTCGGTGCCAAGGACTTTGAAACTGCCAAGCTCTGGCTTGGTGGTCTTCTCCGTGAGGAGGGTACCGTGGCGCGAGAGTTTGGCGAGGAAGCTCTCTTCTGCGTATGATCCCTTGCATATCTACCCGCTTGATCAGCCATGTCTTGATGATACCCACCTAGCCCCATGTGGCTTCTTTACGTTCGCACGCCTACAGTCAGCGGCTTTATTTTGAAATTTAGTACCTTTTTTATCTAGCCTACAGCGTTCATCTGATCGGCAGCATCATCCTTCTGGCAGGGGTCCTGCATAATGAACCTACCTGAGACTAGCATATCTGCATTGCAGCCACCGAGAAAAGTTACCTGGTTACTCGATTTCACATTGAAACTTGTTCTATCACCATCGTAAGCCTCATGTAAAATTCGTCCAGGAATTTCAGTTGTCTCAGAAACATTGAGAATGAGACCCATCTCCGGAAAGGTATGCCTCTTTGAGGTACATCACAACACTCGAGATCAACCATATTACACCTTTGAGAAAAAAACCGAAAAGGGCCTAAGCAATTGAAGATATCCCACAAACAGGTCTAGAACACTTATGGAAGTTGCTTGAACCTCATCCAAGATATCTCCTGAACGTGTAGTAAATTGATGCATCATATGTATAGTCAGAAGTACTATAGGTCTGTCATGAAAAGGTATCATAAAAAGGTCACCGGAACGCCATTTTGGGTCCCACCCAAAACCAAGAAAAAGAAAAAAAAAGGAGATCATCGACCATCATTCATACTCATGGATCCATAGCCTCAACCTAACCAATTGAGGCCTAGATCCACCAGTCCAAGATTTGGATCCTCCACTCCCCTTTAGTAGCACCCAGCAAATCATCCACGTTGAGCATGTCAACTCCCTCCTGGGCTAAGATCCTCCAAATGTGATTCCGCAGACTACGCGGCCAGCTCGGTAGGCCCCAATAGCGTACTTTCAAACCATGGTGATGCGCAACGCGAACCTGCGTCCGGATGAGATCCATCTGGTGCTGCGAGAAATGGAATGGCCAAGGGAAACCAATAGCTTTCTTGAAAGAGACGGAGGCGTAGTAGCTATTCGTCAGATTGAATGTGTGCGAATTGATAGTCTCCGGCATGCCGGAGTTGCCTTGGCCTTCGCCTTGACCTCTTGACCGTTTGGTAGAGACGTACTGACCCTCGAGGCTGTCGTCGACGAGCTTGTCGAGCGGCGCGTCAAAGAAAATGTCCCGGTACGTTGCGTTGGCGGATATGAGATCGAAGGGCGCGTTCCCGGTGCCGACAACGGTGACAGGGCCTGGAATCAATTCGTGCCCATTGAAATAGGTCAAATAGCCTCGCTCGCGCAGCGGAGCCAGCTGCTTTACCACGGCAGGGTAAGTAGCGGCGCCATCGGTCTTGAAATCGATCAGTAGGATCACGCTCTGGTCGGGGTCTGTATCCCACACTCCGTGCGGAGGTTGGTCGATGGTACGATGTAACGGTGTAACAGGGTTTTGGCGCTCGAGAATCTTCACAAGCGGGTCGATGTACATTGACTGCAGAGTACGGCGAGATGTCAAGGCAGACCTGGTGTGGCCGACGTATAGCTCTTCATCGAACAGCCAAACATCGGCTTCAACGCCAATACACCCAGCCTGTAGCGCGGAGAACAGAGGCACGCGGCGCCAGTAGTCGTTGTGCGAGTGGCAGCCTTTAGGGATGATATCGCGCGATATGTCGGTGGGCCAGTGGGTGATATCCTCGGGGTTGGAGTCACCTTGCGACCAGACGTGAGCCGCGCGATCATATTCATCCGGGAAGAACGAGAGAACGATGCCACAGGCCAGTGAGATGAACTGTATGATTCCCCTGCGTGCAATGATTAGCTCGTCGGCAATGGTCTTGAACCAACCGGGATTGAACGTACAGCATGACGAAGAACACGAGGAGCACACGCAGTAGGCCACGTGAGAACCGCGAGCGACCGGAGGACGAACAGCAGCGTGATCTCTGATTGTTCTCCGAGAGCAATGGCAGTGCGTGCTCGCGTGAAGCGAAAGGAGCGTAGGATACAAGCCTTTGGCGCCAGGTGGGCGGCCCCACTGCGCGAGGGGTCGCTTGGACTCGCGGGGCCTTGTTCACATCATCGGGCGAGTCCGTGTAGGCCTCGAAGGGTACCTCTAGCAAGCACTCGGAAGCGCCAGAGCCTGGCGTATCCGGAGGTTGGTATGAGCCCATTCTGCTGAGGGAGTTCGTGACGAGAAGACAGACACAGAGACGACGATCGACAGCTTCATCAGGAGGGGTTATATCCCCCTCAAGTCCCAATCGGTGTAGTCAAGGTAGTCCGACCTTAAAAGAGACAAGAACCACACTTTGAGGCCGGAACGTCCCATGCTGCGGAGATGACGGCATTGATTGGACGCTAGAAGTGGAACACGCGCAGCTTTTCTCAGATCGTCGACCAACAACGTCCTCCGACGACAGCCACAGGCACGCTTTATATGCAGATAAGAGTACTCTGGTCTAGTCCAGATCATGGGTTAAAGAAATTTAACGGGAAAATTGTTGGTTGATCTGCTGGTGCCGCTTTATATACAACGAATGCAATGAGCCCAAACACCCACGGGTTGCACGGAACATAAGACTATTTTTGAGACAGAAAAAAAGAGAAATCAGGATCTAAAACCTCTACTCCTCCTGCAGAGACTTGACGTAGGCCGCAGCTCGCGCTTTGATATCCTCCACCATCTTCTCGTCGCCGCCCTCGGCAACAAGCTTCTCCTCGAAAGCAAGCCACTTTTTGAACAAGAACTTGGCCTGCTTGGGCTTAACCTTCTTGCTAGCGTCGATGCTGACATTACCCTTCTTGTTTTGAAGTCCCAGCACACGCTCGAACAGGCGGCGAACCTGTTCCGTGTTGCCGGCCTTGATCTCCAGATCGAGAAGGATGTTCCACAGGTCAATGCGCTTGGGGAATGAAGACAGAAGTCCCTCAAAGACGGTACGACCGCGCTCCACGTCGCCATTCGCTGATCGGAATTCCAGCTGTGCGAACTTGGAAGTGGTCTCGACGTGTGTGTGGGCCGGGAGAGATTGTAAGGCGCGCGAGAGCAGACCGCGGCCGCGTTCGGGGGCTGCCATAGCGTCAAAGAGGAAGCTGGCGTAGTTGAGGAAGAACTTCGGTGACTGGTTGGAAATCTTCTTCTTCATGGCCTGCTTGAAAAGCTCATCCGCTTGCTGTGTGAAGTTGTTAGTACTGGCAAACTTTAACTGAAAATAAGATTCAACATACCTCGTTCTTGCCAGACTGGATGTAGATACTGATCATGCGATCATAGATCTCCGCCGGCTCGTTGTACTCGCACGCGCGCTTGAAGATCTCCTCAAGGCTGTCATCGTTGCCGTAGGTGTTCTCCAAATTCAGCATCGCGACCCAAATGTTCAGCTTCTCGGCATCCTGCCCCATGGTGATGGTGCGCAAAGCACGCTCACCAATGGAGCGAGCCTTCTCGACCTCACCAAGCTCCAACTGGAAGGCCATGTACTGCAGCCACAAAAGAGAAGAATCGGGCTCACCCAGAAGAAGGCGCTCGTAATCAGCGACAGTCTGAGGGCCGTTCGCATCCAGATCGCCAGTGCGATCAACCTGGATCTCGGGCTTGCGATTCTTCTTCTTTTTCTTCTTTGAATCCTCTTCGTCACTGTCGGCGGCGGTGTCCTGCTTGGACTGGACGTTGCCGCTCCAGTCGAAGCCATCAGCACCAAGACCACCAGCCTTGGAAGGCTTGGTACCCGACATGGTAACGTCCTCATCGTCACTCTCTTCCTCTTCCTCCTCGTCTTCCTCTTCACTGTCATCTTCGACCTCAACGCCTCCCATGGATACGTCCTCGTCATCTTCGTCCTCGTCATCACTTCCAGCCAGCTCGACACCACCAAGCTCGTCGTTCATCTCCTCGTCCTCGCTGTCTTCCGCCTCATCTTGGAAGTGGGAGGCCTTGAGAGAGAAGGAGATCTTGTTCTGCTCCAGGTCGATCTTGATAACCTTGGCCTTCACAGCATCACCCTCATTGTACAAGGTACGAGCATCCTCAACGCGCTTATCAGCCATCTCGCTGCGGTGGCAAAGACCGCTGACGTTTCGGGAGCCATCGATTACAATGAATGCACCGAACTCCTCAACCTTCCGAATCTTGCCGGTAACGACCTGGCCAGACTTAAGATCCCGAATGGTGACAGGGTTCTTGAAGTTGGGGTCCAGCACAGACTCCTTCAGGCTCATCTGCAATTTGCCCTGCTCGGCATCGACCAGAGTGATTCTGCCCTTGACAAGCTGATCGGCTTGGAACGAGTCCTTCCACTCCTTGAGGTATGAGTCGGATAGGTCAGAGATGCGTACGTAGGCGGTAACATCGTGACCGACAGAGACAAAGAGACCGGCGTCAGTGACGCGCTTGACAAAGCCACGAACGACGTCGTTGGGCTTGAGGTCCTTCATGGATGTGATTTCACGGTCCTGCACAGGCAACGACGCGCTCATCACCTTGGAAGGACGAAGAGACAAGTAGATCTTCTTATGGGCCTTGTCAACGGCAATGACACAAGCCCGAATGACCTCGTTCTTCTGGTGCACAGTCGGGTTGGCCTTGGAATAGTCGTCGGACATATCAATCAGGTTAACAGCACCAACGAGGGCCTCGCCGAGCTGCATGATGACTTGTTTCTCGGTGACCTTGGTTACACGTCCGGGCAGGATCATACCGACGGAAATGTCTCCGAAGGAAAGCTTGTCGAAGCCCTGCTTGGCAGTCAGATCCAAATGACCCTTGTCAGCGTTGACAGCGGTAACTTGGACCTTGAGCGCAGATCCTATGGGGAAGTTCTTCTCAACATCGGTCAGGAGAGACAGGTCATCCGAAGCATCCATGAAGCGAAGTCTACCGCGGACATTGGGTGAAAGGTTGATCCAAAGGCAGTCATCAGCAACGTTGTTGACGAAGCCCATCCAGGAAGAGCCGACCTTGACCTGCTCCATGTTCAACAGATTGGGGTTGGCAGCCTTCATGAAGGTAGGCTTAATGGAGAGCTCGAAGACAGGGTATTTGCCGGTGCGGTGGGAGATAGGGAGGAACTTGTGGCTGCGCGCATCGTGGACACCAATGATTCTAGCAGAGAGAACCTCCTTAGGCTTAAAGAAACGCAGGGGGTGCTTGCGGTCCTTGAGGTCCTCCCACTTATCGAAGATCTCAGAGACATCGATACGTCCCTGAATGTTATCGGCCAACTGAACATTGACCTGGGTGGCCTTGATAGAGGCAACCTTGCACTTGACAATACGGCCAAACGCCAGGTCAGAGATCGTAGAGACGTTCTCGTCAATTGGGTTGGCGAGAGCATCATCAGTCTGTGGTGCCTTGTTCTTGGTCTTCTTAGGGCCAGATTGAGTAGCCTCGGAGGGCTTCAAGCTAAGGATGAACCGCTGGAGGTCGTGGTCAACTGAGTGGACTGTCGGAGTGATGGTCTGACCCCTCGACATGCCGAACTCTGGCTGAGACAAACTGGCATCTTCGATGAGACGCTTAGGAATAAGGCCGGTAAGATCACCCAAGAACTCAACGAACAGGCCAGCGGGGGTGATGTTGCGAACGAAGCCAGTGACGGTTGATCCCTCATGAATATCTTCAAATTTGCCAGGCATGGAACCCTGCTTCGCAGCCTTCTTCAAACTAGCTCGACTAGAGACACGAATGAGGCGGTGGGCACGCTGAATGTCGAGAACGAGAAGATCGTTCAGCTTTTGACCCACACGAATCTTGGACAAAGTCGAGCTTTGCTTGGACGGTGATCCATCAACTATGTGTTGCACGTCAAGACGGGCGACAAGACCAGACTCGTCAAGCTTGAGAAGCACATCATCATTAGACTGCTCAAAGACAGATCCAGAAACAAGCATGCCGGGTTGCAAGTCCTCAATGGCCTTGCGGTACTTCTCGGTGAAACTCGAAGGGTCCTTGCATGAAACGGCCAGACGGCCCTGAGAAGCATCAACGCTCAGAGCGTGCACGTTGACGACCTGGCCAAGCTTGAAGTGCTGAGCAGGGTCCTTGATATAAGCTTCACTCATCTCGGACACGGGAAGGAAGCCGCGAATGGTGCCGTAGAACTGGACAACCGCACCGTGAGCCTGCAGATTGACAATGGTACCCGGGGACTGGGATCCCGGAGTGATTTCCTTATAGTCCTTCCAGATAGCAGACTCGCTGTTCAGTAAACTCTTCTTCAGGGTCAATCGAATTTGCCGCTTCTCAAGATTGACGGACAAGATTCTGGCGGAAACCTTCAGGCCCTCACGGAACTTCTTCTCGGGGTGCTGAAGCTGAGTATCCGCAAAATGCATGGACGGGACAAGAGCGGTAATACCATCAGCCAGGCTAACAATCAATCCATCCATACCAGTAGGTCCGATCAATGTCTTCTCAATCTTTCCCTTGACGATAGCACCGACGGCGACATCTTCAATCCGGAGGAAAGGTTGCTCAATGACAGTCTTCTCGAATGAAAGGAGATAGAGATTATCAATCTTGTTGTATCCAACGATACGGGCTTCGTGAGTAGCTCCGAGCTGGAAAGGTCCGGAGTCGGCCGAAATGGATTCGACCTTACCGTCGGAAAGCCTTGAGATATGGACGAAACCAAGGTGCTTAGTCTCACCGATCTGCACATAAACACCCATGCCGGGATCAACCTGCACCACCTTGGCTTCAGGGACAATCGCGGAGAGAGCAGGAGCGTCCTCAGAGGAGCCGGGGCCGTGAGCATCGGAAGAAAGCTTAACAATGTGGTCAAGCAGCGAGAAGCCGACCTTGAAAGGCTCAGCAGAAGGGAAAGTCGAGACGATACGACCCTTAATTTTAGCACCGATCTTGTACTTGCGCACCAAATCGAGCTTTCCGTCATTGGCACCAGATTGGACAAGATCAACAGTAGTGTCGAGCATGCCCATAATCTTACCCATCATACCGTTTTGGGTAACTTCAGTCAGCAAGATCTCTGCCGCAACACCGGGAAGGTATGAGTTGATAGTAGGGGCGGCGCTGAGGAAATGGGACTTTTTGATCGAAGCAGCGGACTGAAGGTTGGCCGACAGCTTGATGACATTGCCACTGGCATTCTGACCAGTAACAACACAGAGGAAAACCATTCCTTCCTTTATCTTAGAGTACTCCACGTGAGGATCAATCTCCTTGGAAGACATGAAGCCCTTCAGGTCTGAACCCTCGATACCAAGGTCCATGACCAGACCGTGGTCCTCGACACTGATGACGGAAGCCTGGAAGACTGACTCTTCCACTAAATCTGATTTCTTGAGGCCAGTGTTGGCTTGTCTGGGATCTAGAGACAATTCAATGCGCTTCTTGCTGCGGCCACCGGCTTCGGAAGCCTCAGTGCCAGTGGAAACAACATAGGCACGCACGTATTGACCAAGATAGAAGAAGTCCTTGAGGTCGAAGGATTCCTCGTCCGAGCTTTCCTCGTCCTCATCATCATCGTCCTCGTTGCTCAACAGCTTCTCAATCTTGTCGTCAAGTACTTTCGAGACCGCAGTAAGAGAGACGTAGCCAACGAGGTTGTTGGGCAATGAAATGCCGACATCATGGGCGTTGATGCTCGAGACCTGACCCAGAATCATAGATCCGGGGACAATACGCTGTTCAAATTAGCTAACATATTCCAATGGGGATTTTCTGGGAGTCTTTCATACCTTGTAGGTGAGAGGCTCAATACGCACGCCCTCTTTCTCGGGCTTGTCTTGCTCGGCAGACTTCCTACCCTTGGCCTTCTTCTTTCTTGACTTTTTGGCGGTAGTTGTGGTCTCTCCGTCCTCCATATCGACATCATCTTCGTCGTCATCGTTGTCGTCGTCAAATTCGCGGGTCTGCTTCTTCTGACCCTTTTGCTCGAACAACACATCTTTGTTGGCTTGAATCTGAATTTGCTTGCGCTCCAAGGGAGTCAGGACACTGCCGCCACCACGAGGGAAGGATGGCTCGTCGTCGCGGAGAATAGAGAGCTCTGAAGCCTTCGGGGCGGAATCCTGAGGCTTGGAATCTTTTTTGTTCTCCTCCGCTCCGACCTTGGCGCGTTTTTGCGGCTGGCGAGCAGCCGATTCTTCGGGGGCATTCCCCTTGCGCTTGATCGGCGCCATTGTTGGAAGGCGAGGCCGAATCGTGCACGGTTGAGGATTCTCGTTGTATCGCAAAGAAAAAAAAAATCGAAAAATCCGATAAAGCGTGGCAGAATGGAGGGCGGTGAGGTCTATGTGGGACCGCCTCTTCCACGGATTGTCGACGGAAAGTGCACTAGGCCCGAAACTACTATAATGGTCTCTTGCGATAATATCAGCTAAATAGGCATTCTAGGATCCAAGTTTAGACAATATTAGAGACGGTTTATAAGAAATTCAAATCATTTTCTTGCGAAAAAGGGTTAAATTCAACATTTTCTCTCCTCGTAGAGTGTCTTGGTGCCTGAAATGTGAATTCAGGTGTCAAATGCCCGAACCACGCTCCGCGTCACGTCCGATGCGCGCGCACCACGACCCGCTTCTCCCATCTTACCCCCTTCGGCCAAACCTTTTCTTCTCCAATGTATCCGCTATAGCTTCTCCCCTTCATTCGCCTTCGAGTGCACGATGGACCGTGTTTCTGGTCTCCCTGAGCCGCCTCGATCAGAACCTCTCCTGCCTCCCTCGTCCCAAGAAATTCCCTCCTCCCCGCCTTCTGTTATATCTGAAGCTGGCGGTGGACGACGACCTAGGAAGCCCCCCACAGTCACGCCTCGGTCCTTTAGACGTTTTTTCACTCCCCGTTCCCTGCTCAACAGCGGTAATGCGAGCGGTGTCAAGACTAGTCGCCAGGCTTTGAGGGCTCTAACCTCGCCAGCTGTCAACCGTCTTGGGCCCGCATTTACGAGATCTTCCAAGGCTGGCAGTCCCAGCAGCCCTCACCACGGCTTACCGGAGGATGTTCCTCGAACTCCGAGCAGGAAAAGAAAACATTCGTTCTCTTCAGTGGTCTCCCCACTACAATCATCGCCATTGAAAAAAGTTCGTGTGCGATCACCGGTTGGCGACGACGTGGAGCAGAGGTCTACCATTCGCGATATTGATTTGACCTCCACCCGAGGACGCTTTCGAGAACCTACGCCACCAAGCCCACCTAAACGTCGACCTGTGTCTCCAATCAGCCGCTCTCGAGCTTTGCAAACGTCTGGTTCATTGTTTATGCGCACTGTACAAGGCTCGCGTGCTGGCCGAATGATTCTCCGATCTACTGCTGGAGCTAGTAGGTTTATACTAGTCCTGTGTCACATAGTATTCAGTCTGACATTGCTACAGGCTGGCAAGATCTTACATCCAACTTCCATTCGCGACCGGAAGACCGTCACTCATGTACCAGCTATGCTGCGGATGGGCAGATGGCACTCCCGTTCTGCAATGCCTCTTGCAACAGTAAGCTCCTAATAGACATTGCATGGAAGACTTGGATGATCTAACTCTAAAAAGCCAATTCACTCGTTGCTGTGGGCGATGAGGAAGGGGGGATTCGTCTGTTGGACTCCTCCAAAGAAGATGAACGTGGTTTCTCTAGTGCTTATCTCGGTTTTCGTCCTCACATGAACTCAATTATGGACCTCGAGTTCTCTTCCGATGATATGCTTCTGGCAACAGCTTCCGGAGATCAAACATCCATGGTCATTGACATGACTACGCAACGGCCAGTTCACTGCTTGTCTAATCACAACTCGTCAGTCAAGCGTGTTCAGTTTCAACCACGCTCCAACAATAATGTCCTTGCAACCTGCAGTCGGGATGGTAATGTCAATATTTGGGACCTTCGTTGCAAGGGATTCGAGCGCCCAGCCCTGCAAGTCAGATGCTCGCTGGAATCGGAGGACGAAACCAACCCTGCGCCTCCCAAGATGACCTATCCTCAGGTTCTTAATACCATTCACGGTGCTCATGCATTCAGTACACCTCAGAAGGCAATGATGGACAAGGCCGAAGCTCCTCCATTCGGTCGTTCCGACATAACTGTCACCTCCCTCGCCTTTCTCTCTCCGGGGCAAGAGAACCTTTTCGTGACAGCCTCGGAGGCCAGCGCCAGTGTTCGCCTCTGGGATTTGCGCACGGCACACAACAACCGTCGTGGTCGACCTGTCCTCCCACTTTCAACCACCAGAGAGCCCGATAGTCACATCAAGTATCGCCGGTTTGGTCTCACTTCGATGGCTTTTGGTGGTGACGGCGCACGATTATACACTCTCTGCCGAGATGGTACTGTCTATGCATACTCGACTGCGCATTTAGTGCTCGGACATGCACCTGAACTTTCCCAGAACCACGACCGTCCCCGACGCTCTGGTGGTTCCGACAAGGAGGGTCTAGGCCCCTTGTATGGGTTCCGTCACCCACGACTCCAGGTTTCCTCCTTCTATGTCAAACTAGCACTGCGAAAAGCAGTCAACGACCGCGCCGAGATGCTAGCAGTCGGCAGCAGTGACCACTGTCCCATTCTCTTCCCAACCGATGAACGATTCTTACAGCCCCCTGTCAAGACAATGCCTGATGATCTCCCTGTGACTCGAACCTCCCTCTTCACCACCCGGTCAGGACTACGCCGAACCCACTCCAGCGCTGGCCTATCAGGCCGTCTTGAAGATACCATCCCAATCCACCAATCCGGCACGCCCCTTATCGAAGGCCACCAGAAAGAAGTCACGGGCATGTCCTGGACAGTTGACGGTGAACTGATCACAGTCAGCGATGATTATAGCGCTCGATGCTGGCGTGAAGGTCCCGAGGCCCGCGAACTCCGAAGTAACAGCAAAAAGGATGGTCGGGGCTGGCAGTGTGGATGGGCCTCTACGAAAGACTCATACGATGATGAAGACGAATGAACTCTGGCCTTCTTATCCTTTGTCCTCTCCGTGTTTGCATATCCATGGTGTTTTATGTGTTTCATGGCGTCTTCTTGTGAGCATTTATTAGGCGCTTTATGTGTGTTGCATGATTTTCGTTAGCGTAACATACCCCGTTGCATTTTTGTTGCATTTCTCGGGCTTCATACCGGTCTCATGCCAGTTAATGAATTCATCGAGGTTATCTCACGTTGCGTTTTCAGCCCTACTAGACAGGTATATCGAGGTAGACAAGGTTCTAGTCAAAGTGGATGCTGGTTGTTCACCTAGCATTGAATAGTCCATGGCCTATGGTCCATTCTTCACCCAGAAGAATGGGAGCCAGCTTCTGGATAGCTGGGTGAGACATGAGACTTTGCTGTCGATAGTCACCAGGGGCGCCGATAATCATCGTCTCCTTCGCTCCAGTAGGCAGCGCCACCAGCTTCAACTAAGCCCACCAGTTCAAGGATGCTCAAACGGAGATCAAATGCACAGAGTAACAATAGAAAGAAAAAAAAATAGATGAAGCAATCTCCTCGAGCAAAGCATTCCATTGACGCTATGTTCGATGAGAGGCAAAAAAGAAATATCTCAGGTTTTTTTAGGAATAGCCGAACGCGGGGGTCGAACCCGCAACCTTGAGATTAAGAGTCTCACGCTCTACCGATTGAGCTAGCCCGGCAGGGCTTGGTGGTAGTACACATTAGAATTGAATCTATAAGGAAAGTAGAAAGGATGATCTTGAGAGCCGTTGATGTGCGCTCGAGCACTTTAGTCAGTGGTTATTTCTTCTTGGGGACGCGGTCAATTTTGCACGCGCGATTGTATTACTTTGGGTCTGATTAGTGTCTGTCATTCCTTTCTCGTCTTCGATTTCGTTGACTGGGTGGTGAAGTTTTCACGGCGAAACACTTGCAGATGTATATTCAATCCAATACATATGACTGTGGATAGTCAGACCATCATATGTTGGATGCTTGAAAACTCATCGATCATATGAATTCTCCACGCACAAAATAACCGAAAGTAAGACTCAATTACTTTTAGCCGACTGCACTCCAAAGAAAGATATGGATTTAAAAAGATCTCGGATTATATTACCCGTGGGTTTCAAGCTAAACACATTGCCACTTTTCAATGACCTTTCACAGCAACACCACCCAACGCTGCATATACGCTTTCATCACTAATCATAGATCACATGAGCTTGTTCATTGCCAGCCCTCATCTAAACCTGAAATTGGACAAGCCTAGTACCCATGCTCACTGTGGGACCCGTGTCCTTGATGCCCATGATGCTGGCTATGATGGCCGTGACCATGGTGCTCGCCGTGATGCTGACCATGAGGATGCTGGTGCTGGTGCTGGTGCTCGCGATACCCATGATGCTCATGGTACTGATGCTGCTCATTAGACATCGACTGCTGATGGTCATGTTCGCTGTGCCCAACACCTTCACCCTCAACCTCCCTGGACAGTCCGCCCGGAATCAAATTCGAGAGCTTGTTCAGCTTGTTCAAGTTCGAAATACCAGGGATTGGCAAACTAGACAACTTATCCCAAGGCAAGCCGGAGGAGCCCTGATGTCCTTGCTGGGAATGAGACTGGCCCGAGAACTGGGAAAGGAATGATTGTGACGAGCCTCCATGAGACTGGCCATGGCTTTGTCCATGGGAGCCACCACCAAGTGCTGGGAAGCCACCGCCCCCGCCCCCGTGTGTGTGGGGAACGCCGCCGGTATTGCGACCTGCTCTAACGCCTTCGGCACTAAGGATGTCGTTTAGGCCGTGGCCGCGATCTTCGCGTGAGTGGACCCAGCTCTGAACAGCTTCGAACATTGTTCGATGGGCCTCGTTATGCATGTTGCGCAAGGCAGGATGGTGGAATACGTTCATGCAGTCTTCTAGGACCTCGTGCTCCGGAACATCGACGTGTTGCCAGGCGTACAACACGCGAGGTGCGACGTACTTGAGAATGGCAGAGGCTACTCGACCAGCGGGCTCATTCAGTACGTTCGCGAAATGGTCCTTGGAGAGCAAGGAGTGGGTGGGATCGGTGCAGTGAGGATCGGTCCAGGGCTCGTACTGGTGCTTGCCAGACGCGTCAACAACACCTGCAGATCCGGCCTGGAGAGATTTGGAGGCAGCGCTAATGAGAGGTCGGACGAATGGAGCAAGAAGTGACATTATGAAGACAGTCAGAGTCTCGGTGATCTTCTCAATGATCGCCTCCAGGCCAGGGATCTTCTCGATGATCGAGTTCAGCTTCCGGACCACCTTGTCACGGAAAGCAAGAATTGGATAGATCTTAGATACAGTCTCTTGAGGATTGAAGTCGGGCATGCCCGAGAATCCTGGGCCTGGACCACCTGTGGAAGGCTGGTTGGAGCCTGGGGCACGGCTTGATTCCTGACCATCAAAGCCTCGATCGGAGTAGCCCATGTGCGAGCCTCGGGAGCGATTGCTCGTCTCCTGTGCCTCGGACATCTGCTTCAGATTTTCAGCTTCAGAAACAAGGTCCTTGGTTCCGGGAATTTTGCCTAGCAAACCAGTAAGAGCATTGAGGGAGCTGTTGGATTGAGATTGATTTTGCGCATCGCCAAGTGCAATGTCCATCTCGTTGACCTCGGACTGAGTGAAATGATCGGTAGCCTCACCTAGGACCGAGTGGAAGAAATCGACCATGCCAAAGGTTCCAGTCACCAGCGGGAAAACGTGATGCCCATGGATATTGATCTGAGTGGCAGTGCCGGTATGCGGGAAAACGTTGTGAAAGCCCATCTCACGTAAAGCCAACTCACAATAGTTGGTATGAGCCGCGAAATCCTCGAGCGTATGGAGACCCTGCCCCAGACAACGGAGAGCCTCACATAGGTCCTCTTCATTGCCCTTTTGTTGCCCATGAGTGTATGTACGCCCATAGTGGATGCTGCGCCCCAGGCTATATTTCACATAGGCAGCACTAGTAGCCCAATCGCCGCGCTCATTGGCAATATAGTTCTTCATTCCAGTATTCTGGTCAATATCGAGCTCGATCTGGCGGACTGGGGGTCGCAGACGCTTATCGTACTGGCGGGCATCTTCATTATCGGCGTAGTCCTTGGGGTTACTAGAAGTAGATCAGTAAAGACAGACATCTCAAATGAAGGAACCTCCATACTCAATATGCTCCTCAGGACGGTAGACACCCAATCGCTCAGAGGTCACCTCGAACTCGCCCGTCGCATAGCCGAATGTGAGGAACGAGAGGACCCACACAAGCACGCGGATCGTGTCGGACTGGAGATTTTTCAAAGTCCCGACATCCATTGCCTGCGAGCTAGATTCCGATCAGCTGATGCTCATATCAATTTTTCTGATAGCTCCAAGTGAGACTCACTAATCACGCAGCCAATTGCCAAAATAGACGCGCTTGATTTGGGTGGAAGTCCATTTGTGACCGGCGATGAAGGCGACGGTCTTGAGCATATCTTCGATGTCGCCATGACGCCAGTTCTTGCCCTCGACGGCTGAGATGGATGCGATGTCTAAGGATCTTAGTACGCAGTCGATAAGGAATTATAGGTAAGATCGCTTACTGCCGGCACCGAAAGCGTGGACCCGCGGCAGGAGCACCAAGCACACGAGCAGGGCGGGGAAGCTCGCGCGAAGGAAAGACATGATGGGGATACAGTCAAACCAGCGAAAACGAAGTGTGAAGAGGACTCGGGAGCGAAGATAGGAAAAATCTGAATCAAAAGCACGGAGACTTTGGGAGTTTTGCCTCAGCCCCGTTGATCTTGGCAGTCGAAGATCGCCGAGATCTTATGACGTTGGGACCAAACATCCTTGGCATGATGCAGAATTGGGCCTGAACATAGCAGGCCTCCTTTTTCTGTACAGATCAACATGTCAACACGGGATTCCGGCACCTGGTTGTACCTAGCCACCTTGGAATGTTTTTTTCACCACGGGGTATTCGGACCCGCATTAGCTACCTTGTATACATAAGCCAACGTGAAAGAGCTACTCAAGGTACGTATTTATCACAGGTAATAACCTCAAATAGACCAGATACTTTGAGCAATTTCAAGTTCCAGCGTGTCTCTTTTTCTAGCTTAAGAAAGCACATTCATGAGCTTCCCCGCCGGCCCGCTTGAAAGCTGCCCGACAAAGAGATTGGGTTGTATAGGGTTCAATTTCGGGCACTCGCACTTGAACTGGAGTAGAAACATATTATAGGATAATGAGGCTTCTGATAGCTCGGAAAAGCGAAGACATTGAACTCATACCGCAATATGTTTGATCGGCTGCCACATTGAGGCTCAACGGGGCCTTTAGGCAGTCGGTAAAATACCCGACACCTCGAAGGACTATCCCCACTTAAGGCGATACAGATCGGAGTATAGATGTGCCCCCTTTGGGATAGCTTGACTCCATCCCTGTCCCAGCATATGATGTGGATGCATCTCGCCATAGCACAATGATTTATGGCGTTTCAGCGCAGAGTGAGAGAGCGGATAGAATGACAAACCAATATCCAACCCGAACTCCATTATGACAAACTCACCTATAGATTAACCGTTCGATCGACAGACGGAAGTAAATAAGCCACGATCCTCCGAGGTCTCGATAAGAGAACCACTGGATCCACGGTAGCATCGAAGCCGGGAAAATGTCACAGTAGTACCTTGAACGTGGAACGTGGGTACTAAGTAGCATCGACCCCAGGTACCGTCAACCCCGCAGTCCATAAAAAAGAAGCACCATTTCTTCAGCTCCAACCCCTCCACTACACCCCCAAAGTCACAATTAACCAAGATGACCACACCACACCTCGACGCCCTCAAGCGCGATGGCTTCGTCGTCGTCCGCAACATCCTCACCCCCGCCGAAATAGACCACTACCGCACCATTGCTACCGAAGCGACCACCAAAACCCGCACTGGAAGCTGGCCACACTTTCGCACCGTCCCCAAACAATTCCCCCCATGGCCAACAACCCCACCCCCAGCTTCAGAGGGTGGAATTTGGGGCGTGCAGCATCTCATGCACCCGTCAATGCCAGGCCGTGACTCCTTTGCACAATGTTACTTCTCGCCCTCGATCCTCGCCGTCGTCGAAGAATTAGTCGGCGTGACACCAAACACAGTTCCGGAGCCTCTAGTAATGGAGTTATTCAACCTTCTCGTCGCGCCGGAAACCAAGGATTTCGAACTCCGCTGGCACCGTGATGATGTTCCTGAGACCGCCACCGCCGAAGAAGAGATCCAGCAGCTTGAAGCGAAGTCACCAGGGGGACGGCAGAGTCATGCGCAGTATAATCTCGCACTGTGTCCTGATGCGTCGTTGATTGTCGTTCCGGGGTCGCATCGGCGCGCGAGGACAGACGCGGAAAGGCACGCTGATCCGTACGAGGCGAATATGCCTAATCAACTGGTTGTGCAGCTTCAGCCCGGTGACGCGGTGTTTTATGATAGTAACATCTTACACCGGGGGGTTTACAAGGCTAAAGAGGAGGGTGGGGAGGAGACTCGATTGACTCTTCATGGAAGTGTGGGGTTGAAGGCGGATGATGAGACGGATGCTGAGAAGAAGAAGGTGAGGGCTACGGCTGTTTTGCAGCATGGAGTCGGGGCTTGGGTGCATAGTGATGAGGCGGCGTTTGGGCTCGGGGAGAGGGCAGAGAATATGAGGGCGAATCTTGTGGCTATGGGGACTGGGGAGGGAGTTGGGTTTTCACTGCAGGGTTAATGATACATTTCAGTGATGTACTTTTTTTTGAGAATACAAAGGGTTAGGATTTGGGGATGATATCCAGTCCAATGTTGTACTATATTGCTTTAATAAATTTACGGAACCGATTGATACAAGGACATATTGGACTCCGAGATATCTAGAAAAGACTCAGGTAGATAGATGCAAAGCCACTGCACTGTGTCCATTCGATCTACTCATGAAAGTGCAAGTATAGAATGAACTCTACGTTTCAACTATGAACGACCTACATCATTTCTGTAACCCCGCATCGGCCAAGTGAACCCCACTCGGCATTCCAATGATCTGCTCTGCGCGATCCTGATTACAAGTTCCCACCTTCGCAGCACCGGCGGAGTCCGTCAAACAACCACCCTTGGAATTCTGCAAATGACCGGTGATGGAGTAGCTCCACGTTGCACTCGATTTACTCCCGCAGGGCACAAGATCGACTTCAGATCCGGTGGCCCTCAAGCACTTTTTCACGTCTGATAGCGGGCTGATTGTCAGTTTGCTGCCGGTGCCGGAGACCCGCCAGGCCTGGGAATTAAAGGCCTGGCAGGACGCGAAAGATATCGTCTCCCCTGCCGTCAGACAGCGACCTGAGCTTGTGTCGAAGATTATGCCGGTAGGTGTCATGCTGGTGCATCCTCGTGGGGGTGTAATGCGATGGACGCTGGTAGCGTGGCTGTCCAGGGTAACGTCGATGCTCTTCTTGATAGTTAAGACGGCGCCGGTCCAGAGATCACGGGCACGGTACTGGCAGGATGAGTCAAGTCCTAGCTTCTCGAGGGAAACTTGTGTGGATGCGGTCTGTTCGCCAGTGTTCAGGATAGTGACTAGTCGGTCACCGTTCGCCAGGGAGCGGCTTAGTACATCGAAGTGGCTGTCACGGCTGACTAGAGCAGCTTGTTGGGCGAGGGGATCCTGGTCAACAGCGATGAGATCCTTGTTGGTGAGATATTTAATCTCCTCATCCGACAGACCGGGTATATAGGCGCTGATGATCAGTGGAGCACCTGAGGAGGCCCAGATCGCAAAATGAGACTTTTTTTCGTCCATGCTTAGACCGGGGTGGTCGGGGATGAGAAAGTCGGGGTCGTTGTAGTAACCGGGCATCTGGTAGCGCACAACCCGAGTATGGTAGTGATAGTTGGTCATGATGCTCTCCCATGGGCTACCCTCTGCATAGAAGGTGATTATATCATCTGAGTGACGGGCCAGCTCTCCGTAGTAGGGCACCCAGTCCATCACCTTGGCCCATTCGGTGTCATTGGTACAGAAGTAGGCTGGCGCAGACTCGGAGAAGATCAATGGATCCTCCATGCCGCTCAGGATGTTGTGCCACTGCAGGTAGCGAACGCGATACTCCTCTGCATCGGAGCGACCATCCTCAGCGAAGACATTGCATCCGTCCAGCTTGAGGTAGTCAATGCCCCAGTCTGCAAATGTATCGGCATCCTGCTTCTCGTATCCATAAGAACCTGGATACCCACCACAAGTGGCATTGCCTGAGTCTTCATAGATGCCAAGGTGGAAGCCATGTTGCCTGGCGAACTTGGCGAGCCACGGAATACCGTTTGGGAACAAGGTGGAGTTCCACTGCAAGGATCCGTCTGCAGCGCGCTCATGGGCCATCCAGCAATCATCAAGATTGAGACGATTATAACCTGCATCCAGCAGACCACGGCTGACCATCGACTTGGCAGTCTCAGTAAACAACGTCTCGTTGAGATCACACTCAAAACGAGCCCAATTGTTGAATCCCATCGGCGGTGCTGGAAGGAGGTTGACATCTTCGACAGACGCCTGAACAGGGAGCATCGGAAGCATTGAGAGACCAGCCAGTCTGGCTGGCGTGGCCCAATTGATTACAGCAGACAACCCCATCGTGTCGGAGAAGTCAAACAAGCTGAGAGAAAAGCAATGATAAAGCTGTGTAGATCAGTACTTCCGGGAAGCGGACATCTATATGCACATTCAAGACCGAGCTCAGGCCTCGTAGGTACTGGTCCCCCGCACCAGCGTCCCTAGGATCGACACTGATCATACGTTGGGGAAGTTGCAGAGGCATCGGACTGCGACGGTGCCATTGTAGATAAGCAGTTTAGTACACTCGATCTTGGGCGAACATGCAGCGATCGTCGTTCAGGACTACGATCGACGTGTTGTTCCTGACCCTGGCCCTGGCCGCGACATGAATGTGGACGCGAAGGTGGCCCATCGGAACCAAGAATGTCCACGGAATATGCGGGGGACGGTATTCTTTGTATAGCCAAGTGTCCAGGCCTCTACCGAGCCCGAGCATAGTTCCTAGAACAGCTTCGGACCCAAGTTACCTCTCCTCGGGCGGACAGTAATCAATGATCAGCCAAACCTTATGGGACTCATGCGATGCATCACATCCAGCCACTCGCCACAGTCTTCAGCCCCTTGAAACTAACAAGAAGTGAATGAGGAACAAACAAGGATCAAGGTACAGATCAAGCCCGTCAAAAAAGCAAGACACCCGCCACCGGGCATTTGAAAGATCCCAGCTGGAGATGCGATTGAAGTGGAGCCAACAATAGAGTTGTTCCTCGACTTGAAAACGGTCTTACAGGCGGAGCCAGGGTCATCTCGAAAAATTACAAAGCTTCCCTCCTTTACACACCTACACAATGCCGCCCCCAGACTCCAGAACGAAGATCCGCCCACAGCAGTCGTGTCTGAAATGTCGCGAGCGCAAAGTCAAGGTACGTCCTCACCTTATCTCCGCTCCGCCGAGAGCGTGTCGCCGAAGCCCGCGAACAGCGAAGCTAACAAGCCCAGTGCGACCGCTCAGTTCCATGCCACGCGTGTATTATTCGCGGCCTCGAGGCCGAATGCACGTACCTGACGACAGCCGAGGACCGCGCGCACATTAGCCAGGCGGAGATCATCGAGCGATTACGTCGCGAGGTCGCGCAGCTGCGGGGCCAATTGAATCAAGGTCCTCGGCAGAGTCCGAGTCCGAACCCTCGCTATGCACGCGCGCATACAGGCCACAGCCCTGGGTCTGGATCAAGTAACGCGGGGGGTGTGTGTTGTACCTGGAGCTGGCGCTGGCACTGGCTATCCGGGTGGGGGGTCGGTGGATGGGGGGAGCTGGCCTGGGAGCTCACCTTCGTCAACGACGACCATGACGAATTCGGCTACAGTTACGAGTCCCGATAGTACGGGGAGTGAAAATGGGGCGCAGATGCAGTTTTATCCAGTACAAGGCCAGTTTGGGCCAGTGGAGATAGATGTTGCGACTGTTGGTGAGGCTGGATTAGGAGGTCAGTCTTGACAATCTAGAATGCTCTGATTGATTTAGCTAAACGGCCTCAGATCCCTTGGAAGATGTGACCATATCCCAGTGCCATGCAGGCAGCATGGCTTATGCGCCGAGTGAAATCCCGGGGTCGATCCCGATGTACGGCTCTCGGCAATCGATGCCTCCGGATGTTGGTATGCACCCCATGCAGATGTATGGTGGTGATAGTCCTGGCTATGCAGTCGACGACCCAAATCAAATACAGTCGTATGCCGGCTACGAATCCACGAACTACATCATAAACGGCACAATCGATGGACGATCTCATACATATCAGCAATGGGTCAACGATAGAGGACCCCAGGTTCCTCTGACGCAAGCGTACCCCGATTCTTCACATTATACATCATCGTCTCTTGGCGTGTACTCCCACAATCACGCGAATATCCCCTTCACACAGCCTCTTGCTCAAAATGCTCCGCACCTGCCCGACGAATCATTCAGAGAAACCCCTTTCGAAGCAATTCCGGACTCCTGGAAAGGCGAAGGCAAAAAGGCGTTATTGGAGACTCTTTTTCGGACGATCAGTAGCTGCGACGAGGAGCGCGTGGGTCAGGTTGTGCAAGTTGTTCGGTCCAGCGCGACGCCTGAGGAAGCCGTCTCAGGAATCTGTCAAGTCTTGGGAATTGGCCCATAATGTCCGGAAGTCCTGCATCAACAGACCTCTTTGAAGACCTCACCATCCTCCTCCCACCGAGAAAGGGAATCTTATGCATGAGAAAAAAAAAAAAAAAAACTTAATTACACCCTTATAATATGAGGGAATCATGAAGCCGTCAGTCGTGATATGAGCCCCAATCCTGACGTTACAGGACCAGGCTCGCAGTCGTAGTCGAGGCACACTGTCGTATCTCATGATCTCATAAAGTCGATTGGCCACTCGGCTCGTCCATAGGCTTTTGCCCATAGACGAAGTGGAATAGCACATAGAGATGGAACTTGTTGCTGACCAGTTCAGCACGTACTTTCTCCATGTACTCTTGTGCATCCTGGAACCCGAAGCCCAGTATCCGTGTAAACAATGCAAGCGTGTATGGCTCCACGACTTCGAGAATCGTGATTCTGCCCACGCGTCCAATCTCTTTTAACCTGCGATTTTTGGCCCAGCCTCCAACCGGGCACTTTTCTCTTATCAGCATCCAATTTGTCTTCAATGGAATAGGAACGAAGGACAAAACCAACCTTGTAGATATCATCCGTGACATTAGCGAACCCCTGATCCTCCATCCATCCACTCAGCTGCCCAGCAATATTCATAGGCTTCCCAAACCGCTTACTAGCCTCACTCAGCCGATCCTGCCAATCCATAACCATGTTCGCTCGATCATGCGTCCCATCATCACTCAGAACCCAGGCCTCAAACTCCTGTGCCTCAAACCAGCCCCCCGGCTTCAAATGCGCCCAAGCCTGTTTCAACAGCCTCGGCCAGTCCCCAATTCCCCCACCCATACTCCTCGCATGAATATAATCGAACTTGTCCCCGGAATAAGTCCAGTCAGACTCCGCATCATCGATAAAAAAACGACAATTCGGTGGCGCCCAGTTCGGCTGAATCGGGCTTAGATCGGTACCGATGATACTCGCGTTGGGATAGTCTTCGGCCATCTCGAGAGCCCACTCACCTGTCCCGGTTCCTATGTCAAGGATTCGGGTCGGAGTGCGGCTGATTGGGGCGCGGTGGAGGTCGCCGCCGGAAAGGAGCTTGAAGAGGTGGTGCATGAGAGCGAGACGGTCTTGCTCTTCCTCATCATTAGGAAAGGGGTATTGGCCGTGGCGGTAGGCGTGGTAACGACGGCCATTTTCGTAGCAGTAGTCGCGAACGGAGCTGGCGAAGGAGAGGTTGGAGCCGACGAGGGATTCGGTGTCGAAAAGAGAGTCGTCGTCGCTTGTCTGAGATTGTGAGATATTTGTGCAGACATGGATTAAGAGGGTGAGGTGTGGGTGAGGAAATAGTGAAGGGAGGGGTAAGTTGGGTCTGCATTGCTCGGGCATACACATGTGCATTCTTACGTGGGGGGTTTTGCTTTTTCCTCACGAAAAAAAAGACATAGTACGACGAACAGAGATGGAGGAAAGGATGAACTTACATCGACCTGAATGCGCTCGTAAGGGTTTGGCTGAGACATGGCCCGAGGGAAAGGAAGATGTAGCTGAAGCTATCCAGAGAGTTGAAGTCAGACCCGAGCGAAAGGAACCCGGGAGACCCAGGAATGCGGGCCTTGAGCCAAGGCTTGCGACCCCGCAACACCCGGGGTATCGGTATGTGACCGGTCAGTTTTGACTTCCCGCATTTCCCGCTTTGTGTCTACCCGAGACCAAAGTAGGCGTTGAACGAGACAAACTGACATCCCTGTGATCCAGACTGTCGGGTTGGGATTCCCCCACTCTGGCCCTGAAGAATTCCAGAATCCCAGAATGGTTCAGGAAGTCGTCTAATACATCCTGTCATGAACTCAGACCTGCTGGACTGTTACTACATGCAACTAGTAGGTACTGGGTTTTTCTCAGTGGGTCTCTCCTTTCTGAGCTGTCGTTTTTACGATAGTGCGCAGGCTTGGTAAATGTCAGCACGGGCTCAGGCTTGTGATCATGCTCAGGCTAGTCACGTGAACATTGGCTGATGATTTCCACATTGAAACTCGAGTATGTGATGGGATATTGTGGAGATTACTAGGCTTGAAAGATACGTATCCTATAGACCCAAGATCCGTCGATGAGACACAATCAGATTGCGACATTGACGCCTCGCAGACTTGTTCCTCCTACAGTACCTTCAGATGCTTGATAGCCCATTCACATAGAATCTCAACCATGAAACGGACACATGCTCTCAAATCCTAATTAGTGAGGGCTATGACCGTCCAAAGGGGGTATAAATCGAATGTCTGTGTCGGTCGCTGTCCTACACGAATCGTATGAAGACAAGAGTCAATCCATTCCAAATAAAAGGACAACAGTCACCTTAATGATGCTAGCGCTCGGTCAATAGGGTCTCCAAAGGTGCTAGCCATGGTGGAAATTTCCACGAGGAAAGCGCTCGCGTGTTGCATTCCATTCCGCTAAGCTGCCGAAGGAGCTCAGGAGCTCTCTTCTTCCCTTGGCTCAAGCTTTCTAAGTGGATCAAGCCACTTAGGCCAGGCAAACTTAGTGGGAGATCCACCACTTGAAACATCTCGTCTAAAGATGTGCTCGCTTCTAGTCAATCAGCAGAAAGCAGCGAGGCATTTTGCCTGAAGCGGAAGCGGAAAGCCTCGAAATGCTGAATATGATCCAGTATATCATTCTACACTATTTGCGAGCTCCAGTAAAGGGACGGATGCAATCACCGACATCCGTGTAACTGGAAATCCCCAGCTAGCTAGTAAAATAGGAGAGGAAAGTCAGGTGAATTTCCGTAAGGCCAATAGCTACTATGCAAATTGTCTAATCTTGGATTTCGATAACATTCACATAGTTCCTTGAGTTGATCTGGCCCTTGATTTGATGTATGTAAGGTCTGAAAATAGCGAAAGTCTTGGGTAGGCTATTCTCGCATAGAAGGGATTGGACTCAGACCATGCTTTTCATCAGTTGGGCTCATTATACTAAATGAGCTATATAACAATGGACCGCCCGCTGAAACAGGCTCCATTCCTGCACTACGCTTTCTTCGCTATTATTGCACTTAGCAAATTGAATGTTAAGATAGAGTGGGCTCTTCGTCTTAGTCGAACGCGGAGTTCTCACTGTTAAGTTTATCTACATCGGAAATACTTGAAGGGACCATGAGGACTTGGAATCGTAGCAAGCTAGTTCCCATCTCCACCTTATAGCTACGTAAGCCAGGCATTGAGGAATGTCGGCAATCTCCGGGGGCCGAGCATAATACGCTTACCAGTCCTCCCAGTCAGGCAACTTGTGGAATCCTGGTAGCTCTACGTAACCCCAGCACACTTTCACCCAACCCACGTCATTTTCAGTACACCCCTCAAGGGGCTCCTCCGACTCAGATACATCGCCGCTCGCAGTATTATCTTCATCAAGTACCTCTGGTTCCCGTTCAGCATGTACCATGCGAACAAAACCTGTCTTATAATCCTCCTTAGGGGCGCTCAGAACCGATTCCATGGCCTCCTGGTCCACCATTATAAAAAATCGCTATCGACCCGTACGTGTATAAGTCTTTTAGGACCACCCTGGTATTTCTTAAACGAAGTCTTGACCCACTGATTGAAGTCCTCGCGTAGAGTAGCAATTGTCGCGCCCTCGAAGAAGGGATCTTCCAAGACTGTTGGGGCAAATGTGTCGAGGAGATCGAGCTCCCTGTAAACTTCAAGGTAACCCGGGACGGCGCTCAGGAAGCGAGACAGAGATTTCTCCCAGTCAAAATTGGATTGGTTAGTGCGTCGACAGGTTACGAAGCCCCAGGTTACGAACCCGTTCTTATTAAGGAGCGCCTCGAGCCAGTCGGCCTCATTCAGACACGCATCCATCGTAGGATTACGTTTCCCCGGGGGTGGGGATCAATGTTGTTGAGAATGTTGTAATGATTTTCCCGAAATGTAGTGGTATATACGCGGGCTTTTGCGCGACGTGAAGGGTGGTTGATGAGAGCAGGGAAGCGAACAAGACTCGGGCGGATAGAAAGGGTAAATTGGCTGTAAATGCGTGGACGGTGTGCAGTTCAGATATATCGTCTGGTAATCATAGGTGTTAAGGTCCCTAGTTTCTTATTAGGAGGTAATAAGGGGTAATTGGAGTAGGAAACAGGAGGCCAGGTTAGGGAGTTAGGTATAGTCCAGGGGCAAGCAGATTCCAGGGCTTAGAAGTAGGGATCTTGTTCTTCTCTCAGATGCTCTTATTCCCCAAATTTGCAGGTTCCCAGACTAAAATGCCCATGCCTGTCTTGGTCAGCGGAGAAGTAGAGAAGTAGAAGCGAAGTAGTTAGAGGTACGGAGTAATGAACCAACGGCCTTGACACAGTATGCCTCGCCAACGCCAAGCTCGAGTTTGATATAGTCCGCGTCGAATTCCGGGATGAGTAAATAGAAATTAGTAAGGGAAACAGACTGAGCAAGAGAGACTTTGGCACAGTTATCACCATCTTGAAACTATCAAAACATTAAATAACCGATGACCCCAACATCCGGGAGAGAGAGAGTAAGCAATAGTTGCTTTAGCCTTGGCACCGCAGCTCGAAGTCAATGAATTGAAGTTGTCTTCTATGCCCTCGTCGTAGCCTAAAGGGCTGTTCAGTTGAGTCTCTAGCCGCTCCCAACCAGTAAGCCGAGCATAAAACATTGACTGGTCAAGACTCGTTAGCCCAGGAAAGTGATTGAAGGTCACAGTAATTGCCCGATCTAATCGAGAGGGACTTATGGTCACAATGTAATAAGAGAAGCCAACGTTATGACTCAATCGTCCTTCCGACACGAGACATCGTAGGTCAGCAATTAATCATCGGCGATGAACGAAGCTGGATAGGCTAATATCCTCAACGACAATCTCATCGCTAGTCTCTGTGCAGGCTGCCTCAATGATTGCTCTAGCACCTTTCAAAGAAGTACAGCAGTCATCAACGCATACTTCACCGACTTAATCCATATCCAAGAGAGCGTTGCTATTTCATCTTGGCTTTGGAGACGATATGATTGAGTTATAACTTACTCCGCGGACACGACGGGTAGAACTACGAGGACAGGACACATTAGCAGCTAGGGCTGCTTTACAACCATCGGTAAGAACAGGGTAGTTTGTGAATACCCGAATTCCAATAGGTTGTTGACCTAGTGCCTGGGAAGCTAGCAGAGCCCACGATACAGTCCATGTGGGACGCATTTTGAGTGTAGGATGGAAGTGCTGATACAATCACCTCACTCAAAATGATGAACTGATCAGATGATTGCAAACGCCAGGAAGGATGGCTGGTTGAACTATTTGGCAGAACTCAATTGGCCAAGAAATCAAAAAGAAAAGTAGAAGAAGAATCCATTCGGGCACAGCCAGAAAACCCGGATCTAAAATTGATTTTTCATAGACGGGTCTAAGTCTGCTTAGACAGTACTAGATTTAACGCGAGTATTTATACAGCTAATTGAGTTTCACCGAGAGTAAATAGGAGAGAAAGCGAAGTACCGAAAGAAACCGACACAAATGGCGGAACTATCTCGTGGTCTCACCGAGACGTTTACCAACGAGCAGTTCAGCTCCCACCAATTCCGCTAAACGACTAATGAGTATCGTGGTCCGCAACTCCGGTCGCGAGCCTTGCGCAAATGTTGGTTCATGAACCCAAGCAGTTTCTTTCACTGAACCATATAGGAGATCACAAGTGTCCCGGGAATTTGGACGTCCACTGCTTGTCGGCCCCTTCCGCGTCACCCTTTTTTGCCCCATGGCCTCTTGCGATCTTGTGGTATGTGTACAGTAGTTGTATTGTTCTGGAGTTCTGTGGGTCACGATCTAATATTATGGATACAGATATAATCGTAATAAATGAATAGGTTGCGTGTAAGGGTGACAGAACAATACCATCAATACAGGTGCTCCAACACTGCGTGTCAGGCTCGCCACGTACATTCTACTTGATTCCCGGTTCGGTTAGCGTAAAGTCGCAAGATCAATTGTATTGACGGTCTAGAACATGGAGATCCTGCGACACCTCACATTCTTTCCAAGCAGAAGAGCCCTGACAAAGGTGAATTGAAAAAAAATTAAACCTTGCTTCCTGGTCGATCCTCGGGCTCCACGGGCGTGGGGACGCCAATCTTGAGGCTATTGATATTATGCATGAAATCATTATTGCTCTGTGAAACCTTCTCAATCCCATGACTCGTTCGCATGACTTTGCAGCTCGCCACATGCACCAATGTTGATAAATAATTCGGGTTGAAAATTACGTATGAATGTCTCATCCCTTTGCAGCGGCACGGAATGGACACGATGTATTCAGCGGCTGGCTGTGCATTGCATATTGGATGCAAATGCATGTTTGCTATAGAGTGATTTTGCCGATCATTACCTACTGAATACATGATGTTGTAGATCCACTTGGTGAGCTACACAACCAAAGACAGGTTCAAGACAATGTAACAATTTGGAGGCATTCACGACCCTTTATTACCCGGTGAACCCAGTCGCATCCAGGCTAACCCTTCAGATCTCACCCAATTCACATTCTTTCTATGATCGTCAGCCTAGATCGAAGTGCTCCTTGAGTCAATTCTCTGTTTCCTCCGGAGGGGAGTTTACTACCAGATGTTGTTTGACTGGGTTTTTTGGGTTCTGGCCATATGGAACCGGAGCTGCGCTCCTGGTACTCAGGCTGTTCGTCGAGAATGGTTAGTACTGTTCGTGAAGTCACAAAATCGCAGCCTAACTTTAGAAATTAGGGGCTCATTGTCAAGGCAGGAGCGACTCAACTATATTGATGCCGTCCATTGTATGCGGCAAAAATCGCCCATTCTGTCAATAGAAAAATACCCAGGTGTTCGCCACCGGATGGATGACTTTGCAGCGTATGGCCCCCACTTCAACCGCGATTGAGAATTACGTCTAACTCTTAACAGCACTCACATCAACTACACACTGAATATCCATATCAGTGGCATTTTCTTCGCCTGGCATAGACAATTTGTTTGGCTGTGGGAGAAGGCCATTAGAGAAGAATGCGGTTACAATGGCTACCAGCCGTAAGTACTACGCTTCCCTCCTTAGATGACACACACTGACCATCTTTCTAGATATTGGAATTGGGCACTGTCCGCGAACAACCTGTCTGCAAGTCCACTCTTCGATGGGAGCGAAACGAGCCTCTCTGGCGATGGGGATCGCATGGATGACTGGGAATCGACAATCCGGCTATTCCCCAGCAACGTGACAATTCCCAATGGATTGGGAGGTGGCTGCGTAACCACTGGCCCATTCGCAAATTATACTCTCAATCTACCCGACCTCGACGAGGCACCAGGTGACGTGTTTCCCGACAATGCCTTCGCCTACACTCCGCATTGCCTAACACGCAATCTGAACTCTTTCATGTCTCAGGCTTTCACGAGCCAGAAAGACGTGGATCGCTTGCTGGCTTCGCCAAACATCACTACTCTACAACACAATATTGATGTGAGTGTTTGGCCAACGCTCAGTGATGCAGGTATTATGGGACCTCATGCGGCCGCACATATGCAACTGGGCCGGGCTATGGACGATTTCTGGACAGCGCCACAGGAGCCGACCTTCATGTTACATCACGCGATGGTCGATCGAATTTGGACACTTTGGCAGGAACAAGACCCAGAAAATAGGCAGTATGCCCTGAATGGGACCAGTACTATCATGAATGCTCCTACGACACCCGAGGTGGACTTGAATACTGAGTTGACGTGGGGTTTGTTGAGTCCTTTGAAAAAGATGCGGGAATTGATGAGTACCAAGGCGTATGATTTCTGTTATGTGTACGGAGATTGAGATTTGTCTTTTGTTGCATGTACCATATCGTTATCTGGGGAAATGCAGTGGAATCCTGAAAGCTAGGCGAATCGGCTCCATAGCCACCTTATTATGGTAAAAGCTGAGCGAAATTGACGATCAGTTGGCACAAGGTCATTTTTAGGATGTATGAAAGCTTGAATTGGCCGGACACCAGAATGCAGAGGTTGGATGTGGCGGTTTCCGAGTCTTCGCCAAACGGGTCATTATGATCAGGAACCCGGTGGTGTGCTACGGAAATAGGTGATTATTTTGACAAGTTCTTACATTAAACCGGAGAGTCTTTGTCTTATTTACTCGTGGCGTAAAGTCGGAGATTTGGGGGTCCGGCATTACAGGGAGAAGAGATGGAGCGCCTTGAGAGTGACCCGATATTTGCCCCGCACGTATCTTCTAGGCTTTTTACTAGGCCTGAACTTGTTCTATGTCACATTGCAGAGAACAGAATTATTACTTTGTCAGTCATCGAGTTTCTTCACACTTCCTTCGCAGCCTCCAGGGCCCCTAAGCCTTCAGCTACTGTTTAATCCCTCCGGGGCAGCTGCATGTGGTATATTATCCATATGGAAGCCAGGCAAATCTCTGCTTTCAGATTATCGCAGTAACACTGACCGGTTCTCGCAGTATTAATTGGGCTTCTTCAGATCTCATGAAAATAGGCTATACACGGTCTATTGAGATATTTCATTCTGCTGTACCGAGTCTGGCATCTGAAGATGGCAATGTGATTAGCCGATTTGATTGAGAGGCATTATGATAGCTTTAGATTGAGGAAAACAGTTCCATTGCCTATCCCCGAAACAATAACAATGAGTTGCTGCTCTTGCACCTCAGTCGTTCCAGCTTTTACTTCCACATGATTTGAGTGACGCCATTGAAGATAGGGATCATGGTCGTGATCACGCGGGGCTCAGAGGCCGCGTACTTGTTGAACTCATTCATCTTGTCTGCAATTGCGAGATATGGCTCTTGAATTTGTTTGGGAAACCTTTCCGCAATTGATCGGTCAACTACCAGACCTTCCAGAAGAACTACCATAGGAATTAGTATTGGAGATTAATAAAAATTTCATTCAAACGTACCGTCGTCCACCAGGATTACTCCACGCGGAGAAAGAAGTTTGTTGTCCAGAATGTAGCGGGTGTAGGCCTCATATTCTTCCTCTGCCGCATCAATGTAGATCAGGTCAAACTGACCAGTCAAAGTAGGGAGCCTAGAATTTGATTTGAGGATAAGAACTCATCCACAAAAATACCGGAATGGAAATGGAACAAATACGAACATTTCAAGGCAAGGTCCCTGGACGGTGCTGATACGATCCGAGGCACCATAGCGACGGAAAGCTTCCTGGGCATATCCGAGGTATTTTTCCGACATGTCCATGCTCACGATTTCGGCCTCGGTCTTCTTCGAAGCCTCATAGAAGGCGAGAGCACTGACTCCAGTAAAAGTGCCAAGTTCGAGAACTGATCATTCTTTAGTGAAATTCCCTTGACAGAAATGAAGAGAGCTTACTTCGCTTGGGTGCTAGAGATTGGGTAAAGCCCATCAGCCACGCACACTGCGATGGGGATGGCGCCATGACGACCTCATCCTGGGACAGCTTGTCCGTAAAGTGGATTTGCTCCAGAATTGATGTCGGTAGTTTAGAACTGTATGCCTCACAGTAGTCACCCGTAGTAACTATCTGCTCCTTCGTGAATGGCAACATGCAAGCGTCTCTCATTTTGGCGGTGATGAGTTGTCAATTGAAGGACTCTCCAGAAGGATTATATAGCTTGGAATCGTTGCTTCAACTTTTAGAACGAGTAAATAGTGTTTATGTAACCTGTAGAGTCGGTTGCCGGACATTGCAGACAAATAATCAATGCGGCCATCTGACACGTATTGCCTAGGTCATACATGCAGCATGCAAATCTTGATGTACCTCGTGCGTCATGTCCTTTTTCCCAGAGCACCGCTTTCTGGCAACTATTCTCAATTTTTGCAGTCTATAGTTTTTTTGTTTTGTTTTCTGCAGCATGCGTGGAGCCCTTGCATCGTGGTAGGATGCATGGTGCATGACTCTGAAGAAAAGTTCAGTATTTGCAAAATGCAGTTAATGCAAGGACTAATGTGGATCAATTTGTGCGTTAGCTTACTTGATAGCTCCTGTTTGCTCCTTAAGTGCGTTCAGCTAGGCTATATTTGCTTTTTGGTCTTCGTATGCAGCTACTAAGTAACTGCCATCTTGATCGACCCCTCTTTAGATTGATCCGATTTTCCGATGTGTGGCCACAATCCCAGGCAATCTTATCCCATTTGGATCTATGCACATCTATGCACAGTCCGGTGGCGTCAAGGAAGATGGGACTTTGGATGGCCAATCACTTGCTAGCGGCCGATAGCGCAGGGGAGTGGGTCGCACCTAAATTGCCTCGCCGATCAGTGAAGCTCAGTTGTCCTGTTGGGCTGAGAAAATCAAGATCTCAGGGCTCACCGGCTGCTTCTCCAAGTAGCTTGATCTACTTGATCTCTACCTTGAGAGCTTTCCACTTACTTTGTTAGCAGAAAACAATGGAAACCGTCGCATCTTTGAGTGAGACCCCACAGCAGCCCTTCAAATCTTCTACGCTTTGGGCTTTGCTTTGCTTTATTGCAGTGGCCATAGTACACAGGATAACTTATCTGCTTTTCTTCCACCCCCTTCGTCACATTCCCGGACCATGGAGCACCAAACTTTGTGGTTGGTATGAATTCTATACGAATATCTGGTTGGATGGTCAGTGGTGTAAGCAATATCCTGATTTGCATAAGATTTATGGTGAGTCGCTCCGTTATTGAGTTATGCTGGACTAGGGAGTTTTTAATTTCTTCTACAGGTTCACCTGTCATCCGAGTCGGACCTGGCCATGTTCATATCAAGGATATCGACGCCTACGAAACGTTTGTCCCCATAAATCTGATCACGTGTATACTTTCTCTGACTATTCCCAGAGTATTTCGCAATGGTACCAACTTCGAAAAGGATCATGTTTTCTACACGTGTGCCGATAATGACGGCTCCATATTCTCTCTCAGCAACCGAGACGAGCACAAGGCACGAAGGAAAGCACTAAGCCCGCGCTTTTCCAAACAGGCAGCTGAGGCTGATGCTCCTGGAATTTTGATTCAGATTCAGAAATTGGAAAGTTTTCTGGTTCGGCATTCAGCCATGGGAAAATCATGCAATGTCAGCGACCTCTTCCGTGCTTTTGGGGTGAGTTATTATATCATCTTCGAAGCCCCATGACTCTGAATTGACATTAAATGAGATCAACATCGTGGCGAAAACACTGCTTGGCGACTGCAAAGATCTGGTTGATTATGAAGAGACTAAGCCTGAACTTCTTGAAACCATAGATGGGCTCTCCGGCATGATTCCCCTGCGTAAGTACTCAATAATGAAAAGCACATGAGTCCTCTTTTATCATGAATTCTTCCTAAGATTAATGGATTCGCAGTCAGGTTCTTCCCATATATGGGAACACTTAGCAGCATCATGCCATCCTTTTTGGCAGACCGTTTGACCCCAGCTGGTGTTCTGAGCTTTAAGAAGGTTTGCAGTCGACTCTTTGAAACAACATACAATAACTCATACGAAATGAGCTAATCAATTTCAATTTCAATCCTCTAGGCATGTGAAGACTATACGCGACCAAGAATGGAGAAGCCTCTGCGCAGTGATGTTGAGCGCAGTCGCTCTTCAGTAATAGAAATACTCATGGCCCACAGTCTCGAAACCACGGGAAAACCCCCGAAGCTTGATTATCTCACTGCAGAGGCTTTCACTTTTATTGATGCTGGAGTCGATACTGCGGGGCGAACGCTGGCAGCAGCAGTGTACTACATACTTCAAACCCCAGGCGTGGAGGATAGGCTTAAAGAAGAGCTGGATAGCTCCTTGACATGGGTCTCCGAGAGCACCGAAAGCATTGTGCGGAAAGTGGGAAAGCTTACTTATCTGGTGAGTTCTGGCCCAAATATCCTCGCTTGTGTATTTCTGCCGCTCATCATGGAGTAGAATGCGGTCATCAAGGAGGCGCACCGTATATGGCCATCTCTTCCTGGGCCATTACCTCGAGTCGTTCCCTCGGAAGGATTACACATCGGATCCTATTTTATTCCATCAGGTGTATGTTTTTTTCTCCCCTTCAATCTGGCCGAAATGCTAATTTCGATCGAGACCGTAATATCCGCGACTCATCATTCGATGCATTTTGACGAGGAAATCTTTCCGGAACCCGAAATCTTCAAACCTGAGCGATGGCTGCGCGATGAAAGGACAGACTTAGACCGATATCTCAATCCCTACAGCCGAGGAAGCCGGGCTTGTATTGGAATAAAGTAGGGACCCTTGCAAGCCAAGCAAGTTTACTTAGGAAAACTAACAAATATGCACTAGTCTGGCCCAACTGGAGCTCCAATTGTGTTTGGCTAGTCTTTTCTATCACCTGGACTTGAAACTCTGTGAGCCTATTCCTCCGAAATTAGGCTGGAAGGATCACTTTGTCGCCGAGCCCACAAGTCAGGTTTTGTTGCGTGCGAAACCAAGGGAGGTATCTCTGTGCAGGGAATTTCAGTGAATTGAACTCGTGAATACGGGCGAAGCGGACACAATTTACATAGTTCGATCGAGTGAGTCTTCTTTCACTAATGGAATACCTTCTCTATTATTATTAAAATAGCGTAGGTCACCTACGACGTATCTGACCAAATTCACCTTGTCAACTATATGGCAAAGGGGTTGATTTGCAGACTTACGTAACCCAATTTTGGTCTTCAAAATTCATACCAGCATTGCTAGAACTCAGTTGGTGAGATAAATTGTCGTATTGGAGGATACTCGTACGCGCTAGTATTGAGGGAACACACCATGAGGCAGTCAGTTGATCGATTGATCTCGTAAACCAATGTGTCGAGGTTCTATATCTACACCAATATTGGCAAATACACCGGGTATCCTGAGCTGATCCGAGCTACTTAACAAAGCGTAGGGTTTATTTGAAGGACGGCTGGGTGGGCTTAGCTTAGTAGTAGAACACCACTCTCTTGATGGAAATATATCAATGGCACCACTTTTCTGTGCCAGTTCATTTTTGCAAAATTTCATTGATCTTATTGTCATTCCAAATCTAACCACTTGCATTAAATAACAAACACACAGAAAACAATTGCATTTGATCGGAATAGCTGCTTTTTACTATCTAGGCACTTGTGTGTGCATCGTGAATTTTGGACCCAGTCTGGAATATCCTCGAAATGTATTCCTTGAGGCCACCAAAATCACTCAGTGTGCCAACCCAGCCAATATAACAGTCCGGACGCACAAGAACAACTCCGCCGGTTTTCTGGTCCAGACCAGCCTCTTTATAGACGTTGGTCTCATCAATACAGATTTTTCCATAGTCTTGACCGGTCGCTCGATGCATGGGGAGGAAGATTGTAGGGAAATCCGCCAGGTTTATCTTATCCCACGGCGCACAATGCACCAGAAAAGTGTTTATCATCTCCCAACCGTTGAGTGAGGGGTCTTTTTTCGCAGCGTCTAGCTCCGCCGCCCACGCATGGATGTGCTTCATTTGATTGACGCACGATGCGTCACCGGCGTAAACAATGAGACACCAACTCCCATCTGCCTTGAGAGCGTTATGCAGATGAGTAGCTCTTCCAGTGGCGTGATTGAAGAATTCCTGCTCCGGCATGTTCTCACCAGGTTTCAACCC
This sequence comes from Penicillium sp. IBT 18751x, assembly GCA_028828935.1. Taxonomy (NCBI): domain Eukaryota; kingdom Fungi; phylum Ascomycota; class Eurotiomycetes; order Eurotiales; family Aspergillaceae; genus Penicillium; species Penicillium sp. IBT 18751x. The sequence continues at coordinate 982,849 of JAQJZS010000010.1, read as the reverse complement.
AATCTCTCGAACAGATGGCGACGTCAAGAGCGGGTCAGAATAGCAGATACCCCGCCCTGCAAGAAATATTATCAGTTCTTCCGCTCTCTCCAGAATGGAAGGGGCCTCGGAGCCGATGGGAGTTTCAAACAAATCCAAACATGTTCGATCGGCATTGAGTAGCTGCTTCGCAACGACTCGGCGTTCGGTATCGTAAGTGTCGAGAATTTCTGGCTTGAGCTGCCCTTTGATGACGCCGTTAAGCTTCCACACAAGATTGTATGAATCCCTGGCTTATTATTAATATTATTCAATGGAATCTGAGCTTCATAGTCTTACTGCATGCTTGTATTCATTCCCATTCCAGTGAGAGGAGAGTGCGTGTGGACTGCATCCCCAACGAGGAAAACGCGGCGATGTTTGCTCATTCCACTGCTAAGTCGCCGTGTTGCTGTAAAGGCTGACCACCTACAGCAAGTTAGTACACTAGATCAGTTATAATCCCAGTTAGCGGGCTTACCAAACACATTCGTCAACATGCAACTAAATCAATCCAACCAAAAAACAAATTAGCAAGACTGGCAACGGATGGAAAGCCTTGACCACTCACGGTGTATGGACGCAGCAAGAACTGGCATTTTTTGATAATGAGTTCAGGGGTGATTTGATCTCTGTCGAGCCCTTCCCATTCGGGTCCCTTATTCAGTTCCACATACATGCGTACCAATCCATCCTCGCGGCGAACGAAATCCACGGCTCCGTCGACATCACTTCTTATGATTGATGTTGCCCCGAAACTGGTGTGTTGAAAGTCAGTATTCCATATCCAAGCAAATCAAGAGTTTCAACCACTAACTCGGGAAAATCAGATCGCCCTATAAAGTCCATAACACCCCAGACTGAAGAGCCTCGCTCACCCTGCATGTCGAATCCCAGGAGGTTTCTAGTTGTAGACTTTCCTCCATCCGCGCCGATGACATACTTTGACCGTACTAGCTTCTTTTGTGGAACACCACCACTTTCTTGTTGGAGCGAAACGGTACACGGGTAGGCTTCTGAGGAATTAACCCGAGAAGTGTCAATATCCAGAGTGCAAAGCGATGTGTCGTAGTCAACAGTGATGCCCGAGATCTTGGTCATTCGCTTCTTCATAATCTCTTCAACTGTTCCCTGCTGCAATGTTCCATGTGTCCATCTGTACTTATGCTTCAGTAAAGATCCTCTCATTCAGTGCGTTAATACCAACCGGACTCCATGTGGATGTTTTTTACGCAGTCTTTCCATCCTTGTCAACCCCCCATCTTTACCTCGCACCCAGAACATCTCATCTGTGCCAGGCTCCCAGCGTTTTGTGACCTTTTCATGAATGCCAAACGCTTCGAGAACCTCCATGGTCTTTGGGTTGAGCCTGCAGTCTTTCGTTAACGCAGTGTATTCCAATGGTCTTGTTACAAGATGTTCCTACCCATCTGCCTGTCCCTTTCTTGGCTGATCAGATCTTCTGTCCACAATTCGAAAGTCGATTCCTAGTTGCGCCAGCCATAGTGCGGCGCATAATCTAAGACGAACAATGTCAATGTTAGCCCTGTTGTGCCTCGTTCCATGTGCAAAAACAGGAATAATAAAACTGCTCACCCTGCTGGACCCTAAAGTTTACGGTCAATTCATTATTGCCCAAAATCGCGCGTGCCGGAGACAATACTTACAGCTCCAACAATGAGGACGCTGGTCACGATTTCCGAAACTGTCATGTTGTGGAACGATCAAGATAGTCAACACGACAAGCTTGAAGAATTCAAGTTCAGATGTAATTGACTGGTCGCTTAATAGAGCATTAACGATGTCCTTACGATGGCAGGGATAGCAAACGTCCACCACATAAATTCAAAGTGTAAGAACGGATTATATGGAGCAGAAAAAAATGAAATCATATCGAATCATGCTGTAGGGTGTGGGTCTGAGAAGCCTGATCGACACTAGTGCTTAGTACTATGGTCACAAGCTGACGATCGGTGTATCTTTTAATTTTTAATTGAAAAATGTAGACGTCGGTGTGAATGGACGTGCAGAATCAAGTCAGGTATATGCGCCTGATGCTTGGGGCTGAGAAATATTCAAATCACTTGCATAGTGCAGTAACTAGTGCTGGGAGCATATCGTGCAGGATGTAAGCTAGATCTCCCTGCCGAAAACTTTTTTTTTTTTTGTTCTTTTATATTTTTTATTATTTTTTTATTATTTTTATTATTTTTTAAGAAAAAAATATTTATGATTTCAGCAAGGGGTAGCTCGGCTGAGATCATTGGTGGCTGATCACTGAGACCGTTGTGGAGTTGCCTTGCCATCAACGAGGCAAACGCCCCTCAATACCTTAGTTCACCAAGCCAAACATCAGAATGGATAGATAAGATGGACAAATTCGGGGTCCATAAAACAGACTTTTCAAGGAACTGGGCTATGGACAAGATCTCAGCTCTGCATTCTATACGACGCCAGCCTTTGGTATTTTGTCTTGGTTACACGTTGCCATCGTCCGCCCAAGAAAAGCCCGGGTCGGGCCGTGCCTTAGTCAGCAATGAATGGGTTTTCGGGAACCTGCCTCGATGCAGAAACCCGCTTGAGTATAGAGAATAAAAAGGCATTGAATATTCTTCATTACCCAACTCCAACTTTTGTTTGCCCTTGTATCATAAATCTGGGCTCTATAGGCTGTGCTCTTACCAAGGCTCTATGAGTTCTTTCGTCAGCTTCTTGGGGTGAAAAAACCCTGACAGGCTGGAGTGATGGTGATCGTCTATTATTGGCATCTATTTGCATAAGATTGCTAGAGACTTGCATACAATATTATACGCATGAATGGGCGACGAAGATGAAAATTTCCAGTGATACCAAAAATGACTTACACATCTTGTTCACGAGTTCACTATACCAATCTTCCAGTAACTCGGATTACAGTCGGGCAACACATCCAGTGTATCTTCACCGCCCGCACCTGAACCTCCCGCTATGTTCTGCACTTTGTATCACATAATAACTCCCTGCTATCAATGAGATTGAGCATTCGTGAATGGCATGGCGAAATATATGGAAAGAGGTGATTTAAGCGGCCGCTTAGTGGTAATGTTCGGGGAGAAAATAAATGTGTTGACCGACTGTATACATGGGTACCCACCAAAAACTCATGGGCGGATCCTTAGTGCTCAAAACCCGCGCTATTTTTTTTTTCAATGTACGTGTCCTAGACAGCGAAAAGCCGACCCAAACCGCGTTTGGCGACGTCTGCCCACAGTTGAGTTAGTATGATATGAAATGTGGCATAACCCCTACTTTGAAGTTGGAATGGCTGTATGCGTACTCCTGGTTGTACTAAGTGCCTCCTTTGGTTTAGGATTGTCTTCTTTTTTTTTTCTGGGGCGAGCGTGGTCAACCAAATTGCAGCTATGCTTCTCCTTCCTCTGTAGGACGTCTTCTGCTTCTCGTAATTCAAAGAACGATTGATTTTTCTTACACCAGAGAGACCGAGGGAGGCCATTTCTACAATTAGAAGATCTAGTTCATTTCCGATCAACTTGGTCTTCATATTAGCACCTGGGGAATTAATTTCGACGGTGCGGCTTTGTTCCTGATCTGCAACAGTCTTAGACCACAAAGCCCCTCAAAATTGAAAAGGGCGGTCGGTAGATCGCCTTAAATTACCAAGAAGGTGAATACTTACGGAACCAGGACTCAACCGAAATCAAGTCCTGGTCCTCCTTGGACCTGTTCAAAGCCATTGCAGTCTTTTTCTTGAGCTCCGCGGCAGTTCGCTTCTCCGAGGCCTCAGGTCCAAAGTACCGCCCTCCACTCTCCTGTGTCATTCCAAACATCATCTTGGTGTCTTCCAATTCCGGAACCCCATGAGTATCAAATTCCTCCCAGGATCCAAGCGGCTGATAGCGAGATTTGCGACCGGAAACCTTCTCAAAACATGAGGTGACATCTTTCATACTGCAGATGTCGCTGCAGCCATGAACAATCTTGCCATTACATGCCATAGGATCCAAGAACATGCCATGAACAATGTCTCCCAAATCATCTGATACGCTGAGGAAGGGTACGTCTTCCTTGCCACCCCACTTGGGTGCAACAAAGGTCAGATATCCTTCCGCATCGGGCAGATGAGGGAATCCACCAAAGATAGGTGCGATCTCTTTCATAGAGAAGTTCTCTAGGAACCATGCCACACAAATAAAACTGACTGTTTCGAAAGAGCCAACTCCTCGAATATACTGCTCGATTTCGTATTTGTCTGTTGAGCCAAGATCAGTTTGAGTCCAGCATTGGTCAAGGGATGGCTTACTCTGCGCAGCATTCATCTTGACCTTCCCATTGGTAATCTCAAGACTGTTGGGCCCACTGCTGAAGACAAAATGGCGAACACCAGCCTCTGCCGCTGCATCGACAATGGTCTTGCCCAAGTCAACCTCGGTAAGACCCTTTTCCTTGATCGACTGAATGTCTCGTGAGCTGAGCTCTGCAAGCGTATGTTCGAGTGCAGAGAAAGGTTCTTACCTTGTCATCCGAGTTGATATTGACAAAAACGCCCCAAGAACCGGCAAACGCAGCCCGCATGGACGTTTTATCAAAGCCATCTGCCTGTTGAATCTCGGCACCCTGGGAGGCCAGTGCCTGACTCGCGTCAGAGCTGGGGTTTCGAGTAAGTGCTCGAACTTTGAATGAAGGATTCTTCAGCAGTGAACGAGCAACGGCACCACCTTGGTTGCCGGTCGCGCCGAAAATAGTCACAAGAGGAGTAGTCACAGTCATTTTGGGAGTTCAATAGTAGATTTGAACTGGATGGAAAACAAAGTCGATTGGACTGGTTTCGTTTCGGAAGATGGTGACGTGGTGGTCTTAACCATATATCATGCCGCCCAGGGATCGGACGGAAATTCTATTTCTTAGAGGGAAATCCGAGTAAGACCAGGAGCGACGTAATACGCGTAGGGCACAGCTCCGCACATGTGAGCTATCTTCTGAGCCTCGGTCTCCTTCATGCTTGATGCATGTTTCACTTTTCTTGAAGATCAATCGCACTTTCCTTAATGGGAGGGCCCCACAGTGGCTTGCGTAAGAGGAGATCAATATTTACATGCACATGCAAGTCGCGATAAAGTCGTCACGGTGGCTAGAACAAACAGACAAAAAGCAAATTTAAATGTTCTAAGCACCCCTCGCAGATCTTCAGCCAGCCTAACAAGGAAAAATGACGATGATCATTATTCTATTGTGCATACAAGCGCATCACGTACATGTGGCAAGTTCCTCGCTCAATAGGGCTGTTGTTGATAATTCTAAGACTGTCGTAAAGTGGAACTGAGGAAGACACGTCATGTCTGTGACCCACGATGACACAAAGTGAGGGAAGCTAATGAATGGGTGGAAGTGCTAGTCAGAATGACAGAACAAGGCAGATATAGCAATGAAGAGACTGAGGTCGAGGTCAATACCAGCAATTGTTCGATCAACTCGATTCTAAGCTTTACGAGACAGTCATCTACTCAGCCAAATAACGTGCAGAAATGTCTGAGGGTTAACCTCGGGGCATCTCGGTGATTCTCAAAGAATTAAAGCTAGGCCAATAGGAGCATGCTTTCGAAAAGGGTTCCAATTCTTGTGTCTCTTAGCAATGGTTTACATACAGTTAATGAGCATCAATCATGTACATCATACAAATACAGTATTGCAGACCCTGTTCCTTGCAGTTGTAAGGAGTCAGTATGACGCGAGGTTGATCATTTCAGTATAATTTTCTTGTTTTGAGAGTCTAGAAGACGCTTGATCCAACGTAATTGCTTTGACACATACATCATGCGACAATGTAGCCTTCTTAGTCTTCGTGGGGCTTGGTAGTACAGCAGATATCGGTCATATCCGCATGCATTCCGCAGATTACACATTTTCCCGTCACTAGACCCTCAACTGCATGATCTACTAGGGATACCAGACCCACTGTAGTCTGCTCAGCTGGATCTAGGTACTGGCGCGGATCCGACGGGAGAAGCTATACAGTCCATGCGTTTAAGGGTTCAGCCTGTCTGCTATTTGAAGTCGAAAAGTATTTTTCATGTCTTGATCTACCAACAGAAAATTCACCTTATCTCATTCTTTGTTCAACATCACATAATGGGATCAATCGAACTATCAACGTCTGAGTACGAGATTGCAGTCTCTTCAGACAAGGGCTTGGGTCAACTGTTTCATCAACAGGTGCTCAAGGACCCCGATGCCCAGGCAGTTATCCACGAGGACGGCACAAGTCTAACTTATGGAGAGCTTCACCGGGCAGCCATAAAATTGGCCCGAGCTCTCCACGAGAAAGACTTCAAGGCTGAAGAACGTGTTGGAATCGTCGTTCATCATGGAGTCTGGGACGCAGTTACCCAGGTGGCCATTATCTATGCGGGAGGAACTTGTGTGCCAGTTGACGCTCACTTGCCCGATCAACAAATCATCAGTCGCCTAAAACGACTGGGCACTCGCTATATCATCGTGGATGAATTGAATAGTACACGAGCGCTTCCATTTGATCTCCTCGCAACTGGAGAATTTCCACCCAGTAATGACGAACTCTCCGGAAAGAAGTCAATTTCACTTCCTTTGACCACCTCTCTGGGGCATTGCACACACCTCATTCACACATCCGGCACAACCAGTGAGCCAAAGGCGGTGCAGATAAGGGGTTCTTCTATCCTCCATGTGTCACATTATGCTCCTTACGATCCCGTTCAAAAATCAGACGTTGTTGGTCACATCAACAACACGAGTTTTGATGTGGCCCTCTTTGATATCTGGGGGCCTTTAATTCATGGTGCGACAATCGGCATACTTACCAAATCGACGATCCTTGATATTCCCAGTTTTGCAGCCGCTATTCGTCGGCTCGGTATCACCATCATGGCCATTACAGCCCCATTAGTCAATCTGGTGGCTACGATCTCGCCCGATGCTTTTGCACCTCTTCGAGTGATCCTGATGGGTGGAGAAGCGGTCAATCTTGCGGCAATGAAGACCATCCTGGAGGCAGGGCCTCCGACACATCTTATCAATGCTTATGGGCCGACAGAATGCTGCGTCTATTGTCTCACTCATGAGATTTCCATGGCAGATGTAGACGCAGGAAGTGTCAGCATTGGTAAACCAATTGGTCAAAATTTCTGTTGCGTGTGCGATGATGCAGGCCAGCTTGTTCCCGAGGGCGAAGAAGGCGAGCTGCTAATGGGAGGCCCAGGCGTATCGCTTGGTTATGTCGATCAGCCCGACAAAACTTCCAAATCGTTCATCTTTGTTGATGGCATGAAGGACCCCAAAACTGGCGAACCCTGTCGCATGTATCGAACCGGAGATATAGTACGACGCCGGGGAGATGGTCATCATGACTTCCTTGGACGTCGAGATCACCAGGTCAAAATCCGTGGTTTTAGAGTCGAGCTTAGTGCTGTCGATTCGGCACTCATGAACACAGGCCATTTCTTAGATGGATTCGCCATGCGGGTCGACGAAAAGGAGAAAGGCGCAGGGGCAACACTTGTGGCCTTCGTCATTCTTCAGCCGAATTCTGGACCTCACGCCGTATCAGAAGCGATATCCTCATTACGCGCCACGCTTCCTGAATATATGGTACCCCATATTGAGGTTGTAGGTGAAATACCACTCAATGCGCATGCCAAGGTAGACCGCCGAAAGCTTGTTGAAATGTACCATGAGCGACGGGCACGGCATTTGAAGGATGTGTTTGGGAGTGCAGGGTTGAGTACACGGGCCTTTATCGCTGGACTTTGGGCGAACATATTGGCCACTCCAGTTCCTGAATACTCTGACGACGATGACTTCTTCGCACATGGAGCTACGTCCCTTCAGGCATCGCTGCTGGTCAGCCGCATCCGCCAGCACCTGAAGATCGAGATTTCTCTTCTTACTCTCTATGAGAACTCCACTCTTGGCAAGCTGGTATCTATCATTGACTCTAATCAAGGAGCTTCTATGCCAACTGTTCGCAATGAACGCGACCTTTGGGTCGCCGACACAATGCTTGCGGATGATCTGCCGCTTCCATGTGGACCAGTCGTGGATTGGTGTCTAGACACCGAAGGCCGAGTGTTCCTCACAGGTGCAACGGGATTTGTGGGAGCATATATGCTGGCCAGCTTGCTGAAGATGCCAGGTGTACACCAAGTTGGGTGTCTAGTGCGCGCGGCTGATGCTGCCTCGGGTCTGCAACGGCTGAAGGCAGCGTTGGTCAAATACAATATCTGGCAGGATATTTTCCTATCGAAAATTCTCCCGCTCTGCGGCCAGCTGGAAGATCACTGGCTCGGCCTAGGGAAGGAGAGGTTTAGGCAAATCGCAGGATGGGCCAGTGTTGTCTTCCATCTCGGTGCGAGGGTCAACTACACTCAGCCATACTCTCTCCATCGCGCAGCAAACATCGTCGGCACAGTGAACGTAGCCCGTCTGGCTGCTGCAGAGCGCCCCAAAGGCTTGCATTACTGCTCCAGTATTTCTTGCTTTGGTCCGACAGGCTTCGTGACCGGCGCGAAAATCGTTTACGAAGACGCCCCTCTTCTGCCACACTTGGACGCCATGCCATTTGACCATGGCTACGCTCAGAGTCAATGGGTCGCCGATGAATTACTTCAGCGTCTTATTAGGCGCGGATTCCCAGTCACCGTTTACCGCCCCGGATTCATTACAGGCGACGAAAAAACCGGTGCCTGCAACCCCGATGACTTCTTCAGCCGTTTAATCCGTGCCAGTGTGGAGTTGAACTGCTACCCACATCTGCCGAATCAACGGAAAGAATTTATTCCCGTCGGTTATGTAGTAGACGCTATGCTGCATATCTCGTCCAATATCTTCGCTTCTGGTCACGCATTCCATCTGCTACCCGATCGAGATGCTTCTATTGGCATGGGCGATGTCATGACCCTACTAGGAAAGGTTCGGGGTACCTCTTTCCAGTGTGTTCAATACGAGGAGTGGATTGAACGCCTATCAGCCAGTGCGAATCCCGATCTTCAGCCGTTGCTGCCGATGCTGGCGGAGAAGGTCCATCAGGGCCTCAGTCGCTGGGAATTGTACGAGAATATGCCCACATACGACAACACTAACACCATGCGTGCTCTGCAAAGCTATCCTGGGGGCTTGAAGTATGCAACATTCGATTTCGAATTGATGAGGAAGTATGTTACGTACTTGGTAGGGTCTTGAAAGGTCTATGTGTCTGTGTTGTTCGATTTTTGGTTTTCTTAGGAGTTTTTATGCACGAACCAATAATTGTATTAGTGGAAGAGGTGACATGGGGTACGGCGTGTCTGAGGTATCTAATATGTATGCCTTGGGCTATCTGAATTCATTTCTTTTACACTCCTCACTCTTACACAGAGGATCAAATGTTAGGAATATGACTGCACTTCTCGGTTCCCTTGTTTTGTGATTCAGCTTCAAGGATAAAGTGATATTCACGCACAAAGCGTATCCTCCACGGCTCTCTGACAACATAGGTGGGTTTGTAGCCTACTAAGCCTAATTCTCCCATAGAATTTCTTCATCACTTTTTACTCATATCTCTATATTCAATAGTTCTCTCTGACAGGGGGAGGGGGAGGGAACGGTGTGTGTGTGTGTGTGTGTGTGTGTATTGCTGTCGCCCAGCCTGACTTGTCAGACAGCCATCGAGCCATCCACAATTCAATATTTCGTCTAGATAGTCAATACTCGGTTTCCAATCTACATAATGGAAGCTGCAATGACATATATCAAACAAAATATATTCTACGGTTCATCTGTCTGATAGATGGTAAACCACAACTGCCACTGTTGAGCCCGGTTCGACATTTACGGCGCAAAGATTTGGTTCGACGACTTGATACTCACTCGCCTCTTTGGAATTGCTTAAGTACATGGGCATAGCCACTGCGACTTGCCTCTCGTCAAGCATACCATGGTAAAAGATCACAGCTTCAGGGCAGAGTTTCTACACCTGCATTGGTGGGACTTTCGGTGCTTTCAAGCTTAAAAATCCCCGCACTGGACTCGACTGGCTCCACTTGGCATCTTTCACGGAATGGAAGATGATGCGGCTGCTTTGGAGTTGTTCATGTAGAACACTACGGTGGGAGTCTCGAATGGAATTCCTTGAGGAATGTGGATAATTTCGGTCATATCCGAAAAGAAGTTCTCCACTGGAACTCTATGCGAAAGCGGCAGGAGTGAAAAGTCGTATGTCATCAGATGGAAGTGCGTGAGGTTATCCACAAATTAGTCCTCCAAACCCGACCAAGGCGAAAAATTAGATAGCTGAGAGTCCTGACTATGTGAAAATTTTTCTTGCAGAGCTGAGGCCAGAAAGCGAGAGCGTAGAACAATGTTGGGACATGAGGCTGGCCGCAGATCAGGAACAGAACCACATGAAACACGAAGCACATCATTACGAGGTCTAAGCGCGGGTAATTGATATTTTTCGAAAATGTCATATTATTCTGCGATGGAGGGACTTAACAAGGTTTTTCTTTTGTACAGTGCCGGATCATCCCGCTGAAGCCACATGAGGACTTGCCATTGACTAGCACCACGTCTGCAATTCTCAGTTGACTTGACTACGTCTCGTTTTCATTACTCAATACCAGTATAGACTATTCTCATGATTTGAGCATCAATCAATCACTATCTGGGTACAAGTAAATGGCTTGATAATGTACTGCCGCGAGATTGGTAAAATTGGTTGCTCCAAATCCTGTTCCGATCATCCTTGCTTTTGTCTTCTTCCTGACCAAGGGATAGCAGTACTAGTTCACAGGGCCAATCAAAGAATTCGGGTAAGCCAAGAACCGCACAAGAGTTTCATTAAATTTGGAAACCAGCATTTCGGCCTTGGTCTTCTCCATGCAGCCTATTCTCGTCATCAAAAATGTCATCAAGCTCTGTGGTCCTGGGAAAGTAACCAAAATGTGTGATCTCGATCCCACGGGCTTGAAAATGGGCTCTCCAAGTCTTGATGTGACATCCCCTAACGAGAACTCTTTCAGGTTGGCGAAATTCTCATGCAGAACGAGAGAGTCAAGCTCGGTGCCAGCCGGCCACGAGGTACCAGTAGCAACCATGTCAGGCCATTCAGTGGTCTCATACTCAAGTGCTTCGATATGCTGCTGCTGTACCATGCCAAGGAAATCACGAATTCGAGTGGTAGGTTCCACCTTGACTCGTACGGGCGTGGTGTTTAGACACATTCCAATTACTTCATCCCCTGCATCCGGTTGAACGCCACGACAGTTTGTAATCTGCCCGAATAGCACCTCAAGCTTTCCAGTCTCCTGTGCCAGAGTATATGCCCAGGCCGCCTTGATGGCTGTCGCCTGCGTGATCCCAGCTGGTGGCTCTGCGGGCTTACACTCCTCGTGATGAACGGCGTAAGTCAGCTCTTTGGGGTACCCTAGTCGCGGGAGCTCGGTGATCTCAATGTCTGTCAGAAGGTTCTTCCAATGCTCCAGGGCCTGTGGTGTGCGCATCCTCGCGCAAGTCTGTCGGTAGCTGATGAAATCTTCCTTTGGGCGGTATTTCAAGGCGGCTCCGGAGTCAGAGTAAAAGGTCTCAAGCTGCTTGAAGATGGGACCCAAACAGACACCATCGTATTGAGAGTGCGCCAAACGCATAACAAAATTGGTTCTGCCCGAGTCATGGCTGATCAGGGTACATCCCGCTGTGATTTGACTCATCGGTGGTGAACGTTCCCGATCCTGCATAATCCAAGAATGTGTCCAGTCATTCAGATCAGAGTCGGCGGGGGCAGTAACCTCTGTCCAGGAAATATCAGCCTGACGCAGGATTATTTGAACTGTTTCTTGTTTAAATGGCAGGAAGATCGACCTCAGGGCAGGGTTCACATCGAGGAGTTGCTGACAAGCGACTCGAAGTCTGTCTACGTCGACAGAACCCTCGAATTCCATTGGAAAGTAGTCAATAGTTGCTGCTTTTGTAGTTTGTGCTTGCATGAACGTGAGTGGCAGCACCGCCTGCACTTGGTGAGCATTTAGCCCAGCCGGCAGACCCTGCTGCACGAACTCGGTTTTGAGGCTCGCAAATGGACTTTCCCCTACGCCTGCACCGTTGACTGCCACATCGGATTTGCGAATTACTTTCGCCAATGCCGCAAGGGTTGGCTCATTGAACACATTAGACACAGTTAACGTCAATCCCTGGGAGCGGGCTGCCGAAACAACTTGTCGGGCCGTGAGGGAATCACCTCCGATACGGAAAAAATTGTCATCAAGGCCGATCTTTTCAGATGGTAAGCCGAGAACCTTCACGCAGATCGACTGTAGGGCTTGCTCTTCGAACGTTTCGGCTGCCCGGAACGCAACCCGCACTTCGTCGACGCCGACAAGCTGGTCTAGTGGTCGCTGTGCCGCCCAGTCACGCAGCGCCTTGCGATAGACTTTTCCACTAACCGTGCGAGGGAGATGATCCAGTTCCAGGATATCAGCAGGGATCATATACGAAGGTAGCGCCTGTTGAAGCCCGGACAAAGCTTTGCGAGCCTCTACGCGATGTTCTTCTCTCAAAAGAATTCCAACCGGAGTGCCTGAAGGCGACTTGTTCATGTTAGAACAAGTGAACGCAAGCAAAATTGCAGGAGACTGCCCGCCTTCGACTGACGCAGCAGCAGGTGTAACGACTTCCGCGACGACCTGCTGAGACGGGAAGTATGGCCGAAGGCAACTCTCAATTTCGCCGAGTTCAATCCGCTGCCCTCTGATCTTGGTTCTGGTTCCTTTGCGACCGACTATCTGGAGAGACCCATCTTTGCAGTTATGGCGAACCATGTCTCCCGTAAGAATCCACTGTCGCTTCGACTGTGGGGCATAGTCTTGTTGCGGAGCCCAGACAGGCTCCTCCACGAACGTCGCAGCCGTCAGCTCAGGATTGTTGATGTAATAGCTTCCCAAGGCAGTGCTTTCGATCAGCAACTCGCCGTCAGTTCCGATAGTACTGAGCCGATTGTGGTCAGACTTGTCGACCACCCAGTACCTTCCCGTGGTGGGGTTGCCAAGGTTACCCGACTCATAGGTAGGCTCATTCAATCGGCGGATATAGAAGGTGGAGGCTGTCTCGGACTGAGCATAAAGGCTGTACGGAGCTGACAATCCTTTCCATTGCGCGGCGTCGGCGCTGGTGATAGGCTCGCCGGCCAAGACAAGGGTCTTCAAAAAGGGGAGCCGGTCTGCGCGTAGAGTTCGCGTCATAGTTGGGGTATTCCAAGCCCAAGTTGCTTTGAACTTATTCAGTTCGCCTTCAAAGTCGTTTTCGAGGTCCTCTTCGGACGGAATGCAAATGCAAGCACCGACAGCCAGTCCTGTTAAGGTCTCGAGAATGTTCACAACAAATGCATATGAGACTGACTGGAAGAGCCGAGAACTTTGATCAAGCTTTGTCTCTTCACAGAACCGGGCAAGTCCGGGTCCAAATGATTCCCGATTAATTTGAACTCCTTTGGGCTCACCCGTGGAGCCAGACGTAAACGCCAAGTAGAGAGGGCCGGATCGCACGGGTCTATCAAAACGATCCACTTTCACCGCTGAGCTTGGTCTGTTATCAACTTCCGTGACAGGAATATCCAGCTTAGCAGCCATTTCCTTGTGACGACTATTCGTGAGGATATGGACTACACCTGCGATTCGGCACATGGTGCGTATCCTTTCAATAGGAAGCGACGGTGACAGGAAAACAAATCCCGCTCCGGATTTTATCACACTTAGCATAGCAGGCACAGTCGCGACCGATTTTGACAACAGAAGGCCCACGAACTGGCCAGGTTGTACGTTGCAGTCTTCGGAGACGAGATGATGCCCGAGATAGGATGCCCACCGATCGAGCTCAGCCCGAGTGAGCTCCCCATCCCAGGCAGATACCGCAGGTGCAGATGGATCGCTCAAGATTTGATCGTTGATTAGTTCGTGGGCACGTACGCTATAGTCGTCTCGCAGACCCTTCTCCCGAGAAGCATGCCACTCTTGCAGCAAAGCGAAGCCTTTTTTGCCTACTCTCTGGGCGTCCTGAATAGTTCTTTCCGGTCTTTCGATCGCGGCTTGCACAAAATCAGCGAAGTGGTTGAGCATCGGACGAAGAGCATTCGCGGAGAGAACACGAGGATCAAAGCAAGCCCGAAGTTTCGCTCCGCACGCGTACAAAGTAAGCGGATACTTTTCTTTGACGACCTCGGCGCTCACATCGTGAGTTTCGTCGGCGATGACTAGTAAATTGTTGAAATTGGATAGGACAATGTTGCCAGGGTTTAAGGCAGCGTAGCCTTCCAGGCCCATCTTCTGAAATCTCCGCATTCTGTCGTCATACTGCGTTGCCAATGCCATTGTGTTGAGAACGGTCTCTGTGTTAGAGACCCTCAATCGGAATGGACTGATGAATTGAGTACCCTTATCGGTCTGCCGGCCACGGTAAGCAACACCGAAATGGACTTCTTCGCTTTCCGTATAGCGAGCCAAGACAGCGCCCCAGGCGACCGGGAGCAGACTTGAAGGCTGGCACGACAAGGAGTTGAAGTCTTCGAGGAGATCTATATCCATCTGTTCCCGTTGCATTGGGTCACTTTTGAAGCCCTGAGGGAGTGGAGGGAATGCATGAATAGCGGACCCGTCGTCATCGCGTCCCTCTTTGGATGTTTGAAATGTATTGGCAAAACTCATGGTCAAAGTGGAAATGTGTAAACTGGGCAAAGCGTTGAAGTGTTCGCAAAAAGGATAAATGCACGTTACAAGGTTGGGGTTTTGCTGTAAAAGCTAGGTTCTAATAGGCATACACGATCCCTTTATGTATTGTGGATAGCTGAGAACTTGGCATGTTCCCAGCAAAGTTTGAGCGATCCGACGCCATCTGTCAAAATACAGTACAGCCATTTTACTCTTACGCTGGTGGGTCAAAACTATTCATCTGCTGATTAGCAATGCATCCTACCGAGAGAAAGAAATATATGGCACTGATGAGCTGGCTCGCTGTGGATCGGAAACAGAGCACCGAAGACACCGGACGTGACTGGTCATTTGCGAAATTACGAGTTTGGTTTAACGTGTGTTGCAAATGGAGGAAACATTGCATTGCAGGCTCAATAGTGCAGAACAGCTGCAAGACCACTTGCATAGCGATTTCGTGCAACGCCGGCACTAGTGTAAGGGCGATCCCCTCAATGTCGTCACTTGATCCGTGGTATTTTTCCTGAGGCCCATCCAGCTCCTGCGGGTGATGGCTAATCGCATGAGAGAGATCATCTTCAAGATCCAGCTTGCCCGAGTTTTCCATGTTTTAATCGTCGATTGGCAATGTCATATGTTCTATGCTAGTAAAAAGGATCGTAATTGTCAAATGGAAACAAGAGCTGGAATCTCCACAAATGAAAGTAATTTAATTAGTCGCGACACGACTTGTAGGTCGGTCAGAAATCTTTTGGAGGGACAAACGGGCTTCTTCAGCATAAATGACAGCAACCTGTGAGAAATTATCCGGTATTCCAGGGCAACTCAGAATTCCAAAACGTTACTTTGCAACAAATCTTTTCCATAGAGACGATTACTAAACTGAGGGCTCCGCGGAAGAGGTCTTCGTAAGTAGGATTCCTGCGCTTCTCATCGATAGTTGCATGTGAATAAGGGTCGTCGAACCTGCTTTAAGCGGCAACAGAGAGTAATGTAAGCGACGCTCAAGAAAAATCATGTTGGCAGTCAGCGCCGCATTTGTACCTTATCGTAAGGTGATGCTCGCCAGTATCAGGGTCCTTCATACCAGCGATGAACGAGTGAACGCATAGTAGTATTGATCTGGAAGGTCAAGGTAGCTCATAGATACCCCTGGTCAAGTAAACACCTCCCTCGGCCCCACAGACGATTGAACCGTATCTCTGGATAGGCAGCGGTAATTGTGGCGAATTTGCTTACCAACACTGGCGTCTAAGACAATACCGACCATGGACATTTGTAAAGTGAGGCACTAGGTGCCGCATTAAGTACGCCTGTGAGCATTGATGAGATGCGTCGGGTTGCCTGTCGCTAAGATCTTCTCCTTTGCCAAGGTTGACTGCTTCTCCACCGATCAGGATCACTCGAAGCTCGACAAACCTAAGTCTTTCCTAAAGAAAGCCCTGCCATCGGCCCTAGCTCTCCCCACTTGTGAGACTTTCAGGCACTTTTCCTCCTTTGTTTTCTTTTTCCTGTTCTAGCCAGCGGGTCTGACTTTCGCGCGTTTTGCATGTGCATATGAATATTGGATTTCTCGGACGCAAGCCACTGTGGGGTTTATTAGCCCCATCATGCAGGATATAATTGGATATCGAGAAAAAGCAAGTATTAGTAAATTAGGCAAGAGGGAAGGGAAAAGTGTGCATAAGAAAAGTAAGGAGCACGAGGCTGAATCAATATGCATTGCTCAGCTCCGCGGGTGCGAAGCCACAGCCGCCGGTGGGGTGTCTGCCTTGGCCTGGTATTTCTGGTGGCGCCATAGATTCGGCCGCTCTCGGCCGCTACATCACCACATTAAACATCAAATCAAATGACGCGGCACCCTCATACCCATGATTGATTCGCTGCTGTCGGACTAGGAAAAAAGCTTGTAGATCCTGATCTATTCCTTAGGCTGCTGCATACAGTACACCTTGACAGAATTGAGCGTGCATTGTAATCACAAGACGCAAGTTTCAGTCAATGTAAGGTCTAGGGCGTAGTCTCATAAATGACAAGGTATCATCAGATTGAAAACAAAACCTGGCTCTCAAACTATGACACCGTGCTTCAAATCAAGATTAGCATGTATCAAGCAGCCATTTTAACCGTAAATAATCAATCTAGACTCCTGGACATCCCTCATCATGGAGTCATCGCACCAAATTCAGGGTTTAGAAAATATGATGCATCTGTAAGGGGGATCACCTGAGCACCAAACCATCAAGTTAATAGAAGGTAGAAGCAGAAGCTATTTCACGCTGATAAGTTGTACAGCTACATCATGCATTGAAAGACACCACCGATTAGCCTTTGACGTGCAGAAGCAAGCCGCACCTCACTTGCTGTAGGCTCATACACTCATCACAGATCTTCATAGAGCTGAAGCTGAATCTGAACGGAGCCCTTGCGCTATTCCAGTGAGCGTACGCATGATCTGTGGATCTATAGTGTACACTGATTAAATAGCAGACATACTTTGTTATTCATATGTTCAAAATGACAATGGTAAGCAGACTTTAAGCTAACTCACGACGACTGCTTTACAAAGTTTGTTCAATTTTTTCAAGATGGTTCCCCAGGATATCCCGGAAAACATTGATTTGTTTGAGTATCTGTGTCTAAGAATCAAGCAAATTGGAATTAGGTCCGTTCACGGTGTTCCAGGTTAGTGAAGAAAAATTTCCAGTTCCGGAAGTACAATTGGCTAAGTCTCTTACAATGGATACGAAACAATAGGTGACTTCAATCTGGAGGCTCTAGACTACATTCAGAAGTGCGGGTTACAATGGGTTGGAAGTTGCAATGAACTTAACGCCGGTGGGTGAACCTCCAGAGCTCACCTTTCCAAACCCTAATCATGAGCTTTGTTTTATAGGCTACGCAGCAGATGGGTATGCCCGTATCAATGGCATATCTGCATTGATGACAGTCATGGGAGTGGGAGAGCTATCCGCTATCAACGCTATTGCTGGGTCATTCGCCGAGTATGTTCCTGTGATTCACATAGTTGGAAAACCAAGCCGGCAAGCCCAGCGAGAGAAATTTTGCACGCACCACACTCTAGGTGATGGCGATTTCACACTTTTCGAGGATATGAGTCGCAAGGTTTCATGTATGACTGCTTGTATCGACAACCTACAAACCGCCCCCGCCCTGATCGATGAAGCCATCCGGACTTGTTGGATCCAAAGTCGCCCGGTCTTTCTCTTCGTGTCTTCTGACATGATCAGCGCACCGGTCTCACGCGAAGTGTTGAAAACTCGCCCGCCTCTGGACCGGACGATACCCCATGATGACATTCTTCAGCACGACACGTTGGTGAAGACTGTGGTCGATGAGATTCGCAACGCGTCTAGACCGGTGGCACTGGTCGGGGGATATGGAGTTTCGCACGGCGCAAAGAAACATCTCAATGAGTTCCTGAGAGCCTTGGGGATTCCGGTCTTGACTACCGCCTCCGGCATCGGGATTGTGGACAGAACTCTACCACACTATCAAGGATTATATGTTGGCTCTTCCTCCCTTGAGGAGATTCTAAAGCTGGTAAAGCCAGCCGACTTGGTTATCAGCATCGGGAACATCCCGTCTGATTTAAGCAGCTCGTCCTTGAAAAGCATTGTTGAGAACCCCAGGCTGATTGACATTCAAAGAACTACGACCAAGGTCGAGTGCCAGAATTTTGAAAACGTCCACATCAGCAGTATTCTCATTGCGTTAACAGAGACACTCAGTCATGGCCTGGTACCCATGAGCCGCTCTTTCTGTGTCGATCATGACGAGAAATACGAGTTTCATGCTGCTAGTGTAGCTAAATCTGACGAACAAATCGACACTCCGAAAGGGAAAAATATGAAGAACTCTGGTCTGCAGCTCTTGAACTGTCTACGAAATGCTGCGATCATCCCTCGAAGAATCAGTTTCATACGATCATGGATATTCAACCGTGCCTTGAAGGGACGAACACCTATCACACACGATTGGCTTTGGAGCAACTTGGGAAATTGGCTTCAAGAAGGGGATATCCTCCTCACCGAAGCAGGCACGGCAAGCTTCGGAATCTGGAATACGACTCTTCCTCCTAATATCATATTCCTCGCTCAGTATATGTGGGCAAGTATCGGATACACGGTTGGAGCTTGTCAAGGTGCCGCCCTGGCAACGCGGGACTCTGCTTATCCCCAACGACGTACTATTCTTTTCATTGGGGACGGAAGCTTCCAATTCTCTTGCCAGGAATTGAGCACGATCATTCGCCTGGGTCTGAAACCAATCATGTGAGTGTGCAATTACTGTCATCTTTGATGCCAAGGCCACACATTCCATCGAGGAAAATGCTAACTCTCGCAGTTTTGTTATCTGCAACAATGGTTTTACCATTGAACGCTTAATCCATGGTGAAGAACAAGAGTACAATGACATTCAAACCTGGGACCACCGACTTCTTCCAGCAGCATTCGGTGCAGCACCGGGGACTTACGAGACACACCGCGTCGAGACACGGGAGCATCTATTGGACTTGTGGGGTTGCCAAACTTTCAACGACTGTTCAGTTCTTCAGGTAAGCGCAAATTCTCTTTTTGTCGATACACCTCTACTTTTTCCTTTCTGCCCCTGCATGCGCTCCAAGCTAAGATATATGCAGATCATTGAGTTGTGCGTTGATCAGAATGATGCACCATCGAATCTGGTTGCATTAGCGCAGTCACTGCGGGAGCGCAACGCGTCCCTCGCTTGAACCTGTCCTTTATTTTGGCATTTTATTTTTGCTTCGAACAGGAACGAAAAAAAAAAAAAAATCGCGCTCGTAATTGAGAATCACCGAAGCCGCTGCTCAAGCAATTTGCACAGCTGACCTTAATCAACCCAGAAAGCATGGTAAATTACAAAGACTACGAGGGCTCCAGAAAGAACTTGATCATGCATGAATTTTTGTGAATATTCATGCATGATAATATATTTTGATACATTAGAAGAGCATATTGTTGATCTCGGGATAAATCGTCGCACCAAGATAATTACTGAATCCTAGATCCTCTCTAATTTGTGGGGATAACCATACGATCTGCCCTCATACCCAGCAGTAAGCTTGCATCCTACTGGATTGCCCGAATGAAAGTTTGCGCCTAACAAATCGCACCAATATATTCACTTCATTTAAATTGAATTTTTGCTGTCAGATTGTCTCAATTGGAGCTTTGGCAAAAACTTCTAATCTATCTCACACAGGTCCACAAACTGGCGATCGACAACACTAGTTGGTAATGACCACGACTTTGCGGTTGATCTACAGTGCATAACCGCAGACTAGATCTACATGAAAGGCTATTTGAAAGTAGTTCGACGTCACTCAATACGGCGTTGCTGCCGAAGAGGTGCAGGATGATGGAACGAGGTGGGACTGCAGTAAGGATATTATGCAGCAAATCGCTAGTCCCAGCAGTGCTTGCCCCTAGCCGGTGGACCCTGCATGCCTATCATGGAAAGTCCTTCAGCCCTTCAGACTAAGCCTGTTTCCAATGATTTCTATTCTAGGGTAATGTGAGACGTGAGAAGATCTTCAAGATCTAGATTCTCAGCTCCCCAATGTTGCGCTCACCGTCATGTCTGGAATTCGCTTCTGGAATTTGTTTTAACGACCGGGAGCCAATGACCGCATGACACCTATCCAAAATCATTGGTTTGGGTCTTACAGTAATGGTCTTAAGTGCCGAGGTGCTTTTGGAATTCAGGTACATGGTAGTCGTATGTAAGGGGATTCATCATCTCAGACGCAATAGATTATTTGTAATGAAAGCTATGCTCATGCTATTTGAACAAAGGAATGTTACTGTCTGGCCCGACTTGCTCGTTCTCTCTCTAGTCACTTCCAGTCTTTACATGGGGCTTTGTCTTCATCAAATCTGACACAATGGTTTCGGCGACGGAACACTCCCAAGATTACCCAGTGACGAGTGAAGCGCGAGATGATGAGCCACTATTGGGTCACCCAGGAGATGTACCACACAAGCCAGATGATAGCATTTATCGGCACCTTTTCGCTGGTAATATTAAGCCTTCGCAGATCACTATACACCACTGACTCCAGAATTAGGGACAGCAAGTGTTGCGCAAGCAGGGATCTGGATAGTGAGGTTTCCAGCAACTTTTTCCCCGCCAGAGAACTGACAGATTCACACAGCTAGCAGCGTTGGTCTGGAATGGGTTCCTATCTCAGCCGCTGTCGTGGTTCACTCCGCATCCGGTACGTAAACACGGGGAAACGGCCTATGAGGCGAGCACTGACTGAGAGTATTTATATCAGCTACTCAGCGTCTCCGCCCTGCTCCTTCAAGTCCAAGCAACACTCATCGTACAACCAGTCAATACCCCGCAACAGAAGCTAAAGGGTGCCCGCGTCCACTACTCCATACAACTATTCAGCATCGTCCTTTTCATTTTAGCTTTTATCAATATCGAAGTTAACAAGGGCTCCTATCCACACTTCGCTTCCTTACATGGCATTCTGGGTCTGACAACCTACATTTCTATCGCGCTGCAAGCGGTGGTCGGGGTGATTCAGTACTTTTTGCCCACTGTCTTGCTTGGCAGCGTCGACGCTGGCAAGCGGATTTACAAGTATCATCGCTGGAGTGGCCATATTCTACTACTGCTGGAGATGGCAACTGTCTTGGCGGCGGTGCAGTCCACGAACAATATGATGGGACTACAGATTAACTTCTTGGGGGTGCTTGTGGCCGTTGTTCTGATTCTTGTGGGGGTGGGCGCAGGGATTCAGAAGCGCAAATTGGGGCTGTGAGATTGGCGCAGCGATAGGCATGGCTGGGGATTGAGCCGTTTAGTACCTCAGACCTTCTACCGGTGCATTTGGGCATGAAAGCATGAATTTTTTAGCTAACGGAATTGACCTATTGCCCAAAATAATGCCGATTCCTCCAAACTATCTCCTCTTGAGGAGCAGGTGGAGGAGATATTTCCGAAGGCAGCAAACTTTTGGGTCACTATTACGCATGGAAGGCAGTGTATTGTACTCTATTTGATGTGCACTGATGTTCTAATGATAATTTTGCACCCCACTGGTGTTCTCCGAACAACCATCGTCTGACTATACAAGCTAGCGTAAAACATTCTATACGTGAACATGGCTAGCGTATTGCATTTTATTGATGTGGGTATTACTCAGGCTTTTAGGCTGAGCTCAGTGAGCAAGAAGCGACGAGGTGCGAGCACTAAACCGGACGGGCGAAGCCAAGAGTTGCTATATAATATCCAGAACGTGTGCACACTATCCTAGGCTCTGCAGCTTGGCTTGCTCATCCTCAGTCAGCGCGCCGTACAGTTCTTGGAATCCCGGCTGCGTCACAGCCCGCCGGAAAAAGTCTGTCAGGAAGGCCTGTGTCTCGTCGTCCCGTTGGCGCACCCCGAACACACTCTCTGTTCCACCCTCGCCGAAGCTCATCAGTTGCTGCTTCGTCATTCCCAGTCCAAGGTCCAGCACTTGTCCCGGGACATCCTCCCAGTCGTCGTCACCGTCGTCACTCGCAGCATCATCTAGAGCTGCAGCCTGGGCGGCGTCGATCTCTTTGTTGCCCGAGGCCGCAGATAATTCTTCCACCAACACCTTGATAATCTTCAAGGGTGCGGCTACCGTGGTATACCGATCGGGGTTGGTGCGAGCCTGCGACCGAGTCTTAATGCGACCAGTGTCTTGGATGATGAGGTCGCCCTTGACAGGCACCTCTGCTAATCGCGGGTCTGACAGCTCGTATAGTCGCGCCAGCGCAAAAATGTTCTGCTTGATCTCGTCGTAGCCGGCAAAGTTCACCGAGTTCTCAAGCCACTTGCTGAGTACCACCGCTAAACCACTTTGGCCATCTAGGTTGACCTGTGCAAGGAAGTCCACAACCTCTCGTGCGCTGACAAGGCTCAGTCGGGCAAACACCAGAATCAGACTCTGGATGAACTGTGCCTGCTGGGCAGTTGCAAGACGCTGAGCCACAGCTTGGAGGAGTTGGGGTAGGTAAGGGCCAAGGCGCTCCGAGCCAGCCTTCTCCACTAACTCAGCGGCCAGCTGGCCGACCTCAACCGCGGCATTATCATCCACAGCTGGGCCGAGAAGGCGGTCAATAATGACAAGAACGACCTCGAGTGCCTCCTTGCCAGATTGAGGATCCCGCCAGGCCACGAATTGTGCGAAGTCGTGAGCAAGCATGTGGCGCACGGCCTCGGTTGCGGGCCGGATCAGCTCGGCCTCAGTAGAATCCAAGAGCAATCGGTTGAGCTTGGGCATCACGGTCTCCACAAAGCCTGGGGGCATGGGCTCGGAGCTACGCTCAGCTAGGGCTCGAAGCAGATCGGCCGCAAAGTTGGTCAAAGCGTTCTCTTCGGTCATGTTGCCGACGTCGATGGCGCCCATCAAGGAGGGCAGTACCTTTTCACAAAGACGCATGTAAGCTTCAGGGCCGTGCTCAGTGATCTGGTCCACAATGTCCTCAAAGGCTTCGGTGACAGTCATCGTGAGCTGGAAGTTTTCGGCGCCACTGCTAGCGATGTTGAAGAGGACATCAATGGCCACCGACGAAAGAACGACGCTAGAATCAGCCATGATGGTATCGCGGAGGGTTTCCGCAAGCGTGACCTTGAGATCGTCACAGTCAGACTGTTCACGCAGATCGTGCGCCGAGACGAACTCGGAGAGGGCGTTGATCACAGTTACTTGGAAAGGACGAGCCACACTAATGGGCAAAGATGGAATGAGATCCTGCAGGACTCGGATGGCAGCAACTTTGACCACTTCAGAAGGATCTTCGGCGATCGCCTTGAGAGTCGCCTCCAAATAAGACGTGGTGTTCCCCTGAAATCCTTGACCTGCAACCCGAGCCAAAGCACCAGCTGCGAGATAGCCTCGAGCTCGCAGGAGCTCCTCCTCCTGCTGGAGTGCGTAATTGACAAATTGTGTGAAGTGGTTGGCCAATTCGAGAGGGATCTCCTGGGAGACTTCGCCAAAGTCCCGGAGAAGAAAGTTGAGGATGCAAAGAGCAGCCTCACGAGCTTTCCAACTATTCGATAATGTTAGCTGTTTTCCATCAATATAAAGCGAGCTTCGACATACGAAGACGAGCTATCGGCGAAGAGGCTGTTCATGTAGCTGAACATGCCCTCAGCCGCCTTCTCCTTGAGCCATTCACCAGCCTTGATCACCAGATCGCCACTGCAAGATCTAGGAGTGTAATTCGCCGTGACAGAGGTCTCCTCTGACAAAAACAGGTTTACATCAACATCCCAAAGACCTTCCTCTTCCGAGGTGATCTGTGCATAAGAACTAGAGAGCTTCATGATCTCCACGAGCCAGCCAGAGGAGCCCGCAGCCGCGCCGGCATTCTGAAGTTGCTGCTGCAGCTCCGCTTTGACCGGAGGTGCTTTAAGCAGCGTCTGAATGAGATCCAATTCTTCCAAAACGAGGAAATCAAGCGAATAAGGGAGACCATCCACATCCTCGAGGCGACCTTGGCGCTCGTTCTCAATAAAGAAGTTTTGGTAGATTGGCAAGGCATTGTTGAGCTCGTCCCAGACGGTTGAGAAGTAGGCGGGGCTCTGGGCTGTCAGGAGTGCGGGGAATACTCCCCGGATTTTCATGAGAGTCTAAAGCGATAAATTAGCAGAGGTCCCAGTGCATATTCGAGAGGAAAAGCGCCAGTGAGTACCTTAACAACCTGAATCTTCAAGCCAATGACTCCGCGCCACTGGGACGCAACCTCGCCCGACTTGTTGGCTTCCTCGTCGGACGGAGGTTGGGGCAGAGGTGCCTTCAGAGTCGAAACAAAGAAGGGCGACCAAGCACCCAGCAACTCATCGACAAATTGCTTGATAGCCACCTTGTGTTGTTCCAAAACCATTTCAAATGTGTCGAAGCATGATCGGAAAACGGCGACGGAGAGGGCTCGCATCATAGGGCGACGAGTTTCTGAAGTGGCCACAGCGAAGAGGGCAGAGACGAGATCGCGGGCAACATTGAAGAATTGGTCCTCGCTAAGCCCAGTATCAACTAGATCCAACAGTACCTTCAGAGCTCCGTGCAGGGCGCTATCGGTGGTCGAGGCATCGTTGATGATGTGCAGCAACGAGGGTAGGAGTTCCGGCCAGTCATCTGGGAAGTCGGCACTGGCAATTTTGCTCACGGCATAACTGGCTGAGGCCTTCACTTTGCGTTCAGGAGTCTCTGTTGTTGTGGCGAGCTCGAGCAGCGCGCGGCGGATTTGTACCTTGTTGGTGTCGCTGACAAGCACCCGACCCTTGAAATCGTCGAGCATGGATGACCAGCCGGCACCGATGTAGGTGCGCAGCACGGACAGGGCCGACTGGCGAAGATTGACGGGAACGGATTCATGGGAGGCAATGGCTGTGAGGGAGATGGGGAAGGCTTCATTGGAGTAGAGGGATTTCAATTGGAGCTCCGCAGCCTGCCTCGTGGCGGTTGCGGAAGACTGGGTGTTTGCCAGGAGCGACAGAAGTTCTTGCTCCATGGCTGATGACCAATTGATCAATGAAGAATCGTGGGTATTTGAGGTTGGCTCTAGGCCGCGTGGGGAGATGAGGTTAATAAGTTTGCGATAAGGGAGACACGAGGGGCAGAGGGCGGTCAATCAAATGTTTGCCGCAAAACAAATATCCGCATCGATGCGATTCTTTGTTTAGTTGCCCGATTTCAAGATTAAATTTCCTTGTATCTGTCAGCTCCTCCTGATGATTTTCTTCACTTTTCAGTCTTTTTGATCTTTAAGTGGTAGTGAGGGAGGCTGAACTGAACTATAGCCTGACCCGTTGGTGGGGAAACTAAGTACAGAGATGACTCCTCGTCCACTGCAATTCACGCCAATTGCTTCGTTCTAATATTCATTTGTAAAATCAAACTTACAGGGCTAATTTTTATGATGATCTAAAATAGTCAAGCGATAAGCGCTGCGAGGGATGCCCTTTTAAGCGATGGAAAGGCTTACGGTGAGTACGTGCAGGATGTGCCTTTGGCAGGATACATCATTGCCGGGCTTTCTCTGTCAGATTTTCACTTGCCGAGGCATATTGCTCGCAGTGACAGAGCTGAGCATTTGATCCTTGCTTGTCTTGCCACCTTGTTGGCAACCTCAGGCTCCATGAAACAAGGATGTTAGATGGAGGGGCCCCGACTATTCGCAAACACCCTGACTTTCTCGGTTCGATCCGATGACCATTGAGATGGAATTGTATCTTGTCAAATTCTCCCTCGATTGCAGCCTTTGGTCGTTTCACTGTAGACATTTAACGTGAGTCGTTCCGATACCTCGATTACGGACAGCAGTTGCTGATGGACGCACTCCCTAAGGGTTGTGACTCTGGATTTGCAAGCTCAGTTAATTCCATCATGTTAAACGGAGCCAAGGCATCATCCACCTGGTATCCTCGCGATACTGGGGCCCCAAGGCTGCATGTACTGTTGTACAGTACTTGAGTGCGGATCTCGGGTGTCTGAAGCGAGCGGAAAAGGCACGAACAGGCATGGACAGGCACGGACACTTCGGCTTTTATGCACTTCAGGCGGATCGGAAATTAATCAAAGGGTAAGCTTGCGATGTGTTGCTTGACATTGACCGGTCTCATTGGGTGCCCAGTGGATTGTGGTCTTTCGGAAAGGACAGTCAAGTTCCACTGGATACAGAGTCTCTCAAAAAACTAATTACGACATGCTTTGAACACATCACATTGGCATTCTGGTTAGAAGGGCGGAGATGTATAAGGTATTCATTAACCAAAGATGCATCGGTTCGATCACCGTTGACCGAAGTAAACCTGCATACTTCAGCTTCTTCCGAGGGGAACCACGGAGAGTGCCCCTCACTCAGTCTCTATGATCACCGAGAACAGTGAAGATCTTGTAGCGGTGACAGCGAAGAAGCGAATGGAAGGTGACCGTGACGATTGATAATTGCGCCCGAAAGAGTCGATCTCCAGGGGTTAATTTGACCGGAGCGACAGACAGCGCCCCCGGGGATCGTACCCTTGTCTCAGCGACCGCCACTGCCGTCAGAGATGGAAGATCATCGGTAAAGCGAATGAGGGGCGACAGATGTGTGAAGATGGGTCTTTGGTACCGTTTATGTACCCGATACCGGCCTAGTACGTCCGATAGCTGCGGTCTGCGCTGGCGGAGGCTGTAATCCGTTGTAACGCAATGCTCCGGCGGGACCTTTTTTTTTCAGTGGCCTTCAAAAGGTTCGTAGGAGTGGACTTTTTGGTAATTCTAGGATCAACTGGTGTCCTTGGATAACTATTGGTACCCGATCTAGAAAATAAGCTTACATTCGGACTTGTGGCTTTTTTTCCCCTGCTCGGCTATGCCCCTTTGGTTCTTGCGCCGTTCCCAAGGTTAGTCCCTGGGCGTTCTATGGTTCCATGCCCCATATCTCTTTTAGTGTTATACCCGACGAGTTATTACGGATCTGTTTTTTTTTAACACCTTATTTCTTTGCGGCCAAGCGATGATCGTCCTTCGCCGCTAAAGTCCTATCATCCCACCTCACTAACTCGGTGGGGAAACCAAATCAAGAGACAAAGGGCAAAAACCTGTGCGCTCTGTGCACATACACAAAAGGCGGTACCTTGAGATACTATTTGTATTGTTCGACCTATTTTATTTTTTGCATTGACCTGCGTGTAGCATGTCGACAACAAAGGATGCCATAATTTCAACAAGCTCATAATACGCACAATCCATTCCAGGATATTACCAGATACTGATAAATAGAAATTATCGCTCAATGGCGCCGTAGAAAGGGAAAAAAATAGAGGAAATTGCGCCGGGCCCATGACGCAACCACGTGACGGGCACTGTGACCTTCCACTGACGGTGTTCTTCCCTTCCTGCTTTTCCCCTCGAGCCACGGGGGTACATCGTCTCTCAACGTCGACTCATCGTCTTTTATCTCTGTCTTGTTTGGCACCTCGTTAGCTACGTCAGTTCTCTGCCCGCGAATCCGCAGGTCACTGTCTCACGCCCCCTCCTTCCTCTCGCTTTGGAAACCACCCCTCTTCTCTCCAGGGAACATCATTGCTCCAAAAAAAGGGACCCTCTCTTTTTTTAAAAATACCTGGGATCTGCGCTTTGGTTTCTCTCTTCATCCTGCCCTCATGCTTTGAGGTTTTGCATCCTGTCGTTTTGTCCACCCAAGCGTATGTTCCTAGTCTCTTAAACCCCCTCCTCCCCTCCCCTCCTCAAGCCCTATATACAAGACCTCTCTCGATCCACTCCACTTCAACACACTTTCCTTCCCCGACTCCGCTAGGGGCTCTACATCTGCCTACCTTTCTTACCACCTCAGCCGACGATCGCAACCCTACCGCACAACTACTTTCGAGCCCCACCCGTAAAGTCGATGTGTTTGTTGGTCGCTAGCGGAAGAAAAATATCACATCACCCATTCATTCCAACAAAACATCAGGGTTGACCGAAGATTTTAGAAAGGCAGAGCGATGATTAGCTTCAGGGTGGAACATCATTCAGATTCTTCGAGACTCCGTCAAGATCACCTTTACCGCGGAAACGACGCTGGATCGTTCGACGGCAATGCCGATGGCCAGTGAGACCAGTAGTTCCACCACCATGACCACTTTCTCCGCTCCGGTCCCTGCTACCAAATCGCTGCCCACCAATCAGTCGGCGCTGGCGGCATCCTTTACCAACTTCCTCACCGTCTCCGTCCACCAAATACTTTTCCTGCGATCCGTCTACCCACGCGCGACGTTCCTGCCCGTGCGGGCATACAATTACCCTGTCCGGCAATCCCGTCACCCGAAGGTGTGTGACTATATCAATGATGCATCGATCGCCGTTGGGACAGAGATCTTGAAAGGCACCATTACCGCCGTCAGTATTATCATCTCATCTCTCCGCACAAATCAACCCCTCGAACGATACGCCTTTGATTTGTCGGGTTTCCCTCGGGCACCAGCCGGCGAGGTGAATACCACGTTTGAAAGCCGTAATGATGATTCATCTCTACCAGGTGCCCCCGTTTCAGACCGGGGCCCCGCGCCAACCTCGGTCGATCTCGAGTCACAATTCCGGGCCTGTTTGGCTCGTCTCGCGTCCGCTTGCGCGCGATTGACCCCACTGCCGCGAGATGACGAATTCAGCTTTACCGTGTGCATTGAAGTACGGGAGGACGCTTTACCCCCGGCGGGCACCACCAAGGAAGAACAAACATGGATTGTTGCCGAGCCCGGCAAGGTGCACCTACGATCCTGCACCGCACCTTACTCTGTGTCGAAAGTACGCAACGGCGAGCCTCAGCGGCCACCCGCTCCGGTCTCGAATGGCCGCGCCAAAACGGTACCCGTCCGACGTGTCGAGGCTGGAGAGCTCCGGTTGGAACTGTGGGTAGAGGAGGCACGACAGAAGTTTAATGAACCGGTGGAATCAGAACAGCCGTCATGAACTTCAATTATCTCCTTGAATTGCGGGGGGAAAAACACGGGAAATATACTTATCAATTTCCTCGATAAGGAAATTGGTTGTTCGCTGTTTATCTGTTCACATCCATTTCAGTCTCATTCTTGATTTAGCGTGACCAATGATCGAACATACATGATGGACGAGGGAAATTAAGAATTGCCGTCTGCAGGAATGTGGCGCAACTATATAAAACGGGGAGCGGATGAATTTTTGGGATTCGCATGGCATATTTACTTACATAGATCAGGCTCATATCTTTTCCTCTTTCTTTGGCTCCTCTTTGATCCCCTTTCCTTTTCCCTCCAGATCTCCTTTCCCCCCCGTCCTGGTTTCATCCTTTGATACTCTTTACTCTTTCTTTTCATGACACTGCTTCTCCGTTCACCCTCTTTCTCTCATATACTTTCACTGGTCGCAGTGTTGCCTCTTTGCATTACACTGTGCTGATCCCTGGGTTTGAACTCTCCTTGCTGATCTTTATTGCTGCGGTCTGGCCTCTTTTTTCATACCATCTCTTTTCTGTATCTCAGTCGTCTCCTACATTGAATATCTCAAGTACATGACTCTCTTCTTTTCTTTTTTCCCTCTAAATATCAGCCAACTCAGATATCTAGCAAATAGTCCTCCCACCGACTTGCTTCGGTCTTGCGTCCCGCATGTGTTGATTATTTGCGTCATTATTGTCGTTGGTTCTTGGCATGGCATTTGAGTCCCAATGTATGCCCGAACATTCTTGAATGTGCCAATTTTTGTCTCTTTTTTCTTGAGATACCCTGGGCTACTTCTTATTTCTTCTTGTGCTCTCTGGATGAGCCCATATTGATGCGCCCTCAGCTTGACTGGTAAGTTTCCCTATAGCTAATCAGATGCGCAACATAGTGTTGTGAATTTGATGTATGATGAAGAGGAGCTTGTATTGCATGACTCAGCTCGAGGAGTCCACTCTTAGTCCGTTCAGAGCTTATGGTTTATTTGCGCCAACCACGCCCGTAATGTCTCACTGGGCACTGCTCTCCCCCACAAGCGCCTCCCCCCACTTATAGCGATGGGTTGTTCTCATCAATACTCGCCTTTCGACTCGTATGGTATCTATGTCTTATACTCGGCATGTTCCTGTCGAGCCCGAAGTATCGGATATTTAGCTATAAGACTCCAAAACCAGAGCCGGGGTATTTACGTTGTTGCCCTGCACCGGATGACTTGCGTCATTGACGCGGACCAAGTGACCCCATGCCCAAGCCAAGTCATGAGACCGATCGAATAGGTAATGATTCCAAGGCTGTCTTGAAGAACTTATAAAAATATTATAGATTAGCATTACATAAAGGACCACCTGACCCGCCCATGCCCTACGGGGAAGAACTCACCTGACCCAGCATAAAGCCCTGTTACGTCAAACGGGTCTAACCGCCGTACAAACGACCTACCCGCTTGCCGTCGCTTGTCGTCGGCCCGAAGAGACGAAGCATAGAGGGCCCCATTCCGGAGTCCGGACGAGGGATACGCAAACCTCGAGCGGGGATGGCACTGATTTCGGAACCTTGGGATTGGCCTCGTGTTACACTAATCAAAGACCTGGCAAGTCCGGAGTCCATATATCAAGCCGACTGAAACCCGTGGGTTGGTATTCTGGAGACAATTATCCACTTTCAACTCAACCCCGGATTTCTTTTCTATCCTGACTAATTTGACGTCTTTTATTCGAGAGAAAACGGATTGTCAGATCCCTTGAAACTCAGTCGAGACCTCGAGGTTCCATCTTATGCTTTGGTTGTCCAATAAAGTACTTTGATCGATTCCCTCCGATTTGATTTTAGCGGACAAAGCTCCGCCGAGAACCTTCATTTCCTTCCTGGCCAACTTGCCGTTTCTCCCCCCTTCCAATCTACACCTACCAGCACCGTAGTCCAAGATGATTGCCAAAGACATCCCCTCGCTTCCAATGGGAGATTCCCCGGATCTAATCCTGGTCCCTGCCACTCCTGCAGAGCGCATCGCCTCCATCAAATTGAACAGTATCGCCTGGAAAGGACCCTTGGACATCGACACTTATATTGCGCGCGAGAACCATCTTCTCGAGCAACGACTGACTCGCGATGGTCTGACATGCTGGATCCTGGTAGATCGTACGGAGCCCGAAGGCACTCGCACCATCCTTAGCTCCTGCGAGTCCTATCGCAAGAAGGCACTCCTAGCGCATGATGGCAAGGTCGAGGAAGTCGGCACTCATGGTATCGGGAGTGTTTACTGTCGGCCCGAGTTCCGGGGGAAGGGCTATGCGAAGCGGATGCTCGAGGAATTGAGTACTAAGCTTGATACGTGGAAGATGGAGAACGAGGCTCGGGGCAGGGCACTGTTCACTATTCTTTTCTCGGATATTGGAAAGAAATTCTATGCTCAATTTGGGTGGCGGCCTTTTATGTCATCCCATGTGGCGTTGCCAGCTGCCCAAGGGGGCGGGGCGGGCAAGACGAGGGAGTTGTACGCGGAGGACGTCAAGAGCAACATGTGTAATGAGGTGGTTCTTGCTAAGCTCCGAGATCAATTGCAAGCGGCGTCGCAGAAGTCCACTGGTGCAAAGGTCGCCATTGTGCCTGATTATGATCATTTTGTATGGCACTGGGCTCGAGAGGAGTTCTTCACTGAAAACATGTGCTCGCACCGCTCGCCGCCTATCATCAAGGGTGCTGGAAATGACGATGCTCGTGTGTATTGCGCGTGGAACAGGAACTTTGGCGAAGAGCCCCAAGATAATGTCTTGTACATTCTGCGATGGGTGTACGATGAGCCCGCGACCCCAGAGGAAGAGCAGAAGTTGGTTCAAGCCATGGCTGGTATATTGAAGCGAGCTCAGCAGGAAGCACACGATTGGGACTTGAACACAGTCGAGTTCTGGAACCCGACACCACTGCTGCAGAAGGCTGTCACTTTGTTGGATCCGGATGCGCAGCTGGTGCACCGTGAGAAGAGCAGCATTTCCAGTTTGCGCTGGACTGGCGCTGAACATGGACTTGGCAAAGATGTGGAGTGGTTTTTG
This sequence comes from Penicillium sp. IBT 18751x, assembly GCA_028828935.1. Classification (NCBI taxonomy): domain Eukaryota; kingdom Fungi; phylum Ascomycota; class Eurotiomycetes; order Eurotiales; family Aspergillaceae; genus Penicillium; species Penicillium sp. IBT 18751x. The sequence goes on along the minus strand of JAQJZS010000010.1, from coordinate 950,589 downwards.
AACGAGAAGTACACTTGGTGCTAACCACTTTTCGGAAGTCATGTCGGGGTTGTTGATGTTGTGGTCTCATTTGCGAGGGTGGATCTCATACTTTTGGGCGGCAGACAAGATCATCATGTTCCTAGAGGGGCCTTGGCTCCATAGAATTGGGACTTCATAAACGAATGCAGCAGCGCTCTGGTAGGTTGCCATCAGCGGCGACTTGAATTTTTGAGCAATTCGTGCCAATTCCTTGTAGTCTTCGCTTTGGCGGCGGTCGAGGACGCAGCAGTCGAGGATTTGCTGACGTGTTGCCTTTGTAAGGGCTCAACATAGAAGAGTGTCGTAGGATCAGGACTCCTGTAGCATCCATCTGGCAGTTTGGAAAGAGTAGCTTCACCTCTCCATGCTTCAGGAAGACAGTCCTTCCAACTCCGCAGGAATTCACTGCGTCCAACAGCAGAAGACGCCGTAGGCGCGATGGAAGCAAGATAGGTCTCGCCTATCCATTTCGTAACTTCCATTTTATCAAAGCTCGCCCCTGTCAAAATGTCAGATCAGAAGCCCTCAAAACGAGACACCCATTCCACAAACTCACATTTGATCTCATCAGCCAACACTGGCCTTTCATCCGGCACACACAACCTCCTCACCACACCCTCAAGTAACCCTCTCGGGAACGGCTCCGATTCATCATCATCAAGAACAGCCTTCCACAAGTCCGCAACAAGAAACTGTTTCTCCAGATCAATCCCCTGCAACAGTGCCCCCTCCATCATCCTCTTCCAAACCTCAACCTTCATTTTCGAACTAGGCCTCCAACAAATCTTCATCCTGTCGTCCACAAACGCACAGATCTCAACCCACCCCGTCTCACACTGCGCCGCAGAGACAGGGATATCAGCACAGACCTGATCCCTCAATTGCTGAATGCCATCAGGTCCCAAGGCCTCAGACTCATCCATAGCGATATCTCCATCATCATCCCCAAGTCGACGATCATATAAGCCCAAGCTCTTCTCCAGGAAAGGAATCGCCGAGAATCCACCAGGCGGAATGTGCAGCTCCAGCGTCGACCCGCACTTTGCAATCGCCGTGACCGCCTCGTCTGGTAATTTCAAAGCCCCAGAATCACCGACTTCGTCTTCGACAATTTTGATATCAGCCTTCGAGATCTGCCCTTCACTCGGTCGGACAATATGCAGCGAATTCGAGGACATGACTTGGCGAATGCGGTATGTTTGCGTCGGCGTGCACAGGTTAACGTATTCTTGGCCGCTGGCGTCAGCTACAGCATGCGCGAGGGCCGCGGAAGGGGATTTGAGCTCGAGTCTAGGGGGTTTTTTGTGTTAGTTGTGTGAAAATTGATGTTGGGTGTGCACTTACGCGGGAGCATCTTTAGATGTGAGCAGATCTTCGAGCTCAGGTGGGATTTCTAGGAGTCGGAAGCCTTGCTGCGGTTGAGTGTTGGTGAACAAGATGCTAGGTGTGCCTTGGGTTGCCATTGTACCGGTTAATGGCTGGTCACAGCTTAGTGATTTTGATGGGATGTTGGAGACGCGGGAAATTTGGGGGACGCGCTGAACGCGCGACCGGGCACAGACCACCGTTTAATGGGGTTTCTTCACCCGAGTCTATACTCCCCTAGGAACTATATGCTTGTATGCTAGGAGTAGATACAGTCATTGTTCATGGTGTTCATAATTTGGGTCAATACTTGTTCGAAAAAAAATTTATTCGCCGTTTATTTGAAAACACCGCCCATATCACGCCATCTAGTATGCTATCTAAACAATGGGAAGAAAAAACCGGTAATTAGGAAAGACCACTGACAAGTAGGAATGAGAAGATACAAGATCGACGAGTCCTGTACTATCTGAGAATTGCAAGTATAACAAAAGCTTCAGATGGCTGATGCCAAGCAACTCGGTCTCGAGCCGGAGACTAGTAATCCAGCCGGCTGGATGATTTCATAACAGAGCCTTTCGGGTCGTGATCGAAAGAGACATGACAGGAACTATCACCGACGGCCTCATTCGTTCGAAGAGCCCTTTGAAGCATCCTTGGCCGGCTGAGCAGCAGGACCATTTTCGGAGCCCTTGAGGTTGTCGCTGGCTTGGTGCGAACCAGCCTTGGAATGGGCCGCCTCCTTTTGTTCGGCCTCTCGCTCGCGTTCTTCTTGCTCGCGAGCCTGCCGTTCCAGTTCCATTTCTTCCATGTGGCGCAGATCATCAACACTGGGCTCGTACAGATGCCAAATTACATAGTGTGGTAACCCAACCACCGAGAACTTCATGCGCTTGGCCATCTAGAGCACGTTAGCCGTTGTACATGCGATCCTGGAGGTTATGCTTATTCTTACCTTGCCAAATCCTTCAGTCTCGGCATGTTTCTCGAAGCTGAATGCTGGGAAGTGGACACCGGCGCGGAACACACGAGCTTTCGCCAAAATGCTAACACCACCAATGCCATCCAGCTCCATCTCCATATCCGGGTCGCCATAGGGATCGCGGAGGTAGGCGAGATGAGGTCGCCATGTCGCATACTCCGCATACCCTTCGACAATGACAGCGTCCTCATCCAGTGTATCCGCCAGCGCGAGGGCTGTTTCTGACTCCTGCCACGAGTTCAAATCGTATGGCTGCTCTCCACCCAACCAGTCCGGAAGCGGCCTCCACACATCTAGAAGTACCGATTAGCCTAAGTCCTTCCAGTTCAAATGGCCGATCAACACATACTTGGAACAGTGACATCCTTGTTATGGCGCATCAGATCCTCAATAATCGTGAATGGCGCCGTTTCCACGTCTGCATCTCGCCAGTAGACCCAGCTGTGTGTCGGACGCAGGGTCGCACTCAGTAACCAATTCCGCGCCTGGGCCATCAGTTTACGACGGCTGGCCTGAGCCTCGAAACCGTGCCGGCTCTCGACATCCTGCTGCACTTTCTGGCCGAAATCCTTCTGGATCACTGAGATCTCGCCAAACGCCATTTTCGGGTCTGGGTCATTCTGCACCTCTGTGAGCATGCGCGACAGCGTCTCGAGGGTGTCATCGCGCGAGTCGGACACGAGGAAAGCGAGGTCGATGAGATTGTGTGGGTATGTGAGGTTCCGGAGATGCGAGAAAAACATGGGCAGGTGGGAGGAGGCATCGCGCAGCGGGGTGAGCATGAGGACACGTTCTCCGCGCTCCCAGCCCTTCTCTGTCCCCTCCACTTCCGATAGATCATAATATCGGACCGTCTGTATTTGTAGGTCCTCTGTGCCGTGGAAGAGGCCGAGCGAGAGGGTAGGAAGGATCGCTGCGCGCCATGAGGGGAAAATGAAGATGAATAGTAGGAGGGAGATGCCGCCGAGGAGAATGAGTCGCTGGAAGAGCTGCCGTCGACGGCGGAGCGCAGGTTGTGAGCGAGGCTGAAATCTGGTAGGGGTGGCTGATTAGCTTCTTGTCTTTGAAGATCGACTGTCCGATGCAGCCCATGTAAAGATGTACGCGTCATGGGACGTACTTGTTCGGGGAGATGGAAAAGGTGCTGTCGCCGCGAGGATAGGCTGCATAGCCCTTCGGCGAGGCGTAGTGCCTATTCATGTCGCTAGCAGGCGTGCAGCATCGGGTTCTGGGCAAGTGATGAAAGGCCTTGGCGAGTCCAGCCCGTCGATCTCAAAAAGGCCAGCTCGAGGTGCCAGTACCAGTGCCAGGAGAAGGAATTGAAGAGGAACGAAGAGTTAGCGATCTGCAGATTGACAGAAGAAAGATGACTCTCTTCCGAAAATTCGAGGCTGCCCGTGTTGGTCCAAGGAGTGTAACCCGCGATGTGGCAGGTTTCACGGCTCGCCGCTCTCACCGAATCCGGCGTCCGCTTGCAGCCCATCTTCTTATCTTTTCGAGATCCATCAATTTACATGCTTAGTTGCGCCAATCCATGCCATTGCTTTTTTTTATGTACAATTCAACCCTTGGGTCATCACGGCACCTTCACTTTTGCTCTTTCTCTGATTCTCCCCTTTACTCTCGGCACAAGGTTGGTCCAGGGCTGACGGACCCTGACGATCCTGGTCCTTTCCCATTGTCTTCGACCTGGCCCATCATTTTGACCAGCACCTTCCCCATCGAGGACCCATCTCGTAGAGTTGCTATGACGGATCCGGCCTCATACTCACTATCCAGTATATAATACCGTTCCGTTTGACAAGTCTCCACCACGCCCGGTTGAAATGCAACTTTGGCGATGACCTTGGCCGGAACATTGGCTTTGTTAATCGAGCTTCGAGATACCATACGCAGAAAGGGTCTCAGCCCCGATCGTGTCTGATGTGCCACCCGAACTGACAAGGGTGCCCCGGTTCTCAATTTGCTCTCGCCAGCCATACCGCCGGGGTCCAGGGTGAAGATATCAAGCGCGATATTACCCGTCTAAGGTAGTCAGCATTGTGAGCATAGAATGTAGTCGGGATCAAAATTGTGATCGGGCCAGACTTACGCTGGTCAGACTCCGCCGCAATGCATACAATGCCACACTAATGAGTAATTTACTGCTTCCATACCGGATATTTCCTTCCTTCGCGCTCATCGGTGTTCCGGGCCGTCGATCGTCCCGGTCGTCGCGGTCAAAGTAGTCTAGTCTCCCATAGGAAACTGTTGAACAGCCTATGTTGACCACTTTCGCACCTCCGTCGGGGGTTCCGTCGCCTGCGCGGAAGGCCTCAAGAAGTCCGATGGTTAAGAAGAATGGAGCGACACAGTTGGTCTGATATACAGGGTCATACCCATCAAGGGTTGGCTCGTCAACTGTATAAGACGCAATGGCGGCAGAATGAATGAGATCAACCACCGGCGGGATTTCATTTCTTCGCACTCTCTCCACTGTGCTTTGGGCGAAGTCGGATACTGATCGTAGATCATTTAAGTCGAGGGTAATGACCTCAATCGATCGCGGACCGATGAACCGGACTTTGGATATCAAATTGCGAACATCTACCCGTGTGGTATCTCGCACGGTCAATAGTATATGAGCAAAAGGTTGAGTTTTGGCGATGGCAATGGCGATCTCAGATCCCAATTGTCCATTGCCGCCCGTGATGATCACGGTGCCGGTCAGCGATCTACCCATGACACTTTGGAGTTGCGAATTTTCTGGATTGAACGGATGCCAGATGATAAGAGGTGCGTTGCAACTTCAGCAATGGCTGGTTGATGTTTTTTTTACAAAGAACCAAGGGTTAGAACCCAAGGGAAAAAAATCGGATGCAGATCCAAGGTTAGCATGCTAGCGTCTCCATAACAGACTATATACGGCATTACAGAGCTAAGGTCTGAATCCTAACCCCTTGAAACCAGGGACCAATGAATTCCATCGACCATGAGCGGTGTCAAGACCGACATGTCTCAGAGGTGAGCTGAGCCCGTGTTTTGCAGACGAACGAGTGGATCAATCAGATGCGGACACAAGCGACTGGCTTTTTTAGTGCCACATAGTGACGGGGCGAAGACAACCTAGCGGAGACGCTCCGATGAGTTGGCAATTTACTGCCCACAGAGAACTTCATTTATATGTGTCAGTGGTGAGACGCCCGTCCAAGGATATCAAAGGATCGGAGGCTGCGCTCGCGATCGTGCGAGATCCGGCCGCTGTGGGACGTGCTTTTTTTAGCCGTTAATCCCGAATGCTGATCTTTCACCCGTCTTTGTCCAGACAATGTAGGGACTCCGTACACATGGCCCGACATGGCGCAGCACCTTGCATCAGTAGCCGAGACTTGTGTGGATGACAAGTCCTGCCAGCAAAATGTGCATATAAATGACTCGGAGACCCCGCCTCGGGCGGAAGCTTCCCTTCCCTCTTCGTCGGTGTTGGCAATAAAATCATGTCGGCTCCGTAAGACGCAATATCATTGTTACCGTATCGGATTCGTTCGGTGTATCATGCCAGCAAATTACGCTTGTTTACAACGATGACCCAGGAACCAGAATCAATAGAAAATTGCCCGAGTTCAAACCGCGGGTCGACCCCAGGTACCACTGAATGACGTCATATGGACCAAACGAAGGAGATTCGTTTCAACTCGTGCCCTTGGACGTTTCCGCGTTGACATCTTCATAGCCTTCGGCAGACGGGCCGCTCACATATTGAATGATACCCAGAACCATTGTGGCTTACAACATACGATCCAGTATAATTTGATGGCGAAAAACCCTAGGGCCTTCAGGCAATAACCGTCAAGTAAGATCGCTCTAGGCCCATTGCCCCACTGGGGCCACCGTATTCCCAACAGGGTAGTCGTATGGTGTTTAAGTTCGGGCGAAAGTTGACTGATATGCCCTTATGTTTCCCATGGCATCGATCGTCACTGATAGAAGTTGAGCGTGATTGGAAAAATAGCAATGAGCCAAGGACCAATCGATTAATTGCGTGACATGTCGGGCTTGGAAGTTTTTAAACCTCTCAGAGCATAATCGATCTTTGCTCATTCTGGCGATTTCTCGGAATGTAAGAGATGCCTTTGAGACTTTCTAATGGCCAGTGCTGGATGAAGCAGAAGGGGTATCGTAATCTTTCAGAGCCTTTTCCTGCTTTTACAAACCTCAAAATGGCTTTAGGCGTCGCGAATGCAATCTGAATGTAGAAAGTATTGACAAAGAAGGAAGTGCCATTCCATCATCAATTCAAACAAGAACATTCATTTAGAGACATCCACCAAGTTCTTGGCATGCATCTCTCTCGTCGATAAGCGCCCGGAATCCCTTTTCAGCCACCTCATCCACCCGAATCTTTCTGCTAAGCATTGGCCGTGGCTTGAATTTACCTTGAATAATGATACATTAGCCTATGTGCCTAGAAGCAGAGACTTCAGCTCTCTAGAAGTAATGGCCTCAATTACCGCGTTAACGTCCTCAAGGCCACAGAAGCCCCAGTAACATGCTTCTCTCCCAAGACAATATCAACAAACGCATTGAGACTTGGCTTTCCCTCCCACAGCAAAACTATAACTGCTGTCTCGCATACACGGAGTTCCGCCATCACGGTATCAAGTCCAGCTTGAAATTAGAACATTCGAGAGCAACCGATGTGCCTTGATCTTCACCAGTGAGGGCTCTTATTTCTGCAACAGTATCCACTTTCTTTGGTTTGAGGGAGTGAGAGGTACCAAACACCTGTGCAAGTTCACGTCGCTGAGCTGAAATCTCCACAAGGATGATTGATTGGACGTCTCGTGATTTGAGGACTTAGACCAGGGCAAGTTCCATTGGACCGGTCCCTACAATCAGCACAGCATCGTTCGATTGGAGAAGAATGCGGCTGACGGTGTGCCGTGCAACTGAAAGGGGCTCTACCAAAACTGCAGAATACCAGTCGGATAGATGACCGGCGTTTCCCGGATTGTATCATCATTCAGATATCTAAATTGAATGACAAAGGCACACTGCTATATCCAATGAAGCCTAGACTATCATAGCAACTGTGTTTTCCCACGAAGCACCTCCGGCATGTGCCATCGCTGAGATTAGGTTTCACCGCTATCTTATCACCAACCGTGAGTCTAATAACTCCGTCTCCTAAGACTTAATCTTGAATCGAATAAACAGTTAGAATCGGATATCTACAGAGTCTGTTGCTCCAAAACCGCTTGCTTTTACTTGATCGCTAAAGCAAATAGGCTCCTCAACCTCATGCGGACGAATACGTTGTCTTCTATGGAAGCGAACGGCTCGCGTCTTCACTCGGATCTTGACAAGATGCAGAAGATGCAGATTGCGATAGACCAGAGAATATAAGCGGAGAACGAGGAGATCTGAATCAAAGACATAAGTTCTATTTGAGATAAATTGGTTCTGGCGTTCAGAAGTCATTGTGAACCCGAATATTTCAAAACGAACCGAGGGTGGGGAGGAACGCCACTCCCCGTTTACCCCGTGGGGTAAAATCACTCTCATAGCGAGTTCCACATTTCGATGGAGACAGTCATAAATGCAAGGCGTCACAGAACGAGTCCGTCATCATCTAAAAAACCGAGTGATGTGGCCCGGATCGCAATTTGCCTCGTGTGCGTCCAATCCTGACGCAGAGAGCTGCAACTGAGAGAACAGGTTTAACATCAAATTGAAGACTAATTGTACGATCCTGGCTTTAAATCGTGATAATCAAGATCACAGGAATGATTAGGCAGTCACATAATTGTATTTGTTACGAGGCCAGCTCTAAGAAAAAAAAAATCAGAGGCTTCTATGGCTTCAGTTGCTCTTCCGAGTCAAAAGCCCCTTCAAAGCCTCCGTCTCCCCTTCCAGCTTCGAACACCGAAGTCTCAACTCATCCCGTTCTTTCCGCATAGCTTCCAGCTCGTCCTCAAGACTCTTCACCCGATCCAAGCGTCTCTGACGACATCTCCGGGCCGCAAGGGTATTCAATCTCCGCTTTTCAACGCGAGAAGAATCTACACGGCCTAGGACATCATCACCCTGTGATGTAGTAGGGCTAGAAAGAGACGTTGCGACAGATGCGTGGAGTTGAGAGACAGGAGAGGCATGTGAATACCCGTCTAGAGTCCATGTTAGGGATGAAGCCTCTGATGGGGATAATCGGAATAGTCTTACCTTGCGAATTCACCGAGCCGGCAACATGAATGGAAGGAACAGGATTGAGTTCACTCGATCCCGAGTCCGAAAGAGAAGCAAAGGTAGATGCCATGCCGTATCCCATATCGTTCCCAGAGGGATCGACGGCGTCACAGGCGGGATACGGCGTGGCGTTATCTATTGAGAGGAAATTCCAGTCGGTATCGGCAAAAGACAGATCCTGATCTGCCCAAAGTTCCGACTCTTGCACAAGATTGTCAAAGGATTGGCTGTATGCCACAGCCGAGGGTATTTGATCCAACGGCGGTGCCAGGGACGAAAGCGGATATTGATGATGATTGAGGTAGTCGGGAGAGAGATTATACCAGGACAGAGACGGCCCCTCCAACCTTTCGACGGTTGATGGAGGGGCGAAGCTGGGCGGGCTGCCAGAAGATGATGGTCTGCTTGACCGCCGCGGCGCTGGAGCAACTGCAGGCCGACATGACTGGATAGTTTAGACGGGCCGGAGCGGGCCCGTGGCGCGTAAAAGCTTGTATAGAAAGTCGAAGCTTGTGTCCTCTGGGGGACTGGGAAATCTGGGCTCGGTCACGGATGCCGAGGAGTGGTGTCCTGAGGACGCAAAAGAGGGGAGGAGATAGCAAGTGATATACCTGGCGGTGGATTCCTAGGAATCGGCGCCCGCTGGCTCAGGCCTCCACTGGATCCGCTATAAGCGACGGCTGATTGGTGGATAGCAGCTGGACTCATCGTGACTCATTTTAGTGCCTTTCAATTGACCAGTCACCTTCCTCAAATCGGGCCTTATCCATGCATGACTTTGGGGTTGACTGGGCTGGGTCTACGGTGGTGGCTATGTCGCCGCCTTATCTCCTGAGAGGGTTACATTTGACACTATCAGGGTCTTCGATGCCACAAAACTCAGGGGCTAACATTCGGTAATTATTACACGTGATATTAGGTCCAGATTAAATAAAGATCCACGCAGCGCTCCTTTAGCACCTGAGATGCTCCACGTGTATTGAATTGTAGAGCTCAGGTTGACAAATATCAACAATGGGGGCCGTTCTCGTCTCGTATGAGGTCTTTGAATTAGAGCAAGATTGCCATTGCGAAGAGACTCAAACCCAGCCACGCCCCACGCCCACTTTCTTTGCTCGCGGAATTGAATGCCGTAGAAGTAGTGGCTGGACTGGAGACGGTGCTGAAGGATGATGACGAACCAGCAGCCTGACCAGTAATAGATGAAGCCGTAGTCGGCATGACATTGGAAGAGGTAACGTCAACCTGAGAGGAAGTGGTCTCCATCACGAGCGAAGTGGACTCTGCACTAGAGGAAGAGGTCTCCATCACAGGCGAAGTAGAGGGAGAGGACTCCACCACAGGCGAAGTAGGCTCTGCACTAGAGTAAGAGGACTCTGTCATGACTGCCACCGTAGTGGTGGCTATCGGCGTGGCGGTAGTATCAGTGGCAGGAGTTGCGCTGGGGGTACTCTGTGTCTCTGGCTGGGTCATCGCAACAGTCGTCGTCACCGGTACCAAACCTCCAGTGAGTGGTGCGACAGCATACGGGGGGTCGAACATTCCGAATGGACCGCACGCATTGCAAGGCGAAGCCCAAGATTTGACGGGCTCTGGAGCCACTAGAATAGGATCACACCTGCCGTTAGGTGCCGCCGTCGCGATCACAGAAGGAGCTTCCGTTTGTGGGCAATCTTTTCCAAGGTCATTCAGGGTAAGCTGTCGCGTAGCTGAATTGACGAGATCAATGGTCGAGACCTGGTTCAGGTCGAGAGGGAACACTAAGCTTGTGCCCGAAGGCCCAGCGCGACCGGCGGTGTTGTAGCCATAGATGGTGTTGATCACCATATACACCGATGGCGAGGTACTTTGTGTGGCGGCCAATGTTAGCTTCATGAACAGTAAAAGTATTAGGAGGAGATCTCACAAAGTGTAATCCAGATGCGAATTGACGTATGTTGACGGATAAACGAGTTGTGGCTGGTCTGTTGGCCAGTAGAACAAGTTTACAGTTCCCACAGACCTTTTAGAATAAGTCAGTAAGCCTTTTCCGGTGTGATATTGTTTTTCATATCACTCATAAGAACGTACATGCTGCAAGTGGTCGGACAGGGATTTGGCGCTACTGTGATGGTTGTCGGTGTAGTGACTGTATCAGTCGTCGTGACAGTAGTAGTGTCCGTAGTTGTTTCCGTAGTAGTGTCTGTGATTGTATCCGTAGTAGTTTCCGTAGTAGTATCCGTGACAGTATCGGTGATCGTGTCCATGATGATGTCCGTGACAGTGTCTGTGGTAGTGTCCGTGGTCGTAGTAGTCGTTGTACATGTAGTAGTAGACCAGTCTGTCGAGACTATTGACACTATGATGGTAGTGGTGACAGTACTATTGAAACATGCTGTCGAGGTGATCGATACGTTTGAGGTGCTCGTCGATGATGGCACCACAATCGTAGTAGAGTTGACAGTGATGGGATCACTAGGATAGATGGGTGAAGTAGGCCAGGTATGAACCTGCTCAGATGTACAGGTCGTCATCCCGCTACTTGATGAATCGTATATTGGGGAGTGAGGAGCGTGAACAGCTTCGCAATGTTAGCGTCGCCCGAACTCGACTTTCTTTTCTTTCGACTCAGTACTTACCAGAACTCTGAACAGTCTTTGTCCAAGAGATGAGAAGCCCCAGCTCTACCCATAGTTGCAAATGAGACAGCATAGCGACGGGTTTTCCGTGACTAACGAACAACTATGACAATTTGCAGATATATGGTAAATGCTGCAGTTGAGCGATGAACGGCAAAAAGAACAGGGGCCGGTACCTTTCTAGGTCCTAGAACCAACAAGATTTAAATGCGCAATGGCGTACACTCTGGCCGTACAAGATTGACACTAAGACCTCTTCGTGAGTACGAGCTATTACCTCTCGATGCGGTCATTTTGGCAAACACGAGCGGCGTCTTAACTCAGAAGGGCAATGACAGGCAGTCTACTAGCCTAGAAAGGTAATGATGCTGAGAAGCACCGACCATGAAAAATTTCAACCACATCTAGGTACGATGATGAACGAGGATGCCGGTTCCTGACCTGAAGGTGGAGCAGGTTTTTGGTGACCCTCAGCCGGTTTTGCGACCCCGTCCGTGCGGGCGATTCAACGTGTCAGGGTCGCCCGTTGCCCCTGAGCTCCAATTGACAATGCCGATCGCAATGAATTAATTGGTTCGGAGGGCTTAGACTCGGCAGTGAGGTGGCAGTTCAAACCTAATGGCCTGGACCATGTACCTGGCAGGTTCCTGTCGCCACTATAGCCACATGGTGGTTTCCCCGTCGTTACTGTAACCCGTAACTGATAATTTTCCAATGCGACTCCTCAGCTCGTCAAGATGCACGCGGTGGAAGTCATACTACAATTCATCTATATAGTTCCTTTGATGTTAAGATGTTCGGCGACTCACCTGCTTGAGCGCTCTTCATCCGCGCTCGTTATCTCACCCAGCGAATATTTGTGACTTTCTTCCGAACTTCCTTGGAACTGGCTTTGTATCGTTGGCTAATATTCAGAATTAGTGAGGGAAATGATGGTCCCTGGAGCAGCTTTTACCTCCGAGTTGGGACTCCAGAGCAGTCCGTCCGAGTGCTTGTCTCTACAGCTTCGCCGGAGTCAATGGTTGTCTTGTCAGACTATGGTTGCGCCAGTTCAGTGTTTCCCAGCGCGCCATCGGACTGCGCAGTTTCTAGAGGAACTTTGTTCAATGCGAATCAATCCTCTAGCTGGCACGAATTGGGTCTTTTCGGTATCAACCAGAATGGGGTCGGTCTCGAGGCCAACCTTGGATATTATCAAAGAGCAGAGTTTGCTCTAGATACCCTAAGTGTTGGTCTCACTGGCCCGACACTCAAGAATCAAACTGTTGCCGGGATCGCAACCCCTGAGCCCTTTTATCTGTAAATATGAAAAATAACCCTCCTGCTCTATGCATGATTCACTGACCCCGAGCATCAACAGTGGAATATTCGGCCTTAACTCGCAGCCTGTCAATTTTACCTCTTTGGGAAATTTCTCTTCGCCGTCGTTCATCACGACCTTGAAAAATGAGGGTACCATTCCGAGTCTCAGCTGGAGCTACACGGCCGGTGCCAAGTACCGTAAGTACGCGGGTGCCAAAGGCAAATTCTCGCAGTGGATATAGTCTCTAATTTGAATTTTATCTCGAAGGTTTAAAAAAAGTCTATGGCCAGCTCATATTCTCTGGATATGATGCATCACGGTTCACTGCCAATTCAGTATCATTTACCATGGCTGAGGATATCACCCGTGACCTGGTTGTTTATCTTCAGTCCATTAGCTACAGCGGATCAAGTTCAGCCACATTACTATCTGAACCAATTCTGATTTTCATCGACTCGACTGACCCCAACCTGTGGCTACCAGGCAGTGTCTGTGATGCCTTCGAACAGGCTTTTGGGCTCGAGCTTGACAGCAAGAGTGGTCTATACTTGGTCAATGACACTCACAACACTGAGCTGCTCAATTCAAACGCGCAGGTGACATTTCGACTTTCCGATGTGGCCTCCGGCGGAGATACTGTGTCGATCACACTTCCGTATGATGCTTTCGCCTTGACTGCACAAGCACCGCTAGTCGAAAATAGCAGCTATTATTTCCCGTTGAAACGTGCAGCTAACTCCACCCAATATACTTTGGGTCGAGCTTTCTTGCAAGAAGCGTGAGTGCAAAGCTCTCAGTACTGTGTCATGTGCTGACTTTTCAGGTATCTCTCGGCCGATTACGAGCGAGGCGTCTTCAATGTATCGGCATGCGCCTGGAATGAAAATGCCCAAGAAAACATCGTCACGATTACTTCCAAAGATTCCGATTCATCGGCTTGCTCGGGAACTGGATGTTCATCCGGTGGTAACAGTTCGAGCGGCTCTTCTCCACTCAGCCAAGGCGCCGTAGCTGGTATTGCGATTGCGGCCTTGGTCGGAGTCGCAATTCTCGCAGCAGTCCTCTTCTTCTTCATCCGCCGTCAACGCCAAAAAGCGGCATACAAAGCGACCCCGCCAGAGCCAGACGTCTCTGTTCTCTCCGGCCCAGTACACAACGCCCCTCCTCCCGACCCGTCAGACAGTTCCGCGCCGCATTCAAGATTCTGGTCTCCTGACGCTATCTTGAGCGGTACCAGCGATAGTTACAATGGCCAGAGTAGTGGTAGTGGCGGGAACCATGAACAGAGTGTCGATGAGAACGGCATGGAACTAGATGGGGACGACACACAGATCCAGCCAGTCTATCACGAACTAGCTGGCGATGAAGTCCAGAAGACCGGGTTGGAACCGGTAATGCAGTCGCCGCGCTCCCATTACGTATAACGTCTCGAATCGCATTGCCCAACAGGCTTCATTTGTGAGGCCTGAGGGACCAGACTATAGCATGATTGCGGTTCGAGAGAGACTATGATAATCCAAATGAAGTATAACCTTTAATTATGACCAGAGAACATACTTTGTTTCTTAGAACAGTCAAAACAAATGTAAGAACGAACTGGTGACGTCAGCGGTATGTTGCATACTGCATCACGTGATGCTATCGCACTTCTTGATCGGCTTCATCGTGACCCCGCGCTCCCTTGGGTTGATATTCACTTAGTGATTGTTCAATCTGCATTTAACAAACCCTTCTGTACTGAACTCATCTATCGTCATGGGCATCATGGGACACCATAATCTCGACCCTGTCGTCGAGCCTATCGCCTTGTTCGAACAATTTGTCGCGGCGGAGCCGCAAACAATAGTCTTAAGAGAAAAGGTACTCTCCGTCACTGGGGACAGCTTTGATATCAAATTGGCCAATGGGCAGACACTTTTGAAGGTGCATGGTGCCTGGGTCTCACTATCTGGTCGCAAGAAAGTCGAGGACGCTCATGGCAAACACCTGTTTGATATTGTTAAAGAGCACTTGCATATCCATTCGACCTATGCGATTGAAGACACGCATCGCAAGAAGATTTGCGAGGTCAAGAGTAATCTGAGATGTAAGTAAGGTCTTTTGTGATCCAATTTCAATTCCAATGACAAGGGGAACTCCCTATGTTACACACTTGACTAACTTCACTAGTGGTCGGCTCCAAAGCCACTGCCACGTTCACTGATCGCAACGACAAGGCAGTAACTTTCACTATGAAAGGTGGCTGGTTCGATCGCAGTGCTGATATTGTCAATGAGAAGAATGGCCAAACAGTGGCTCGCATTGATCGGAAGTTGCTTAGCGGCCGCGACCTTGTGTTTGGCCAGCAGACCTACGCTGTCGTTGTGGCACCGGGCGTGGACGCAGCATTAATCGCCGCTTTGTGTATATGCTTTGATGAAAAGAACAATGAGGAGCGCGGCGAGTAGTGGCACTGAAATACACAAGACAGCCCGGATGGGCGGGGTAACAACCTTTCTCCCCAAGCATGTTCCAGGGTCTTTGCGGAATTTTCCTTTTCCGTTATATCTTTACAAGTCTCATGCTTATCTTGGAGCTTTGCCTAAGAGCAATTCTTCTTCAGTATGCCGTATCGTTGCAGTGTTTGTATTGCACGTGACTTAATTGGGCTGGACAAGTATACTCCCAATCTCTCCTCGCAGCGATTTACATTAAGAATACATGAGGTAGACAAACCTATGAGGATGCCGCCTTAGTTTTAGATAATACTATTGTTTCATTACCTTGCATCGTAAACAAAACCAGCGGTATCCTGCTGTCCTATCCGGCCACTCTTGAGTGAAGTATAAACATCGCAGACAATGAAATTAAGGAGCCCACGGCAGTGCATCTAGGGCAAGAGACGAATTGTGGGCGAAGTCTATAAGTGACACTTGCGTACACCTTATTCACTGTTCATGACAATAATTTACACCCTTAATGCAGCTCATGGTGGACATTCTCAGCTGAGTCATCAGAAAAGGGCCGACCGCCGAAAAAAACAGCTTAGCTTGCGGAATTCGGTCGTGAGCGCGATTTCAAAATGACCAATTGCTCCGACTAATGCCATAGCATTGGGATCTCCATGAAGTTGACGCCCTTCAGGTGTGTGGCCCTATTGCGGGCCCGAAGCGTAACCCCGCGGGTCCAATCGATGACACAGATCCGTGCCCCTCCTCGAATTTCTTTTCTTCCATCACCTCCACGCGCATACACCATGGCGACCGCAGCAGCCCCCGAGTCTTCGCTCCTCTCCCTCCTCTACCGTTCGTACCCGGCCGCCATCTCACCAGATGCCACCGAGCTCGACTATGTTCACGCCTCGCCCAAGATCTTTCCTCAGGTGAACTTTGGCGAGGCCGAGAACGCCGATATCAAGCAGTGGTTGTCCACCGTTTCGGGTCTCTCGACTGCCATTACCAAGGACGATAAGTCCGTCTATGAGAGCATTCTTGCCCAACTGAATACCCACCTCGCTTCGCGCACTACTTTGCTCGGTGCGAAGCCTTCGGTCGCCGATGTTGCCGTCTACGCTCTGCTCGCTCCCATCGTCGAGAAATGGTCGTCCGAGGAGCGCACCGGTGAGAAGGGATACCACCACATCGTGCGCCATGTCGACTTTGTTCAGAACTCAGATGTCTTCGCCCTGCAGATCCCTGACGAGGAGAAGGTGAACATCGACGTCAACGACGTCAAGTTTGTGCCCAAGCCCGTCGACCCCAAGGAGGAGAAAGAGCGCAAGAAGCGTGAGAAGGCTGCTCAGAACCCCGAGGCTGCTGCTGCTGCCGCCGAAAAGCCCCTTGTCGTTGGCCAGGGCAAGCCCGAGCAGAAGGACGGTGCTGATGCCGCCCCCGCCGGTGCTAAGACCGAGAAGAAGGAAAAGAAGGAGAAGAAGCCCAAGGCTCCCAAGCCTGCGCCTGCTCCCGCTGCTCCCCCGTCCCCCTCCCTTATCGACCTCCGTGTCGGCCACATCCTGCGCGCTGTTAACCACCCCAATGCCGACTCTCTCTACGTCTCCACCATTGACTGCGGTGACGCTCCCGGCAGCGACAACACCTCCTTGGACGAGGAGACTGGAAAGACGGTTCGTACCGTGTGCTCCGGTTTGAACGGCTTGATTCCTCTCGCCGAGATGCAAGGGCGCAAAATTGTTGCCGTCTGCAACCTGAAGCCCGTCACCATGCGCGGCATCAAGTCCGCCGCCATGGTTCTGGCCGCATCCCCCAAGAACGACGAGTCGCACGCCGGCCCCGTCGAGCTTGTCAACCCTCCCGCTGACGCCCCGGCTGGTGAGCGTATCTTTTTCCAGGGCTGGTCTGAGGGTGAGCCCGAGAAGCAGCTCAACCCCAAGAAGAAGGTTTGGGAGACCTTCCAGCCTGGTTTCACCACTACCCAGGACCTCGAGGTTGCCTTTGACAGCAGTGCCGTCCCCGTTGCTAAGGAGCAGGAGGGCAAGCCCGCCCTTGGCAAGCTTGTCACTGCTTCTGGAGTTGTGTGTACTGTCAAGTCCCTGAAGGATGCTACCGTGCGGTAAAGAAATCATTTGTGGTTGGATGATGACCGATACCAAAATCTCATAAAATGCATATTGACGAGAAGACGAAAACAAACTCAAAATCTACAGTACCTTCAGTTGTTCATATATTAAACGAGCAATGAAGACTTTGAATAATTTTTTCATACATACTAAGAAGACGTTGATGGATGATTGAGGCTCAAGTGACGCTGCAAGCTGCTGTTGATGGCAAAGTGTACGACAACCATTTGCTTTTCACATATCAGGCGTTCGTACCTAGCTTATGCTGGCACGGGCACACGCACCACCATGTAATGGAAAGCCATCAGAACTGGATCACTTGTCTATGTAATGAACAGCGATTAGTCTGAATACAATCATATTCATCTACCAGGCATCAGTTATATGCTTCAATCGTACTCCACGTCATCGATGTACCATGCACCGGTGGCACACAAAGCTATGAGATATAGTGCAGCCAGCCTTGACGACGCCTAGCCTACCCTCTCTTTATATGCTGATGTATTCGCATCTCCACATTGTTCCCCGGAACGGTGGACCAACCACTTTGCATCTATTCCCCGCACTGACCCCCGCAGATGGAACAGGCAGATTCTTTCTCGTCCCGCCTTAGCATCACATGGAAGTAAAGAGAAGGGTGCCCCAACCCTGCTGGCCCCCAATTCAGAAGATTAGGCTACGATGAAAAAGGGGCAGAGGACCCGTGAGAATTAAAAACCTCGAGATCGCCAATACTCAGCAACCTATGAGCACCTTTGACCAACATCCGCACAAGAATCCAAGTGACGCTTTGTTGGCATCTTTACATACCTTAGAAGCGTTTGAGAGTATTGAGTCTATCTGACAGCCATCTATCATTGAATTTGAAATTCCCTGGGCAAATGGCATCATAGTAAGTGTTATTGTTCGGAGCCCCAATCTAAGAGGAGGAAGATCGCAAGCAGATCAAATCCAAAGGAGAACAAACGTGAGAGACCCCTTTCACAGACACTCGCTGAAATTCTCGCAAGCACAAATTACAGTCCATCCCAGGAGATAGCGATCGTCAAGGCAACAGTAGACGCGGTTCCGGCAGTCCTCCATCTTCTAGATACCGCAGTCGAATGGTTGGTATCTCACGACAGAAAGGGGCAATGGGGAACAGCGCCATTCTCTGAGAATCCAAAACGCGCCGAACAAATCCGAGACTTTGCAACAACCGGTCACGGTCTATGGCTGGCTGTGAAGGTTACTGATGACTCGTCCATGCTGAGCCAAGATCGTATCTCTGATACCCACCCCGCAACTCTGGACGGAGAAACTCCGGGCGTCGTCATGGGAGCACTGGCTCTTGGAGAGAGGATGCCTTATGTGCCATCTGTCTCTGAGCCTGAACTGTACGTGAAATTGTTAGTGACGGATCGAAGATGGGCTGGGAATGGGATTGGCAAACGCCTGTTGAATCATGCTCGTGATATTGCCATTGGAGCTGGAATTTCGTTACTACGGGTGGATTGTTATGCAGGTGACGATGGCAAATTGGTTCAGTATTATGAGTCTCAGGGATTTAAGCGGTCGGAAACTTTGAAATTGGAAGGCGATTGGCCTTGTCAAGTGCTTGCCCAACGCTTAGATGAGGTGAATGGCGAGGGGAGAGGTTGATGTTATTTTTGCCGAGGCATGATTAATTGATGGGAATGAACTTCCTAACCCGTGGACTAGATACATAAGGTAGTGATAGTCTAGAGTTCACTCCAGTGTGGGAGACTGGGCAAATGACTCATTAACAGAACAATGTGGAAATTGAAGGAAAGTTTGAGACCAGGTAGATTCTTCATAGATGCTTTCCAGAAGTTAAGGGCAGTGCCTACTTATTGCCAAGAGAATGGGTGTTGCTAGAATCATTTTGAGCAGTGTATTATTACATGCAGGTGATAGTATCCTGTTTATGACTGCCCAGAGGGCTATGTTCTATGAAATTATCCACCGTCTCTTTCAAATCATCTATCTTTGTACACCTGTCTGTGGAACTCCCAAGGCAAATCACGCGGGAGAAGCAAATGCAATCGAAGGACCCCGCTGATCAAAAACCACAAACAAAGCTTTCAGGAACACATCACCAAAGATCATCATGCTCGAGCCTGAACTCGACTGCACGCCACCATAGCAGACTATTACTGAAGTTAGCAAGGCTTTCTGAAACATAAAAGAGGAGAACTCACCTTTTTCTCCTGTCGTAGTATTCGTCCCAATCTCCTCAAAATTAATGAATGAGCCAGGAATAGTCGCCTGGTACTTGTTACCCAGCGCAACAGTCAAGTTAGGCAGGTCTTGATTGCAAGGGAAGACGTAGCCCCCAACACTCGACGAATGCTGAGCATTAGTGACACTTCCATAGTAGGCTTCCAGCATCTGGGTGGGAACAAGCATCAAAGAAGTACCGGTATCAGCGATAGCAGTCGTCACACTGCCGGTTAGGGTCTGCAATGAACCACCTCCCACAGCGAAAAATCCCGACTCGAATTGCCAGTATCCTTTCGAAGAATCGACGCTGATATTAACTAGGGAGCCGGTGTATTTGCTGGAATCGATCTTTCCGAACTCGTACTCGCCAACGCCGTCGCTGCGCAACAGGGATGTGAAGACAGGTTCTGCAAGGTTTGGGGCGATGTTGTCGAAGAAGGTCTTCTGGGGACCTGGCTTAAATGTGTTCATGGATGAGAATCCTAGGCCGAGCAGGCCGTTTGAGTTCGTGTCGGAGACGAATGAGGCCGAGACGGTCGAAGGAAGACCGATTGCTTGGTTTGTGATGGTTGCGCCGCCAATGGAGACAGTGTCTCTGCAGACCGTTCCCTTGGCCCAGGAATTGTCGCCGTATGAGATTTCGAAAGAGCTGTCTGCGACTGCCTTGTAGGTCGTGGACTTGCTGGGATCGTAGACAGTATGGCCCGATGTATATGATGAATTCATGTTTGAGTTCAAAACCCACCTGCGTTAACATGTTAGGTTTCTATCGGTCCTGAGGCTGAAGATGTACCGATTCTGGAAACAAATGTAAACTTACATGTCTGCGGAGCCGGTATCAAAGTCCATCGGGATACCTTGACCTCCAATGGTGACGGTAGAGATAAACTCCACGTCGCTATTGATAGATTTCGCAGCGACTTCTCCCGTCTGATCGTCTTCGCTTGAACCAGCGCTGGTAGAAACGGCACTTTTAGCGGCATTGTATGCCTCAAAATCAGTTAGATCCACATCGATGAAGGTAGTCGGGGCGAGGCCGAATTTGCGGTACGCCTTGGCCAGGGCATTGGGTCCGTTGGGAATATAGTCGCTGCGCTTGACTCGCTCAACACGAAAAGACCGGCTTCTTTGCTGAGGAGAAAGGGCTGTAGGTGCAGCCAGAGAGTCATAGCTCAGAGAGAGAAAAAGTACAAGCGAAAGTAAGAGACGCATTTTGTCTGATCTCGAGTGGAATCAAGTGGACCAGCCAGAAAAGCGACGAGGAAATGGTTGAGAAGGGAGAGTAATGATGCCTCCGGGGCTATAAAAGAGCGAAATAATTCACCACGATGTGTCCCGCAATTCCTCTTGCTGAAAGAAGTGAATGTCGTCGGGACCAGGCACCGCTTCGGACTTCGAAGCACCGGCAGACTGCTAAAGGAGAGCAACAGGCAGCACAGTGCACCAAGCTCCGAACGGTAAAAAAAAGAGAGAGAGAGAATGAATAAAGAACGAAGAATAGCTCCAGCTTCACAAAAGGAGAAAAGAAGATGCTAATCCCAGGCATCTGGATTTTATAAAAGCAAAGGAGCCAATCCACTCGGTCCACGCCACAGCGCCTCCAAAGCATGGTACGTGTGGTGGACTACGTAGCCGTTTCTGATCCTCACTAAAGCGACGCCATTCACCTATCACGGCATCTGCTGCCGCGACAAGCCCTTGGCCGTGACTCGGTGTTCGACTTGGCTGGATTGACAGCTCGAAATAGAGCTGTCATCAAGAATAAGGGCATGGTTCCGAGCTGGGGAACTCCTGCGACCCTCGCAATACTCATAATTCTGATACAACGAGGTGTTTGGCATAAGTGGAGATCTTCTGGGCGCGTAGCTTTGACAGATGAGACCATTCAAAATGCGGATGCGCCGGTGTTCGGTTGATCCTGAAACACCGCTTGGCGGGTAACTCCCCAATCACAAGGTTGGGAAGTCGCCCCCTTGAAACAGTGCAGTAACCGCAAAGGTTGGCGTGAGGAGTTCAGGAGATGCCTAGAAGGGGTTCGGTGGCTTGGCTTAATTTATGTCGTTCTCTTGTCCGTCAACATTGTCGCTATTCTCCGTTATAGGGGTCGGCCCGGCCTTGAGTCCAAGCGGTCGAACTTTACTACATTGGCTTGTTTGTTTAGTGTATGACATGAATAAAGTCTTCCGATCATTCAGTAATCTAAAAGAATTTCAAGCCTTCCCCATCTAGGGACAAAAGGGTCACAAGGGTCTGCGGTGCCTCTTCATCGTGCATCACTCATTAACTGTCCACTTGAGGGGACAGACAAGTGCAATGCAAACAAAACACGCCTTGGTGTATTAGGGATAGCAATTCAAGCACTTTTGGCGGCGCAATACTTTTCGATCTCGTAAACACCCATGTTAAGCCTAACTTCCACAGTAGTCAGGATGATATAGGATAGCCAGTGAGCTACACACTACACATTTCGATCCTGCAGCCTTACGTGTATTTCATCCTGAAAACGAAGAATACCCCTGCACTTTTCAGCTGACTTGGACCCTGGTCCCGGAACGGCAGCTTGGAGAGCATGGGCCATGCTCCTGAGCTTTGACTGGCGGAGGTTATTCTTGTCTCGGTAAATTGCAATCTATTGATTGTCAGCGAGTTTCACGGCCATGCTCTCTGGCGCCTTATATCATGCACTGATCTGCTCCTGGCAGGCAATAGTGATGGTTTCTGTCCTAATGACGATGTGTCTGTTGACAATGTAAAGGGCCGAGAGCTTTCTAGAGGAATCCTGGGGAAAATAGCCAATGAAACTGTACGAGCTGGAGAGATGTGTAAAAGATCGATTTACTCAGTGGGACGAGTATGCGCTTTGACATGCGAAGATTTAATTAGGGCAATTTCATGAACTGACAGGGCTCATATGGACAAAATCCCAGACTCTTTCCGGAATGCAAAAACGGGAGGGTGGAAGAGTAAGAAGGCCCCTACTGATAATAGTCAAATTACCATGACCAAGAAGCATCACGAAAGGCGTCCATCATTCATCCAAGATCACTTTTATTTGGAAGAATCACAGTGGTAAAAAGATGCAGAGACAAAATACTGGAAAAGCACTCCTGAGGAGGCCGGCAAAGACACAATTAAGACCTCCTGTGGAAGGTTCCTTTTGCTCACGCGTTCAATTCAGGGATATATCTAATCGAGCAGGTAGGAACGGCATCGGAGCTTTTTCGCCGAAATGCTCCACGTGGAGAGTGCTTAAAACTTCCTATCCAGGAAGCTTGGCATCGGATTAAGTATCCCGAACCCTTCAAGCAAGGCTCGCGGGGCAGCTTACCCACAGCATGCTATCATCCTGATGGGAATTCTTCAGTTCATCCGCTGCAGAATGTCCGAAATGGTCAAGCGGTGCGGCAGATCTTCTCTCAGAGCTCGGCAATTACTAGGGTGCATAAGTATAAAGAGAAGATGATGGATCCCTGTCTTTGTAGAGTGGTTTACCCCGGATTTTGGTAAAAATGATAGTTATGATCGGTTTCACGGTACTATGGACGCTGGCCGTCCAGATTGTCGCCAACGCAGTCAATAAGAGTGCACTTGTGTCTTTTCCCGACAAGCCTCGCGTGTTCATCTTGTCGGATATCTCCAATGAGCCCGACGACCAGGAATCTTTAACCCGTTACCTGCTCTATTCTAACCAGTTCCAGACTGAGGGTATTGTCGCTGTCACGTCAACATGGCTCCCCGATGAAGTTCACCCCGAGGCTATGATGACTGTCATCGATGCCTATGGCAATGTCACCGGTAACTTGAATCAGCATGCTCCCCTGGATTCGCCCTATCCATCGGGTGACCACGTCCGAAGCCTTGTGCGCAAAGGTGCCGCAGTGAGTAATATCTTATTCCTATTGCGTTATTGGCGACTCTGACATGTTGCCCGAAGACCTATGGAATGAAAGCCGTTGGAAGGGATATCCCACTAAGCGACGGAGGAAACTTGCTCCTCGAGCGGCTCCAAGACAAGACCGACGAGCCCCTGTGGGTCCTCGGATGGGGTGGAATGAACGTCCTGGCCCAAGTATTATACAAAATCCACGAGAATTACTCCTCGATCGAAGCCGAAGCCATGCGCTCCAAGCTCCGCGTTTATACCATTTCCGACCAGGATGACACTGGTCCCTGGATCCGTCAACAGTATCCCGACATCTTCTACATCTCTTCGACACACGGCTGGAACGAATACGGTCTTGCTGCATGGACCGGTATTTCTGGCGATGAGTATTACGGCGTAGATGCCGGTGGGGCCGACTTCTCCAAAGTCACGCATAAGTGGTTGCACGATCACATCCAGATCGGATCATATGGCAAAGCTGCGTACCCAAGCTATGAGTATATTATGGAGGGGGACACACCGACATTCCTTTATCTCATTCAGAATGGACTGGGCGTTCGAGAGCATCCCGATTACGGATCTTGGGGAGGTCGGTACTCAAAGGTGAACCCATCCACGACCCTGAATTTCAACCACTACGCCGATGCAGCAGATTCTGTGCTTGGGAAGGACAACAAAATATATAGGTCCAGCCGGGCAACAATTTGGCGGTGGAGAAACGCCTTCCAGAATGATTTCGCGGCTCGTATGCAGTGGTCTTTGCCAGCGAACATGAGCAAGCCGAACCATCACCCCGTTGTGTCAGTTAACGGGAGCACCGGACTGGCACCGTTGAATCTCACCGTGGAGGTTGGCTCGACTGTTACCCTGGATGCATCTGCTACTTTGGACCCTGATGGCGATGCTTTGACTTTCAACTGGTTCCAGTACAAGGAACCCGGCGCAACTGATTGGAATGCTACGAAACAGGTTCCCCAGCTGAACATTAGCACTTCGAATGGTGGTCGGCTTGCGCAGGTACCGATCCCGGCGGAGACAGTGAGCTGCAATGGCCAAGGTTTCAATCCATCTGGATGCTGGCTGCTTCATTTGATCCTTGAAGTTACGGATAATGGGTACAATCCGTTGACTAGTTATCGTCGAGTGTTGTTGCAGACGACGAACACTACACGATCTTCAGCGTGATAATGGCGTGCGGGGAATGCTATTCCAGATAATCTCTTGACAAGATCATGTCCGAACTGGCGAGTTCGGATCTCAAGGGACATTCAAAACTGGCCCATGTGCATTGGTAATCGCCTCGTATTTAGGTGTGAATTGAATGAAATGAATTCAAATGCAGATGCAATTCGTAAACTATGTCGAATAGTCCATGGTATCAAAGCAGATTCTATGTCCAAACGCCGAAAAGTGGAATCATACCATCCAAGCCATATGCAACACGCTATAAAATGAGAGGAAGATCCAAGATGAGCTCAAGCAACCATATTTTCTGGGAGAACATCCTCTGGGTTCTCCCCAACAGCCTCGCCAACCGCGCGGACAACACGCTTGATAGCGACGGATGCAGGACTATCGGGGAAGCTGTCGACGAAGCTCTCCCCGTAGTCACATGCCATACCAATGCGAGGATCCAGAGGCACTGCACCCAGGAAAGGGATGCCCATCTTCTTCGCCAGGCGACGTCCTCCGCCAGTAGTCTTGCGGAAGATCTGCGATGTGGTATGGCAATTAGTGCATACAAAGCCAGACATATTCTCCACCAAACCAAGGATCTTGATCCCAGCTTTCCGGCAAAAGTCGATTTCCTTGCGGACATCCAACAAGGCTACCTCCTGCGGAGTAGTCACAACCACTGCACCATCAACACCAGACTCCTTCAGAAGCGAATTGACAGAGAGATGCTCGTCAGAGGTACCCGGGGGCGTATCCACAATGAGATAGTCCAACTCGCCCCAATCCACATCCTTGAGGAACTGTTTGATCAAGCCATTCTTTTTCGGTCCACGCCAAATGACCGCGTCGTCGCGATTTGGAAGCATGAATTGCACGCTCATAGCGCCCAAGTTGTCCGTCACCCAGACGGGACTCCAGCCCGCGTTGCTTACGTGGATTGTCTCGGCCTCCACGCCCATCATCTTGGGGATCGAGGGTCCGCAGATATCGGTGTCCATGACGCCGACGGTGGACTCGGGGTTCGTCGCAAAGGCATGTGCAAGGAGGCTAGTGAATGTCGATTTACCGACGCCGCCTTTTCCGGATAGGACTAGGATCTTGTGTCTGATTTGTGAGAGGCGCTCGGTAATGATGGGGATGTCGGGGTCGGGGCCTTTAGGCGCGGTGGCGCAAATCTGTTGATTGGGACAGCCAGCACAGGCATCACCTTGGCCTGCTTTCTCGGACTCGGGGCCAGGGCAATGTTCTGGAGTTGAGGTTAAAAGAGTCATACACAAAGACCAACTTTCCCCGCGAGACGTACCTGGTTCCGGTGCCACGAGATTCGGCGCCCTCTTGGTGGATACATCGAGGATCGCCTCGTTCGGCTCCTCCACGTAGGGTGCCATGGCGAGTTAATTTCTTCTCTAAGGAGTCTGGGTAGTAAAAGCCCGAGGAAGTATTCAGGAAGAGGGAAATCCATAGTGGCGAGCGATTAGAATGCTTGATAAGCGGGGCTGACTAACCAATCCGTGGCGATTGGCGGGGTCACTTGCGGTGTCGGAGACCTTATTGCTTGTTTTGGTTCCAAGCAAAAGCTCGAACAGTTTACCAGCTCAGGGGTTGGTGATATATAGTTGTGAGTGTGTCAAAGGTCAATTTGAGATTATTCAGGCTAGCGTCAGGGATAGATTGATATGGAGGAGGATTGGTAAAGACTCCTCATCCGAAGCCCATCAGCTCCAGTCCGTCCACTATCACTATGTGTGGGCTTCCTGACCTTTTGGATGACCCGTCTGCTACTACAATCAATAAAGGATGAAATCTGCAGCTTGATTCTTGCTTTGTCCTTGCTCTAGTGTAGCTTGCAGACACGGTCTTCAACATGCGCTAAACGAGATCCTGGATAAAGTCCTGAGGGGTTATGCCAGTGTCCAATTATCGCGTCTAGTATCAGGTACCCGGACCCCGTAGGCCTGTCAGAACTCCAGACGTGCGAATATCTTGATTTGGGATCTCCACAGACGATCAGTGCATCGGCGCAGGATATGTGGGACACTGCAGGTGAGACGAGAAGCGGGGGTGAAGTGCTGAGCCAGCGAAAGACCACCGGTTCTCTAGCACGTTGGAGGGCAGTGCGGACGCCATAGTGTTACGGTATCCATTATCAATCTCGAC
The DNA here is from genome assembly GCA_028828935.1 of Penicillium sp. IBT 18751x. Taxonomy (NCBI): domain Eukaryota; kingdom Fungi; phylum Ascomycota; class Eurotiomycetes; order Eurotiales; family Aspergillaceae; genus Penicillium; species Penicillium sp. IBT 18751x. The sequence continues at coordinate 924,081 of JAQJZS010000010.1, read as the reverse complement.
GCACTGACATCAGCTGCCCTGGATCTGCTGTTCCATGTGTTCTGCGTTAGAAAAGATGATGTCAACCCCCTTCCACTATGCATGCACGCCCTCATTCGCGAGCCAACGCGCGCATTTCATGGCAACGAGCCACATATCGCATACACAGTTTAGCGTGGCCTGTAACTGTAATTCGGAGGTGATGGGCAGATGGTTGCTCTGACATCCGCACTTGCCGCTGAGCGCATCGGCATGGGGGCCGACACGTTGCCCAACGGATGCTGCACGAGGGGACTTGGGTTCAGTAGCCAGGATGCTCGAACATAGAGGGGTGGCCCACGGCATTAAATGGCAAGGAAACTCTAGAATTAGCGTAGAGAGGATCCCGTTTCTTTCCCCTTCTGCTCCATTCGGGGCCCGCAGAGACTAAGGTCCTATGGGCAAGTCGGATACTCAGGGTTCCACTCCACGCCAATTCCACCCATAAATACGTCGCATTCTCTCTCAACCATTTTCAGAACGTTCGAAAAGAAGACCCTTGAAAGATCACCCCGGGGCAGGTATAGTACACAAAGTACCAAGTATTGAAACCCGCGGCACCAAGCACAAAAGGCACGTAGTTCCGTGGTTGATGCAAACAGCGCAACATTGACTTGCGACCCGCTGTCACATGCTCCGTCGTCACTGATCTCGCAGCCCCCAACAGTTTCTTTTCCTCAACACCATCATGGATACGGGCCGTTCAACAGGTGCCCAGCAGCCAGATGGCTTGCGTGAAAGAGTGTCTCGCCCTGATTCAACTGGGGGTCGAGATGCTCTAAATGCCAATGGGGAAGTTGACATCAAGAAGGGCAATGGCAAGGACCAGAAGACCTTTGGGCGGACGCCCGCTGGAACAGGTAAGTTCGTTGTCATCAATTCACCCCGCGGTTCATGATAATACATTCGGAACATTCGCAAAATACCTTCATATCATGACTTTCCCAGGGTCTTGTGGAGCTTCCCCCGCTAACCGGGTCCATCCCGATCGGCAGTGTTCACGGTGCCCCAAACCCATGATATGGTCTCCCAGCTCTTGTCGCCATCCGAACCCAAGAACATGTCCGATGCGTTTGTACTAGTGTTGTTGGCTCTCCACATTTCGCTTCTCTGGGTCCTCCCAGCGGGCGCCAAGGTGCCGGTCTTTGCGGTCGTGTACCTCTTCTGGCGCGCGGCGTACAATGGCGGGATTGGATGGCTGCTTCACAATCAGTCGCATCATAAGACTATGATTCGATGGGCGGAGAAGACCAGGATCTTTGTCAACCCAGCCACGGGCGACAACCCTCATCCTACTCTGTATAATTGGATCAAGCGCGAGTTGGAAACAAAGATCCCGCATGATTACAACTTTGACAATGCACCCATTGAATACAACACATGGCTTGTCTTTAGACGTCTCGTGGACGTGATCCTGATGTGTGACTTTACTTCCTACTGTCTGTTTGCGATCGCTTGCGGTCACCGACCCGTGGGTGAGAGTATGATCATGACTGTTCTCCGGTGGACCGCGGGCATCGTGCTCGTGTTGTTCAATCTCTGGGTCAAACTAGATGCGCATCGAGTAGTCAAGGACTATGCCTGGTATTGGGGTGACTTCTTCTATCTCATTGACCAGGAATTGACCTTCGACGGTGTATTCGAGATGGCGCCACACCCCATGTACTCGGTCGGCTATGCAGGCTACTACGGCATTTCTCTTATGGCAGCCAGCTATAAGGTCCTCTTCATCTCGATCATTGCCCATGCAGCACAATTTGCCTTCCTGGTACTCGTTGAGAATCCACACATTGACAAGACCTACAATCCGCCACCACCCCGAAAGCGATCCGTCTGTGTGGATTCGACCTCCAGCCTACCTCTCGAATCAGACTCCCCATCAGCGCCAACCGTGTCTGACGACTTGCTTCCCAACGCGCCTACATCGTACTCGGCCAAGCCCCCGCCGTCGGTGCATAACCTTCTCGGATTGAACAACCTGGATTTGTATAGAATTACGGATTCGTCCATTATACTCATACAATTGCTAGTTTTCGCCATTGCCGCCTTGACACCATCCACTCCATTGTACCAGTTCCTATTCATGGTCAATGCCGTGGCTTGGCGCGTGTGGTTCACGGTAGGCATTGGTTACCTGCTCAACAATCAGTCCAACAACAAGTCCTGGACTAGACACTTCCTTAAATTTGGTGAAACCCCGCAAGAGGCCTGGAACCAGTGGAAGGGAACCTACCACCAAAGCATGATTATGTGTTACGCAAGCTTTATTGCCGCCGCATGGAAAATGTACACTTTCCCAACCGATTGGGGTTACGGCTTGGTGCTGTTCCGTCACGTTCTTGGTGTGGGCCTCATCAGTTTGCAACTTTGGACCTCGGTCAGCATCTACGATTCTCTCGGCGAATTTGGCTGGTTCTACGGAGATTTCTTCTTCGACGAGTCACCCAAGCTCACTTATGATGGCATCTACCGCTTCCTGAACAATCCCGAGCGCGTCCTTGGTCTCGCAGGTGTCTGGGGTGCAGTCCTCATCACCAGCAGCGGTGCAATCACCTTTTTAGCTCTTCTAAGCCACATCCTGAGTCTTGCTTTCATCCAATTCGTGGAGCGTCCGCATATGCAGAAGCTGTACGGCCGCAGCATCCGCCAGGATGGAGGTGTTGTCAAGAACCTCAAGAAGTCCTTGCCTTCGCCCCTTAAGGAGCTCCACGGCAGCGTTGACAAGATGTTTGATGACTCCTTCGAGTTCATTGAAGAGATTCTAGACAACGCTCGCCCTAAGCTCGCTGCCGGTGTGAACACCTTCGTCAAAGATACCACTGCCCTCTTCCAGAAGTACCCAGCCCGTGTCACCATCTCTCGTATCGACGCCGATCTGGCCGGTCTCGACTTGAGCGACTACTCCCTCTCTGTCGAAGGCACTGAGGCCATATCGCTCGATGAAAGCGTACAGGGCAAGGGTCGCGAAGGTGCCAACGCTCAAGCTCCCCTCGACCGCCGAGGCGACTTGAAGAACTTGACGTTCGAATACGGCGCTCCAATCAAGGTTAAGTGGACTGCTCCCCTCAATCACAGCAAGAAAGACTGGATTGGTCTCTACCGTGTTACGGATAGCTCCTCCAGGGAAGTCTCTCGTGTCTCCTCGCAGGGTCGTTGGGTCGCTACGAACGAGGGCTTCTACGACAACTTGACTTGCGAGAAGGGCATCATCACCAGTGATGTCGTGGTCAATTCCAACATAAAGGGTGACAAGCGCGAGCTTGCATCCGGCGAGGTTGTGTTTACTGGCGACAAGCTCTTCTGGACGCAGGGTGTCTTTGAGTTCCGCTACCACCACAATGGCATGCACAATGTCATGGCTATTTCCAGACCGTTCGAAATTCGCATTCGCCGCTTTGATGAGGACGGTTCCATTGCTGAAAGCGATGGTATCGTGCAAACTGCTGTCGAGAATGCCCTGCTGCCCGTTGTCCGCAACTGTTTCGATCAAGATCCCGAGATTGCACCTGAGACTGTGGAAGAGCAGTTCGGCAGTCTCGTGGAGCGAGAAGGCAAATTCGCAAAACGTGTTGTCTTTGCTGTTCATCAAATGTAAGGGACCTCTCCTCTATTCATTTGCGTTTCCCACTAACATCTGCCCAGGTTCGGTGTCGAATTGGCGCCTGAAGTCGTCAAGGCCGACGGCAACGTCCGCAACCTTGCTTGGAGAATATGCAATGCCAAGAAAGTTTTGGTATGTACCATGTGGCGCCCTGGATCGCAGACTCAATCTAATCATTTTTCCCTAGGCCCCTTATAGCATGTCCCGATCGAATGGCACCACAACGCCTGTCGATGTTGAGGGCAAGGAATGAAGACGATTTTAAGAATCACCTACATCATGAGATCAGACAAGATGAACGGACGCAGCGAACGTTAGAGTGGATTCGGCGTCTGGTAAACCAAAAATCGAAGTTCACTGTTTTGAAGAAATCAACACTTTGCTCCTAGGAGCAGCAACAAAAAAAAAGACCTAGGTCGTTTGATTGAGATATTTCTTTGCTTCTCCTGGACGTTTAAGGCTAGCCTGTGAGGTATGAATGTCCGTCGAACTTCATATCCTTTCTGCTGAGGACTCCGGAATTTACTTGCATTTCGGACCTCGGGAAAGCAGGCGAGGAACTTTTGCTTCATGATCATACTTCGTCCCCTTCACATTACCTTTACTCGTACATAGCTTCATCTACCGCTTAACATTACGATGTGCACAGGAGGTTAAAATGTTTTCGTAATCCATTCAAGCTAACTAGTCTCTATGATGGTAGTGCATCTACAACCTAGACTTCAAAATAGTCAGCTTCAAATTCTCAAAGTCAACAGCAGACATGACAAGCATGAATTTTGTTTTGTAATCAGCAAGCCGGTTAACTCATCCCATCCTCTGCTAACCTCTCGAGCTAAACTCTCGTCCAAGACGGACAGCCAGCCAACCCGAGAAAAGCTAACACAAGCCGAGCGCAGTACCACATCCCAGAAAGGCTCCAGAAGCAGACGACGACTTAGCCCACACCTCCAGGTCTCCACAACCTTCCTCCCAGTCCGTCGTGAGACAGATTGGTCCAGTATAGGGAGTTGGAGGTGTAGATCGACGCCTACGCTTTGAAACCACTGGGCTGCGGGTGCGTAACGAGAGGCGGTTCTCAAAGGAGTTCGTTGAATGGATTGACTAGTTGTCATCATACAAAGGGGGGGTAGTGTGGTGTGGAAAGAAGAGTGAATATGTACCTTTTGTAGGAAATGGAAGTGTAGACGACCAGGAGATAAAAAACTATATTTGTAAACTTCAGATTGTCAGCGGCAAAGTCATAAACATTAATAGCAAGACAATAGTGTGGATATAGCATCATCAGGAGTTTTTGGTAAGGTATTTTGTTATCTTCAAAAATTTTGCAGAAGCAGAACTGAAAATTGTTTCTCATCATAGAACGGCGATTGAAAGAAAGGAAAGATTCCCGCTTACCTTGTAAATGGGTTAGCTTTGAAAAGCTAGCGCCGACAAGCTTTGCAGCTTTGGTCGGAGAAAAGCGAGGGAAAAAAAAATTAAAAAATAAAAAAAACTGTCTGAAATATCATGGTCAGCGCCAATGTCTCGGATATCGAGAGGGTGACAATGAGATAGCAATGGTGTCCATCAGATGGTAGTGCATGTTGTTCTTGGCTCATGGGTTGATTCGCCGAACAGAGATTTGGATCGGTCTCCTCATATGGACAGGGAGGGTGCAATTGGGGGTTTATGAAGGCAGGGAAACTCACAGTAATGTTAGTGGGAGATAAAAGAGGTCGTACTCGAAGCTCAAGGACCTTGGGAAAGCTTCTTCAGCATTAAGAAGAGCTGCCAACCCAAAGTTGTAAACAACACAGGAGTGTGGGAGAAAGAGAAAATGGGCGAGCGAAGAATTCGAGGAAAAGGCAATGGGTGGGGTCCGATGCAAACGCTGCAAACCCTTGATCACAATTTCCGTTTCTGGGCGCATCACCTTCGACCTCCGTTATTTCTTGCAACAATCACCACAATGATGGCTGATCGGAGACGTGTCAATGGCCCTCCGGGTGGTACGAGGCCACCCGTTTTTGCTTCACTCGCAGAATCCGGCACTGGTGTCTCAGAGCGCGCTCAGCGCCAGCGACAACCTTCAGAGCTCCGGAAAATCTGTATGAACCCTATACGTTCAGGTCCATTGGCGACAGCAAGCTAACCCGCATTGCTCCAGTCCTCAAGACAGGTCTTATTCCAACTGCCTCCGGCTCGTCATATCTTGAATTTGAGCCTTCCGCGTCTCTCGCCGCCGCCCGCATCAACCCTAAATCTCTGATCCCGCCCTCCTCAGCTCTGAAGCTTGCTTGCACAGTTCACGGTCCCAAGCCGTTGCCGCGGTCTGCGGCATTCTCCCCCAACCTTGTTCTGACAACACATGTCAAGTATGCGCCGTTCGCGGCGCGCAAGCGACGAGGCCATATCCGCGACTCTACCGAACGGGATCTTGGTGTCCACCTGGAGACTGCTCTGCGGGGCGCTATCATTGCGGAGCGCTGGCCGAAGAGTGGTCTGGATATTACGATTACTATTCTCGAAGCGGAGGACGACCGGTGGTGGGCAGATGCCCCGGACTCTCACGATGCGTCGTGGGGAATGATGAATGTTCTGGCAGGCTGTATTACCGCTGCATCGGCTGCTATTGCTGATGCTCATATCGATTGTCTGGACCTTGTTGCTGGCGGTGTCGCTGCCTTGGTTTCTGATGAGGGGCAGCAGTCGTCTGCGGCTCCTAAGCTCATGTTGGATGCTGATCCGGCAGAGCACCGATCCATTGTTTCAGCATGTGTGGTTGCGTACATGCCTTCTCGTGATGAGATTACTGAGCTCTGGCTCAAGGGCGATAGCTCAAAGGCTTCGCTCGAGAATGGAGATAAGAGATCGGGTCATGAGGCATTATTAGATGGTGCTGTTGATGCGGCTAGAGGTGCACACACTGTTTTGGCCGAGGCTGTGCGGGAGTCTCTGCTGAAGACGTTCAGTGAGGCACAAACTTAGAGAAGATACCTATACCATTAATGAAGGAAACGAAATCCAATTATTCCTGCCATTTTTCCTCCCCTTCGCTCTCTTTCAAGAAGTCACGCACGTCGCACTTCTCACTTCGCACCATCGTCCGCTCACATTCCCACATTCAATCTTATCACCAAAACAAGTCCGTGCTGCTCTTCTCAGTCCAATTAATGTCCTTGCCACTACCCGTTACTTGCTCATCACTTACTCGTACAAGACCAGAGAACCATTCCCACCATGCCTAAGGCGCCGGCCAAGTCTGCTGATGTTGGCTCTCCCAAGCGAGGTGCCATGGCTACTGAGGACCATGTCCATTTCCTCTGGGCAGTCATCCAAACCAAGGAGGAGAATTTTACTGTGAGTGACACATCGGATCACTTCGCCATCCTTGTCAATCCGTGGCTCTTGCTCATACGTAAATCGACAGCCCAACTTTGAAGCCCTCGCCAAGCAGTGTGGCATCAACGAGGCTGCTGCTCGCCAGCGCTTTCGCCGCCTGAAGATGAAGCTCGAGGGTAAAGACCAGGAAAAGCCGAAGAAGGAGGACAAGAAAAAGCCCGAGAAGAAGTCTGCCATCACCGAGAGCAAGGAGTCTATGGATAGCGATGATGTCGAGTTTGAAGATGTGTAGCGGGTCACGCTCATCTGAAGATGATCGAGAGGAGGATGGCATGTGGTAAATGATCAACAGCTCTCGTGATATGGTGAATGAGGCCGGATGGGCGTGGAACTTGTTCCCTTAGGGGGTTTACCTTCCATTAAGCACACGGAGGACCATCTACCATTTCATATCTCATTCCTCTTGTCTTTAATTTCTTGTAATCTCTTGAGGCACATATGAGCGATGTAGCAACCTTGTCATCACATATGCCGGTTTGTATTAGCCTTGTAGGCCGAAAGTCAAAGTGGTTTGTCCTTGAACTGCGTCGGTTGCGTCCTGCTCCCTCTCACTCTTGAATGGGCATCTTAACCTGACTTAGTCTCTTTCTCTCACTCCCTATCTCCTGTTCACGGAAGTACTTCACTACTCTCATTCACATTCTTGTCTGTATCACCAAATTCCACATACGTATCTGCTATTTGTCCGCAAGAACCTGAGAACATCATGTCGCCCAAGAAAGATGCGAACAAGGTCATCAAGACTTCCAGCAAGAGAAAGGCAACTCAGTCACCCACCTCTTCAGGCCCCTCTTCCCCCAACAAGCATGTGTACGATTCCGTGAATGATCTGGACTTCGTCTGGGCTGTCCTGTATAAGGCTACCGACTGTCCGAAGGTGAGTTCCTTTTCAGAACCCGAACTCAGGTTTCTATGTCTCGTTCATTCAGAGCCTTTGCAAAGTTTGAATAACGCTGACTTTGGTTCTTCTTAGCCCAATTACCAGCGAGCTTCTGAACTACTGGGTATGCCCTATCAAACAGTCTTTGGTCGCTTTGCACGAATCAAGAGAGTTTTCGATGGTGCCCCTGCCGCTAGTTCAATCGCTACTTCGAAGCCGCGCAAGGCTCGCAAGTCCGAGGCGGCCTTGAAGTCTGAGGTGGATGCTGGTATGACCGAAGATGGAGATGGATTCAAGAGCGATGTCAAGGACGAGATCGAGGCCAAGCATGCTACAAATGACGACGAGGAGGCGTAGGTCATGTACCGAGCACAAAAGATCCTGCGTTCGGAGATCGGAGCCTCAAGCTGGATGGATTGACATAGCTGATGCGATGTTCAAGCATGTCTAACAGGCTACATTTGAGTGATGTTCATTGAGATTGGAAAGCTGGATGCTCAGAAGATGTACGGTAGCAGTAATGAGCCGAGATACCAAATGCTACATTCTTGTGACATATCCCCAACGACTGCTCGTTAGCCAGTCGACAGAAGAATTAATTTCATGGATTTCGTCTCTTCTCATTTTAGTTGGATTATTGGACTAGGTTTAAGTTTTGATTAAAGGGATGATCAATCAACCGGTATCTGGCTGGAGTCTGTCAACGTTCAGTATCGGCGTGGGTCAAGGTCGATGGACGGCGGAGGTTGCTGGTGGTCGATATCGCTTGATAGAGACTGCCTTGAGATATTTTTAATTGATCACTCTTCAAGCAATTGTTAGGCGAAGACTCGCAATTTCCGGAGTCGGTTACGCCACAGATGGTCCTTTGCCATGTGGTTCTTGCTAGTGCTGCTAGAAAACATTCGATTTCATGGGCTTGTCTTCGTGCCGTGTTTCTGACCACGAGTCGTAGCCACGCCTGGGTACTGGTCTGAGTAAGAGAAGGCTGAACAGGTATGTAGATACCGCAAAAGGGGCGAGGGAGGTCCCAGCAAATCAAACAACCTATGTTGAGGTTAGAGTAGTCAATGGGCATCTTGTGTGAAATCCTTTCTGATAGCAAATATTATTGTTGCGAAGTATGGAGGTACGAAATACTCAAATTGAAATATAGAACCCAAGGAATAAAATTAACGATGGCGATCAGCACGCTCCGACACAGGGCTAATGCCGTGTCTCAAAGCCCAGGAATTCCATCATACGCCACCTGCAAGTACGTGCATGATGCTTATGAACGAGGTTCCCACAGCAGTTTGATTGCCGGGCACGAGGAGATTACAACTCCATAGTGTCTCATGCCGACAGCAACGCTTCACCGGCATCGTCAGGGCTGAGCTTGGGCGGTGTGAAAAGTACTATCGAGATCGGAATCGATCGATCAAAAAGCCCTGAGATTCCCGAAGTCCCTGAGATGCAAGATTCCAAATTTCCACATTCCAGATTCAGTGGATCTGAGAAGAGGCAACTCGGGTTGACTTGACAAAGCTTAGAATATGGAGACTCGGAGTAGAATCTACAGAGAGTATACGGACCCAATTGGTTCCAATGGTTCCTGTGTCGAAAGGGGATCGATCGTCCTGTTTAAATTCTGCCTAGTGTTTCGAAGAAACCCCTGACCGAACGGTTCATGACTGAGACTCATGAAGGGGAAGCTCGAGCTCGGCCCCTCACCTCCGAACTCCCCATCCAACATTCGTGGCTTTCTCTTTGTTTCGACCGCGCCAATCCGCCGCCATCTCACGGTCGACTCCATCGGGATGCGCAAGACTCCAGAGCGTCGGGAATTGCGCAGCAAACCAGGGAATCCGTTCATAGGATTCCCCTCAGGAACAGGGCCCACCAACTGCCGATCAATCTCGTCACGCCAATGGAACCTCGTGCGGAAATTGGGAGCTCCATCCTGCATCCCACATCCCACCAAGTCCAACCCGAGGGCTTTGCCTAGCCTTCCGGACCGGCATTTGATCCCCATCTCAGTCCTTCCCATTGGGCTTGTCTTGACCGGAGGGGACCGCGGCCACTTCCCGGACCTTCCCAAGTTGAACACAGCGGGAAAAGGAAAGGAAATGAAGAAAAAAAAAAAAATAGAAACGCCCAGCATCACAAGGCGCTACCACGGCTGGCCACAGAGACGTTGTGTCATGTGGATCTCCGAGGCGTCAGGCCCATCTGAATACCTGCGCAACTATTCATGCACTGTGGGTGTTTACGCCAGTGAAACGCTCTTATAGCTGCATTCGACTGTCGGCGTCGAAGTTGGCCGGTGATCCCCATCCAAGAGGTAGGAAGTAGCTTGTGCCTGGAAAAGAGAGTTAACCGAGCCCGTGAAGAGGCGCACCGTTCATGTGTCAAGCTGTCGCCAAGCATGGAGCACTCTTAAACTCCTTAGCGTTCATTCCGCACCGGCCTGGCCCCCATACGGGCTCATGGAGAAAGACCGAGCACGTTCTCCCTAATTCAGACACTCCCAATCCTCCAAATACGTCGTAGATCTGCACAGCCATGGTCTCCGCTGTCTCGACCTTTCTGGTCCCTCGCTTCTTTCTTTCGTTTGCTCCGTGGCGATGGATTGATACCTGAACCGCATGAAGGTCTCTTCATTTTCGAGCTCTATATGCTGTCATGATACCATTCATGTAATTCTGCACCCTCGTGGGTCCTCTTTTACCACCGAATTTGCTAGCTTCGCATTCGTTCTGGGCCTCCTTCCCTGTTTCGGTTGTCTCGGCGGTCTCGTGCGCCCTTGATACCTGTTCAACAACTGACAACTTGGGGGCATTTGGGTCAGAAACAACCCATTCCAATATGGTCGCCTTGAAGAAGCTCTTTTTGCAAGAGCGAGCCTCGACGCGGCCTGCAACAAGTATTGGGTCCGGAGATAATGAGTCGGATGAACCGTACTTTAGCAGTGCTGAGGCGCAAAATAACCTCACGGCCCGTCATTTATCTGCGACACCCGCCTCTCCGCTACCCTCCCCCGGACTCAAAGGTTCACAATCGATGGATGTGAACCATCACTTTGAGCAACTGGACCAGCAATTCGAAGATCTGCACCATCACTTCGCCGAAACAGCACGACCACAATCTTCCCAATCATTATCACCATTCGTCTCACAGCACTTTGCCATTCCAAAAGTGCAAAACTCTCGCCATATTGATCTCTTAGATGCGCTTTCAACATCGGAGAAAAATCGGCAAGATAGTAACCGCCCGGTCGCTTCCCCTCCCTCCAGTCCTTACAACGAAGATGTCGCCGAGCGGAACATGACAAGATTTCTCCGTATTCAATATCGAAGCGGCTTGACAGCTTCTCGAATACTATCCGCGTTGTATCAAGAAGACGTGGCAGACAGAAATATCGCTAAATATGGCGGTACTCGTTCTTCTTCATCATTAAGCTCTCGCTCGTCACCTCCTGCGCCTGATGGTGCAAGATCGGTGAGCCGAACCGGTTCACGACGGCGTGGACCGGGAAAACGTTTTCCTGTGAAACCGAGTTGGACATCGGAAGGCGATCTGCGGACTCGTTCCGCCACTCCAGACGCGATGGCTAATGCTTCCTCACGACTATCGCATATAAGTAAACTGATCCGCCAGCAAAGATCAGCGCCCAGCCTGTCTCCAGAAGAGGCAGCTGCCGCGCCCGAGCCCGAAGATGCGGAACCAGATACTCCACGCGCTAACCAGCGACTTGGGGTTCCTCCTGCCTATAAGCAGGGCAAAAGATGGAGCACTACACCGCTGCCAGATAGCCCTACGCTGCCCATGCCAATAGGTGATGGTGACAGCAATAATGGCTCGAGGTCAGTTACGCCCGTAGGAAAACCTCCAGCTACAACGGCTCGGACTTCCTCATTGACCCCGAGGTCAGCCTCTCCGGCACAAGTCTCAGGACTGAGATCACGAAAAAACGTTCGCGATCTTTCCATTAACACAAAACTCGCCGCTGCTGGCCGGCCGAAGATCGCGCATCGCGCCATCCAGCCCCCAACGCCATCAAACAATGATATGAAAAGGGCTCCTAGCATTGCAGAGGTCATGAACAGCCCTCTGCCAACTTCCAGTCCTGTCCCTCTGAGTCCCGACAACCCGTCGCCTCGCTTCAAGGCCTCTGAAATGATGGACCTCTTCAACAAGGCATATATGTCTACCCAGGCTATCAGCTCCCATCCGACTTACGAGACGTTGCAAGATGCTATTGTCCGTGAGATCAATTCCCACGAGGCGTTCCGCAATGTTCCTGTTCCTGTCGCTGGCCCTCCTTTCACACCCACCGCGACCCAGGGAAGCTTTGACCCCATGAACATCGGTTTGAATCGCAGTGCTTCAGTCGGTTCGATCTCCAGGCTTATGCGAAAGGGCTCTTTCAAGAAACACAAGAGGAATTCCGAATTCCGGCGCAGCATCTCTTCCAGTATCCTACGACGAGGCCCCGGTCAGCGCAGACACACTGATGCCCCTCCTCCAACCCCAGGCTTCCTGGCCGATATCGACAGGGAAGAAGATGGCACGCGTCCCAACACCGGCGAGGAGCTTACCTACATGGACGTCCTTATCCGTGCCGGCAATGGAAAACCATCTACATCCCACTCGAAGACTCCATCTGCATCTACCTCCCGGAAACGCGACTCAGCCTCCACCTCGAATATGTCTACCCTCGCACGCTCTACCACCGAAATTTCCACCACCACAACAGGCATCGTGTACTGCATGCAAGCCCACTCAAGCTCAAACGATAGCCAGGACGAGCACGAAGACAGCGACGACGAGATCATCCAGCTCCCAAGCGTCAGCGTCTCCCCGCCCCGTGTCCAAATTGAAGGTGTAGACGAGAACAACGTTCACTACCTAATCGACTCATCCACCCCCATCGACGCCGAGAAGCTCATCAATTGGCCTCAGAGAGCTCGTAACATCAATTCTCAGATCGGCTGTGAACGCAGTCTGTCACCGCGGACTCGGGCACGGATGCAGCTTCGTGGAGCTCGCTCTGTCGAGACTTATTAATTGACCTATACTGCTACCCTTTCGACGACAATGATGCCCTCATGAACCTTCACAAAAAGCTTGCCTGGATTCCGTTCAGACTTCTCTTTTCTCATAGCGATTACTCGACCCGAAGCGTCTGCAAAACCTCAAGCCTTTTACTTTTCTTTTTCTCGCTGTTACTCACCTCTATACTTCATTCTTTTTCCTATCTATATCCAACATACCATACACAATGTTTCCTTTTCATGTCTACTGTCTCGCTCTTTGATATACATCGCTCTCTCGCTCTCTCTCTCTCATCAATTAGCCCTAGCCTATCTTTGTCTTTGTCTTCTGTTATACGCAGCTACCCACTCTGTCTTAACGCCCATTACGTATGGCTATATATCGCGAAGTTTGTTTTGCTCTATCTCACTCTCTTCCAGGGATGCATCGGTGGATGCTGTCCCTATTTACTGTTGTGCACTATGGAAGATCTAACCAAAGCTACTTTTCCTTTGGGCCCTATCTATTTAATGGGGATTTAAATATCATATCTCATTCTTCATTGTATTCTCACCGGGCGAACCGATAAAAACCCTGAATGTATTCACATATTCTAATCATCTACCCTAGAAAATCCGGCATAGCTCTTGCGCAAAGCAGTGAGATCGATTTGAAAGGCTTCTTTCTCTGTCTCAATATTCTGCGTTGCGGATTTACAATCTATACATAGACCTGGGTCTTTATCAAACACCAAAGTCTTGACTATGATGGGGTCACGCTTAGATTTCCACTACGCATGTTTTCCATCATAAATCGAAAAGGTATTTTGCAAAAGAAAACTGTATGAACAAGACGTCACTCATTTCTTCTCATTGGCTCATTTCCACTACATGGCATACCCCCGAACCGTTCCTCCCAACTCCGACCTTGGAATGAAAAGGGAAATGAGGTATTCAAGGAAACCATCTGTAACCACAATCAAAACCTTGTAATGCAATCAGCATTTGACTGATATTTTTTAACCCTCGTCTGCCCTTTGAGTCTAGCTGCCTAGAAGCTTAGCTAGCCTAGTAGGAGCGGCCGAACATACACCACTGCTCTGCCAGCAGCGAGCACTTGGGGTTAATGCACTTAGTGACACCCTTCTCCAATCCTTCGGGTTGTTCGAAGGGAATGCACAGCGACTTAGCACCCATGCTAGGAGCCTTGGCATCCTCGGCCTCACCGGAGTCCTCCTCAGCCTTGCGAGCAGACATGTCCTTAATCTGGTCCTCACAGGCCTCGGTCAAACAGAAGGGAACCATCAACAGATTCTTCTGGTTCAGCTCAGGCACGAACTCATCCCAGTTAGTGATGATCTTGCGGTGGGAATCGAATTCGAGAGTGGCGCGCTTGAGCATATCGGCCTGAATGGTTTCCAGGAGGGCGGGAACAGCAGTTGCCAGATCCGGGATGGGGATAGGGCTCTTGCCGTCCTTGCCAGGAATGTCACGACGGGCAGCAGTGACGAAGTGGCCGGCGGACTCGCCGGGGCCGAACTCAAGGCGCAGAGGCACACCGCGCATTTCCCACTGGTTGAACTTCCAGCCAGGGGAATAAGCGCGCTTGTCACTATCGACACGGACACCAGCGGCGGCGAGAACGGCAACCAGGCCATCCAGCTCGGCATCAAGCCTTGCCTTCTCCTCCTCGGTGGTCTTGTTAGTGATACCGACGGGAACAATGATGGTCTGGAGCTCTGCAACACGAGGAGGCAGAACAAGACCCTTATTGTCACTGTGGATCATGACCATGACACCAAGGGTACGAGTCGACAGACCCCATGAATTCTGCCAAACGTGGAGAGGGGGCAGAACCTCGCCGGGCTTTGAATCCGGAGACTCGACTACGATGTTGAACATGCGTGCGAAACTTTTTTCGCAATTAGTGATGAAGCTGCGGAAGTATAAAAGATGGTACTTACTTTTGACCCAAACCGTGGGAAGTACCACCTTGAATACCACGGCCGGTGGCGGGAATGTAACCCTCGACAGTCGTCGTGTCTGGTATACATTAGTTGAGATCATGTAGCATAGAACCGGTGGAACTTACAATCTCCTCCTGCGAACCTCTCGTATACAAATGTTAGTTACTTCCTGGAGTCAGAGTTTGAGAATCGAGGGGGACTTATTTTATCCGTTTTACGACCCTTCACAACCGGAACAGCCAGAAGCTGCGAAATGAGTCAGCAGTGCGTCTCGCGAGATACAGCATAAATACGTGCCTCGTTGTAAATAGCCGCGTAATAGTCGAGGATTTGCATCTGTCCATAGTATCAGCATCAGACCTATGATGAATGCCTTATGAACGAAATGGAAACTTACCACCTCCTCGTGGGCGGCTTCTTTTGTCAAGTGCGCAGTGTGACCCTCCTGCCACAAGAACTCACGAGTGCGCAGGAAGGGCTGAGGGTGCTTGAACTCCCATCGCACAACGGAGTTCCATTGGTTCAGACGCAGAGGCAGGTCACGGTGGCTGCGAATCCACTTGGCGTAGTAGGGGTACATGACAGTCTCGGAGGTGGGACGAATAGCAATTTTCTTCTCGAGAGGGGTGGAGCCACTATGTCGTAATTGATCAGTTTCAATAATTTTCATGCATGTAGATCAAGTGAAAAAGCCTACGCATGGGTAACCCAGGCGACCTCCGCAGCGAAACCCTCAATGTGGTCCTTCTCACGCTGCAACACATCCTCGGACACGAACAGAGGGAAAGAGCAGTTCTTCACGCCCATTGCCTATAGATTTTCACCATTAATGTTGATTCTTCAATTGAAAGACGAGGTCATATTTTCTTACCTTGATCTTCTTGTTGAACCAGTTCTGGATCTCCTCCCAGATGAAGTACGAAGCGGGCTAAAACATTTAGCGTATGCGAATAAGATATGAAATCGCAATGCACACACCTTCAGAATGAAACAGCCAGACACATCATAGTCTGCGCAATGTTAGTAGAGGTTTCTTTCGTCGCAATTGTCAAATACAAACAATCAAGCATATCTCCCTTCGTAAGAACCTATTGAAGTCAGTCAGTATGGTAGAGTCTCACTACTGAGAAATATGATTCGTACCTGCTGGTACCAATTTGGGAAGTCCGTTTCCTGCGCGAAAAAGTAAGAAGCTGATTTTATAAAACGTAGTAGAAGAGTCGCACCTTGGCGACATCGATTCCAATCAGCGCCGCACCCTCCATCTTCTTCGTGGGAGCCTTCTTGGGGGCCTGCTTTCCACCACCCTGTTTAGCCTTCTCTCCCTTGTTCGCTTTTTCCGCAGCGAGCTTTGCAGCTTTGGCGGCTTTCTTGGCGGCGTTCTTGGACTCGCCCTGGTTATCGGCGGGGGTTTGAGTGCGATCAGGCAGCGTTTGGGGGGCAGCGTCGCCCTGGACGGGGGTCTCGGCGGGGTTTTGGGAGGCCATGATTGACAGAAACGAGCGCCTGGCCGTAAAAAAGAAGGTAAACCAATCTGTAGATCAGAATGGGAAGTGAACGAAGATGTGACTCTTTTCAAAGTGGGATGTTATCTCGGACACCGCTTTAGTGCGGCAGAACTTTTAGCGTGGACTCACCCAGAGAAACCCCCCGTCTCAGCAAGCAGAGCTCTGCCATCGCACAGGAAACTCATTTTTCATTTCTTACGCCATGGCAGGCATTTTCGAGGCTCCGCGTAATGCGGACACTCTCTGTAAGCTCCCTAAACCGAGTGTTTATTTGAGCGGAACTAACGCGACTCGCACACAGTCTTGGGTGGGCAGAAAATCACCGGTGCGGATGTCCGTGAGCAGAATGGTATGTTGAATCCGAATGTTCAGTGATATCAATTGTACTAACAGAGAGAATCCAGTTCTTGCGACTCAGGCCATTTCAAATGTCATCAAGAGCTCTTTCGGTCCTTCCGGTTTGGACAAGATGATGGTCGACGACATAGGGGTATGTAAACTCTGGAACCCCGCATAGCTGTGCGGCAGCTTCTCACACCGTTCTGTCTGATAGGATGTCACCGTTACGAACGACGGTGCTACCATTCTGTCCTTGCTGGATATTGAACACCCCGCTGGCAAGATCCTCGTGGACCTGGCCCAGCAGCAGGATAAGGAGGTACGGTTTCTACAGATTCCCTGGGAATCGAGCTTCCCATGACTAACCTCATCTAGGTTGGAGATGGTACAACCTCGGTTGTCCTCATCGCTTCCGAGCTTCTGCGGAGAGGAAACGAACTCATGAAGAACCGGATACACCCTACCACCATCATCAACGGATACCGCCTCGCCCTCCGTGAAGCCGTCAAGTACATGAACGAGAATGTCACAACGAAGGTCGAGAACCTGGGCAAGGACAGTTTGGTCAACATTGCGAAGACCTCCATGTCCTCTAAGATCATTGGCTCCGACCCGGACTTCTTCGCCAACATGTGTGTGGACGCTATGCTGCAGGTCAAGTCAACAAACCAGAGAGGCGAGGTCAAATACCCTGTCAAGGCCGTCAACCTGCTCAAGGCCCACGGAAAGAGCGGAACCGAGTCCGTCCTCGTCAACGGCTACGCCCTGAACTGCACCGTTGCTTCTCAGGCCATGAAGACCCGCGTCACCGATGCCAAGATCGCTTGTCTGGATATGAACTTGCAGAAGGAGCGCATGAAGCTGGGTGTCCAGATCACAGTGGAGGACCCCGATCAGTTGGAGAAGATTCGCGAGCGTGAGGCGGGTATTGTCCTTGAGCGTGTGGATATGATCTTGAAGTCTGGTGCCAACGTCGTCTTGACCACTAAGGGTATCGACGACATGGTTCTGAAGGCTTTCGTTGAGAAGGGCGCTATGGCTGTCCGCCGCTGTAAGAAGGAGGACCTTCGCCGCATTGCTAAGGCTACCGGTGCTACTCTTGTCAGCACTCTGTCTGACCTGAACGGAGACGAGAAATTCGATCCTTCATACCTCGGTCAGGCTGAGGAGGTCGTGCAGGAGCGCATCTCTGATGACGAGTGTATCCTCGTTAAGGGCACCAAGGTCCACAGCTCTGCCTCCATCATCCTCCGTGGTGCCAACGAGTTCAGCTTGGACGAGATGGAGCGTTCCGTTCACGACTCTCTGTGTGCTATCAAGCGCACTCTGGAGAGTGGTACCATCGTGCCCGGTGGTGGTGCTGTTGAGACTGCCCTGCACATTTATCTAGAGGAGTTTGCAGTTACCGTCGGATCGCGGGAGCAACTCGCTATCGGCGAGTTCGCACAGTCTCTCCTCGTTATTCCCAAGACCCTGGCTGTCAACGCTGCCAAGGACTCATCCGAGCTCGTGGCTCAGCTTCGTGTCCGCCACGCCCTGTCACAGCGTGTTCAGGATGGCGATGCGAATGAGGAAGAGAAGGCCATTGCCAAGAAGAAGACCTATCGCAACTACGGATTGGACCTGACGAAGGGACGCGTTCACGACACTCTCAAGGCCGGTGTCTTGGAGCCCAGCATGAGCAAGATCAAGCAGCTGAAGAGTGCTGTCGAGGCCTGCATCGCCATCATGCGTATCGACACAATTATCAAGCTGGACCCTGAGCAGCCAGCGGATGATGGTCATGGCCACTAGAAATTTTATTTTCGATACAAAAAAATGGGCAGTAATTCGATGTGACATAGAAATGAAAAGCAGTGGAGAAAGTCAAATCTGCTGCGGCTGCATATGAACCAAATCTATCAAATGGATATCCCAATAAACAGTAGACTAAGATAACAAAAATTCGAGATCATGCTTGTCCCCGTCTTTCGGCCATCAAGCGTCTGTACTCGTCGACGATATTCCTGCGCTCTCCAGCCAACTCCTCCCGCCGTCTCAGACTACCAACAGCATTCGGCACATTGGCCACGTCAACCGTCGCACCACGCCGAACCTTGAAGATCTCTCTCGGCTTGATCAACTCCGGTGGCGCCTTCGCAGTCTCGAATGGATTGGCCTGTCGCTCCTTATCACGCTTCTTAAGCTTCGCCCACGGATCAGGATTATCGTCGCCGCTCTCGTGAGCCACGTCTTCGTCGGTGCCACTCTTCTTCTTTGACTTCTTAGGAACAGTACCCTTCTTCTTAGCCTTTCCTCCACGCGCTTCAAGCTCCCACTCCTTCAGAGTATCCATGTACTCCTCCATCTCGGCAGCCCGCTCCTCAGCCTCAGCCTGCTCACGCTCCTTGATCTTAGCTTCTTCTTCGCGCCAACCAGCCTGTAGTTTTCGAAGATGCTTCTCGTGCTTCGTCATCTTGTGATCGCGGACCTTGACACCTCCCTTGGTGTTATTCTTGGTCATAGCCGAGAGAGGCATTTCACGATCAACACGAGCAGCAAAGTCACCGAGTCTCTCGCCGGGCAGGATCTTCGGCATGACCGCCTTGACTTCTTTGGCGGGTTCTGCCTTGGACTCGGTAGCGGTTTGTTTCTTCTGCGGGGTGTCTTTATCTTCTCCTTCACGCTTGCGCTTCTTGTTCTTCTTCTCGCCGGTTTCCAGGCCGGAGGGGGCCCGTCGGCCGGTTTCTCGGAACTGCATTAACCGCTGGAAAGCTTTCGGGGTGTCGTCTTCGTTGGCATTTTTGCGACGGGTGGTCGCTGGGCCGGTGACCTTTTTAGCGGGGTCATTTTGCTGTCGAGGGGCTGACTTCTTGGGCGCAAATGGCTTCTTGCCGTTCTTGGCGTTTATCTTGGGTTTGGCGTTGGGGTCGCGGACCGGGAGGGCTTTTGCGATCACTGAGGGTGGCAGGTTGAAGTGGCTGGAGAGGGGTGGATTATTAGTCATTTGTCAAGCATTGTGAGTACATCTCAAACGTACGAATCATCCTGTTCACGGCGCTTGTGCTTGTGAGGCATCGTGAGTAGTGTGGTTGACGTTGGACCGTTGAGCCGAACTTTTTTTTCGAACAACTTCAAGTTTATCGGCCAATCAGCTTATCGATAAGCCAACCCGGTATACATGATTGAACGATTGAACCACATTGAGCTTATAATTATTGGAAGG
Organism: Penicillium sp. IBT 18751x; assembly: GCA_028828935.1. Lineage (NCBI taxonomy): Eukaryota > Fungi > Ascomycota > Eurotiomycetes > Eurotiales > Aspergillaceae > Penicillium > Penicillium sp. IBT 18751x. The sequence continues at coordinate 904,164 of JAQJZS010000010.1, read as the reverse complement.
CTTGACTTGATTTGCGTTCTTTGAGATAATTTGACGAATTTTCTTTCAATGAGAGTAACAATTTCACAGAGGTCAATCTGTCACAATTCTCTTTATAACACCTGCATCACCTTTCATGTCGAAAACAATCACTTGAATTCCTATGGAGAGACTTTGACTTTGATGAATTGCTCCTGTCACGTACGAGAAGGCTAAATAATCTATGAGCTTGGACAAAAGCTTCACAGTACAGAGCCAGATGTGTCGTGGTCCGAATTGGATAGGCAGACCAAGAACAAAAGAACAGCCACCCTCGTTTATTGCCCCTTAATCTCCATCAATTTCACCCGTCTCCTTTATTTTCTCATCTTTGAGTTCTAGTACATCTCCTACATCTTGCTGTCATTGAATCATGAACATTTCTACGCTGGGTATAGAGAGGTTGTCTACTTGTAGAGAGTCTATACCCATGTCAAATCAAAACTGTTCATTTATTTGATCAGCATGAAATCATTCTTACAAAGTCTCTAATCTGAATAGACAGATCTCATCTGCGATTGATTAGTGGCTCGGTGGGGCTGATATCGGCGCGTCAACCCCTTGCTCTACGCGTACAATCAGCGCGTCGGCCCCAAAATTCAAAATTCATCCTTGACAGCTGCTACTTACTCTCACACACCGGCCGTAATTGCCATGGCCTCACAATGGCCAAAGCCGGAAGGCTTCGATGGCAATGTCGATCCTTTCGACCTGGTCGACCGGTTCAAGGAACACTTCTTATCGATCTGCCGTTATACAGCCGATAACCCTACGGCGACTGCACCCGCCAGCTATGTCATGGAAACAATGTTTCAGGCGAATAAAGTTGTCGCCGTGTTGGCGAAGAACTTGAGTGATGTCAGCAATGCAAGATTTCCTGAACTGCTGTCGGCGCCAGAGCCAGAACCAGAGCCAGAGCAACCTCCTGCAAATCAATTATCCTTGCAGGATCGACTCGCGGTGCTTTCGAATATGTTTGAAGTGAAGCAGGAAGAACCTACAGAAGAGCCTTTGGCTGAGGTTGAAGAAGCCGACGAAGTGGCTCAGGAACTCTCGACTCTGGATATCTTTGGCCCTGATCTGAATCCTGAGGATTCCGAAGAAGACGGAGATTGGGGAAGCGAATCTTCAGAGGACGATTCTGACGATGACTACTACGAATATGGATCATTCGGAGATGACAGTGATGAGGAGGAGCAGGAGGAGGAAGAAGAAGAAGAAGAAGAAGAAGAAGAAGAAGAAGAAGAAGAAGTGGTGGAGGAAGAGCAGCAAGAGCTGGAGCGGGAGGAAGACAGTGAGACACAAGGAGATGCCGGTGCGCTAGATGATGATGAAGAAGAAGAAGAAGAAACGAGGAACGAAAGCGAGGAAGAAGTGACCGAGGACGGAGATTTGCCGGCCGAAGGTAAAGACCACGACCAACCCCTTGACTGAATTCCAGAATTTGACCAAGTTTCCTCGGCCGGTTTATAGACCACATGGAAGAAGGTGGAGCTCCAAATGAAATTTCACAAGAATCATCGCAGCAGCCTGTGACCAAGCAGGAAGCACCCCACGTGCGAATAGTCTGGGCTCATAAGAATTCGCCATACAGGGACCCGGATCTGGGGTATCCTAGGTGTGATCAATTCGTTCAGCGGGCAATCCAGAGCAGCACCCACGTTGAAGTTCAATCAGTCAACATATTGCACACCAAATGGTACTATATTTCTGGAGACTGTGACGTGTTTGTTGCGACAGCTGAAGACAAGGAGCGCCTCGTCCGCAACCAAGATTTCTGGCTTCCATTCGTGGACAATGCACAGCACGCTCGCATCAACCCTCGGAATGGCCCGACTAAAAGGACAGAAACTCCCGATGAACCTTTGGACCCATGGAATGCGCACTGTCATTACTTTCGAATGACCTGGCTCCTCGGCGATGGCCCGTACAAGACCAGATCCTCCCATTTGCTGACGGAGATGAATCATATTCTCCGAGGACATTCTGATGAGAGACTAGCCCATGTCAAGCTAACAAACGTTGAGGTGGATCCATATTGTGGCGATGCGATTGTCCATGCGTCAGAAAAAGACGTGGACCTGCTCTTCAGTCTATCACATATGTGGGTGGATCCGCTGGAACGAGTTGGGGAAATCGAAATGCAGTCCAAGTCTGGCGTCGTCAAAAAGACCAGCAAGCACCAAAAAAATCCCACACCAGCCGGCGCCAATGCCGTCTTCAGGATCCGCTGGCATTGCGCTGATCCGCCATTCAGGGGATATGAAAGCCGAGACATTACGCGGAGGCACATTTGGAAAATGCTTCACAAAGCGCTCGAACGGTCTGGCAGCCCCTCTTTAGCAGCTATCTCGTTTGACGGAGTCGATGTTTGGTGGAAATCTGGAGACGTTGACGTGACCAGCACACACAGAGACCGTGATCGTGCTGTAAAATATGCCCATTTATGGTTTCCTTACTTGGTCCAAGCCGAAGCTGCTGTGATACCGGGGATCTTTGCTCCACAGTCTCAGAATCCAAACAAGGAACTCGATAAGAGAAAGTCAAATGCATCCAAACGAAATCTCGAAGACCTTTCAGGCTCGCAGACCAACCTCTCGCGCTCACTTTCCAAGAGCGCGAGACGCAAACGCCAGAAGATCCGCAGTCAGCAACGGAAGCAAGAAGAACAAGAGAACCAGGCGCCATACATGTAGTTGGTCACGTCGGGGCAGGCCATATGATGAATGAGCAACCAATTACGGAGAGTTGCTTTGGAGCCATCTGTTTCATGCATAGCGTTGGGATGATCTAGGCGTTCAGGTATAAATTGCATATCGACCGGAAGGTGTCCGGCAATTCTTGGTATTTTTTTTCCCCGCTGTAATGCTCACTTCTCGCTATTTAAGCTCACTGAGTAATATTGACCCCGCTTTTGAGCGACCTGAGTTGCTCAGTGTATTTCAACACGACTAGCACGGTTCAGCACAATGCTTACCCCTACTCCAAGGTGCTCGCTGAAAGAGAGGCCTGGAAGCTGTACGAAGGGCAACCAAGTCCCCCACGCTGGAAGCTAGTGACCATCAACCCAGGCCTCGTCTTAGGCCCATCTTTATCTCCAGCCTCCGAGTCTGGTAGCTTATCTTTGTTGGACCAGCTCCTCCGCGGTCAGCTATTCATGGGGGTGCCAGACCTCTGGTTCGCAATTGTTGATGTGCGAGAAGTTGCAACTGCCCATATTCAAGCTGCCCAAACCCCAGGCTCCCATGGACGCTATATCTTGGCCGATAGCAAGACACATGGTTTTGTGGAGCTTGCTCGCATCCTACGATCAATAACTCACTCTTCTCGAATTCCGAAAAACACTCTCCCAAATGCTCTGGTGCGATTATTTGGACCGGTGCTCGGCTTCAGCCAGAAATGGCTGAGACTGAACCTGGGAATCCCTTTTGAAATCGACAATCATCGCAGCTTAGATCAGTTGAAGATCGTTTATAGGCCTCTAGAGGAGACATTGACGGACCATTACCGGTCCTGGAAAAGAACTCGGAGCCTATCACATTAGAGCAATGGGGCGCTAGACAAGGATGGACAGAAAACATCATGCCATGTTGATGGCGATCTTTCTAAAGGTTTACTCAATCTGGCCCTCGTACTTTACGATTTTGACACTCTTTTCTTTTCTTTTCTTTTCGTTTCTTGAAACCAAGTGATTCATTTGTATATAGTAGCATTTTACCGCACACCTTTCCCTGCAAGTTTCCGACTAGATAGGTTTGCGTTCAAGATTGTGTAGTTCGCCAATACTTGAAACTGGATCAACGGATTCGGGGCAAAGAGGACGAGCTGGAGGCTGCGGCTTCTATACCGAGAACCATTGCGAAGTTTGCTAGTATTCATGAGGCACAGGGTCTTACCGCCACCATGTCCGGGATCTCGATACACCCAGTTCAAAGCGGCTTATTCTGGCATCTACAAAGACTCTTAATCCGAGACGACGAGTCTGATGATCTAGGATCACTTCTAGACTCGAAAACTCATCCGAACTGTGTTATAGACATGACTTTCATTTCTAAGAACAATCAAGCAATCTTTGAAACAACAAAGCGTACTCTTGCTGAACTTGCTAGTAAAGGAATGGCAATGACACAAGCGAGCTTATTAAGTTGATATTGAGAGGGACGCTCTTTATTTATTCTCACGGGTACTCCCTGATGGAAAATTTCTTGACTTCCGATGAGCTCTCCCAGGCCACTGAAAAGCGTGAATATCTAAAATACGCGGAATGGAAATGATGATATTATCACAATTGGAACGAGCCCGTCTATTCAAAAACATCTGGGAGCAATGATACCATTATCTCGCAAGAGGGCGTTTGCCCACAAAGAGGTATAAAGTACCAATCTAATACATCTAAGGCCCAGCACCTCAGTCATTAATCATAAGTGACATTAAAAGCCTAGCTCCGTCTCTCCACATGAAACCCCTGAAACCTCAATTAACCCAGAATCAAGAAATGCGATACTCAAAACACATTCCAGTGGCCTCAAAGCTTCGTTCCCTCTCGCCCAGTATCACTAGGTCTCCTGGGCCTGAGCGGCCCCATTGAAGGCCCCGCCGCACTACTAGGCCCAGGCGCAGATGTCGAAGTAAGCTGCGACCGAGCCTCAGCCGCACTGGCCGTGTTGGCGCGAATACCCCCCGTCCGGGCTCCGTTGTGAAGTCTTGGGTTCATGAGCCATTGGACTTGCATGCGCACGCTGTTGACGGCGGCATTGGTATGCGCCATGTCCTCTTTGATTCGAAGACATTCGTTCATGATTGTCATGCTCGCACGGGCGTCGAGGTCTGTTAGTGCGTGTGACATCTGGTTTACCTCCTCACGGAGGGATTCATGGAGGGAGAGCAGATAGGTTGTTGCGTTTGAGGAGAAGACGTTTGGGGGCTCTGTCAAGTCATCTTCATTCGGGGACTGGGTTCTGTCTGGTTCTGTGACGCTACGCCTGCGAGTGCTGCGACCTGCGCCTGCGGACTCGATGAGCGTGTTTCGTATATTGGACATTCCATCTTCGAAAATCTCGTTTCGTTGTTGAAGATGGCGCATAGTTAGTTCGAGGGTATTTAACCGGGTGTTTTGGGCCTCGAGGTATGGCCCTATTGAGACTAGTGGGCAGGTTTGTTCGTGTGTTGCACTGTCCTCTCGGCGGATCTTGACTGGACATCCGTATTTTGATGCCGCGCAGGGAGTGACGACGTCGGGGCAGGCATCCACGTGTTTCTTTAGCTCGCGCTGTGGGAGAGTCATTCCGCAATCAACGCAGGTGGTCTCTAGACTAGGGCAGAGCTCTTTGTCGTGCTCTTCATAGTCTTTCTCTATCACATCTTCTTCACACCGATCGCATCGGAAGTATCCGTGTAGACACCTCTCCTCCGATTGGAGATCCTTCTTCCGAATCTTCTTCTCGCACGAGTCGTCCGGGCACGGCACTAGCCGGTACCCACAGTACTTATCCACATGCGACTGGATGTGGCCTCGCGGTAAGAGCTCCGAACATCCTTCCGCTTGCATAGGACACCGCACCTGGATTTCATCGCACATGTTGATCAGCAGGCGGGGCACACTTCTCGAGACTCGGCTTGTGGGGGTGCGGCAAGAAGGACACGGGAACTCGTCCGAGTCGGCCGAGCGGAAGGTTGTCATGGCAGATCGTAGACATTTGTGGCAGAAGACATGGTCGCACTGTAAGCGCACTGGTTCAACGAAGGGGCAGTGACAGATTGGGCACATAAGATGTGAATCGTAGCTGGAGACGAGATCAAGGGAGCGCAGGTCGACGAGATCATCTCGGTCGCGAGTGGGTTCCGTGGCTAGAAATTCTTGTATGTCCATTTTTCGCAGCGTTAAGACCTTGAGGAAGGCATATGAGAAAAAAGCGCGACTGTCGCCAGCTTATGTTGTAGAGAATGATCCTTGTCGAATGCGGAGTCAGCGTATGCATGCGCGGATACAAGGCAATGCGGGAACTAAGTACCGAGGTCGATCACAAGGAAACCAGGGACGTGAAAGGTATCGCCAGATTTGAAATTAGCCACGCAAGTTAACAACAGTCATAGCAAGCTGATAGTCGAGAATATCCTTCTAGGGAAGAATACATACGAAGGAAGAAACGCGGGGAGAGATAGGGCGAAGGCGGAAGGCGGCAGATCGCAGATCCGTCGACGTCTTGCTGCCTCAGCCTCCTAGTAAGACCTCCACCTCCGTCTTACCACCAAACTCTGCGATTCCAGCGACTCATTTGACTCGGTGCTCTTTCGCACTGACCCTTCATCATCTCCGCGGGACATTCAAACCCCCGCCTTGCGACCTCCCACGGCCACCCTCACATCCACCTGACGCCATCACCATGACGAACCCGTCCCAGCTCTTCCTCCTCGCAGATCATATCAAATTATCACTTCTAGAACGACAGCGCGCTGTTTCTCTCGACCTAGAACCCAACGCACAAGATGGCGAGATTTCTCGCTCCCTGGAATCCCTCCGAGAAGGCATCACCTCCGTAGAAGCCGAGCAAGCCCGACTCGCTGAATCGCATGACAGCGCAGGCGCCGCCGCCCTGAAAGATCAGCTTGCACCACTGCATGAGCAACTCCGCGACCTCACCTCCCAATTCTACGGCGACGGGCCAAGTTCGACGCTGGCGTCGAACTCAGCCACGCCAGATCTTAAACAACCTGTTCCACAACACCCGTCCTCCAAGTCCGTGCGATTCATGGACAATTCAGCCGCGGCTGCCGCGGTGCAAGATGAGATTGACGAAGAGGAAGACCGGAGCAGATCGCATCTTTTCCGCCCGTATCGTGATGAACCGTCGCCCAGCGTCGACCAGTCCAATATGTCCAATGAGCAGATCTATCTGCACCATGACCAGGTCATGCGCGAACAAGATGATCAACTCGATCAGTTGGGTCAGTCCATCGGGCGCCAGCATGAGCTGAGTATCCAGATTGGGGACGAGTTGGACGGCCATGTTGCGCTGTTGGATGGATTGGATGGAGACGTAGATCGGCATCAGGGCCGGTTGGATGGTGCCCGTCGGCGGCTGGATCGCATTCGGCGCAAGGCCGGTGACAACTGGAGCATGATGACTATTATTGGTCTGATAATTATCCTGGTCATTTTGATTGTGATTCTGAAGTAATGTGCCCGGGTGGTGACGGTGTGTGTGTATCTCTCTCTCTCTCTCTCTCTCTCTCTCTCTCTCTCTCTCTCTGTGTGCGAGCGGGCGTTCCGGGCTTTCTAGGTTTCTTGTTCAGGCGTTGAAATAGAGTCCCCTGTGCTTACGAGACGGCTTGTCTATCTTGTTTTCTACATTCATCAAACACATTACTCTGGTTTCAGAACCTTGAATCTTATTCATATGTCGCTTGAATTAGAATAGTCCTTCCCATTCCCCATGCTCCGTTCAATTTATAGATCCCAACATCAATAAGTAGCCCCCAAGTCGGAATCAATTACTTCCGGTTCAGCATCTGTTTTGACTTCTCCTGCATCTCTTCGAAGCTCTTGTCCTCGGCGCCCGTTTCACCTCGATCCGCCTTGATCTGTAGGATAAGGTTAGTTCCGAGTTGAATCACATCTCGATTCGAAGGAGTTTCATACATCTGCCTCACTGTTACTCGCCAAATCTTGATTCCAAGACGCCTTTCCTTCCTTCGTGCTCTTCAGTTGCTGTTCTTTCTCAGCTTCATAGATATTGGACAAATCATCTCGGTCTGAAGGCTTTAGTTAGCAGGTGTGTTTCATTTTGTCATTCATGCGGGGATGTTCGGGGTAAGCTGACTCTTGTCGCTTTCTTTCAGAGTGCGCTGTACTGCGGAGGTGTGGAATGCGGGTGTGCGGGGGATGGTGTAGCTGGTTTGCATGGCTCGGCGGGAGCCAGCACGGATGGATGTGAGGAAGGACATGGTGGTGATTTTTCCCGGGTTTGGGATTTGACGGTCTTGGAGAAAGTGAAGTCTGGAAAAGTTGTTAGTCCTGTTGTTTTCGATCGAAGTGTCGTGATATGTTTCAGACAGACGAGTGGTGACATCGCAACGAAAGACAAATTCTCCCTGCGGAGATAGTTCCGGCGACCCCCTTCAATCGCCTCGTCCAGAAATGACACAGTCAAAGCATACCAGGGCAATTGCAAAATATGTCGCAGTCGTAGAAAAGAGCTAGTCGGGTCTAGCTGAGAGGATGAGTGCAGAGGGGAGAAAAATAAGTCGCAGAAGATTAGAGAACCACGAGACACCAGCAGCTTTTAAGCTCGCTTGCATCATTGTCAACGGCCCAGAACCCCATCTGACCTTGGAATTGCCTCGATCTCATTGGAGTGGGTTGGCTGCTTGGAGCAACACCGGTGACGTCAGTGCTGCTCAACGGGGCTTTCGGGTTGGCGGATGTCGATCGAGACCTCGGCAGAGAGTGTGGAAGAAAAGGATCTATCGGTGATAGCAACGTGGATGTACGTTGCCTCATATTTCCTATATTGTCGATGGAGAGACTGTGTACACTCTACACTGCACATGCACGATCGGCCAGTGATCTACGCTGTCAACGTCCGGCACGGAGCAAAGTGAAACGGCCAATTCTGCTCGTGTGTAATGACATCATGAGATAGACATGATAGGCATGAAGTGACGCAGGGGTACGGGGTGAGGTATTCAATATCCATCACAGTATGAAAGATGCAGGGGATACAAGATAGAGGATTAAGGATAATGTAGTGGATACTGGGATCTGAGGACTAGAATGTAGGATTCACATCAATTTGCAATCTCGCACAGCCGCAAAACAAGCTCTTGGCATATGAACAAAAGAGAGATGCGGTGGGGAATGACAGTATGCAAGAAATAACCAGCATCATTACAGCGTATCTAAGACTAACTCGAAACGCTGCCCATTTAAGGGAGACGTGAGCAAAGTGGTCAATGGAGAATGGAAAGAAATATCAAGATAACATAAAGCCATTTTCAACATACGGTCTAGGACTTGCCCAGAATACCCGCGAGAGACCCCCAGGATATCGATTTCAAACAGAAAACAACTCCGCAAGCCCATGGTTTCGCTCGCAACCAAACCTAACCAGCCACTATACCCGTGGCAAGAAAGCAATGTGTATCGCGTGTCACCCATCCTCAAAACCGATGTAAAACCGATGTACAGGAAAATAAGGAAAACCAAGACCAGAAAGCAAAGAAAAAAGAAAAAAGCAAGCAAGAGAGAAGGGTGGTGCACGCATGACAAAATAAAAACAAACCCAGATATTGCAACAGTGCCCAAGCAATGCAGACGTGTATCGTTTCCGCCTCTAGATCCTTGAAAATGTGATATCCATTCCGCCCAGATAAGAAAACCCCGAGGAACCAAAAAGACGAAGAGAAAAAAAGACTAAATCACAGCGTAGGTGAGTCGGGCCCAAGGGAGGCAAGCCAAGCCCCCGTTTTCCCATAAACAAAGAAAATCAACTCCAAGTCCCCATGGGAACATGCACGTCAAGTAGCAGGTCACCCGCATCAATACATCATCGGCGGCCCCAACCGAAAAAAACAAAGGGCCAAGAAAAGATCGTCCCTCCCCGAGAGACACAGGTATCGTTGGAAAAAGTGATGCAAAGGAATCAAATCGCGCCGTCGCTCGCAACAAACTGGAAGCATCGTGATGAATCTAGATGTATGGCGAAGTTGGTCGTTAAAAAAAGGGAAAAAAAAATCGGCGAAGAGTGAGTATGTACAAATGCCGAAGTTTGATCGAATTTTTCGAATTTTTTGGAGTTTTTGGACTCGCCGTTTCGTGATGTTTTTTTCCCCCATTGAGAAGTATGATCGTTGCCGGAGTGAATGCAAAAAATAATTAAGACCTGCGATTTAAGAGACCCCCGATAATGCAGAAAAACACAGGTGACGTGCATGAACATGCCGCCGCTAGGGCGGAGAAAGGACGGCTAGCGCCCCTTGGTATACCCGAAAGGTTCTCACCATCGACGCTGAGCAGTCTGCATCATCGCTGGCGAAATCGACGAAGGCGGGCTGGTCATAGTCATCCCGGTATTGGGGTTGACAATGGGGATGACTTTCCGAGTCCGGTTGGCCTGGGGCTGTTGCTGATAGTTGACGTGATTGTGGTTGGCAGCGACACCGTGGACATAAGAGTTGGTCTGGGCGGGAGACAGGGAGATAGAAGGAGTGACCTGCTGAACCGGCTGAATCTGGTGCTGCAATGGCGAGGTGTCGGGCGACCCGCTGGAGAGCGAGGACCGGTCAGACGAGGCAGAGTGAATCGAATGCAGCTGCTTCCTTGTCAGCAAAGATGTTCCAGGGAGTTGACTCCTGAGATTGCCACCGTAAATCTCTCACGGGAAAATTGGTCGGCAGACAAAAGAAAGGAGTCCAGGGAACGCAACCGGAGTCGCCGATCACAACATACATCTTCATCAGTCAGGAGGTTGGGGCAAAATTCCAAATCATCATCGAGGTCGAAAGAACGACCGGCCTCGAATCTCGCTCGGAAAGCCGTCACCGCGGGGGCTTCGGCCAATTCTCGCATGCTCTTGACTCCTCGGAATTGGCGCTGAGCGTTGTGCTGAGCCATCTTGGGACCACGGCGAGTACGTCCGTGATGGTTATTTGAAGGCATACCATGGTGAGGGTGTTGTTGTTGCTGGTGGTGGTGGGTGTACAAAAAGGCGGACATGATGACAGGTGTAAAAGAGAACCAGCCCGAAAGATTAGAATAGAAAATAAATGATGGATGTTGATAGACAGAATTGACGATGGGAATAGAGAAGGTTGTGGGAAGAAAGGAAGAGGGAAAAAGAGGGGTGTTTTGGGGCTCAGATGTGGTGGTATCGTCACGTATGGTCACGCCAGTCCTTGCCACTGGCCATTCCGTTTATTATTGGTGCAGGTTGGCGTCGCTGTACTGTCACACTCCTGCAGAGGATGGTGGGCGCTAGCGAGGTCACGCTCTGGCGCCGGTGGCAAAGGCGGGTCTTAGTCACCAATAGTTGACCCAGCTGGGGGATCCACAAGGAATGCTGGCGCCAGTTTCGATCAATTGACTGGCTGCGTGACGTCGTCGACCCAAATGGACCCTAACCGTCTTAGGTCAAGGAGTGACGAGATCGACCTTTGGGTCAGTGTACAAGCCTGGTAATGTATTGTGGCCTGATTACCCAGGTCTGCATTCATCTGTTTTTCCGGTTCTCCCTGTAGGGCTCTCCAGGGCTTAAGATGGTGTACAATGCGGATTGTTACACCTGCGTTCCCGTTCCTACCTCTATCCACGACGCTTCTTTTCTCCGGCCACTACGACTCCCGGAAGAGGAAGTTCTCCTGGATGGTTCAAGGTGGGTTTGGGGTAGTTGGCCCCAAATCTAAGGACCAAACAAAAGTAAAAACTAAGCCAAAACCAGACTCCCCAATGGAAAACATAGCGCAGGACGCAGGCAGTGCACAGGGCTAAGGACAGGAACATTCGTCGGCTGTGGCTGCTGTGATCTGCGATCTCCTTCTGCCCCCTCCCAAATTCCCCAATTCTGCCCGGAAAGGCCTGAGATGGGACCTAGGCCCATCATTACGCGATGCGGAACCAGTGACTCATGCTACCCAGCACGTAGTCCCACTCCATGTGGCGGCTGCCCATCTGCCTCCTGCCCAAAGGTACTTGGTACCTACAGTCCTGTAACTTCTGGTACCTACAGGGTGTCTGATAGGGGATGTCCGGAACCTGGGAATGCCGGAACTTGCCCCCCCCCCCTTGGACCAACTCCATCCGCTGCTCCATCCATTCGTACTCTCCGTGCTTTCCGTCCTCGGCGCTTTGTTGCTTCACCGCATTTTCAGGGCGAACTGGCCTCTCCCGAATTCTAATTTTATGAAACCCCCCTTGAATCCTCGAGTCTAACGCCTATCGTCGAAGAAAATGTGAGTTGGTGGTACGTAGGCCTCGAGCAGGGTGCCTCGAAGCTTCACAACCATGCAGTTGACAGGTCTCCATGCGAGCTTGCATGACCATGCGCACCTCCAGATCGGACGATCGGACGGTCCCTCAGCGAGGGGGTGCTTTGCCCCAGACTCCACGCAAGGGGAACTGGTCACCACGATTTGCTCTCCCGGTCGGGTTGGCAACCGGCCGGATTAAGTTTGGATATTCTGACTCGTGGTTTCAGAACCAGTTGGGTTGGAAACGCTAGATGTAAGATCCGTATTTCTTCCGGGCGTGCGTACTCTTCCTGCCAAATGGAGTCCTCCATGCATCGCTCGAGACGAGCTGGTCCGTGCGCTGGATACGGGACTGCTGATGCTGTGCTGTAGCTTACACTGCCACAGGTCCCAGATATGCATACTGGCGCAGTATAAGGGCAAGGGGACATTCGGACTTGGTCTATATAACGTGGTTGAAACTGATCCAGGACATCTGATACTCTACATCTAGACTCATGATAATGGTTGGCCAAAATATACCATTTGAAGCTCAGAGAAATCAGCATCCAGCTTCGAGTCCATTATAAGACTTTCTCATGCACCGTGTTCATCGTAAATATCTTATTCAAATGCATGAGAATACATATAGACGGATCTTCGAAACGTGAAAAGATCTGTGGCGGATAACAACGTTGGCAAATCCACGAGGTCAAATGCATCACGCCCCAGCACCCCAAACTCCAGCCCTCACGCAAAACGCCTTGCATCACAAAATAACCTTAAGAAAGCATGCGTACGCAATGGCTCACTTGTCCAAGTTCTTGCTTTTAACCATGCGACCAATCAACTCCTTGCAGTGTTTCTCGCTATACTGCTCCCAAACTTCATACAATGATAGTAGTTCCTGCGTACACTCGATGACGGCCTTGATATCCACTTCGCTCTCCGCCAGCCATGCAATTAGCTTCTGAATCCTTGGAGGGCCCGATCCAGGCTTATCCGTTAATGCAGCGAGCATGTTCATGCCTTGCCCTTCACGCATGGTGCTCGCTAGCGCGGACTGCGCGGAACCGAGATAGGGACCTGGTGGAGAGGGTTTGAACACCACTGCGACGATGATGGCCATGATGGCGATCACGTGGGGTGGGTGGAGAAGGGGGAGGTCGGTTAAGTAATGATCGTTGATGACGGACCAGGCGAGAGCTACCTCGTCTGAGGATAGAGCGAGCTCGGTTTGGAGCTCCGAGAGCGTGCGGTATGGGTGATGCACGATGAGTTGGGAGTGCATTTCGGAGATAAGAGCAAATTCACATTCGCCTAGTTTGGCGACATCGGGTGTTATGAATTCTGTCGAGAGAGTTAGCCTATATAGTTTATGTTTGGGATGATATATGGAATGAGATCGTACCAGGCCAGAGGCCTCGGGCTTCGCCCACCACGAAACGGATGTGTTGGGGGCATTCCTCCATTTTGCAGGCCAAGTAGAAGGCGGTGGTGAGGACTAGATACGGATTTGTCTGGCGGATCTCGTTCTTTGTATAGAACCGCTTGAGATATACTTGGGCAGTGGCAATGGCTTGTTGGCGGGTAGTCATGCGCTTGCCCAATTTAATGAGCTCTGAAGAGCGGTCAGAAGATGATGATGCCTTGAAGGCGAGGGTTCTTACGCTGATTGAAGTATATATTCAGCAGCCGTTGATCTGGCAGCGGAAACTGTGAATGGGTGACCTTATCTTTCTCCCGGAGTCGCTCCCGAACATCGGCCAGCGACTCACGGGAGAACAGCCAGTGCCGACGCTGTGTCGACGCCCAATAATTGGCTGCCATGAAGAGCCGTAATTGGATTTGTCGCTATAGCTGTAACCCCGATAGACTGGGGACGTTGACGTTGATAACCCAAACAGGTCTAGTAGGGCAGAGCCCTGGTCCCGTGCCGGGCGGTGATGGCGTCAAGCGTCTGAAGCAATGATCGGGCGCCAATTAATCATTCCCTCTCCACTTCATATGCGCCGGCTCCTTGAGCTTTCATTCTGACGACTACCTGAATATCCGAGGCGTCTCACGTGTGTATAGCGACCCAAGAATACACGCCTCCCTTGAATGATGCCGGGTTCTCGATAACAATTTTCCCTCCGATCCTGATCATGGCGCCCGAGTCGAACGATGAGCGTGATGAAAGAGTCGCGCGACTCTGGGAAACCTTGGACACGCGAAAGGAGGGCCACGTCGATTTGTCTGGCTTGAAGAAAGGCCTGAAGAAGATCGATCATCGTAGGTCTGACCCAGTCCCGTGCCGGTTGCTCCCGACTGACGCGATGCCAGCTTTGAAAAACGCGGATGACTTGCTGCGCAGTATCCTAGTCGAGGTCGATACCAATCACGATGGCCAGATAGACTATACCGGTAAGATCAGAAGCTCTCTCGGCCTTTTTGGGACCCCCCTTTAGTCCCCTTCCCCCTCTAACAGATACCCTCCAGAGTTCCGAACGTTCATCAACCAGACCGAGTCCGGGCTGTGGCAGATGTTCCAGAGCATCGATCGTAACCACAACGGTGAAATTGATAAAGCTGAGCTGCGGACAGCCTTTTCTCAATCTGGGGTCACGGTGTCGAATGCGAAGCTCGACGAGTTTTTCGCCGAGGTCGATAAAAACAATGACGGAGTAATCACCTATACGGAATGGAGGTACGAGTCACGCTGCTCCAGTTTCAAGGGAATGAATCTAGAGAGATAAAAACTAACGTGATGCCATTCCTAGGGACTTTTTACTCTTCATGCCCCTTCGATCGCCGTCGGACCTTCACGCAGTTCTTTCATATTACACGGCCACGGGCAACTTAAACCCGGAAGGAGATGTCCACATCAATGACCTGCAGGGTTTAGGTACAGACCTCAATTTTCTTAATCGTCTTCCCTTGGCCGTTTCGGCCATCTTGTACAATATCTTCTCACTCCACATCCTCTCTTCACTTCTTTCTTCCGCACACGCTCAGGCCAGCTCGACATCCACTACTTTCGGCCAAGGTCTTGACCCGTTAGACAGTGAGCTCGAGTTGGAAAATCTGGCCATCCCCAAAAGCGTCGCGATGTGGATGTCAATCCGCAATTATGAACGGAAGTTGACCGAGAACACCCCGCAACTAGGCTACTTCATCGCAGGCGGTACTGCAGGTGTCATTTCGAGGACAGCAACTGCCCCTCTCGATCGTCTGAAGGTTTATCTCATCGCCCAGACAGGCGTGAAGAAGGCCACCGTCACCGCCGTAAAGGAGGGGGCCCCTATCGCTGCCACCGCCAACGCGTCACGAACACTCGTTATCGCTTTCCAAGAGCTCTGGCGAGCCGGTGGCCTTCGCAGTTTGTTTGCAGGTGAGCCAAATTTTCAGTATAGACTTACTTTGTATCATAGCTAATATTTTTATAGGAAATGGACTCAACGTGGTCAAGGTCATGCCAGAGTCGGCGATCAAGTTCGGTGCATATGAGTCGGCAAAGCAGTTCTTTGCCCGACTTGAGGGACACAACGACCCCAAGCGACTTTTGCCCACTTCTCAGTTCTTGTCTGGTGGTATCGGTGGAATGGTGGCCCAATGCTTCGTTTATCCCCTCGACACCCTCAAATTGTGAGTAGACCGTCCATGTGGCTCAAGAACAAAAAAACTAATATATTACTCAATAGCCGCATGCAATGCTCGACCGTTGGAGGCGGTCTGAGAGGCAACAAGCTGATTGCCGCAACTGCAGCCAAGGTCTGGAACAATAGTGGACTATTCGGCTTCTTCCGCGGTCTCCCCCTGGGTCTAATTGGGATGTTCCCTTACGCAGCTATCGACCTCACCACCTTCGAATACCTCAAACGCGCCCTTTTGGCTCGCCAGGCTCGTCTCAGCCACTGCCATGAAGACGACATCAATCTCGGCAACTTTTTGACAGGAGCAATCGGAGCTCTCAGCGGAGGACTCAGTGCATCGGTCGTTTATCCCCTCAACGTCCTTCGTACTCGCCTCCAAGCCCAAGGCACCGTCCTCCACCCCGCTACCTACAACAGCATTGGCGACGTCTTGCGCAAAACCCTCGCGACCGAGGGCCCCCGCGGTCTATACAAAGGCCTGACGCCCAACCTCCTCAAGGTTGCCCCGGCTGTCTCCATAAGCTACGTGGTCTACGAGAACACAAAGCGCATGCTGGGGCTGAAGTGATCGCCCCTTGTACCACACCCCCATTTCGTTCATACCCATCATGTAATACAGCCAGCTTTCTCATGAGATACCCAAAATGGTCATCATACATTCCATACACCACCTGTGTTGGTGCATGGCCTATCTCATCGCTTTGCTTTCATCTCGTCCTCACTTCGAGGTCTTTTCATTCTTGCATTTACCCTCTGTCCCCCTCAGCCACTTCTCATTTGTCCTTTCATTCTGAACGAGACTTTTCCAATCAAGAAGTCCTTGCTTGAGACAAGGGTAACCCAAACCATCGCATGGCAAGGAGTCAACGCATGATGGTTTTTCATGCAGGGTTTTTTATTTTGCTTTCTTGTGAATATTGACATTACTTCCCTTGGATATCAAACTCAAATCGCTAGAACTCTAGAGAAGAACCAGAACCACAATATATCCAATTCAATTGATTGCTTCAATTAGACATTTCAATTGCCAACAATATCTAGTTCAGCAAGTTTAATCCATGCTGGTCAAGGAACTCCTAACCCTTCAAACTTTAGCGACCTGGGCGGCCCGAACTTCCTCATCCTTGGGCAAGATATCCGGTACCGGACCCAAAGGCGTGATTGCAAACGCATTAATCTGCTTATGGCTCTTCGTATAGTGCTTCTTGATATGCTCAAAGTCCGTCGTCTCCCCAAACGCCGGAGAATCCCAATAAAGACCTCTGACCCACTTGTGAATAGCCGGGTACCCAGAGCGAATATCCTTCAGGTTGCACTTGAAGTGCTGCACGTAGACGGGATCGAAGCGGATAATCGTCGTGAACAGACGGATATCGGCCTCGGTGACGCTGTCGCCAAAGAAGTAGGGCGAAGATTGCTTGGACAGATGGGTTTCAATTCTGTCCAAGGAGGAGAAGAGGGTCGTGACGGCTTTCTCGTAAGCCTCTTGCGTGGTAGCGAAGCCAGATTTGTAGACTCCGTTGTTGACGTCGTTGTAGATCCATTCGTTGGAGGTGTCGATTTGGCTGCGTAGATTCTGGGGGTACAGATCGACGGACTTGAATTCGGAGGGCAGGAGGTTGTCGAACTCGTAGTAGAGCATGCGGATGATTTCGGCGCTCTGAGTGGTTGTTTAGAATTGAGAGTCTGATTGTAGGGATTTACGGATCGAAACATACCTCGTTACTGACAATCAGGTTTGTCTTTTTGTCGAAGAGGACTGGGACAGTGAAGCGGCCGGTGTAGTCCGGGTCATTGGAGAAGTAGATGTCGCGCAGGTGGGTGAAGTCTGGGTGCAGGGGGTCTGGGACGGTGTTTTCTCCTGGGAGTTTCTCATCTGCAGTGGGGAAGCGCCATCCTGATTGAAGTTAAATAATTGTTCTTCACTGATAAATTGGAAGTAAATATGTACCCTTTTCACCGAGATGCCAGTGCACCGAGGAGAAGGAGATGATGTCTTCCAGACCCTTGAGCTTGCGTGTGATCAGGGTACGGTGAGCTATAGAAGATTAGAACATGCTCCTGGATCCAAGATCAGGCGATTGACTCACCCCACGGACAAGCATAAGAGACGTATAGGTGATAGCGGCCCTTCTCCGGCGGGAACTGGGCCCCAGGCTCACGAGAGATGAAATTGCGGAAAGCAGACTGCTGCCGCTTGAACTCGCCCGACTTATCATTGGGATTCACCCAGTCGGTGATCTTATCCTTGTTGCCAGTCTGCAAGACGATTAGAACGAGACCAATTTGGTGGTGAGGGGGTAGATTCCCTACAGCCATAGTTCGGAGAGGTGCGGAGAAGCACCGTGGAGAGGTTAAGAATTCTGTACGAAGAGATAGACGTGATTGATGGAGTAACGCTGGTGAGCGAAGAAGGGATCGGAACATCAGCAGACGAGCTGTTCTTATAGCTGACGCCGAGATATGATTTTGAGAGAGAAAAGAGGAATACCTAGGCGATGCGGGGATGACGTTTACTGACGTTTGGCTTACTCACCGGGCTACTGCCCCACTTCGGTCAGCTTTGACAAAGCATTCCTAACGATTTTCTAAGATTGCGAATCTAGGGCTGAGTCTTAGTTTACGCAGAATCTTCTCATGCTCAGGTAAAGCTAGGAACGCAAATGGAATGGAGAGTGAAATCTAGACTGCTTCGTGGATAATAATCGTAAAATCTACGCCCTAGGGCACTGGGCTTTTCGAGGTCTAGGATACTCTCTATTGAGAAAGCTTGACCATCACGTATGGCACCTCAACATCTTCCTCGGTTTGATCTTCCGCAGTGACTTCGAAAATGATGTTCTTTTGGTGATCAGGAATCGGCTTCTTGCTGACGTGCTCAACAAGCTTGCTCATTCTATAAAGGTCGTTAGTAGCGTGCTTCATCTAAAGAACGAGGGGAAGATCGGGAACTCACGTCAAAGGAAGGCGGTCCTTAACCTTGCTAGGAGGATAGAAGCTGGCCCACAGCAAGCTCACACCAGAGCTAACCATAGTAATATCCAAGCCCTTATCGGCAAAGTCTTGAATGAACTCTTGAAGAGTAATGTCTGGCAGCTCGAAGCGGTCCCACAGTTGGTCAATAGTAACCTCACCCGACTTGCCCTGGTACTTGCCCTTGGGACTAGCGATGGGCTCACTGAAGCCAAAGAATGGAAGTGCAAGGTTGATGAATCCGTTTTTGTACTGCTCGATATCGTCCTTGCCATCCACAATCTTGAACAGCTCCAAAGCCACCAGGCCAGTCACAAGGGCAGTGGTGGTGGCGATGGCGGGAATGATCTTGCCAGCAATGAACTTGGTCTTGTGACGATCTGCTTGGGGAATGTCGTAATTATCAGCACGGAGGTTGCTAGCTGCGGTGATAAAGTCGATATGGTGGTTGGTATCGTCATCCTTCTCAAACTCGACAGGCTGGAGACGGAAACCGGCAAGCGACTTGGGCGACGGCAGAGTCTCTACCAGCTTTTGAATCTCATCGCTGTCGTTGGAGCCTCCGGCGGGCTGGGCGTTGGGGTCGGGGTCATTCTCATTGGCCTGAATCTTAACATTGGAGCTTGGGGTAAATTCGGGAATGATCATATCATCAACGACTTTGCTGTAGTAGCTCTTGTCCACACCGGGGTTCTTGATGCCATAGTTGAAAGCGTGAAGGTTGGCACCAGCAATCACGAAACCAAGGTGAGTAGGGTTCGAGCTGTCAAACTTCAGAGGGGTCGGGGCACGCTTGGGACCGGACCAGAATGGCTGGCCAGAAGAGGTCTTGGAGTCCTTGGGGAAGTTGTAGAGAAGCTGCTGGATTGCATTGTTGTACTGGGACTCGAACTGCTGACGGGCCCAGACAATGCAGTCATCGAAGGTTAAGGGCTTGTCAGTCACCAAGAAGTCACGGAGATGCTCCAAGGTCTGTTTCTCATTACCCGCCTGCTTGAGTGTCTGGTCAATGTAGTCGGCCTGCGAGAGATACATGTTGACGGACTCAGGCGGGCCAACAAAGAAAGTCTGGAAAAGATCGCGAGCCCAGGCAATGGTATGCTCGATGCGGTTGGGGAAACTCTTCAGGGTGCACATCGGGAAAGATTTCTCTGGAGGGTCCTGAGAGCTGGAGTAGGACTCGGTGATGAAGGGCAGGATGACCTGGGTGTTACCCTTGGTCCCGAGAGTACCACTTTCGAGGAGGGGCTTGCGGAAGAAGACACAGCGGCGGTCCACGTAGGTACGGGCATCAACGTTATCCAGAGCATTGGTCACTCCGTCCAGTCCGTTCCAGAACTCCTCGTTGAAGATGTGCTCGGTATCGTTTCCAACACGGTCACGGAGAGTGACAATATGATCATTGAGCTCAGGGTTCATAACTTGAACCGCAGCAGAAGCACATTCACTCTTGAGGCGACCGACGTCTTTGGAGCGGAAGAGGAACTGACGATTCAGGTTGCTCTTCTCGATCTGATCCATGTCGGTGACATAGATCTTACCCCGGGGACCAGTGCCCAGACCCATCATAGCCCAGTTCTTCAGAGTCTCACAACCAATAGCACCAGCACCGACCAGGAACTGCCGGACATTGGAGAGCTTCTCCTGATACTCCTTACCAAAGACCGCGATCTGACCATCATAACGGCTGCCAATAGGCTTGCAGCTCTCCTCGGAACGAGTAGTTGAAGAAGGAAGAGACTCCAAAGAATCGAAGTACATCCACTGCTTGACGGGGTTGAATTTTCCAGAAACGGCCTTTAGGGTTTCCTGGGCAGCAATACCTCCGAAGAAGGCAGCGAGGGGGTTAAGATCACCACGAGCCTGGTAACTGAGCTCCTTGATAATTTTCTCATCCAGCTCAACCTTCTCTTCTTGCGCCGCGGCGAGCTCGGTAGCGATCTTCAATACATCCTGAGCGTCACTGTCATTGTGCGGCCGTGGCATCTGGCGATCGTGAGTCTCCGCAAACTTGTGCAAAGCCTGGACACCAATGTGTAGCTGTTGAGGTCGGTCAAATTTGGCGTAGTCCGAAATCAGGTGCTCTGGGTTCTTAATTTGCTCCGACAAGGGCTGGAAGTCAACAATCTTCGGCATCTTCACCTGAGTGAAGAGACCGCCACCCTCATAAGTCCCGAGGCCGGTGACATCACCGATGCTGAAAGTGTAGGGGCCCTTGACAGTAACCTTGCGAGGGTCACCAGCATTCAAGCCTTCCATACCCTTGACTTCGGTGAAAGTCACATAGTCTCCATCTTCCAGCCCATGACGGGTCTCGTCCAGCGCAGACACCAGTCCATCCTCATCAATACCTGCAACGATTCCACTGACAGGCTCTTCGCCAGAGTAATCCCCAACGACGAAATCTTTGCCAAAATCGTTGAACAAGTACCCGAAAAGACCAAAAGTATCTGTAATAGTCAAGTAAATACCATTCTGGTGGCAGAAGTCCGCGATCACCAATTGTTCCTTCAAGGGCGTCTGGGTGAGAACGATTGCCTGGTAGCGCTTGAGCTGCTCTAGATCAGCCACAAGGCTTCCGCCCTCGTGAATTGTGACCGGAACATAAGAGTTGAGTTCAGCGACTCGAGGGGCGGTAACTTCGGCACGGGGCTTGCCGACGTCTTCAGGCCGGAGGAAAAATTGGGAGGAAAGATCGGAGATAGCAACGGGAGCGGGGTCGTGCAGGGTGAGAGACTTGACACCGGCGAGGGCAATGTTCTTGGCTGCGAGAGATTATTAAACGCTTGTGAGGTACACCGTAAACAGGGACACACTTACCAATCTCAACACCAAGACCCTTCAAGCCCACTACGAGAACGTTTGAAGAGCCCATGCGCTTCATAGCCTCGTGGCCGAGCACATACCTAGACGTCATTAGTCCCCACTCGTCATGAAAATCACTTCATCGCCAGGGAAACCTCACAGTTGTCTGCTGTACAGGGACTCGTCAATCTCGCCATGCTTGAGCGCTTCCACAGCCGCCTGTGGGTTGTCGACTTGCATGGTAACGTCCTTGATGAATTGTGTTAGTGACAATGCGGTATCCTCGAGTCTGTGACATACGGTCATAATCTTCTTCGGGGGTCGAGCTGCGGTGTCGTCTTCAGACGCTCTACGCTTTTCCGGCTTAGCCGCTTCTCGAACAGTAAGATCGGACGGAATGGTGGTAGGAGAGTGAAAGTCTTGCCCGACAAGCAAGACCTTCGACAGTGCTGGATGAAAACAAGTTGCAAAGCCCAGCGTACCAGGAATCAAACTCGACAAGCAATACGAGCAAGGGAATCCACCAACGACGCAGAGAGGATGTGAAAGCTGTACAACAGGGAGGTCGATGTAAAGAGAGAGGCAAGGGAGAAGAACAGTCGAGATAGCGGGACCGTCGACGTAAGAGGGACAAGCTGTCGATGACTAATCTCGGCGCGTCGCCCCGCGATTGAAGCTCCGATAAAGAGTTCGCGCTATGAGCTATCACTGAGATCGGGAATCATGTCCCGTCGACGTCAAGATCACAATTAATTTTCTCGTCTCTTGCCAGAACACTCAACACATTGAACCACGCAGCTCCTCACATGTGTCGCTTCGAGCTTCTTGGGCGCGGCTTGTTATATTGGCAGCGGACCAACACAGAAAAGGACAATAGCCGCCTCTCCAGGCAAGTGCATTACAAATACACTATCGCGTCATTCTTGGAATTCTGCTAATGCACGGTGCAGAGGGAAACCTTCAGGATGCTTCACGAAATCCTCCTCTCCCTCTCCGGCCAGCCGTCCCCCCCTCTTCAGCCCACAAAGGGAGGACGCTCTCGCGCAAGATGACCTCGCCCTTCTCTCCCCTCCGGAAAAAGCACTGCTCGGATCAGTCGCCCATCTAAGCCAACTTCACGCACAATTACGATCCCACACCTCCCAGATATCCTCCGCCCATGGTTCCGTGATTTGCCGCTCTGTCTCCACGACAATAGCTACGGCGCACTTGGGTGAATTCCAGAAGAAGATCCTTGAAGTGGAAAAAGCAATCCTGGCCGAAGATAGCGGATATGTGGGCGGCTACGGTATTGTCCCATTATCGACACTCGTCGGAGAGTTCGCCCCTTGGACGCGACGCATGGAATGGCTATGGGAAATTGTCAAGTTCATTATCCCAGAGAGATCATCCGCGGTGCGCTCCTATGGATGTTCTGGGGCAGGACTAATCGACCATCTGCGGGCTGAAACTCAAACTGGGTATCTAGACATCAAGGACATGGCCGTACAACTGGTAACGGCAGCTGAAACGGCATGGATGAAACAACTGTCAATGTGGCTGCTGTACGGAAATCTGCCCATGTATGGGAAGGAAGACTTCTTTATTCAACAAGACGATACCGAGAATTTCGACAGTCAATTCAGTATACAGCCTGACCTAAGGCCGAAGTTCGTCTCTGTACAAACAGCGGGGTCTATCCTCTTCATCGGCAAGTCCTTAAATCACATCCGTGCAAAGAGGAAGACATCCTCAGGCATTTCGACGGCGCCAGTGACGCTTTATCAGGAGCATATCGAGCAATTGGCAGGCCTTAAATCGCCCATCTCAGCCTCTAAGCTCTCTACTGCGGTAGACTGGATTCGACTTTCCCTGTCCCAATCTACACTTTCTAAGCTCCTTCCACTTCCCAAGATTCTCGAGATGCTCGAACTACTCCACAACTTCTTGCTGCTAGGACGAGGTGAGTTTGCTGTTGCGCTGGTCGCACATGCAGATTCGCGCATGGAAGAAAGCCGGCGAAGAGGCGCTCGCGGACAAGCACCTGGGGCTCTCGAGAGTTACCTCGTCAAAGAGGGAGACGTCATGACTGCACTGGCCCAGACATGGGCGGAGCTTTTTACCCTACAAAAGGAAGAGGATCCGGCCGACGAAGAACTCGAGTTGGCTCGAGAACTCTTGCAATTGTCGACCAACGAGCACAAAAATGGTCGTTCAGCGACCCCATCGCAAGGAATGGGGATGGTGCCTGAGATATCTCCAACATCTTTCGAAGATCTGCTGTTCCCCACACCCACCAGCCTAACAGCTCAAGTCCGAGCTCCACTCGATCTATTCCTGTCCAGTTCGGACATCACCATCTACTCCAAGATCCATTCATACCTATTAGGTATTCGCCGAGCCCAGATCCGCCTTGGGGATCTATGGAAACGAACGTCTTTGCGGAGAAACCACCCTTCGCCCTGGGGGCCGCCGCGGAGCAATAGTATGTTTGGTCAAAATAAGCTTCGAGAGAGCCGGGCGAGGGATAACGCTCGGATCCGCCATATGCGACCGATTTGGGCAACCGGCAGTGCTTGTCTCTTTGTTCTCTCGGAGATCGGTAGCTTCTTCCAAGGTGAAGTTGTCCATGAGTCCTGGCAGCATCTACGTGCGTGGATTCAAGAAGGCCCCGAATCCACGTCGGTCTCTGGGTCTCGACCAGGGACGGCTTCTTCAGCGAAGCCCTCACGGCACTCCCGAGATACTACACCGGACCAACCCTCAAGCCGGCCGTCGTCACAGTCGGGTCCAACAATGGTGCGGCATGATCCCGAAGCTTTGACTGTCGCCCACCGTCGCCACCTGTCCAGTGTCGTAAGATCTTTGTTCCTGACAGAGTTGCCTTTCACATCCGCACTGCGGGCGCTCTTGACGGATGTAGATCGGTTTGTTGCGCTGACCATTCGCCTCGAGACCATTCAACGTAACATGGATCTTGAAACGGATGAAGGTGTGGTAGACGCTCTAGTCGACTATGCACAAGAAGAGCAAGAAGTTTGGCAGGAACTACGGGCCACGAGCGGTAATGTACAGAGTGGTATGAGGGATCTCGTTACGAGCCTTCGTGAGATTGACGATAGTCGATCGGGAGGAGAGAGCATCGGGACTGCCACAACGGGACAATCGGGCAACGGGCCGAGCACAGGCCCAAGCTTCCGCCACTATGTGCCACGTCAACCAGCGGGCGTAGACCGACTACTCATGAAGCTGGACTTTGGCAGTCTGCGCGGTGCGGCGACCACGGGCTTGCCTTGGGAATAGCCTCGAGATGAAAGGCTTATGTATTCAAACGTGTAATGATTGCTACGGAATCAGATTTCAGAATTGGATTTTCGCGTATTGGGCGTGTATCCACAAAGAACTGGAACTGGCGAACTGAATTTGCATCTGCTGTAATAAGCGGACATTATCCTGTTGCTCATAATAGACGTGGCCTTGCATGGGCAGCAAAATTCGATGTAACTGCTTTATCTGCAGGCCCCGACGAACAGTACCAGGTGACCATTGCGAATGCACCATGCTTCTAGGGCGTTCGAGATTAAATCCACCAGAGAATGGTCGCGCTCTAGGTCGCGCTCTAAGCAGGGACCTAAGGATCAAGGTTCATACATGTCGTAGGATGAAAGGTGATCTGGGTCACGATGGCATTTCCTAAGCCGGAACTATGGCAGAAGCTTCTTCTCTTGGCAGTCTAGAGTTCGCTTGATGCTCTAGAATCAAAGACCAGATCTTCGCTCTCCCACGCGGGCTACGCGTCTAGATACTCGCCACAACTGTTCGATTCCAATATTTCCAGGTTCATTTCGCCTCCCATCACCCCCGGGGGTTCCTTACTCGAACAATATTTCCTTTAAACAGATATGGATCTCACGATGGCGGTGTGGCGGGATACACTCAAGGAACTGCCTAAATAGGAGATCCCGGACCAACTGCAGGGGCGTTAGCCATCTTGGATCCGCTCCAGATCCGCTCTAGACCCGCTTCCTAAATTAAAATCTTAAAGAAGGCGTCCGGGGTTGTGGAGGCGTCCCGGTCATTTGACTACCTTTTAGCCTTTTTTTTTTTTTTTTTTTACTTTGTACATCCGATCCAACTCTGCATAGACTCGCGTCCGAAGCCGAGACTCTAGAAGTCAGATAGGGCTTATAGCGATCTGCCAATCCCGAGCACATTGTTGGCCATCGCAGATCGGGCTCTCGGCTTCCCAGGGTACTTTTCGTAGAACAAGGGCATACTTGCAGATCAATCATACTTCGGACCCGCAGTGGGTTATATCATCGAAGCCTTCGAAAGGTCGCCGTTTTCAGCTATTCTATGCTCCTTTTTTAGCAGTCGTGGAATTTATTTCTCGTGGGGGCTATCGGTGAGCTGTCAAGGCCCCGGGATCTCATTCCGCCCTGTCGGTCCAATTCCCAGAGGTCTAGAAACCACCTAAGACTCCCGGGGTAAGCGAGTCCGAGGATGCTCCCGTCGATTTGTCGGAATCTTGGATGTCAAAGCTGTTCGACCTGGGCACGTACTTTTGTGAGCTTGTTCTTGTTCTTGATTTTCACTTGGTTTTTTTTTCAGGCTTTATTTTTCTGTTGCTATCTTGCTTTCGGTAGGCTGATCAGGGAAGTACCGCTCCGGTTTTCCCTAGACATATAAACCCTTGGTGCTAGACATCATGAACAGGTCATCCGAAATCTGCTGTTGCATTCTGTCGTAATTTGGCTTCTTTCTAGATAAACTCTCCCCTCCTCTCCTCTCTTCTCTCCTCATTCTTCTGAGATACCCTGTGTCATAGCCTTTACTTCGTGATTTTATCATTATCGCAATGTCCTTCAATCTGGCCCGCTACTGGGCTCCTACTCGACTCCGCTTCGCCGGTCCTGCGATCAATGTTCCTCGTGTTCTCGCTTCATCCGCGACCCGCCTCTACTCAAGCACTAAGAGTGCGTTCAATCCACAAGACATCAACAAGATCTCTCACAAGCCCGAGCACATCCAGACCAAGCTTCCCTCCAAGAAAGACCTGCGCAATGCCAAGCGATTCCGCGAATTCGACATGGAGGGCCGTGTTTACGCCATTACCGGTGGTGGCCGTGGTCTCGGACTCTCCATGGCCGAGGCCCTGATTGAAGCTGGCGCGAAAGTCTACTGCCTGGATCGGCTCGACACCCCCTGTCCCGAGTTCATGATCGCCAAAGAAAAAGCCGAAACCCAATATGGCGGCACTCTAGAATATGTTCGCATTGACGTTCGCAATAATGCGGAGGTCAACAACACCATGGCTGCTATTGCCGCAGAACATCAACGCCTAGATGGTCTCGTCGCCGCTGCTGGCATCAACCATCTCCAGAGCGCCCTTGAGCATTCCGAGCAAGCCCTAGACGATGTCATGTCCATCAACTATAATGGAGTTTTCAACTCCGCCACCGCTGCCGCGCGCCAAATGTTCAATTACCAACACAAGGGCTCCATCCTTCTCGTGGCCTCCATGTCGGGCCTCATCGCCAACAAAGGCATGACGTCCCCGGTCTACAATAGCTCCAAAGCGGCGGTTATCCAACTCGCTCGCTCCCTTGCCATGGAATGGGGTCGTCACGGTATCCGTGTAAATTCTCTTTGCCCAGGCCACATCATCACCCCAATGGTCGACGAGGTCTTCAAGCAAAACCCAGCAGCCCGTGCTACCTGGGAGGCGGAGAATATGCTGGGCCGCCTGGCTATGCCAGAAGAGTTCCGGGGTTCGGCTCTCTTCTGCCTATCCGATGCTAGCAGCTTCATGACTGGTAGCACCCTTCTCATTGATGGCGGCCACACGGCTTGGTAAATTCCACGAATGGAAACCCATTCTTAATTTATAGTGGTTGGCAATGGAGTTCACCGGGCACTCACACACGGCGCATTTAATTTGATTTCTTCGTTTTTTTGGAAAACTGCTTCATTACAGCATACTGCATACGCGCCGATGCGGGCTTTGTACATAGTCGCATGGGATGGAATCGCCTCTTGGGCTGTTTCTCGGTATCCCGCAATTCTAGGCTCGGGATGTATACAAAGCCCTCCCAAGAAGTTAATCTAAAAGGGCCTCATCTTTGGAAACTCCTTCAAGTCTTTCTCAATAAAGTCCTCGGTGTCTCTCTAATCCCATTTCTAGATCTTGTCCTCTTCTTTTCCAAGGCGTCTATTTTGACCATTTCGACAATGTCTTGTGTGATCGATCACGGCCGCCTTCTAGAATTATGTTGTTGATCTTATTATGGGTTCCTTCTCACCAATGTCGATGGATAAATCTACGCCAAAGTCTAAATATCCTCGCGTGATTGGTTAATCTTGAGAATTCAGGATTCAGTTTTTGTAAAAAAGCTCAACTTGAGAGGGTCTAACCAAAATTGCAAACACCTGATTTACGCTAAATGCCCGAGATCTCATCAAATAATATATACAAGTCTCTGGTTACCAGTGTGTCCCTCTAAATCATTCCTCCGCCCGCCACCCATAAGCCCATCCCTCTCCCTTCCCTCCGCACCATGCAGCGATCCAGTCTGGACTCGGTTCTCGCGTTGCAAGAGCACCCTCAACCCAACCGCCAAGATAGCCACAACCAGCATAAAGAAAGAACAAACCGCCATCCCCTTCACGTACCATGGTCCGTCACTCTGTGGATACAGTCTCGTCCCAAGCAGCGGCCCGCACTGGCCAATGAGATTTAAAATGGCAATACTAGCCCCTTTACCTTCCTTTTCAATCCTGTTGTCCATTGACCAGGTGATGATCAATGTAATGGCCGAGAAAAAGCCCGCCACGGCTGGGTAGACGCAGATATAGCGGATAAAGGTGTGTAGTGAGGGGGTCAGGTGGGTGTGGAAGTAGCCTGTCAAGGCGATGCAGAGGTAGGAGAGGGAAGAGAGTAGGGCGTGAGCTATCAGGTATATGCTTCGAGTGCGTGTGCGGTCGGAGAAATAGGCTGTTACTAAGACCACTATAAAGGCGAATAGGTAAGGCGGGGCAGAAAGAGCCTGGGAGTGGAGAGATGAGTAGCCCATGCTGAGATGAGTTAGAGGAGTTGTGCTCGAGAGAATATTTCGGGCTTAGACTTTACTCTTTGATTATGGTGGGTAGAAAGACTGGCATTGAGCTGAACGCAACGTTACAGCTGAAGAACATGAACTGTGCATGGGGTCAGCTCCTGTTCAAATATCTAGGAGGGGGAGAAGCTCACAGCAGCCATGTATGCCTTGGGATCTGAAGCCGTCTTGACAATTTCGCGCCAATTGAAACGCTTCTCTGGCGCATTCTGATAGTTTGGCTTGTTCTCCTCAAGACGCAGTCTAGCCACGGCTCTTTGCCGACGAGTGAGGAATCGTGCACGACCAGGAGAATCAGGAATGATCACCCAGGCAAAAACAGCGACGATCACGCTCGGGAACCCCTCTACCAGGAAGAGGATACGCCACGGAGAGATGGGACCATCGTTGCTGCACTTGACTATCACCCACGCGAGACTACTGGCAAACGAAGTTGCCAATGGCGCCGCAGAAATAAATAACCCGTTTCGGAGGGCCAATTCCTGACGCTTATAGAAAAGCGACAGGTAAAAAGGAACCCCCGGTCCAAATGCAGCTTCTGTGATTCCGAGCAAAGCGCGCAGAGCAACTAAGCCCTCGAACGAGGTAGCCAGACATTGAAAGGAAGCCACTATTCCCCAGCCAAACACGCAGAGGGAGATGTAAATATGCGGCGGGACGAGTCGGTACATGAGCGTCATCCACTCGAAAAGGATATACGTAATGTAGAATGCAGTTAGCAGCCATTCATACTGCGAAGACGAGAGTTGAAGATCCTCCTCTAGCCCGGCAATC
The DNA here is from genome assembly GCA_028828935.1 of Penicillium sp. IBT 18751x. Taxonomy (NCBI): domain Eukaryota; kingdom Fungi; phylum Ascomycota; class Eurotiomycetes; order Eurotiales; family Aspergillaceae; genus Penicillium; species Penicillium sp. IBT 18751x. The sequence goes on along the minus strand of JAQJZS010000010.1, from coordinate 874,922 downwards.
TTTGCGTTCCCGATGTCTACAAGCAACAATCAGCGCACGTCTTGAACCGCTGGAATAGAATAGCTCAACATACTTGACCGATCCAGGAAAGAGAGGAGATATAGAAGAGCCAGAAACGGCACTAATCTCCGATCGAAGCTCCGCACAACCTCTCTTTCCTCATCAAGAGTATATTTGGGCGCCCTGGTCCTCCTCCTCGCCCTTTTCCCCTCTAGCTCCTCGCCCGACTCATACACAATCTCCTCATCGCCTTCTCCGACGGGTCCACCGACCTCTACCGAGTCCCCAAAATCAGTCTGCAGCTTCAGCTGTCCAGCAGATGATTTACCAGGCCTTTGCATCAGTGAATCGTCGTCTGAATTTGAAACGGGCGTGTATCGAGGGTTCGAGGGGCTCGAGTCGGAGGAGGCGTTCCCCGCAGACGGGGGCAGGTGAAGACTAGCCATGCTGGGCATGAGCTTCGGCAGTAGGGTGCTGAATTTTGACCTAGATTAGACTCTCTGCCTCACAGAGACGCAAATCTAGATCCAGCACCTCCTAGCTACGAACGGTTTGCGTCAAGGGTCAGAGAGGCAAGGCAAGGTCCTAGGACGCGCTTAAGTAAACATGCACGTGGGGCACGTGGGTTAGCGCGATCGCGATCGCGAGGTTATAGTTTGATTCTTTGATATCGTAGATTTTGGAAGATCTTGAGGAGAACCAGGAATAAAATTGGGAATTAAGGAATAATTAGTGAAGCGGCTGGCCGTCTGCTTCAAATTCTCTTGGTCAGTCTTGAAGTTTGCATGATCTCGTTCGAATCCGATCCCGTGTCCTCTGCTGCATTGCTGTGAACGTGGTGCAAACTTCATTTCGGCGACGGTCTTTAATTACTTCCACTGTGGCCTTCGTCGTGGAGGCCGACGGTTTCAGTGCGGTCGAAGAGATCAGCACGATCAGAGTGACGAGTAGTTCCGGCGTGCTCAACGTTCAAAGCATGATCGGCGGGTTCGGCACGAGCGCGTTCACGATCACGGACAGCAGGGCGACCACGACGATGATGATCGCGGGTAGGGCGGCCGTGTGCATGGCCACGGTCAGTACGCTCAGTACGCTCATGGGCACGACTGGTATGCCAATCCTCGTAAGCTTCGCCGCGGTAACGATCAACGGGTTGAGAAGTGCGCGCTCTCTTCGAAGTTTCGGCTTGAGTGCCCTGATAACCGGTAGAGGGGTGACTCGGGTGAAGACTGGTCTGATTTTCCTGATTGTGTCGCCGAGTGTTGCGATGACGAGCTAGCTGCTCGTTCTCAGGGTTCTCAAAGATACGCTTGCGTCCACCAGCCAGACGCTCAGCGTGCTCGCAGCTGGCACTGACCACGCGCTCGACCTCTGGGATCAGGGGATGATCCTCCATCTGAGCCTTGAGGCATCGAAGAAGGTTCTCTGCGGTGTCTCGAAGGAAGCGGACGTTGGTAAATTTGTCTGTCGATTTGTCCGAGATTCCAGACTTGTTGGCGTCTCCGAGATAGTACTCAGCCTTGGCAGCGTGGTAGACTTGAATGAGTTTGTCCAGAGCTTCATTGGCCTGAGTTGCCTCAGCCTGGAGAGGTCTGTCGAGGATGGTCTTGTTTCCCATTGAGCCAGCAGATTCTATGAAGGTAGTGTCGAGATGAGAAACTTGCTCAGTGAGGATGGCAGCTCTGTAGGCTCTCACTTTGCTAGAATGGTGGCCAACTGTTCATGAGTTGAAGATCAGAGATCAGGCGAACAAGAGATGATTACAGATAGGTATTCAAGAAACACAAGTTTATCGATGAATTTCTTCGCGAAAGAGAAGTCGCGACAAAACCTAGCTGTCTATTCAACCGTGACTATTCCCTTTGATCACGTTTTTGTCTAGGAACAGACCCAGAAGAGCGACGTTGCATCTCGAATCATTCACTTTCTACAGCTCAAGTAGGAGACTATCGTAAATGGTAGACTCATGATGCCTAAGCACCCTAAACCGTTGAAAGACCTGAAAGAGAGTACAATAAATTTTCAGAGCATAACAGATCAGATCAAGATTTCGAAAAGTGTCGAGAATCTTCTGCCAGATCTCCAGATCTCGCTTGGCTCTCTTTCCTGGCCATACTCGAGTGACAACCTGCCTTCTCTCGAATCCATCTCGACAATTCCAGGCACTTTGATGATGATACTAACTTTAATAAGAATGGAATCTCTGAGGCTGCATTCAGGATGACGAAACTCGATGACTCCAGAACAAATGAGAGAGGACGAGAATTTAGACAGAGAAAGTTAGATGACGAAAAGCTAAGAAGAAAAATGTAGACCAAGTCTTGCCGAAGCTCACCATAACAAGATGCGGGTGATGAAGGACGATGATGCTTGGCGAGCTGAAGACCACCAGTCTTTCCAACCAGTAGGTAATGACCGCAGATGCAACTGCTTAAGAATGAAACGCTCGATACTTGATGAATATATAAGGGATAATCATCGCCCATAAAGTTAGAAACATGCTACCAGACTTAATGACAACGAATTAGCAACTTTGATTTTAATCCTGATGTGCTTTTCGACGAGTCCAAAGATCATAGCAACAAGTATAGAAGGTATCAAGTAATGATTACTTTCCCATGGCAGCCGGTCAGAACCTCTTATACGACTGGATAGAGTCTGTAGTGCCCAAAGCCTAGACCCTAGGCTTTAATTTGTGCCGCCCATAAGACAATTCGATTTTGAAATAAATAGAGGTGGATGAGAAGCTTGCGCGATTTGTTCAAAGTCAATATCATTAACAGCATATTCATTAAACTAGCCTTGCTGAAGGGGTAGAACAAGGACGCTAGACTGAGATCTTAGTTTCTTTCCGCATAGAGACGTTTGACCTCATCAGCGAGCACCCGTGGGTCACTGCCATCTTGAGTACAATCTTTCCAAGCGCCGCTGTCATGGATACACCATGTTTTGTCATCCAGGCGAACAGTGCAGCTAGTCTCTGCATCGACACTAGATGAGTGCAGCGCACTCTTCCGCAAAAGAGCAATGCCACTGAGAGGAGGGTCCCCGTTATCGCCATGATCCGGATCATCGTTCTGTTGGCTGGCACATTGGTTCAGTGATTCGAAGTCAATGCCGTATTCCAATGCACACTGGTGCACAAATTCGCGTTCGGGGATACGTTGATACTCGTTAATCAGGCAGTTTGCGAAGCCCAGCGACCGGATTATCGGGGTACGTGGGTATGACTGGGGCAGCAGGGCTTCGTCGTCGGTTGGAGGGAATGGGAGGTTGGCCGCGCATAGGATGAGCATATCGCCGATGCATTCAGCTGGGCCGTGCATGCACTTGATTTCGGAGGAGTCGTTTGTGACACTGTGGACGCGTTACTGTAAGCAAATTTGACATGCATTTAAGAAAAAATGGAGTGCTGACCTCGCAATGAAAGAGAGCTTGAAGTCAACCTTGTCGCTGATCTGCTCCATGGCAGGCAGAACCAGCTTTTGGAGACAAACTTGCGCGTCAGGGCACTTGCTCATGATATGAGCCTCGAGCGGGATTCTGGTGTCTGCCAGGTCTGTTTGCGGTTGTTTGTTGTATTCTTCCCATGTTTGGTCAGGCGTGTCAGGGGCCCAGCTTTGGGGAATTTCCGATCCTGTAGATCCTGGAGCATGGTGTTTCATACATCCATGTGAGATTTCCGTTGTGGGTGCTAGCTTGATGAACAAATACCAGCAGATGAGGAAGCTCACAGCAATGACGATGCGGTGGGGCGGGATGGATCTGTCGCGTCGGGAATCAGATGGGTTCTTTGGGTCGGACCCCTCTGCATCCCCAGTATGAATGGGTAGTTTTTCCATGGCGTCTGTTGAGATGTCGATGGAGGTGACGTTGGTCCTGAGAAAAAAGAAGCGCATACCGAGGTGGCCTAGCCCCTTCCCAGTCATGCGCCACCCCGTTACATAAGAGGGTTTTCCACGCGGTCAGACCTGCCATCCGCCAGCTGATTTACAACAGTGATATCCATACTCAAAATGGTTCCAGGTCATAAATATCGGAGAGTATACGCACTCGGTAGTCAAAAATTAGCTTCCAGAGAAAGGGCTTGATAGTCAACAACAAAATGAGTGTCTCCAGGTTTCCCAAGGTGGACCTTTGGGCTCCGTTAGATTATCTAGTGAAGTCCCCGGGCATTAGCATCTCCCATCTACACTATATAGCCCAAGATTGTGATGAATACTTTTCACGAGAAACAGTAAGCCCTAGACTATTCATGACCCTGACATGAAGCGAAGCTAGTCATCTTGATGACGGGGTGTGCTGGCACCTGTTCTCCGTCAATACACTGGTATTTATGATGATCAGACAAGGTCGATAGGCACGCCATCGATAAAGTTTCGCAAGCCCGTTTTCGGATCAATCTCCTGATGTGGTCAAGTGTCGTCAAGGATTAAGGCAACCGGTGAACACAAGTGCACAGATCCAGATCCACCTTGATTCTATCAGATAGAACGATGCACAGAACTATCGCTTCGACTATAAGCTCATCAACACCTGCCAGAGGAAGAGCAAAGCTCCGTTCGTATCAAGTGGAGGTAGATGAACGCATCCATGAGAGCTATCCCACCCTCAAAAGCTTGAACGTAGATCGGGGAAGAGTGACCAAGCATCAATTCACATATTTTGAAACAAAGCTTCGGGACTTGCGACCCGAAGGACTCCTCGTGCATTAGGTTGGCCGGCTCCAGATACCACGCGACATTGATGACCTTCCCAAATGGAATCGGTAAAACAACAGTAAGATTTTGGGCGGAGCCATCCTAAAGCCATCGACATCGAATCCTAATTCAAATCCATCTCCGATCTCGGAGGCTCTGAATCATGAAATATTGGTGCCCAAGCTTTTGACTTTAGTGTCTTGCCCGTGAACCAAGTTTGTCGTTCACATTTCCCGACCCAGATGAGCCATCTTTAGCGCGTCCAGCTCGGGTCTGTGAGGCTCCTCAGCTTGTCTGAGGCGCACAGAGGCGCACAGAGGCCCAATGATGACAAGAACCAGGTGATCAACTCGGATGGAACAATGACAAAAAGCCCCCATGTCTCCAAACGAGGGTGCACTCCGCTCCAGTAGGAAGCTGTCGGCAATAGGTGGCTGGGCGTCAGCGAACGATCGAGGCCCCGGTGGAGGAGCAAACCCACCCGTTGTTTCGCGCACACGGTTATTTCCGAATTCTCCAGGCCATAGATGGCGATGGGGCTCCTCGGCGAATGGCACGACTAGAAGATGATAACTTGGCATCTCTCTCTCAACCGTGATCGGGGCCCCACATTCTCAAGGCCATTTTGACTCGCGGCCAGTGCGTTGATCCAACGCCCTCCGATGGGCTAAGACGGTCAAGAGGGGAAGGAGATCAGAAAAGAGAGTTGTAGCCGAATTTGCTAACCGAGAGAGTATCTGATGTCCACATCATGTCCAGCTAGGCGACAAAGGCGTCAGATGCTCCGGACAGGGTTACATAGTTCCCGTTTATCAATGGAGGGGGTGTATGAGCACGCGGAGTCGAACATTTCCGTCCACGATGGCCCCTCTGCCTAGGCAGTGCTTTGAACTCCCTGTGCCTTTCGACGAGGCAGTCTGTGTCTCTCATTCGAGGCGTAGGGAAGAGTTTCCAACGGAGAGCGAGATCCAATCGATGACAGAAGGGCCGGGATTTCTTCAGTTGTCCACGCCCCGGGAAAAAGAACAGCGTCACATCGCCTCGTGTCCTCCGATGGTCGCATCTCCAATAAGCTCCCCTTTATAGGTAGCTAGTCACTTACTTTTTGCCCCAGTGTTATCTATCTCCTAAAGTGTACCTAGGCTATGACCTCTCCAGAACACCCTGGGACCCCCCATGCACTAGGGGAGGATCCACTTTGATTTTCCGGCAGAATCCAATTTAAATCCCCATCTCCCGAACCATAAACAAAGTGAGTTTATTCTCTGTCTTCTTATTTGACCTTGGAGACCACCAGCCAAAAGAGGAAGAAAAAGGAAGAGAAAACACGAGAAAATCGTAGACACGTGCCTCAGGCATCCAGAAGGGATAGCAAAGCTGTCATTTATAGCTGGATCTCCCCTGATCCTTGATCGCATTCCCTTTTGATTTTCCTGCGGTTTCTCTCCTTCCATCCCTAAAATTCCAGGGTACGTAAAACCCACAAGATCGGCCCTGGCATATTCGTCATCCTTCCCCCGCAATGCTCCCTGACCGCGTCACCGTGTTTGCCCCGTCCCTTGCAACCTCACTAACGTTGTCAGCCCCCTTGGGCTTTTTACTTTAATTTTTAGCTCGTCGGGCCGCTCGCCGTACTTGCCGTGGTCGTGTCCTTTCTGTACCTGCGCATTCCCTTGTCACCTTGAGGATACGGGCACTGTGAAGGGCACGATCTTCCTTAGCTGCTCACTGTCCATCTATTTTGCCCGTGAACACCGTCCAGGTTGGGGGGCTCGATAGGGCTTTTTCTGGTCTCCCTTGGTCTACACCGCTCCAGTTGATCACCACCTAAAATGGCTTCCGTCAATTCAATATCATCAGGGAAGGACAATGATGAGGAGCGTGACATCATGCATGACGACGCGATCGAGGACGAGGAGCAGGAGGATATCAGCGCAGAGCTGGATGCCTCGCAAAGGGAACATTTGGAGTATCAACAGCGACTTGACGATTTTCTATCACCCCTGTCTTTAGAGGAGGCGGTTCTGTATAGACTGGCACGCCGCTTCTCCGGCACGTACCGGCATTTGGCTCTGACTTCGGATCAGCAGTTTTTGCCGACCCCTGTAACACAGCTCCCTACGGGTGAAGAGACGGGTCGCTACCTTGCCATTGACGTAGGTGGCAGTAACCTGCGTGTTGCATTTATCGAGTTACTAGGCGAGGCTGTTGAATCCGATGTGCGCCCGGCAGATGCTTCAGAGAGGTCGAGGCACACTATTCGCAAAGCTCAGCGTCAGCGAGTGAAACGGACTTTGGAGCGAGCATGGCCAATCCAGGAGCATTTGAAGATGGACAAGGCCGAAGACTTGTTTGCTTGGATTGGGGACTGCATCGCTGAGGTTGTGGCAGAGAGCTTGACCTCGGACGCTACCAAAAAGGATATTCCTGCTGAATTGGATATGGGTATCACATTCAGTTTTCCGATTATGTGAGTGCTCTAAAGTTAGGGCAGATCTAATGACCCATCACTTGAGATGACCATTGGGTGCTAACCATTGATAAGGCAAGAATCGCTAGCTGAAGCTACACTGATGCCGATGGGTAAAGGCTTTGCTATAACATCTAACCTCGATCTACGTAACATTCTTTTGAATGGATATGAGAAGCACACGAGAAGACCTGATGATGAAGACGAGCCTTCATCCAAACGTCGAAAGCTCTTTGCACTACCAAAGTTGAAGATCCAGGCTATTACAAACGACACCGTTGCAACTTTGGCCTCGCTCGCATATGCCGTCAAGTCTTTACCCAATAGCCGAGTTGCGATGGGTATCATCGTTGGCACGGGGTGTAACGCTACCATCCCGATGAAACTCAGCGAACTACACGAATCCAAGGCCAAAAGCGTCAATGCAATGGAGCCATCAGCTGTGCAAACAATCGTCAATACCGAGTGGACCATTTCTGGTGCAGCACCTCCACTGCGAGAATTGAATATCATCACGAAGTGGGACGAGGACTTAGATAAGGCATGTGCACGTCCAGGGTTCCAGCCATTCGAATATATGACGGGAGGTCGTTATATCGGCGAATTGATCCGCCTTATTCTTTTCGATTACCTGACCAACATTGCGGGCCTATCGAAACGGATTCTTCCGGCTAATCTGATCCAAGAATACGCGTTGACAACGACATATATTTCCGACCATGTCGCACGTGCACGATCTGATCAAGACCTCGCAATAGACCTGAACCAGTCTCTCCCAACGCCTGAAAGCAGCGACTGGCGCTGGGACGCCCGCACGGCTGGCGCATTCCGAAAAATCGCCCGAGCAGTGCAGCGACGATCAGCCGGACTAATCGCAGCAGCTGTAATTGGCCTTTTAGCCTGCTGTCGCGAGATCGAGTTAAAGGAGGACAGCAACAGCAATACCCCCGAGACCGCCGCTTCCCCTCTAAGCAACAGCGAAATGCCCGGTCCCGACGCAGCTGCTGCGCCGGCCCTTCTCGGCAACAATGTTCATGGCCATGTCGTCCCAGTCTTGCAACCCACGCATGCAGACTGGCAATCCGGACCTGAGGAACTCGTGGTCGCCTACACGGGCGGTATTATCCAGCACTACCCGCAATTCAAAGAGATGTGCCAGCAACACATCGATCGACTTATTATGCGAACTGGCCCGCAGCGGGGAGGAAAATCGGTGTTTTTACGAGAAGCCTCTGACGGAGGCGTTATCGGCGCTGGTGTTCTGGCGGGCATGGTTGTCAGCAAGTGAAACCTTGTTCTTATGATTTGGGAAAGGTCTGGGTCCTGCTTTTGAATGGAGTCTAGTCGAACGAGTCTTGCATGGGCTAATGTCTTGGTTTCTCTGTTATTTGGACCCGCATAGAAATTTTTACGATTTTCTGCCTTGAGAATGCTCTGATGCAATTGCTTCACGAGACATTTTATTCATGTTAGCTGCATACATCCTACATTTGGTCCACGAGTACTTTGATCGTGTTCTCGGCGGACATGAGCGCTAACTGAACTACATCAAAAATTTCTAATCGGTTGGATTATAGCTATGAGAAGACCGGCAATTGAACATGATAGACAATATTGGAACATTCCGCAAATGCATAATATGGTCTTCTCCCTATCTTGACCCAATAAAACCACGACATTGCGATAGCCCATATGATGTGGAAGAGTCTTCAAAGTGGTTCAGACTATTGACTTTGCCTCAGCACGCCACCAAGAATAACCTCGCGGCTAGCTCAAGATCATCTCCTATAGAATTGCACATCTTCGCATTTACATTAGGCGGCCCCGTGAGAAGCAGCGTGATAAAGAATGATCAGCGTTGGCTTGCCGATGTTTGCCGAAACTTGTTGGGAAGTAACGAGCATCGTGCCTTTATCTCATCATCCCAGGCCTCGCTGAGAACCGTTGTTAGAACCAGCAGTTTGGATGCCAAGTGCAGTTCGCGCAAGCTCATTTGACTCATGACCGATTCCAGGGTAAACACTGACGGGAAAGTCATTGTCCCTCTTTGCAGACGTGGCCCAAGCACGCTTGGTTAAGAAAGACTCTCGCACTAATCCATCTCGACCTGACGGTTGGTTTGTGGTGGCCAATGTTTGGAATAGCATAGTGGCGACATTTCAGATCAGCCGGAACATGTTATTGCGCACGCCCCGTTTCATTGCACTCGGTTGACCGTCTTCATATTCAATTCCGGATGCTCCTCCTTCTCCGGACATCTTCTCGAGACGTTCGCGGAGTTCTGCATCGGCTTGAGCGACTGTCTTGGTATTCTCCGTAGTTTGAGATTTCTTTTCGGGACTTGACTGGGATTCGCTTTTAGGTTTATTGATTTTGTGTTCAACACTGAATTGGCTATCCTCTACAGAAACTTCCAGTCAATATGAAACTTCCGTCGGTAGCTGTGTTGTTTCTTGCGTTCATTCGACGTACCTTTAGATGCTAATCGAGAAGAGGATGAAGATAAGGATCGAGAAAAAGACTGGAAGAAGCTAGGAGACATACGAGCCCCCGTGAGAATTTTGAAAGAGTATCTGAGCATCATTCTGAGCTTCTGAGAAAGAGGTTAAAGTAACAGCTGTGGTTATTCAAGTTGTCGCAGGAGAATTGACGTAAGGCACGATAAGCAAAGAGCCTCTCACGTGATCTCACGTGGATGATCCTCCCCGCGATTTACTGGCTGCAGGCAACTGAGCGCTTGACACTCACCTCGCTTTCGTTCCACCTCTTCAAGTCGGCTTACTCGCACAGTCATCATGGCCGCTCAGATCGCCTACTACGAGCTGTACCGCGGGAGCAGGTATGACGGCCACCTAAGCCGGTAACTTGGGAGCTGACTAGATGTGACTAGCCTCGGCCTGTCTTTGACCGATACTCTGGATGATTTGATCAACGAGGGCCGCATCGAGCCGCAGCTCGCCATGAAGATCCTTTCAACATTTGACCGCGTTGTCACCGAAGTTCTGGCGGACAAGGTTCGGGCCAGGCTGACATTCAAGGTGAGTTCTCCTGCCGCAGCCTAGGCTAGCATCTGGGCATGACTTCGGCATGACGAGATTCAGACATCGCTCGTTTCTTTGAACAAGGCTAATCCCAACGCTCTTTTTGCCTCTCAGGGTCACCTTGATACCTACCGATTCTGCGACGAAGTCTGGACATTCCTGATCAAGGACGTCACATTTAAGCTGGACAACCAGACGCAAGTCACGGCTGATAAGGTCAAGATCGTGAGTTGCAACAGCAAGCGCCCGGGAGAGGTTTAAATGGGATACTCATTATGGACGGCGTTTTATACGGGTTGGTTGCATGGCGTTCTACCGGACCCTTGATTCGGGGGGGCTTTTGTTTCGGCGTTCAAAGGATATCGACTTTGCTGCTTTTATTCGTGAATCCATAAAATTGTCGATATGAACCCTGATACCCAATAAAATTGAGGTGTACCAAGCATGTTCTCAGTATTTCATCTTGCCAGAGATCGCGTTTAGTAGAGACGACCACGGTCAGTGACCTCATCTTGCCGGCGATCGCAATTTGGTTTCCCCAAACTTTTGCTGCGGACCAGAACCAGTCCGCTCGACCACTTGGAAGGGGATCTTATAGTGCGATACAATGCCTCGGACATTGCCATGGCTACTGGAGCCAAAAACCGAGGCGCGTGTAAAATCGAAGTTACCCCCGCGCAAGCGCGTCAAGCGGGAGCTCGAGTCTGACCCCGAGAAAACGCCCAAAGCGCCGCCACAGGAAGAGAGGAGAGATTTCTTCAGATCTTGTAAGTGCAGACCTTCCGATGACATCTCATCTCCAAGCTGACCTCAGGCTCTCTAAGCGCAAAGCCCCCCTACGTCTCCAGTCCGGCCATGTCCCTCCGAAGAGTAGGCGCCCACTCCCAGCCTCTCAACGGCTTACAAGAGATTAATGAGTCAAGTCTAGATTCTTAGTAGAAGGCCTGGATCATGATGACGCCTGGATAATGGTCGAAGACGAGTTCTACGCAACCGCACAAACATTCACTCAGCACTTACACTATGCCGAGTACATCCGCCGGAAAAAAGACGCGAAGGCGCAAAGTGCGGCACACAAGAGCGCCATAGAGAGGCCAACAGATGGGAGAACACCCATGTCAAAGGAGCTTCAACGGAAAAAGGAAGCTGAAGCACGGGCGACGCGGCAGAGAGCTGGGGTCGAGGAGATTGCGGGCCAAGATGACAAGGATGATACCGATGATGACGACGATGACGACGATGATGATACTTGGGCTGGGACTCACTTGCATGGTCTTATGACCAGTCCAAGTAAGCCACGTTCGTTGCTTGGCTCACATCTGTTGAAGTCTTCTACGAGGGCTGCTGCGGGCTTTGGACAAGCAACCGGGTCGCAGATTGACACCAGGCAGATAGCCTCCAGGTCTCAAGCTGCCCCGTTATCTCGAGCTGCAGGAACACCTCGTGTGGAGGTTGATGAGGAAACGGCATCGGGCGAAGATGATGACCTCGATGGACATGTCTACACAGCCACTATACAACAAAGACGATTGGAAAGCAATCCTCCAGATCCAAGTTCCGCTTCATCGCCGCCTTCCACAGTCCGGCGATTGACACATAGGAACACTACATCTGCTGTTGAGAGAGAGATCGCAAGGCCAGCACGGCCGAATACGCCACTTAAACCCGAATTCAAGTCGAAGGTTCAGATGCTATTTGAGGACCTTGACGAGCTTCCAGAGCCGTCAAGATCTAAAATTTCTAATCCTGAAAAGAAGAGCAGGTCCTCCACTGCAACCCAAAGGTCAGAGGTCTCGCTGGGGGAAAACAATTTGGAGTCCAAGAAATCCCGCTATAAAGACGTTCCAACTTTTTTAGTGTGATAATACATTCAACCTTCCCTGCACAAACATTAATATTCCGTCGATTGATGGGGTCCTCAGGTATCCCTCGGTTTCTCGTCCGCCGTGGTGTACATTTCCAACTCATTTGACGATGCCTGCATCTCATTGCAACTCGCAGGCGTCGCTGAGCGCACAGGGCTCAGCCATCTCGAAGGCCTCAAACGGTCTCGGAACCGGACTGGGACAATCTGACGCTCATCCTCCGGACGTGACTCTGAATCTTCGCCCTGGCCGACGGGGGGCAGGGCGTCATCTCGATACTCGTCTCGTCTTTCGCTGCCTCGTGGCTCTTCTGGGACGTCAGGGTGCTGTGATGGTGTCAGAACTGATAGCTCGACTGGGTTTTGCTTGGGCGAAACGACTGACTCGGCGTCCGAGAAACAGGCGGGCAATTCTTCCTTGCGGAAGTCTGTTGGGCTTGACTTAACCCGCAATTGTGTCAGTAGACCTTCAACTTTGCGTGACTTGGTACGACTTACAATGTGAAGAATCCTTCCTTGCTTGCTTGAGCGTGTGAATGGTGACTTGATGCACCGGTAAATCTGGCGGAAGCAATCCATATTGTATTGATATTGTGCTGAACCGTGAGACGATTTCGAGATTCAACTAGGGCGTTATGAGGCGAGACCAGGTCAGACGCGTTGATTTGGCGCAATGGAGCAATTCCGAAATTATTGAGTTGAAGACAATAAAAGACAGAGAAACACGCTTCGGCGATAAAACACAAATGCTAGAAAATGAGAAACAATGCGAAAATGAGGGACTGGTGATGAAAAAATGGCGACAACAGAGAAACAAAAAGGCACAAAAGCAGGCGCTATGCCATTGAGATGTTGAAGATCTTGAAAGTAAAACTGCGGCCAAGCCACGGTACATATAGAGGGCGTGTTCGGGGCCAAGTGCCTGCAGTATGCACATCCATACTAACCACGGCTTGTCAGGGACTGATCATCCCCACCTGTGCAAGTGGAGCTCTTTGGCATGGGCTAGGGCCCGACGAGACTCGGTATTGCCTCCCTTTCATGGGTCTGTGACACATTCCATCTCCCCCTGCGGCGACCGGCTAGCTGGTCCTTCTAATCCGCGGAATAGATACGATGGCCGGTTATCCCGGGATCTATGGCCTTTTGCCGTATGCCGTGTGCTTGGTGCTTGATACTTGGTGTTTCGTATTTGGTGCCTGTCGTGGGCACTCATGCAGGTACTATCGCCACTTATGGAGTACAGCCACGGTCCCTTGAATCTCCGAGCATCCCCAGCAGATCGTCGATACTATTGCAGCATGTACCAGAGGGTCGTCATGACCTGCAGCCTGCAGGGAAGAAAATGTACGGAAACCCGTGCATAAGAGGCACTCGGCGGCACTCGGAGTGGAGCGCCTGCCAGAAAGAGCAAAAGGGAGAAAAGGCCCAGTCGGGCCTCGTGCCCCAGAAACGCTCGACTTCATTCCTGTCCCTTTCCGTCGATTATTGGCCCTTAAGGTTTTTTTTACTAGTGGAGATTTCGATCCTAACGGTGCCGAGACAAGCGCTGTTTGCCGGGTCGGATATGCGCATGGAAGGAGACTGCAAATACCGCAGAAAGGCGAAGTACCCTTGAGTCGAGTCTCCTATTGAGAGCGATAGTCGCTCTTCCTTCCTACACATCACAAACCCCACTACAATCTCGAATCATGCTCATTATTGTCTGTCTTTCCATGGTTGAAGTGGGCAAGGGCAAAGTCAATGCCTATCGTGAATGCACCGTCGATCTCATATCGCTCCAGTCACTGTCGATCCATGATGAATTCGTCACTGACAGAGATGATCGGAATCTCAGTATGACTTGAGTAATGTGTTGTCTTCCTGCTGCGATAACGCTCCGACTCTAACTTTGTTTCCATTCTGGTATACTTGCTTCGACGCACCGATTCTTCTACATCATGAACTACGCCAGCTTCGTCACTTCCCGCAGGACTTCCTTGTAATTACTTCCTACACATGAATCATTATAATCAGCTTATTTCAGTCCTTGACTCCCACAGAGGGGGAACAAAACCTAGCCTCCCGTACTTCCAGTCACGCCATTTTCACGAGGAGACGTCGTGGACCAAATCCCCAGCCCAGCATCGCCACATACAAATCATCAAACTCGGTGCAAATAAGGAGAGCCAAAAGGATAAATTGTCTTCCTTGCGGCCAAAAACACTGGGCAAGGTTCGCGAATTTTTTCTGTCCCGCGTCTCCCTTGCGTCGGAGCAATGCCGAACCCAACACCTCACAGGAAGCTGAACAGTCGGCCGCGTCGCGCAAGCTTAACACAGTAACACATTCCAAAACCCGCACAGGAAAGAATAAAGGACTCTCCGATGAAAAGAAATGCGCTGTACAAGAAACTAATTTCCGCAGATAACCTAAACCGCCTTGGTTCAAATGTCAGGTAAAGTAGGCATCTGTTTGCCGCCACACAATATCCTAACTCGAACTATCGAATACAGGGATACCTTATCGACATCCACACCGTCGTCATCAAGGGGACGAACTTCCCGGTTAGCACCAAAACCTAAATCGGATATCACGTCCTATAATTAGTCTTTAATAGTTTCGAAGTTTTTAAATTTCCCGGTATTGTCGACCCCCGCGACTGCTGCGCAACTGCCATGGCTATACGTACAATTCCGTAGTCGTGAAGGGAAAATAACCCCGGGCCACTGGTATGTCGTTGAGCGGTAACGAAAAGACCCCCTGGCACTTGAGATATGTTGGACCCGCTGAGCCTAGATATTTGTCCCGACAGTCTGGTTAGTGCGACTGCATTCCTGGCCTACATTCATCGAAAATTCCATGTCGCCTCCTAGGGGTTACCACTTTCGGTCTTTTCCTTGCGCTGGTGTCTGGAAGGGCGGATTGTAGTGAGGAGAGAGTCATCGAGGATGACATCTGGATGTCGTCGACAAAGGGTCACTATCTTGTTTCCTTTGGTTTCGCGATGTTACATTACTAATGACGGCTTATCGAGCTTGCTGTGTGTCCACTTGCATCCCGTCATCTGGAAATATATTTAATACACATGGCGTAGATAATGTAAGATTCTGGGCTCATATATACATTCCGGATACTGATTGGGAACTCTTGACGATTTTTTTTTTACCTTTCTCGTCAGCTTCTATTCGCGCTCCATACACATTACATTTTCTGTCTATCTCGTAGCAGTAGAGATACGTTGAAAATTATGAAGGGCAGTCAAGTCTCCCCATTTGCATTCAGTCATCAATTGGAGCTATTTACATCGAAATATCCTTGACCAAACGAGCGCCCGCCCACGCATACAAATAGTTACGTTGATACCAATTCACGCTATATTGTTAGCTTTTTTTTTCGGGTTTTGGTGGATTTAAAGGTGACTTACAACGAAGATCGGCCCGCAATGCGGGGGAAAGTTGCCCATGACCCACCGAGAATGATGTTATGTTTGCCATCGAAGAAATCCGCTATAGCCCGGTCAGTATTTTGAAGCCAATTTCAGTGTAGTGAATTGGGAAGACTTACAAGTATAGCCGGGATAAATTTCCATGGCTTCGAACCCTTCGTGCGGCACAAGCGGGGAGCTGGTCCACTCCCAAACACCACCCATATCACCCTGGCCGGCAAGCTTGTCGCCATTCGGGGTGACTGGGACTGGATGCCAGTTCTTAAAGCCAATATTGGACCCTTCAAGGTCCCGGAATAAAGATGGCGCAGCATGGTTGACTCCGTTAGAGAAAGAGCTGCCAGCACCGTTGCTTCTCTGTGACGTGCGCTGCTCAGTGGCCTTCAGACCATTAGGGGTGCCATTAGATGTTTGAGCTCGAAGCTTGTCCGAATATGCGTAGATGCTCTTCGCCTCCTCAAATGTGGGGATGCGACAGCCCATCCATTTAGCATATTTCTCAACTTCATCATATGACGAGATCAACGGCCAGTCCTGCGCAAGGTCAAGGGGGACAGGCCCGAACACAGTGCGAACCGCGAAGTTGTTCAAAAAGTCCTCGGTGGCGTTGGGGCTTGCCCGGGTGATACCGTTAGTAATGGGATAATTCTCATCTTCGCAGACGAGCTTCCACGAGGCGGGATATCCCCTGATACCATTGACCTGCAAGTACTTGGCATACTCCCCGTTCGTGATCGGCCGAGCCTGCGCTTCGAATGCATGCACAGAAATTGTTCGCTGGGGCTTTTCAATATCCCAGCCGAAGGATTCCTTGGGCATGGCTTTATCGTTGGGATCGTTGAGGCCGATCTCCAACGTTTGCTGCGGGATGTGGAACCAGGAGTTGGGCTTCTTGTTCTTCTTTGCCATCCAAGACATGTGTGCGAAGTCAGGTGGGTCGGCTCCGATGGGTGGGAGGATTCTGTCACTCTGCAATAGCATGTAGAGGAAGGTCTCTAGATGCATTGCCTCGTGCTCGAAGCCGATCCAGAGAGCTTCTCCGACAGTTCGGTCCTCCATAGCTGATCCATCCTCAAGCAGAGATCGGGCTCTACCTCTCACTCGCTCTTGATAATCTAGAATCTCGTCAAGAGGTGGCCATTCATCAGGGATCTCGCTATGAGCGTGACATTGTTCTGGGTCCTCAACATCGGGGTCAATGCCGCGTTCAAAGATCTGCCGGTAGTATTTTGGCTCAGTTGGCTGTCCTTGTAAAGCTCGAGTCATGTGAATATCTGCTGCTGTTAGTATAAGACGGGAATTTGGAAGCATGAAGGCATACCGAAGAATGTTGGGATGTGACCAAGGTAGAAGATCAGTTCATTTCGCAACTTAATAGGCTTGGAATGAAGGTCATCACGAGGAACCATGGCTTTGGTCACAATATCCCATGCAGTCCAGAGCGACTGAAAATCTTGAAAGCTTGGGACTGGTTGAGCTGCGTACTGCGAAGGCTGCGTGGGGTGCTCAAGAGTAGCAGGTGACAGCATGTGAATGTCTAAAGTCTTGTTAGAATGATTTAACATGGTAGATTAGACAACATACGGTAGTCATCGGTAGAATTGCCAAATTCAACTTGAGGGATCAACCCTGCGCGACGGCATAGCTCATCTCGATCATCACGGCCATATTTCCACGCCTCCTCAAAGATGAGTTTCTCTCCCTTGGCAATTGTGACGTCGTTAATGGTCACATTGACCTTCGGTACGTAGAAAGCTTGGTGGCGGCCCTCGACAGAGTCGTAGCCGGTCAAAATCTCCCACTCGGCCGGCTTGAACGCTTCAAACCCAAGGACGGCATTTGCATGAGCTAGCCCGTTTTCGTAAAATTGCCGAGTGATGCCCTTGGAGTCATTGTAGGCTTTGAAGACCTTTTCCGGAGTCTTACAAGCATCCAGTCCGATCAGCAGGAAGTCGGACGGTTTCAATGCTTTGGCAAAGCCGCCAAGAAAATCCGCCGCCTCGGGGCGACTGAAGTTTCCCATCGAGGATCCCATAGATAAGACAACGGTCGGTCTTGTGCAATTTTCAGGTCTCTTCAACCAATCCAGGGCGTCATCGTATGTGCCATGAAGGCCGTGAAGGCCGACATAGTCGAACTTCTCAGGGGAGATTTCAGCAAAAGTTCGTTGCAGTTCGACCAGAGAAAGGTCGAGAGCGTAATAGTCAACTTTCTTCTCCATCCGTTCACATTCTCGCAGGAGGATCTCGACCTTGCGTAGATTTCTAGGAAACGTTAGAAGCTGTACGAAACACGGCGATCCAGTTTCGAGTAATAGATTCTCTCTTAGCTACGGATCTGGAGTGCAAGGACAACAGACCCACTACCGAGCTCAATCAGTTGCGCATTCTCAGGAATTCGTTCCACGATCCTCTTTGCATGTGTATTCAAGACCTCAATCTCCGCATTGGTGAGGTAATATTCATCCAAGAAGGTGATTTTCTCAAACAGTTTCAGGCCCTTGGCGTCGTAGAGCAAGAGGGTGGGAAACGAACGTCTCTTGCCCTTTGGCGGATCGATATTCTTGAACAAATCGTCTACCAAGCTGAACTTCAAGTCATCCTGATGAATGTCAACAATGCTGACCGCATCGTTGAGAATTGCCGTTGGCGACATCTTGCAGATACTGGCAAGCGCTTTACGGGACGAACAACGAACAGTAATTGCTGGAAGGTTATGTTGAAAAGGCCTACGTGGGAAGCTGCCCGTGTTAAAAACAAAGCGGAAGGCGCGGAGAACAAGCTTTCGATCGAATGGTTCCCAGTTGAGTGGACCTTGAAACCTCGGATGGTTGAAACCAACTCAATGACGAATGATCGCAGCACAGGGGTGGATCCAGGGTAAGCCGTCGTCCAGCTGAGTAACCAGTCACCTCCTCAGCTAAGAACGACACTAGCGATGCAAACAATGTAAATGCATCAAATTAGAGACTAATCTCGAGACTACGCAGGGTTGGGTGACCGATTCGACCTAGGCGGGTTCCCCCGACCCGGTTTTGAGCCGTTCATCATGTTTGCACCCAGGAACCCCGCAAGTCTAGATCGTCTGGCATGATTCCACTGGATCAGATTGGACACTCGTCGGTTGACTCATCCGTGGATTCCCGTCTGACGTTGATTAATACCACCCTGTATGCATGGGAGCCTGTTGGCGGCAATCGCGATGTGGGGGAGCTTCACGGACGTGAGGTCATAGCGCTGTTGCATCGTTTGCATAGTTGCATTTTGCAAGTTGCTATGTTTGCACTTTTTGGTTCATGCGTTCTATTTGCCATGTTTGCCATGTTTGTCACATTTGTCCTATTCGCTATCTCACTGGGACGAAGCACTTACCTCATCTGGTATTCCTGCTCAAAATCCCGTTGTTTTTGTTTTGTATGCTAAAGGGAAAATTAAGCCTATCTGTCAACAGGCGATCTATTTGACTGACCGATCGGTCCCGTTGACAGCCTATCAGGAGCGTGAGAATCATGAGGCATTGTCGTCACATGAACAAGGCGATCATTGTTCACTCGGTGCTTGACTTGTGAGGATACACTGTTCAATGGGTTGAAAGGTATACTGTCTGAAATATTCCTCGCCTTGTCTATTGCAGTTTTCTGAAACACAATGAATCACTATGAAGACGATCGAATCGAGAAAAAAGAAGTCTCAAGCAACCCGAATGCCTAGACATAGGAGCTACCAAGTGGCCGCCATGAGACATGTAGCTTCGACCCGCCTTGAAAGTTCAAACTTCTTTCTCAAATCAAATATCTGCACCGCTTACCCATTCCTTGTATTTCATTTGCCGAAATGGTACCAGCATGGCTTCAATATTACTATCGTGATTTTCACATCATCTTTCGGCATAAGCTAAGATACCTATATCCGAATATAGTTACCCAAATCGGTCAGAACGATAAATTAAAGCGTTATCTGTCATAAGTACGGATTTCGGCTTTAGCCACCTACTACGGTGCTGGAGAAGCTGCGCAATGAAGGATTCAAAGGATGAAGTATTGGTAGAGAAGTATTGGTAGAGCCTTTGTAAACACGAGACATGAACGCCATCTTAGGCCAAGGCTGGCAATCTCTGGTAACTTTGGCCCCGATGAAATCATTAATATCTGCACCTCGCAATGAGCAGGGGCCAGTGGCGACCTAGACCTTGACAAAGCTCGCCAAGACATGTATTACCGTAATTGCTGTCTTGGCGGTTAGGCTTGGCGGCTACGGGTGGAAAGGTGCCGCCGAGCCCTCATCTGCCTTCCATCACTGATCTTTATCCACCTTTCGCCTCTTCTTTTTCCATTTGCAGACAATTTCACCTGACAAAGCTCATAATACTGGATAACCTTTTTTTGCATAATATGACCATTCAGTTTCGTGCTATGATTACGATTGTTTCAAGTATCTATGGGTCGGGTTGAACATTTGGACAAGCCAGATCACCTTGGTTCTGGCTCGATACCAAGATCACAAGACATTATATGAGTAGAGGCTACGGATCTATCCGTTTTCATCTCCGGATGTGGAGGTCTCTTTGGTTCTGGCCAGATATCAATGTTATGATGATATGGCACGAGGCCTCATATGAACGAACTGTGGCGACTTCATTATATGTGCTGTGGACCACAGTTACAGGATTTGACAGATGAACTAGAAAATATACCCCAACTATGCAATCATGGTTCAAAATTCAAGCCCTTTGCTGTTTGCAGCGGGGTTTGACACTCGAATACGACTATTTTCTCAAATCGCCCGTAAAGCTACCCTCGGTCTCCTATTTTACTATGAGGTAATTTTAATGATTCTCTAAGGAAGTAGAAATTTCGCTCGTCGGCTACGTCAAGATGGCAATGATATTCATAAAGTCGGACGGAATGGTCTGCTTATGCAAAGATCATCTGATGATTAAAAATTTTCATTCCGCTATCTATTAAAGACTTGCCAGTCCGCCTTGTAAATATTGTTTTTCACGAAGTTATCTTTTAGGTATTTAGAGACCTCATCAACTGATTTTCTTCATACATTGAATATTCAATCGTCTTATTGAAGCTACAGATCAGAGACTATCTACGAATACTACGAACAGAATCTGATAAAGGAAAAAGGTATGTCAAATTTTACAGCCAACTCTATACTTAATTCACATCGCCAGATTGTCTATACGGCTCAGAAACTACAAATATGCCTTTCGAAGTTGCACCAGAGACTATGCACTGGCGAGGAAGCCATACTTATCATGGTACAAAGCCTAAAATGGATGACCTACAAATTACCGTGGCCAATGAGGCGCGACAATTCCTCGTCGATCAGCTCGCGGAAAGACCTGGGACAGCCTATGTCGAATACTCGGGCAGAAGAAAACGCGTCACCGAACATGGTTTAATGTACGTCTATAATGGCACAGAAGACATCAAATACACAGACCCCGATTCCTTCACTGATGGAAACAAAAACAAATGGTCTGGTACTATCACCGTGGATCTTGCAGCAGACTTCAGACAGCAACCAATTTGATAACAACTTGGTACGAAAATGGGTGTAGGGACTCTTTTCTTTTTTTGTGGTTGAAGGGTTGGAGCAAGTATTGATCTCCAACGTACTGTGTTTAATGTGAACTTCTGAAAGCTGTATTGTCTCAAGAAATAATTGACGAGAAAAAAAAAAAAGGGTTAAAACTGGGGCGCCAAGTAACCTATACACTGCCTGGCAGTCTCCCCCTTTGCCAGGCAGTCTCCCCCTTTGCCAGGCAGTCTCCCCCTTTGCCAGGCAGTCTCCCCCTTTGCCAGGCAGTCTCCCCCTTTGCCAGGCAGTCTCCCCCTTTGCCAGGCAGTCTCCCCCTTTGAAACCCGTGCATAGAACATTCTTTAGAGATTACAGTAATTTACAATGACCCACTAGACACCGATTTAATGCATTATAAGATGAGATAAGGCTACACAGGGTTTGCTTCCTGATTCAATTTAGGTTACGGGTAAAGGCCGAGATACGAAGCGTGAGTGTGTAAGATGGAATATGTTTTTGAGTTCTACTAATACCGTAGTTCGTCAAAAATTCATTGGCAGATGCAATGCGAGCGGATCACCATCTAATTTGGACTAGTATACCCTCGTTATGGAAGGCGATAATGGTCGCTACTGTACTTGAATTTGGTATAATGGGGTTGTCATCCAGTAAATTCATTGAGCGTCTGGAAAGCAAAAGTGACAATAAATACTTTGATACTTTATTTCTCTATGATCTGTCTCGGGTATCACTTTATTGACTCCTGAGAAAAGTCGTTGGTCAATATAATTCATTGGTGCATCTGCCCAATAAACAGGTTGATGCAAGGCTGATAAAGGTGAATGTTCTTGCCACAGACACACTTTCTTTGATGAAGCACCGCATTTCTTTGGTTTGCAGATGACCATTGATAACTGAGGTCCACACCTCACCTGAGTAAAGTCCTTTCCCCATATCCCATTTTTCGACTTGACTACGCGCCAGACACCTGGCTTTGCCTACTTCCCACCCTCAGAGCATTAGCATGGGTGACCGACATCTTTCTCCGGGCGATGCCAAATTTCACTCAATCGATGAGGCCGCTCAAGACTCGCCGGTTGAAAGAAACCCACCCACCTCTGACTGTGACATCGAATACGTCGATTACTCGCTCGAGTGGCCAGCCATGCCGCGCCTTGACCCGATCGAAGAAAAGATTCGAGAGAAAGTCAAGAAGTTATACAGTGATTTGAAAGCAATACATATTCGTCGTAACGAGCTACTCCGGAAAGCGGCTTCCATGCGGATCCCCGCGCCGCTGCCCGACCTTCTCGACCAACTGAAGGGGATTGAGATCTCTATGATACTCGCAACCCTTCTCAACTGTCTCGCCTATTCAAACTTTGACCTTGGCATGAGAGAAGCAAAGAAGGCTCTACAGCTTGCCCAAAATTTGAACCACCAAAAGCTGATCGCGCGATGCTACTACTGGATGGGTCGAATCGAGTTCCAGCAAGGTAACATTCCGGTCGCGCACGAATATTTCGAAGCTGCAATGCCGTGTATTGAGAACGACGAGTGTGCAGAAGGCGATTTTGTAGAATTCTGGTTCCAATCCACACGGCCTGGGATCAACGAGGAGTATCGAAAACGTGCCGTGGATAATTACAGCCGCCGGATGATCAATAAACACGGCGCGACAAAGCTTCCAACGGCATCTCACTCAACCTTACCGGCAAAGAGAAGTTACAAAGAATGGCGTGAGATTGTCCTTGGGCCCAGGCCTGCTCAAAGCTCTGGTGCACAACAAGGACCAAGTACAGAGAGGAGCAAACAAAAAGATCGACTGGTAGCGTGGATTATCCCTGATTTTCACAACGAGCCCTATGAGACACCGTTCCATTTAAGACGAAGATTTCAGTTTCCACGGGAGGCAGAATGGTATCCTCCTCAGTCCCACGCCCCAATTCTGCGAAACCGTGAATTCACCTTTCGATGTTATCCCAAGGGTCTGTCACCGCGTTACCGACCGACGAAGATATTTCGCCCGCATCCTGTGGAAATAATTTATACTCAGGACGCTTGGAGGAAACTTCGTCGACGTTCCCAGGACAAAATAATCACTATGACCTGGCTGGCCAATGAAATGGCTTTGTACGACAAATTGGTACACAAGAGGCTGACAGAGACGCGAAAAAAGTATTTGGAAATGATGGTTCCTCAGCAAACGTAAAAATAAAGGACTTGAATGAATCCGTTTCTTTGAATCCTGTTTTGGCTCAATGCAATCACAATGAAGTGTTGCACTCGTTCTAGAGGAAATCCATGTTCATCAGATCAATACATGGCTCTGCTTTCTGTCCCTATTCATATCATATCATGATGGTTGAAGTCTTCAACTAAGAAGTCATAAGTGCAACGCCCCTGTTTCAATGCGGAATTGCTAAACCAAGCTCCACAATTGTCTCACTGCCGAGGCCAGAACCTCCTCGTGACTCTCCTCCACGTACGCTGGTATAACCAGGTATCTGTTCGGCTTCAATAAATCTTCGCACCCAAAGAACATTCTGAATTGGCCGATTCGGGTTCACCAGTGAGTAGTCGTTATCTTCACCCTGTGACTGTTTGTGTGCGACGACCATTCCAGCGCTTTCTTGATATGATTTGCTTGTGCCACTTCAATCAGTCGGTAATAAGCCAATACGTCCGGGACCGTGAGCTCTGTTAAAGATGTGCAACATCCTCCCGCTCGAACCTAGGCTAGCTGTTCAACGGGTAGAACGGGCCACATCTAAACGTTTGCGACCAGTCAGTCTCCGCGTACAGCAGTGATGGGTCCGCCCAGTCGGAGCAGAGCTCCGTCTCGAAGTCGAGTTTGAAAGGGTACTCGTGCGTGAAGATGTTAGTGCTAAATTCGACGTTGTTGAAGTATGTGTCCGTGGGTGTAGCTACCAAGTCGACGGGCGGCACAGGAGTAAGGCTAAGATGAGAGCTGGTGCAGCTGTTGTCGCTACCGTTCAGGTTCTCTGTCGAGGTTGTCTTCTTGTTGATGCGGATTCTTCCAAAGTAGGGGACGTCTACAGCGTAGTCATCGTCGGCAATGTAGGCGCCATGCCGTGCCGCGTCAATTATATCTAGAATGCGGGCAGACTGCGCGGCGACGGCACAGTCCATGATGGCGACGGTGCGCCGCAGACAGAGGGACACGTCTCTGACAAGCGCCCAGTCCTGCTCTTTGGTGAGTGGTGTAGCCCTCGCAGGTGATATCAGGTGCCCTATGATGAGGACCATGGCTGCGCTAAAGGCTTGAAAGTCCATTAGCTCGCATAGGTCATCGCCCGCACCAGGCCACGTTTTAAAGTCGGAGTATGCCTTCGCCGCGCCGCGCGCGCCCTCCATGGCACGGTCCCAGCTATGCAGAAACTTTGATTCGCCCACCGACTTGAGCATGTACGGCATGTGCACCAACTTGAGGGTCGTGAAGAAGATGATCTTGATGGCTTGCTGATTCCAGCAGTCGTAGAACGGCATGTTCGGTGCCAGAGGCATCCAGTGCTCGTCTGAGAAGAGGCCGTATGCCTCTTCCAAGACCTGGTCGATCTGGACTGTCGTCGCATAGTTGACTGCAGTATAGGGCGCCTGGTCGCGGTTGATGGCCTTCTCGCAGATCAGTGCCGTTGACCACATGATGCGGCTTATCGACGGGGCGGAAGGAGAGTTGGACGACGTTCCTGGGTGGTTTGCTGAGACGGAGGTCGGCAGCCCTAGCATCAAGGCCATGAACCTCTCCATTTGCCACGCCGTTGACCACGCATACGTGGTGCGCATGTCCAGCGCGTCCGCCTTGCCGGGTAGGCCGCAGCTCACGGCCATGGTGATGGCTTGTCGGCACCAGTACCAGGCGTTTCGCGGCCGTCCCATATTGATGTACAGCTTGTACAGCATATTCATGCTCTCGATTCCATCGATGGTCCCACCGCGCTCCGCATCCAGCTCTAGCAGGGACTTTGCTAGTCTAATATACATGTCAACCAGGTCGTGCTGAGTGTAGGCAAGGTTCACAGTGGACAAGACGCTTCTAGGCGTCTGCTGCACGCAAAGCGCTACCCACAGTGCCGACCTTGCTATTAATCCTGGCTCTACGGAGCTGGCGGCTACATTTAACACAAGCTGTCGCGCCAGTTGCCTTTTTCCGGGTCCCAGGACGTCGGCTGTCTCGGGTTCTCCATAGTAGTATGGCGGCCATATCGGCCAATACTTCTCTGTGGCTTCTAGAATATGGTCGAGGTCTTGTGTCGATGGTAGCAGCGAGACGAGACAATCTCGGAGTTGAAGCAGGCCCGATGAAGTTGAGGCGCTCAACGGCGGTGGTGTTAAAGACTCGGGTCCGTTCTCTCTGTCTAGTAGCGAGGCGCCTTTGAATAGAAGCATCAATGGCGAATTTTCGACGGGCGGCTCCTTTGATGACAGCTCGACTCCGCCACGCTTTGCTGCCGGCGCGGGCGTCCCGCCCACGACAGATGATGTTTTCGCCTGTAAGTGCACGAGTGTTGTGGTAGAGGACTGGTCACCGCAGCCATCTCGTTCACGTAGGACAGACGCGTCGTCTCCAACAAAGTCGAAGGGGGGCGACGCCGTTGCATTCGGAGAAAATCTGCGAACAATGGCCTCGAGGTCCTGTAAGCGCTGTTTCAAAGCGTCGACATCGTCGCCGGGCATTTCATGGCCTCTAGCCTGCTGAGCGATGCAGTCGACCTCATGAGCTAGACATGCCTCGCAGGCGCCCTCGTCTGTTCGGAAGATGCAGCGGACTTTTCTTCGGCGGCACTCCGTGCAGCTTTTAGTGCCGAGACGCATGCGCTTTGAGGGCGTCATGGTGTTGCGATAAGACAAGGGTGACGGAGCGTACCCCGCCTGTGTGTATTCTCGTTGTTGCGACTCCTGTGCCTTTCCTACGTAGGCATCGAACCGGCCACGTCGCCGTGCTCGGTCAAACATGGACTAGGGATAGAATCCCAGCCAGATCATCGTGCATGCTGTCGTGGGTTTGTAATCCTGCGAGCTGCTCCAAATGTGGCAATAAGCAGCGATTCGTTTGAAATCGCTCGAGTTCGGCCGAATTCGCCCGAATCAGAGGGGGTGCCTCGCCATCAGTCCCAAGTCTAACAGCAACATGACAAATTGACACGGCAGTGGTGCTGCCTGTCTCTCTATTTGGATGAAAAATATGCCATTTTTTTCAAGCCATTCAGTGACATTCCTCGCGCTGTCATCGTCTGGAGCCTGGATCAATCCGCTTAGATCCAGGAAGCCCTGGATTAATTAAATCCGAATGCGGATATCTTTCAGTTTGTTATTTACATGGCCAGTGTATATGTACGCAGTTTGTACAAGTTTGTACGAGTTCATCCGACTGTGAATTATTCATGTCTCTGTCATAACCAGCAGCGGCGATGGGGCGCCTTAATGACATTGACCGATGACTGATCCGACCGAATTGGTCCGAGTTCGGTCCAGGTCATTCGAGGGGGTCAGGGAGCTTTTTCGTTACTATATCTAGGGATGTGTAACGCCTTTTGCTGCTCTTCATTAATTTTGTGTTCCATCACCTACACTTTAAATTTGATCTGTCAGAGAAAATCGTGCCTTGACATTTAAAGAGGAAGCATACTATTTGCACGAAGACAACACTTGCCCTCAATTCAGCCTCCTACCAAATCATTCGACAATGCCAAATAACATGTCAGACCCTCTTTCACGATATGAGGCGTTACTAAGAGAGAACAACTTTGTCTTTGTCGTCTGTACGTCTCGATGATCCTCTCCAGTAGGGACTCAGACTAACATTATTCCTCAGTTTACCGCGGCCATTGGTGTCCTTTCTGCATCTCTTACTTGAAAACCCTGCAGTCAATTCTTCCCCACATCAGTGCCGCAGGGGGCAAAACTCTCGCTATTACTGCGGAGCCCGAGCAGTACCTTCAGGACACAATCAACGCTTCGGGCTATAGTGGCGAGGTCATCGTCGACCCGACGAACAAGATCGCAGCGGAGCTGAAACAACGGGTAAATCTCAATGTTGCCATCTCGCCGAAGGCAGGATACGAACATGGCATGGCACAGCCGGCCATTCTAGTAATGAAGAATGATGGGACGGTGCTGTTCGATTGGGCCATTGTGCCTGCTATGATGAACCTTGGTGGCGCAAAAGACCGCCCGGATTTGAATCAGGTCTGGGACAACGTACTGGCGCAGTTGAATGGACAGCCGATTGTGCATGATAGATACGACTTGCAGTCGTTCTGGAAGGTCATGAAGCAGAAGCTTTTAGGCTGAGCGAAGAAGGGCTGCTGCAGAGGCTAGCAGCAAGGGGACTCCCCGACATCTCAATTCGTTAGGTTAACATATCATGAATCATAGAGCGCCAATTTCCACTATCCCTCTTCAGAGCCGGGCGAATCACATCGTAGCACACAATTGTGACCCTTCGAGACTCATTCAGCTGATCTTAAGCTTTAACTCAATCAAAAATCTGTTGAGGAATCAGCTTTGCCCACCCCTGACGACCTAAATAAAGCATCTCTGTGACATGATACCTCTTTAAATCTCATTGAAATACCTGTCTGGTTGAACTTTTGGTATACTATACTGTCGCATTATTCATCGGAATCAAGCACTGTCCCATCCAAGGATTATTCCAGCCTGTAAATCTCCATTTCATTTGATTCAATTTGCCTACTAGGCGAATGTCCTCAATCCAATATTCTCTTTACACAGTTAACAATGGAGGTCAGCCGCTTTTGAGATGCGGCATATAAGTCCAACCAAACCCCGAGGCCGGGTTTAGTCCTGTTGCGGAACGTGATGTCCAGGCTCGTCACCAGCCAAAATCATCATCTACACCGTCAAGCCCAATTTCCACGACGCATTTGTTCCGACCGTGTCGAGCATCTTAAATTGGCTTGGGAAATTCTCTTGAGCTCGTTGTCGAGATGATCTGCTCTTGCTGAATGAACAATATACCACCAAGGCGATGAATCAATACACTGCCAGATCAAGTCACGTCTTGGGATTGCCGCTCCACAACATCTCAAATGGAACTTTCGTGTCATTCGACTCAGTCGCTTTGTTTCCAACAGTTTTGTGGCGTAGTGCCACGCATAACTGTGGCCTTTTCAGTCACCGCTGAGGTCTCAGCTTCATCATTCCCGGTCGCGCGACCTTAAAGCAACGCTCACCCAACTGAGGTAGCACTCAATGGACTTCTAACCGCGTTTCTTCCACCACGGCGGCGGGTTAGTAATTAGGTGGGTGACCACCAGCGAGTCCCAGCTATTGTTTGTTTTCGCCTTTTTTGATATGTATTGATTGATTCCTTACCCCAATTGGAAACACTCGTCTCCTCGGCATCTGAACATACCCCTCCGTTAACTTTTTTTGTGAATTGGTCAATGGAATTCGTTGACGGAGATTCGGTGTTGCCGGCTGATGCCACACCGCTCCTTCCAGTTTCGGCCGAAGCCGAAGCGGATGTATAAAAGGCCTCGCATTTCGGCCGACGATCATAATCTATTCGTTCGTCCGGCCATTTACCCCACCCACGACTGAATGAAACTTTATGTACTGCAGCACTTCTGGGGGAGAAAACACCATCGTACCGCGCTCAGCGAAGCCCCCTTTACAGTAGATGTCCAGAGAGTGCACAATCTCAAACATAAATTCTTCATGGAGGCATAAATTTGATCGTTGTTCTATGGTACCTTGTTCACACAATATGAAGCAATGAGAACATGTAGGTAAACAAATTCTTATTGAGGAATGCTTCCTTTTCACCCGATTCTGACAGGTTTTCTGTATCTATTTGACATCGCCAAGGTGCTTCTTAAGGAAAGGGAGGACCTGCTCGAGAGCGGGCTTGACTGCTTCGGGCTTGTCATAGAGCATGTAGTGGGAAACGCCAGGCAAAACAACAATCTGTTTCTCCTTGGTGCCCGCCCGACCGTAGATCTCCTGGGCGTCACGATAGGCGCCAAAACCACCGGGTTTGTCACCGACAACGGCCATGAGAGGCCTCGACATGAGAACTTCGGCGTGACTGAAAGCATCCCACGCTAGAGCAGCACTATTGAACGAAAACAGACCGCTGGTGCATCCGTTTGGCGCCTGCCCACGGTCAGTTTTGTAGTATTCTGTCGCCTCGATGACATCGATATCTGTAGTTGCTTTCTTCGCCTCTTCAACGCTCGGAGGGAGGAGATTGATGACAAGGCGTTCGCCGCCCTGAGCCTCAATAGTGCGCTGCTTTGCCATCTTCTCAAGAGAGCTAACTGGGTCGAAGTTGCCAAAGGCTTCGCGAGAGAGGCGACCAAAGTTAACGGGGGTGATACCAACGCAGCATTTGAAACGGTAATCAGTCATAGCTGCGTTGATGGCATAGCCGCCTCCACCGCAAATACCGAGCACGCCAATACGCTCAGCGTCAACATAAGACAATGTCTGGATATAGTCGACAACAAATCGAAAGTCGGATACGCGGAATTCGGGGTTCTCGATGAAACGAGGCTTACCACCTGAGGCGCCCTGGAAAGATGCGTCAAAGGTGACAACCACAAAGCCTGCTTCTGCTATCGCCTTCCCATATATGTTTCCAGAGGTTTGCTCCTTGCAGGAGCCAATGGGATGAGCAGATACAACAGCAGGGTACAATTTATTCTTGTTGAAATTTGGTGGGAAGTAAATGTCGGCTGCGGTCTCCCATGCAATGTTGGGGATGCTGATTGTCTCTTTTGTAGACATGATGATGGCGATTGGTGATAATTTGATGTTTGAGATGCTTGGGATATCTTCTGAAATATTCTATAGTTTGGGGGTGACTATGCGCTTTATATCTCGCAGAGAAAAAGTAATATGCGTCATGACGAGGGTTTAGGCCGAAGGACTTCGGGGAAACCGTCAAGCTTCGGGTCGCGTGGGAGACCCGATGGTCCCGGAGAATGATTCAATACATGTCGGATTTGTGTTAACTTACATAATCATAAGCGAGTCTCCCACTCACGGCACGTGCTGCAGAGCGCGCACTTGCCCCGTCGGACGAACTACCTACTCTACTAACACCCATCATTGGCTCTCCTGGGGACTGTGGGCATTATTAAGTATGCCTGTCCCTAGTGCTCAGCAGTCGTCGAAACGCAGACGAGTGGTGACATCGTGCTCCGAGTGTTATCGCAGAAAGCAAAAGGTTCGAACCTTTCGCCCTGAGCAGCCCTTTAAAGATGTTCCGCCATCTCATAACCATCTAGTGTGACCGCAAAACTCCATGTAACAACTGCCTGGCGCGGAATGTCATTACACAATGTACCTACGATAATTTCCTCCCGTAAGTAGTCTTGTATCCATTCCTTCTTAGTTGCCGCTTTAGTCGGATATCGTGATCCTAACATGTTCAATCTGCATGTTCAGAGCGAAGCAAGCAAAAGAGCCCCGGCGATCAATCTCCATTGCTCAGGCTGGCGCGGATTCAAACAAATTACTTGACTCCGTAGAAGGAAGGGCCCAGGGCTCGGTCGACCTTGGTTACTCGCTGCTTCCTGGCAGCAATACGTTCGTAGGGTTGCAAGAAGTAGGTGGACTATCTCAATGAGCCATCTTTTTACTACCCACTGACTGAAATAAGATACTCGGAGATGAGGATTTTCAAAATATTACAGTTCGTCATAATGATGCACCACAATTCATGTTACCCAAGAAGAATATCGAAGAGCTGCTTGCGAAACTGCCGCCCAGGCCTGTCATCGCAGCGCTCGTCGATTTCTTTTTTGATAGTGTGAACTGGCATTACTTTATTCTCGAGAGATTCTACTTCGATAGCTTACTTTCACGATGGCCCCCTGCTGAAGGAACAGAGGCTGTGAGCCATCTGACACTCGCAGAACTTTGCATGGAAATGCGATACTTTCCGGCCTTACTCTTCCAGGTCATTGCTTTGTCGCTGCTATTTGCACCTACTGACTGGGACGTCGTGGCAAACTTACCAGTAGGAGGGGTTACTGCGTCACATATGTATAGCGACCTAGGCGACGAGCTATTATCACAGTTGGGGAGACCTGGATTGGCTCTCACTGCAGTTCAAGCTGATTTTCTTCGATCATCGTGGCTGAAGAACTGTGGGCGCGGCATCGAGTCTTGGTATACGGTTGGATCTGCCATTAGGTTCGTAGCTGACCCCGAACGTTTTTTAACAATTTGTCCTCGACATCAAATTGACTTGTTCGCATCACTTTCCAGACAGGCACAGGAACTTCGCCTTCATCAGCAAAAGGAAATACAACAGGCTAATGGAAACAATGTTGGCAAAACGCTAAGTTTGTTCTGGTACGAAGAGAATAAAAAACGTCTTTGGGTGAATCTGTTCGTCTGGGATAGGTGAGGCTGCTAAATCCCGATATCAAAATGTTTTGCAATGTCTGACTGGCCTAGCTTCATGGCAATGATTCTCGGGCGCCCTCGGATGATAAATTTGGATGATTGTGATGCAAAGCCGCCCATGAATTGTAATATCCCTAGGGATCCTTCCACCGCGATACCAATGACGGTACGCCCCGAAGACAGCAACAGTCCTGTAACGATCTCCGCGGTTCTCTTGAAATACGAACTTGCATGCAAAGTGCATAAGATGCGAGCTACCAAAGCAGACAGCCCTCGCCTGGATGACTACAATATTGTGCAAAAGTTGCATGAGGAAATAATGTTGTTGAAAAACGAGGTGCCTGCCTTTTTGCGGTTAAAGAATACAGACACCACCTGGGATATTGAGCACCCGTATCTTCCCCAGCTTCGCCAGGAATTTCAGGTTATGCTAAATCTGATCGTTATGGCATTGCATCGGTCACATGTTATATCTAATGGAGAGAGTCGAAAAGCCGCATTGCAGGCAGCGCTTCAAACACTTGATTGTCAGCAACAATTCTTCGCACAGGCTGAAAAAAATCAATACCATCTATTTGGCCTAGCGTTTTATACTGTCGATGCCTCATTTCTTGTCTCCATCATCGCCACTTTATTTCCACCGTCGAGCCCCAAAGCCAAGCACAAAATTGACCAAAGCCTCCAGCAGGCCATGGAGGATCTCTCCTTGATGCAGTCTTCCAATCCGATAGCCAGATCAGGCTTGAAAATTATTCAACGCTGCTATCAAAAAATAAAGAGCGCTTGTGAATCACACAACAGCACTTCCGAACCTAGATCCGCCTCATTCAGCAATCCTGGTGATGGACTGCACAACCTCATTCATGATCTGGGCCTTCAGAGTTTTGATTTGAGCACAGATTCAAACCCAGAATCTTCTCAGGTGAACACAATATCTGGGCCTAGCTCGCCCGATCTCTTTTCGCAGTCGATCCCCGACGTCTTTGATCAGGGTTATTGGCTGGACCAGTTGAATATGATTCATCCGTCTATCTCCGACCAAGATCCAGGCTTTCTGTGGGAGAATTTCTATTTTGATTGAGACTTTGATCAATGTCCTTCAGGGAACAAGGGTTTTCAACAGCTGTACCACCCGCAACAATGCATTTGAACTCGATTTCTCTCAGTGACATACACCTATCCCCCAGAGGTCAGTACACCAGAAGGCTTAGTGGGCGTTCAAATATCTTCAATGGTCAACTTCCTAAGTTCTGTACAGAACCCATACAGAACCCGTATAATGCGTAATTTCAAGTGTGCCCATCAAGGTCGGCCAAAGAAATGTGAACTTATTATGAACGCTTACGAGGCTGAGGTGGGGACAATTATCATTTCATTCTGTCGCAAGCCGGCATCGCGAATGAGATGTCAACTCGGACGCCCCGGTGACCATGAAACATACCCGCGCGACGAAAGCACCGAAGACTGCTTCGGCCGATTTATTATAGTTTCCGATCATACTGATAGATCCCATGCCTTCATTCCCAACTTGGAACATCCGTGACGCTCCTACCAGACTTCATGCGGAGGTTGCCCGGCATGTGATCTTTCTAGAATTTTTAAGCAAAAAATTAATTCTTTTATGCCCTGCCCTTGTGACCAATTTGGATAGTCTCGTGGCTGTCGCACATTCTGGACCGGACTTTGTCTGTTTAGCATCAATTCTTAGTGACCCGATGGAACGTTGGTACTTTTCAGCGGCAATGTTGGACCCTATTGTCGATTTAGCAATTACCGAGCGCCTCATTACTAGACCGCGTCAATTTGCAGAGAATTTTTAATTGTGAAGGATTTTCGTCGATGGTCGTTGGTACGCTCCCGATTTGCAGCGTAACGTCACCTACATTTGGTCCTTTTGGCCGAGTGCCTCGTGCAGCTTGCTCTGGTATGGCTAAATTCGTGCCAATCAAGCGTCCATGGAGCTCTTGAGATATGTCATTTAGATATCGTACGTTCTGCTCTCAACCTTTGAACTACAACCTACACCGGTGCATATGCGACCGAGCTATTTTTCAAGCCATTGCAAATAAAGAACTTGGACATTACTATATAGTATCCTTCTATTTGACAGCAGAGTCACTAGGTGAGATGCTTCTTCATAAATTCGGCAACATTCTCGGCAGCTGGTCCGACATAAGCTTCGTTATCGTAGAAGTCCATGTGCGCCCCGTTCGGAACAACAATCTTGTTCGTGGCTCCACCAATCAACTTATCCAACCGTTCGGTGTGCCATAGAGATCCTGCCTTTTCGCCGGCGATCAGAAGAGTAGGTTGCTTGAGGAACACATCGGCCAGATGGAAGGCATCAAAAGTAAGGACTCGAGGGAAGCTGAGGTATAGCATTTTGTTCTCAGCTCGGGAATGCTGTGCACGCGGAGTGAGGTAATAATCATTCGCCTCTTTCAAGTCCCTCGGGGTCTTGTCGTCAGGTTGGGGTGGGACATAGGGTGCAGCTGCGCGTTCCGCACCCTTAGCTTCCGCAGTGATTTGAGCTGCTGCTCCACGAAGCGACTCAACCTGCTTGGAAGGATCTTCATCTCCATCCCAGCCCTTACGAGCGGAGTCTCCGATGTTGACCATACTAATGGCTGCCAGAGCCTTCAATCGATGGTCTGCCTTCGCGGCCGCAACGGCATAACCACCTCCGGCACAGATACCCAAGACACCGACCTTCTCCGGGTCAACAAAATCCAGATTTTGAAGATAGTCGACGACAGCGTAGATGTCGCTCACACGCTCATTTGGGTCCTCAAGGAAGTGAGGTTCGCCTCCACTAGCTCCCTGGTAGGATGCATCATAGGCAATTGTTGTAAAGCCAGCGTTTGCCAATTTCTGAGCATATAATTGAGCGGTTTGTTCCTTGACACCACCGCCCGGATGGACAATCACCAGTCCGGGTGTTGTCTTCTCCGCTGGTTTGGAAGATCTAAACAGTAGACCCGCCAAGGAGATGGGGCCCTTTTTGATGGAAATCTCGGACATGATGTGGGAGGGTGTTGTAATTGGGAATATTTGAATCGATGGGCTGTACTGAAAAGTTTTTTCTGAATCTCCATGGACCGGTCGGTGACCTCTTTATTTAACATCATAGGCTGAGCAATAGCCCCGAAATCATCGGGCTGAATCAGTGACGACACCGTCGGGCTTGGTGATCAGCTTCGGCCGATGGATCTTTGGTGATGAATAAGCTCCCGTCGGCCGATGTGGCTAAGAAACATTGTCGGCTCTTTTTGGTATCTTGTTGCAGCTTTTTCATAGCTTCTTCATAGCCTCAATCTATCGAATTCTTCTCTTCTTACTCTTGCTTCTTCATGATTGGAGATAGAAAATTGGCAGATTTAATCGGCTCCTCGGCAGACACCCGTAAAGCCTTCTTGTGTGTGTACTTAGACTTAGTACTCACCCGCCCTGAGGTTTTAAGGTTGGAAGTCTCGTCTTGGCGGTGGGGCTTGAGATAGTTTCTCTATTTAAAACATATAAGCCAATTCCGAATATTGCTGTACAGAAGGATAGCAAGTAGAAGGGAGTATAGTTCAATTGGTATAAGAACGGTTTTTAAAGAATTGGCCTAGTAAAAGAAAATTGACAAAAAAAATGACCAGACTGGGGCTCGATCCCAGGACCTTATCGGTGTTAACGATACGTGATAACCAACTACACCATCCGGCCGCTTATGACCAACGAACTGAAATTAAACTACATATTCTCAAACTTAAAAGGCGACCATGTCTCTTAAAGGAAGTTGCCGGGACATTTCAAAAATGGATAGATATAATTCTAGACCCTAGTGTAAGAAAATAGAGGCAAGCGGTCAGCCACGGTGTTAGGTTCTAAAAATTAATCCAAGACTATAATGCCACAATACCCTTATTTATACTTCCAAGATGCAAATAACAGTAAAACCTTAAGTCTAGGGAAGCCTTAATTAAGGTCTTACTAAAGTTTATACCTAGATTTCAACGCTTCAGTCATAATATGTAAAACTGATTCTTAAATACACCGTATCTGAAGATTTTTCCTAGTAGTAATAAAGGTGACGGTAAAACTGCCGCGTCGGGGAAATTCTATAATTGACAAAGAAATATACAGTAACTCAGACCTGAGATTTATCTCATTGGTGCACCTGTAAGATTCACTTCCCCACGTTCCAACAGACGGACCACTCGTGCCAACAAGTGAAAACAATTGATAAAACAAAAACATACTACAGCAGAGATTTGCTGGTAGTCACCCACCCAACTACCTGCTGGATGGCTGTACAGTATGATCGACATGTACTTCTGTCTTGGCTGTCGGCTGATCGACAATTAACGAAGAAAATAGTTCAGCCTATCAGCGCATACACGAGTCCAAATTCAGATATTGGGCTGTTAGCCTGCCAGAACCTACGTTGCTGCCTAGTAGGGGTCCAGAAGGGTCCCCACCCGGGGAGGGCAATCTCTCTGTCCCATCTTTCAAGTTGACCCTAACAACAATTTAAGTCCCCGTCTAGTTCCACTATATCAACTCTTTCACTTCCCCACTGTCTTCTTTCTTTTACATGAATCCCAATTGAATCATCATCCAACATTGTCAGCTTTCCAAAATGGACCACCTCCGTGATTCTCTGCTGAGCTCTCTGCCGAGAGACACACCTTCTACCGCAACGATCGACCATGCTCGCAGGGATCAGGAAGATACACGCCAGTCTATCGCTCGGGGTGACTTCAAAGAGGTTCGAGATATTGCCTTCAGTAACCGGACCTGGGTCGTTACCAGCCGATACTGCGATATTGGAGATGGTGTAGACTCCCTTGAAGGCCACATTCATTCCCTGTGGTATATGTACTACGAGCTTGGCCGAAACATCTCCTCCGAATCACCTGAACATGATGGAGTAGTCCTCGATATCCTCCAGATTCAAGGAATGGGGCCGCTGTCGAGACCTTCACGCGGAGTCTATGGACTTGATATCGCAAGAACTGTTGACGGTACTCTGTGGAACGATCTCCCCTTCTTGGTTGGCGATATGACCAATTTCTGGGTCAATCACGGTGCTTCTATGTCAGGAACACACCGTCTCAACTTTGCAACATTCCTGGCTAAACTTGCATCCACTCGTGTCGCTAAGGATCGGCTGTGCCAAGTTGCTCTTCTGATCTTCTGTACCCTCTTTGAAAGCCCTCGAAATCTTCGCACTGGCGAAGAGTCAGACGAGGAAGACCTTAACCGAGGTACTAAGCAGCTTGAGGTCTTTCATCTGTTACCGGCTGCTGTTGCTTGGTTGAAAATAGCAAGCCACAACCTCCTTTTGCTATCAGAAGTGAATTGGAACGAATGCCCTAGCCACATCAGCAAGGGTGGTGAGGAATTCCTCGAATCGGAGCTCGGACAGCGATCACCTTCTGGATTCTCACCATGGAGATATATGTTCTGGCTGAAGAGACTTCATGAGATTCAGGAAAAAGCCAAGGAGGCCAATGAGAAAGCCCTGGAGGAGCTTGCCACTGATGGAATCCAGTACATGATCAACACAATCAAGCAAAGGAATTCTGAGGTCCTCAGGGCTTACAGGAATGGTGGCGATGTCCTGCACCAGGATAAGCATCTTTCATGCCTAAAGCCCCTTGCACGGGTTGAGGAGCCGGAGTCGTAAAGACTGGGATGAAGTTTCGAAGGAAAACCCGAAAATGTCATGTAGACATTCCCCCTTCTTCTTTCTCGGACTCTTGAGTCTTCTTCAAGTTGAATGTCACTCGCTCTGCTCCTTACTGTCAATCTTTCATCAAATCTACGTCTGCTCTGTCTTTACAAGCAGTGACGAAATAAATTGACTCTTATATCTAAATTCCACGTCCACAATGGATCTATCCACGTATCCTTGAATTATGCCTCTACTCGATTCAGCGCTCGCTATTCAACACGGATGGAAAGCCAGCCGTTTCTACTTCATAGCGTCAAATTATGTTCTTTTGTCAGTCCCAAAGTCCTCACGTTTTATTTGCCAACTAATCTGATGATAATCAATCCGCTCCAGCGAGCCTGAGACATAGAAGAGATACAAGGCTGTCGGCCGACTTTTCTTTTACTCCTTTAGGCAATAATTACGCAGGTCCTGATACCAAAATAATACTGGAGCCTTGAGGCCTTAGTGTACTCACAGGTCCGTCTGTAGTTCCTCCGTTCCGCACAGCAAAATAAGGCGTCCATCTCCACTTCAATGCACCCAGAATTTTGGTATTTTGCTATTCGATTGGTTGCCAAGATCCTTCTGCACGGGCTATCACGCCCCAAAGTGGTATTATTATCAACAACTCCACTACTTTACCTAAAAGATCATACCAACTAACAAGTTGAACTTTTGTATATATGAGGCATATATTTTATTGGATAGCTTGGATGATCTTTCGACCGCGGCCCCAATGGAGACTGCATCGAATTTGAGGATGGTGTTTGTCAAATATTGCAGGAAGTATCCAGCATTGTGTATATAAGACATCTTCAGGGCTCTCCAATTCGTAAAGTATCAAGCTCATCAATATCATTTCTCTCTCAACTACTATACCGCAATCTTCTACAAAACCAATCTTCCACCATGCAGATCACCAGCATTGCCATTGTCCTCTTCGCCGCAATGGGCGCGATTGCCAACCCCATCGGGACCGAGTCGGACGATCTTGATGCCCGAGACGTACAGCTTAGTAAATATGGAGGAGTAAGTTCTTCTTATGAGATGTCTATATAGAGACAACACCAACCTTTCTGAACCACTTCCAGGAATGTAGCTTGACACACAACACGTGCACATACCTAAAGGGCGGAAAGCACATCGCAGTCAATTGCGGTTCGGCTGCCAACAAGAGAGTAAGTTCCGATTCGATTCCGGGCCCATCGATCTGTTCTTATCATTTAACCTTCATTTACAGTGCAAGACTGATCGCCACCACTGTGAATACGATGAGCACCACAAGACGGTTGATTGCCAGACCCCAGTTTAAACCAAGTATACAGTTCCGCAAGAAACAGAATCCTTGGCTGTTTTGATCATCCTCTAGCTCATCATAGACCTGAGATGGTTCGTGTCTTTCAATGCATGATCTTACGTCGAGGAGGGCTTGGAAAAAGCAGTGGATTTTGTCTGTATTGGGGTGATGTATTCGTACATTCCCAGTGTTTCTCTTTGTTTACAGTTCTTGTTATCACCACACTCGTTCGGTATCTAGCTAGCTCTACTTTTATCAAAATTTTGCCTATTGACTGGCCAGCCCCATGTTGAAATTTGGGAAACTTGGGTTGTTGGTTCGTTATTTGCCTTAGGGTTCAACCCTTCTCATTTCTCGGCTGTACCTAACGAAATACTATCTATAACATAGGAGGCGCCTGCGCAGCTTTCCTCTCAGCAGGCTCATGTCTAGCTATCACACCCTCACTCCGGCTGTTGGGTCCGAAATGCAGCATTCTAGTTAGAAGAGGGACTTTTAGAGGGTCACCTGCAACGACCCTCGACGACCCGCATATACCACACTTTACCTATTTAGGACACATCATACCCTGTAAGGCTAGATTACTAAGCTAATAGATACCTCATATTGCCAAGAAAGTTATATTTTAGGCTACAAAGTTATGTTTACACCTATTTATCCTGTTTGAGGACTCTAGGGGTCCAGAAGTCAGAACCTTACCCGCCTGTGGGTCGGGTAGGCTACTGTAGATGGTCCGGACGATCACCCGGCGAGTGTCAGGTCCACCACTGACACTACGCTATAGAGATTGCAGGTTCGATCCCTGCGTCGCTCGTTAGTTGACGCTAATCGTACAAACACACGACAAAAGGAGACATATTGTAAAGGGATGAAAATAGACCCAATACTCGCAAGAAATCACATCCCTTATCAGTACGTGACCGGGCAATCAACTATGGCTTCCACTTCAAGCAATCGATCAGTCGCCTGGACCTAGGAATAGATAAAAGGCAAGCATGCTCGAGACGCGGACCGGGATCTCCTACAGCCCATACCAATCACGCCACAGTAGACCAGGGCCTCATCCTTCCAAAGTTAAATTGTCTCACTAATGCAAGTTGGTGCAGGCGATGCAGGAGTTTCTTTCTCTCAGCCGCTAATACGCAGCCCCACTGGGGCCGCAATTTGAGATCTTCATCCACCCCCGCGGGTCGGGCCTGGAGTTTCCGGCGCCCCACTATTGTTCATTGACAACGGGCCCCATTTCTTGTCGGAAGATGGAGAACCAGGCACACAAGCCAATGAAACTAAGATGCTAACCCTATGTAACATTGGCCAAGAACAAATCTAGCTAGGTAGCATCCTCTTGTCGGAATGGCCCCATTAGTCTCGTTATCCTAGAGAAAATATGTGTCAGCATTGCCCATGTTTCATGTATACATGGCATGATCATTTGACTTGAAGGGAAGAAATCGGACATAGGACCTTTCGTGGTTAAGTGAAATAAAGTACTTTCCGGGTACTACGTAGGAGAACGAGGAGGAGGAGAAGAAGAAGTGGAAGAAGAAGAAGAAGAAGGATAAGAAGCACGAGGAGGAGGAGGAGGAGAAGAAGAATAGGACAGAGGCCGCGGACAACGAAGAGAATAGGAAAGAGAGCGGTAATAACTAAGGCCTAGGGGAAAGCTAGTTATTAAGAAGAGATGAAAGCACTTATAATTTTTAGGACGAAGTATATAGAGTAGGAGTTAGGGGTTAACGGGGGAAAGACTCTTTAAATATTAGGAAGAAAGGCTTGAGGTGGCTTGGCACTTAATAAGAAAGCCTTTCTATTTTTCTAATGAGCGGCTACACACGGATATCAGAGATAATAGGCAATGACGGCATGCCTGATTGTCTGCCCTGAGTACCCTGAGTGAAGGGTAAGCTGATCCCTGAGTAATCATAAGTGCTCAGGGAGCGCTCCCCTGAGCACTCAGTGAGCACTCAGTGAGCACACTATAAAAGTGGGCCAAAACAGATCACGTGATGCTTCAATAACTAATATTCTGGTAAATAGGACGCTTAAAACAGCGTCAAAAGTAGCCTTTTTCGGCGCCCAATTTACCGTCACTTAGCGTTGGGGTGTACTATTATCTGCATTTTATCTCCTTTTTAGTCGATGGGCGTAGTGTGCGTGTAAGGATCCATACTTTCGCGTTGGAAAATCCTTATAGATTTCTGTCTAACTTAATCTATTCCCTTCTTTAAGTTCTAGCAAGAGCTTTTCTTCATCGGGTAAATAAGGCTTCTGATTCTTCGATATGCGTTAGCGTACACTCTTAGGCTTCGCAGATATTGCAGTTCTCTCCTTAGCGTATAATCAAGATATATGAAGATCGCGATAGCGATCGGCTAGAGACTTCTTAGAAGAAAGTACAAGGAAGTATTTAAGGTCTGCTCCATCTAGTTAGGTAGTTACAACGACTCTTCTAAAAAAGTCTTCACGGTCTTTAAAATCTAAGGGTAAAGGTAGCGGCCATCTTTTAAAAAGTTAAATAGAAGCTAGTCCGACAAATTCCTGCTGTCGATTGCCCCCTACTACTATTAAACAGTCGATCTGATGATAACGACGCCGTCGTCTAGCTGTTTCAAAGACGTAGACTAATTATGACTTAGACAGTCTAGGGGATCTTTCGGCGAAAAGGTGAGGAAGCAATTTAGGTCTACTTTATTCTAGGGGATAATTATAGTCCCTCGTCGCAGAAGTAATCATACTTACAATCCTCCATGTAGAAGTAGACTTTGGCGGATAATATACTTATCGGATAACGACTCTACCGACAACGATTATATCTGAACGCACTATCCCTTTCCGCAATCAAGAGATACATAACCGAATATGGAAACAGATAGAAGGTTAAGCGAGAGAAAGGCAAGAAATGATTTAGGAGGGTGAGAAGCGAAGGCACATTTAATCTATGAAAACTGTCTATGTTTCGGAGAGACTAATTGAGAACTGGACCCGAAAAGGGTCAGTTTTTAGTCGGTAGTGCCGAAAATTGACAGATAGGGCAAGCGGTTTGAAAGTAACCTGGAAGTTCCTGTAACGCTGGCCGCGCTGACTGGTGGCCCGATGAGCAACGGGAAGGACGACGTCGGTCTTAATTGTGCGTCCAGTTTGGAACGGGGCCTTGTGGAGCATTTGGGTGTCCTTTGGTGGAGCGGTCTAGGTAAGGAAGACCATATTCTAGCTCAGTGGTCTATCATAAGAGCTCCTTAGAGTTGGCAATGCCCTGCGAGCATATATTCGCGTAACATGTCTTGTGTTCCTTCGTAGTTGGCGAGACAGTAGATCAACGATGATATCAAGGCTGATGTGGCTGTGAAGACCCGGCACCGCTAAAACAATCATGTTGGCGAGGATCAGTCCTTTACTGGGCTTTTCTCCCTTGTCGTCTACTGCGTTAAGGAGGTAGTCCACAACGCAGGACAAGTTGACATATTCCTATTTCACTAACAATAACTTCGAAGGACAATACTGCAAGATCTGTATCAATGATAAATTCAAAAGCAAAAACATACAACAGCAGGGATTCGCTGGTGGTCACCCACCCAACTACTAACCTGCCGGCGTGTGGCTTAAGTACGGCTGAGCGGACGGGAAGCCCTGTTCTCCACACCCTGTGGTCGTATGTAGCAGCAGATACATTGAACAGGAATATATTTGGCAGGTTTGTTCTAAACAATGTGACCATCGCTTGAGCGTCGCGCGATCGAGGGGTGAGTAGGGTGAGTGCGCAATAGGTAGGGTGAGAAGCAGGTTGAGAGTGAGTGAGAAATCACCCTGTCGCGCAACGGCCGCATTGACCCTCTCAGCTGAGCGAAAGTAGAACGTTGTTGGGCCACGATCCTCCACCTGAAACAGGCCCCTTTGTGGAACTGAGAGGGAATGCCTTCAGCGTACTGGTATGTCACTTAAAGGTCTCAAGGAAAATTGACTCAATCAATGGCATCACTGCTCGGATGGAACTGTCAAAGAACTAGAAGAGATTTGCCACAGACAAAGCTCGGACTTCGGCTTTATAACGTCCAATCCTGGTCAGGATACTGAATAGCCCCGGTGATCTGGGTGGGTAACGCGTACTTCAAGTTAGAGGCTGCTTCAAGGAGTGCACTGATGCTGAGCGAAGCCGAAAAGTTCGACCCAGTATTGACCCATCCATATCCAAGAAAGAGGTCCATTTCGCGGATCTCAAATACAGGTACTTTGGTCTGTTAACTGGCAAGATCTTCAATCAATGTTCAGTAGAACGCGGCATCTCTGGTCCCTATTCGTGATTTCACCTAAACAACAGGGGGAGGTATCACAGACGGCCACTTGTCGTGTCCTGCAATTTTACTTAAGGGATGCAGGCCATCTTTTAGGATCTTTCATTAGATCTAGTTGCATGAATACATAGTCTTCCTATTTTAGCAAGAGACGCGCTGCATCATCCACGTCAAACGGCGGTGCTAGAATAAATGACCTATTAGCATGGTCCTAACCTGTACATCACCATATGATAACTTACCAACCCAGAGATCTGCCTCAAGATAAGTGCCGTCAGGATCATCTTTGCCCGACTTTTGAAATATCCATAGGAGATGAGAAACAGCAATAGATCAGCTCCGTCTATATGCAGCCCCACTTGCATGTCAATGCGAAGCAAGATCAATCTGGGGCCTTTCGAAGCAGCGTTGTCCTCAAGCTCGAGTGTGAACAATTGGAAAGCAAACGTATCGAAAGTTCCTGGACGGACGGACTGCTTCTCCAGCTTCCAGAAGTCAAAGGAGGCATGCAGTAATTCGAGTAGAGTCTGCCAAACCCGTTTCCAACCCCATTGCCAAACCTTCTCCAAGGTACAATCGGGGGCGGTCTCAAGAACGAATGCGATTGTTACTCTATCTGGCTTGAATTCAATGATGGCCTTCATTTCTACTCCTCCGATATCCGCTCTGAGGATTAAGACCAATTCAGCTGTCGAGTGGACGTTTACATCCTGGGAATAAGGGGATGCTGAAGCTTCTGCAGTTGCACGCGACTCTTCATCTGCCTCTTCTGGTTACGCTTCCCGGGTTTCTAAGTGAGACTCATCAGTCTCCGGTACAAAGTGATCCTGCAGCCGAGGCTCATCGATATCTGGTGGAGGGGCGGCAGCGAGCGGCTGATCTGCTTCTCGATCAATTATTTGATATGCACGCGCAAGAAGACGACGCCCATTCCATTGTTCACACCCGCAACTCTTCCACTGCGCCCCGCAATTGTAGCAAAATTGGGCACCACAGCGACAGCTATTGCCGTTTTCTGTTGGAAATCAGGGCCTTGAGAGGCAAAGAAATGGTATTTGCACAACACTCGGAAGAGTAGCAGTACTCAATCTTCTTTTTCTCGTACTGCTCTACTAGGTCGGACTTGAGAAATATGCGAGCTATGTTCATATTCATGGGTTGTCGGCAGCATCGCGGAGGGAATAGGGATTCATCTATCATTGAAGCTTTGAAAAGGTCTTCCAAACAGGGACGACAATACTCGTGCTGACAGGGAACACGGGCCACGTTGACAAATTTTGTTTGTTCTCTGCAAGTTACACATCGACGGATTCGCGATAGTGATTGATAGTTGGTCGGGCTGCCCAAGCAGACGATTCGGCTTGCTCAATTTCGGCATCGGCTGTGCCCACGCCCC
Organism: Penicillium sp. IBT 18751x; assembly: GCA_028828935.1. NCBI lineage: Eukaryota > Fungi > Ascomycota > Eurotiomycetes > Eurotiales > Aspergillaceae > Penicillium > Penicillium sp. IBT 18751x. The sequence continues at coordinate 830,799 of JAQJZS010000010.1, read as the reverse complement.
CTATGTTGTGGTACCCTTCCATGCCGGGCTTGCATAAGATCTGGAGTTTAGTCAGAGTCTCATCATCTAAAGCCGCTGATTTTGGTTCGAAGTCATCCGAAGACACAAGACATCTATCCTCCGTCCATTGACGAGCAATATGTCGGTCTTTGGACGCGTTCTGTTCTTCCACTTGGTTCTCAGCCATAATGCGTCCATCAGCCTGTACTGCAGCTGCGGAACTCATGGCCATTCGTCTATCCACCAGTTGACTAGCTTTCTAACATATATTTGGATGACAGACAATGGACCCACTGAGGGTTCCTTCATCTTCCATTCAGTGGGGATTTGAACAGGCGAGATATCGAATACAACAGGAAAATTATCAGATTGTAGTAAAATATATGGCGGAGTTGTGTTGAAAACCGTCACGAGTCCTGTCATTTCGAAAAGGTCTTTCCATGGACAAAGTACGTACTTCTCAGTGCTAACGAGTGTCTTAAGTAGCTACATGTCACATGCGAAAAGCATCCAGAAAAAAAACGATAACGTACTTCCATTTCCCAGCCTAACCTCCAATATGAATACCATGCCATATAATCTCGCCATTCATGAGAGTCTTCATGGCACTGCCACCTGCAACTAACGAACCAAGGATAGCCATCCCTGACCCGACAACACTGAGCTCTTCGCTTTTGTTAGCCTCGCCAAGTGCATACGCCAATCCACCAAGATTGCATGCAAGATCCGAAGACAGAGTCTCAGGAGCCGACGAATAAATATTCTCAAGCGTGTCCACGCCGAGAGTGATCACTATGCAGAAAAAGTCAAGAACTGCCCGACCTATTGCACGATTCGTATCCCCGTCGGCACCAAACGTGAACTTCTCCTCCCACTCTTCAATGACATCGTAGATGGAGCTCGCGAGCCAGGTGAGAACACGCCAAATCCAGGGTTGATAGTTGTCTTGGCCCTCCTTTTCAGATTCGTCCTGAATCGGGAAGCCAAATACGGCCTGGCCGATTATCAGTCCGACTTTCCAGGTGCGATCCAGTTCAATCTCATATTTTGTGTCAAAAATGTCCCCGATGCTGCCGAAAACCCCGAGCCCTGCGGCTATGAGGCCGGCGATGCCGGAGTAGGTAACGAGGTCGGATGAAGGAGGATCGGCAGCAGCGTCAAGGTTCATGGTCGTCAGTCCCTTGGTCGAAAGCGAAGTCGCTTTGATGACGGGTCGTTGAGTAGGATCCATCTGCGAGGCAAGAGTCTGGGGAAAGCCTGGATGGTCCATGCCGAACGTGTTGTGCTGCTCGAGTGAACCAATACCGGCAATCTCAGTCACCACGACAATGGGAATAGCCACCAGGAAGGAGATGCCATTGACGATTGAGAACTTCTCACCGTCTCCGAGTAGCTCACTGACAAGTTCGTAAAGGTCACTGATGATCGGCAGGTTCCATTCCGTTTCCAATAAGCCCTTGAATTCTCCAATTACGTCTTCGATAAGTTTCAGGAGACCATCGACAAGTGTAGCAAAGACAGAGATGATAGTGTCGGAAACGTCGAATGCAAGCTGACGTAGATCATCCATGGTGTGATTACGAACAAGCGCGAGCACGTCTCCGGCATCCGTACCAATCTTGGAGATGAGAACATCTGCAATTGGCTTGAGAACATCGTCGAAGATTTGCGTGACAGGGTTGCCAGGACTAGAGACAGCCTTGACAGTCGGAAGAGCGGCGTTTTTTGCAGGACTTGCACCACCCGAAGCCGAGTGCATGAAGTGGTACGCGGCGAAATTGCTCTGAGGAGAGTTCCACGCCGTCGACTCATCCTTAGAATTGGCCTGGCTGGCAGTTGCAGCAGGCGTTTGCGTCTTCAGGTTATCTGGGAGGATGATCGCTTTGAGTGACTTCTCGAGGGTATCTGCAACGCTCTTCGATGCTACTCGAGCCATGTCGATGTATTTTGCGGAGTTTGCCTCGGCAAAGTCAAGGAAGTCTGTTGGGAACAAAGATAAAGAATTAGTTCAAAAACTGAGCATCACTCTCCGAAATCCCCCTTACTTGTTAGGGTTGATGCGATCATCTTGTGTGTATTCCAGATATGATCCCAACCTAATAGATGTCCAAGCCACGCCAGGAGCTAGAAATCGCTTTAGCCACATTGACTTTGTATTAGTGAAAATTCCGTCCACTCACCTTGGAGATATCTATACCAACAAGCTTGAGGATATAGTTGAGGGCTTTGAAAACCAGCAAAAAAGACTTCAGCGCGATTGACACGACCTTATCCCCAATCGTAAGAATGAATTGAAGGACTCCTTGAGCCTTTGAAATAATGAAATTAATTCCCTCAGACAGGACGATAGGTGCATTCTCTACCGCACTTATAATCTCGCCACCTAGTTCTTCGAGATGATGCCACACGTCTCCTGCAATATCTGTCAAATCACCGAGTGAAAATTTAGCCATTTTGGCCTGCTTGACGACAGCCTGCGCAGTGTGGAGCGTGTGCAAATTCCATGTTCCCCGCTTGAATTGCAGTCCCGTTGCAAAATTATCGGGCAAATGGTTGGCCGTTAAGGGCGCATTTAATGTATGCTTGAGCTTCGAAGCACTAGCTTTGTTAGCAATCGGGGATGGCTGAATGGGCTTCTCGATAGAAACGAAAGTATTTCCGGCAAGGGTTGGTGGGAAACTCTGGACTGCTGCAGAATGTAGTGTCATGACGTTCGCTGCCACCCCGTTGGCAGTTTCTGCTGAGGTGTCTTGGGAGAGTACTGGCTTCCCATCCTGCGTCAAAGCTTTCTTGAGCGAGTCACCGCTGGTGATTGACTGTAGGTGAGCGTGTATCTTTCCATTAGGATATATATTGATGGTCTCAAGAAAGGCGTCGCCTAGGATATCAGGTAAAGGAAAATTAGTGTGAGGGTTCTTGAAAGTAGAGAAAAGAAAATGTTGGCCTCACTCTGTATGTGTAAGACAGGCGGAGATATATCAACGGCTGTGCTGATGATAGTGATATTTCCCATCGGATCTGTGGGAATCTCGGCGGCGACATCCTCATCCAAGGAGTACATCAGGCCGTTGATGACGCAATACTGCCACTCGCTAGAGGTAACCTTGACTATCTGGCCATTAAGTGGTAACCCTTTGGCCTCCAGATGAACGTGCGATGTATAGGAATCAAGATTCAAGACATAAGGGTCGTTCTTTATCACGGCAACTTTGCTTCTCCAGATGGTGGAAGCAGGATCTTGCCAGTAGTGCGTGATTGATTGGTCCTGCGTTAACACAAACAACTCGTTTGCCTTTTTGACTGCCGACCTCATAGCAGCAACTTGAAGGACATTAGATGCGAACAAAATAGGCGTTCTCCAAGCCACAGATGTGTTTCCAGGGCTTCTATGGCCGTAGATATAGTAGAGCTTGTTGGGACTAGCCGTAACCCAGAGTGAGATGTCGTCACCATCAAGAATTGCCTGGATCTCATGCACATCAGAAATATCGCCTGAAACGAGCTCCATGGATGCCGCTTTGCCGTTCGGGATTCTGTAAACGCCAGTCCTAGCGCCAATGTACAGGTCTGATGCGGGATCAACTGGATCAGGTCGGCTGGTGGCTGTTTCGATTGTGTTGTAATCCAGACTCCTAAAGGCTGATGGAAGTTCGTTATTACCCGGGCTGTAGTCGTAAGCAAGTGAACCTTCGTTCGCATCTGCGGTTGTAATCACGCTAATATGCTTGGATTGGCCAATTACATAGAGGAAATAGTTCGCGCGTTGACCAAAGTTATGGCCCATTCGGTGAGCAAGTAGACTGTCTGGGGTGGGATCGAGTTGCTCAGGAAACTCCAGCCTTTGGGCTGTCGTATCACCAGCTTGAAGTTGGTAGTAGATATGCTTAGAGTTGGTCAAACCTTCAACAGTAAGTACCGGGCGATTTCCATCGTCAGAAGATCCCAAACCAATTGCATTGGGCACGAACACGTTGTCAAGGCCTGAGACCTTGGTGGAGAGAGCTGAGAGTTTTCCAAAGTCGGTGCGAGACAAGTCATTGGAGAGTAAGCTCGCAAAGAAAACGTCAATACCAGGATCTTTGTTTTTCTGGAGACAGAATGCAATAGAAATACGGCCTGAAGTATCTTGTACCACGTCGAAAGCTGTGGCTGTTGCATACTCTGGAAAGCTGTCCAATAGATTTTGTGTAGCCCAACCGCTGGCAGAGCCTCCAGAAACGCTGGTGAGGAGGTTAAATCTCTTGTCGATTCCAATACCGAATAAAAGAGGTTGGCCAGTATTATCTTGGACAACAACCATATCCTGTGTGACCGATACTGCCCAGTGTCAGTCCTCTAATGACGACGCATTGCGCATTACTACTTAACTTACCAGGCAGTCCGGCTTGAGAATTACTCATCAATTCGCAAGAGACACTGATGTCAACGTTTTCTTGCGAAAAATCTTTTTCTGTGCCTTTCAATGAAAACTTGTCGATCACAGGAGCTCCTAGCGGTTTGGAAGTATTGGGTGCAGCCGGTGAAGCTGCCTTGATAGGTTGTGGGATCGGATTTTGGCTTCTATTCAGCATGCAAGGATTAGAAGAAATCATTTCCAGTAAAATAAAGGCCCGTGATATTCGGAGAATATGATCAAAGCAATGCCTTAATTCTTGAGTTGATATGCCAGAAGAGAGGGAAAGTGTGCGCAGGCTTTTTGTCCACGAGCCTCGAACGTCCATGTGAATTAAGAGCACATTTGAAAAGCACAACCAAGGCTAAGAGGCTAAAACAAATAGTGAAGATAGGCCAAATCGAATTTCATCCAACACAGAGAAAGCTTACTTGATTGGGGCAACCTTAGGCCGGTCAATTTGTCCTTGGAGTCGAACTGGCAGAGTCGGCTTCCGTTCAGTCTTCTGGCCTTGACTCTTGAATTCAAGAACCTTAGAAACGTGATTGGAAATGACATGGAGATTGGGTGTAGCTGCACCACTCGTGCTGGTTTTGTAGGTCAACTCCATCTCTGTCATTCCCTCCGACGAAAGGGCAATGTTCTGCAGCAGCGGTTAGAAAGCAAACTCTCGTCGAAATGACAAATGGACTTGAAAGACAGCGCGTACCTTGAAATAAAAAATATCTCCAGCTGGGAGCATAAAAGAGTTGTGAGTCGCATCGAAAAGGTGATCCATGGTAACATTAACTTGAGGTATTCCATCCACATGAGCCCCCCAATTGTCGCTAAACGTGTTCTCCAAATTGAATTTACCAGCAGTGATCGCGTCAAGAAGGCCACCCAGCACGATACCAAGTCCTCCCAAGAATTTCGCCCAACCATTCTGGTATTGATCATTATTGGACGAAGTTATAGTGATAACAGGAGTGGAAGCTTTGATGGTTGGTTTGTTAGTCGCGCTGTCGATAGTGCAGTCCAGAGTGATCGTAGATGACCAGTTCTGGTCCATACTGACCCACGAAGTGGCCGTGTTACCAGCACCCACGTCAGTGTTGTTGGTCTTCTTGATATGAATGGAACCGAGAAGGTCTATCAAAACCCCAGTGCTCGTTGGAGACCAGTGTACATCAAAGGAGTTTTGGAAGTCGTCATCAGTGCCACTCGTATAGTAGACCTTGTACGAAAGCCCAGTTTGGTTACCATTGGCATCTTTCTTGATAATCTTGGCCGTGTCGTAGTCGTTGTTTGAGGAGAGGGTTAAGTGATCTTTAACAAGACTGTGGGTCTGGTCCGCATAGGTCTGGTAGAAATTTTTCAAAATGACGGATTCTAGCAGGCAGAAGGAAGAATATATCATCTTGCCATCGCATTGCTCAGTGGTGGCAATCGGATTGTAATCGAAGTTGCCAGGCGTGCTGTGCATTCCAGGACCGTTCTTCCCTCCGCTAAGCTTTGTGTTGAGAATGAAGTTGACAGTGCTCTTATTTGGATCATCGTCCTTGTACAATGTGAAAGTACAGCCGACAGGTTTCATGCTGTCACTTATCTGGGCGTCAGCAGGGTTGAGGGTCTGCGGTGTTTGAGTGACTATTGACTGCATTAGACACCTTCTTAGGTACGCAATTTTGCGGTCACAATCTCACCTGCGTAGCCCAGGATATAAGGATTTGCATTCGAATTGGCCTGAATAGCGCCGAGGTAGGAGGACATGAAGTAGGTAAACATTTCCATTGCTTGAGGCCCACTGTTGCCGACGCTTGTCACGGAAGGATCAAATCGTAGAAGGTTAGTTGATTCAAAGTTCACGAAAAGCTGCGAAACACTAAATTGGTTGTCCAAGAAATTGTTTAGTTGCGCAATCACCTCCGCTGGGGCTGCCTTTCCCTTGTCACGTTCAATTCCAGCAAAATCCAAGTCGACGGCGATTCCAAAGACCCATTTTGTCATGTCCACTCCCTTCTGCATGTTTCCAGTTCTGAGACTCCGCGTGTAGAGTTCGCCTGATTTGAAGGAAAGGACGAGGTTAACGACCGTTCCGCTCTTGTCGATTTCGATAGTGGGATGGTAGACTGCATTCATCGAAGGGTTGACCGGAAGTCCGTTGGTGTCCCTGGGGACACTGGTCCAGTCTTCGTGGACGACAGGCAGCCATTGTTCCTCATTATTGGGATCTGCTCCCATCTCGATGACAAGTCTATAAAGATCAATTCACAAATTGCCACGTCGAAGATACAGAGTAACGCACGTTGTCTTAATCGTCCCTATGTCAGGATTTGCCAAGTGATTGAGTTGGTCGTTGATTGATTTCTGCGTAACAGCTACGACCATGTCGTAGCCAGCAGAGGTGAACACATCATTAACCTTCATGATAACCAGTGAAAGAGAACCACTGTAAAATTAGATGGCAAAAGACTCGCAAGAAACGATATAGTACTAGTTTTCTTGAAGAGTCGACTGAACAAGTTGAAAAGGGCAGAATAATTAGATGCCTTTATAGATTTTGATCTGTTCAGAATTTCACAGCTACCCGTCCAGAACAGCCGAGATGCTTTCCACATGCCTGGGCAAAGAGGCCGAGCTGAACTCAGCCCCAATGACGCCCAATAACGCCATCTTTCGGTCTAGAGCTCGATATCATCGTCACTTTAGAGCACATACCCCGCTTTTTCAATATTAATCCCATGAAATGAATAACAACATGTTCTTCGGAGACTGTTCCAATATAGACAGCTAAATAAATGTGGCTGGCGCGACTTTTGAGGGCTGATAAAGGTTGGACAGCAACTGGCCAGCTCGGCAACAAACACCATAGGCAGCCCTAGAGCTGGCTGAAAACAAAGGCCTTTAGAATCAGTCCTTAACCCCGCCAATTATTACCCTCCGCTATCATTGCCCCATATCAGCTGTTTGATCTCACCTCCTCCGACGCTCATCTTATATATCTCACTGAGATGTTGTTCAGATTCGCCTGGTCGCTATGGCTTGCCGCAATGAATTTGGACGGGATAAGGATGGCATTCCAGCCCTCAGTCGTGGCTTGCATTGCTAGCAAGAAAGAAAAGGTAAATACAAAGCCACTGACTATGTGGACTCGCTGAAGCATGGACTCGCTGAAGGCTCAGCTGTGCGCCACCAAGGCCATAAGTTCCTAGTGATTTATCAGTAAATTCTCAGTAATTTCTCTCATAAAGACCACAAGGTTAAATGGTCAAATTGACGAAAGAGAGTTGTCGTCTAAAGCACGCCTTGTACTGGTCTTGTACTTCAGAATTTCATTAATGCCTACTTTCTACTAAAATGGCCTGATTGGAACATCTCCGTACTTTTCTAGATGTACACAAACCCTGGACATGCCACCACTCTACTTGTCACATGGCTACCGAAGTCGAGAATGAGGATCAAAGCGGAATTGCAGCAGGTGCTCATCCCAACCTTAGGATGTGCCACATAGTGGTATTCGAGCGCAGTCAATTGTTCTGCTGGTTTAGTCGTTCTGATATTGGGTATAATTGCTATTATCCATTAAAGAAGTTACAGATGCACTAAGCCCCCAAACAAAAGACAATGCAAGCTCCCCGCCACGCCGCCCTTCAATTGATTGATTGAATGGTCGATTGAATGATTAAATAATTGAATAGCAAGGCTTAGGCTTGGCATAACCCCAGAACATCACTTGGAATCGTCCAGTCTTTCATCAAGTCATCGCGAGTTTGAAGCTACATGAGGAGACCCGCAGCAACATGCCAGGTAATGTGGCAATGAAATGCTCACAAGCCAGGATTGTCAGCCTGGACCCGGATTAGGGTCCAATTAAATGCATCCACCATCACAGTGTCACAGCGCATGGGATTTATAGTGTTCAATGAGTCATAAGTCTCTCACAGAGAGTACTGATTCTGGGAGCTCACTATAACCCAGAACTGATATCTGTGCAGGTGGAAGGGGTGGGATACATTATCAAAGTTTTGGAGGAGAAAATCAATGACCTGATTGTCAGGGATATTGAGGATATATTGATTCTGTAATCTATATGATGCCCCTACCCCTGTCTGATTATAGGTAGTATCCCCAGCACGCAGTTAGGGAGCTATCCAATTCAGAGTAAGAATATTAGATGCAGTGTAGGTTGTGCTGTTAATATATGCCTAGTCCAAGGCACTGTTCCTAATTTAGAAGGTGACCTGGATAAGAAAGAGCTGTGCTACACGGGGTGCCTGCTATACTATTAAGGGCATAAGAAGAGTGGAATTCATATCTTTATATAAGGGATCTATGATATTATTCCAACCCACTGACTCAGGTCCTGGCAATGCAGTGCTATTACTGTAGGCTTAAATCCCCAGAACTATAGGATAAAGGATAGAATTATTAATGAAGAGATAACAGATGTCTATTTCTGCGTACATCCAGTACTTAGTCACTGTTTGATTGGTAATATGCACAAATAAGTAACACTGAGCTAATATAATCTTTAGGGTCCGGAGCTCTAAGGGTTTAAACATAGTGCTAAGACCCTCAATCACCATCATAGTCTAGTTATTAATTATAAACTGGAAAGTGGCAAATGCTCCCATATTTATGATCTAAAATTAGGTTTTTATATTTTACTCAATAGGAAAGAGAGCCTGGGTGGAGTTGTCATAGCAAGTATAGCCACTATTAGGCTGATATAAGGAACAGTTAAAGTTAGATTAGGTATATCTTCTAAGTTAGAATAGTCGTTAATTAGTTCACTATATAAAAGTCTCTAGCTAATTTTTATTAGACGATCGTTATTAATTTCTTGATATAGATAGACTATAAACCTATATAGTCTAAACTTTTCTTATATAATCTTACCTATTACTTATAGTAAGAGCGAGTTAGTGGTAGGAGATAACATTAGCTTTAGACTCTTTTTATTCCTAATACTCACGGATAAATCTACATGACTTAGCACGTATAATACACTCCTCAAGCCTATCTTAGAAATTCTTCTTTAGTAGTATATTTAAAGTAGTAGGTAATTTATAGTAGACCGATTTAAGGGCATTGAGCTATTTATATATTTCTCCAAAATACCCAAAAGGCAAGGGTAGTGTCCTATGTAGAGCCAATCACCCCTAAGGTAAGAATTCTCACCCCTTTCTCACCTCTATCACCCAGTCTACAAAGTTCTCACTCATATCACACACACTCACCTAACGTGAACCCGTCGCCGCTCTAGTGTAATAGGGCTCTCGAAAGAATTAGCCATGCGGATATAGTGTGGCCTAAGTACGGCTGAGCGGACGGGAAGCCCTGTTCGCCACACCCTATGGTCGTATGTGCTTGATAAGAGTTGTCACAGACTCAAGTGTTTCACCGCATTTTCACCAAAAAAATTCATCTAGGACGTCACCATGCAAGTCGACACCCCACAGGCGGCTGTGGAAGCGCTCAAGCATAGCCAGATTGATGAATCCCTGTACATCAGACAATTGTGAGGTTTCCCTGGTGATACACGATTTTGATGACGTTCTTGGAGCAATCTGTTGATTGTGCGCTGCACTTCCTTCAATGTAGCTGGGTCACCGAATGGAAGATGGCGATGTCATTCTCCGTGGGTGGTGATTTTCTTGTTCAGAGAGTGGAGATTGGCAATATTGGTGACGATTGGATGCAGCGAGGCATTATTGGGAGTGAAATGCTCAAAGTAAATGCCAAGTAAGAACTTGCCGATTGTCTGAGACGCGAGCTTAAGGATGTCGTTCGATGTAATCATCGCCACCCTCATGAATAAGGTAGGTCATGAAATATTTATTGAGCGATACAAAACGCCACATTTACAGGCTAAGATGGAATATGCAAAGCACACGTCAACCCGAATAGGCTGCTCTAGAAGCAAACACCATGCTCAATGAGTACTATGAGAACACGCAGTGAAAGTGGGTCCAATAAAAATGCATAATTTCAAGGAATAAGGATCTGCATACATAGGCAACTTTGCCGTCACCTAGCGTTGTGCAGTACTTGTTGGTACAGTTATGAAGCTCATTGTTTCTACTTAAATTTGAAATGTTCTAGCGATTCGCAGATGTACGCAATCGAAGAGACGATCGTGGGCTTGGTCTTCGTACGCGTGAAACCTGAACTTTCGCTTCACAAAATTTGTAATAGCCTCGCAATACTTTAATCAATGTAAGCGTAGTTGCGGGAAAGAATTTACCTAAGAAGAATAGAAATAAACGTTGGGAAATGGATGGATGTTGGGTCGCGGATTTGAGGAAGGACAGAAAGTAACCCGCACGCCCAGCTGCCTCGCGTTAGCCCATTCAAATGCAAACTTGAGACGCAGTTTTGTCAGAGTGCGCCATTTTCTTCATATAGAATCCACCTTTAATTATAAAAGGCCAAATGGCCACTACGATAGACCTAGTTGGATCCCAACCAAGGATCTGCCAGGAGCTCTAACTGTATGTGCCCCCCAAACCCAATGAGAATAATATCCTGGGCCTATGAGATGAAGAATAAAGATTTTTGATTCCATAAGTATCCGTAAAATAGGCTAGCTAGAATGGCAGTATCTGATCTAGGTGGGTGCAAACCTTTTGCCCTTAACCCACCTGCACACAATCGACAAATTGTAACACGGCCTCGCCCCAGAAATTGTTTTTAATTTTCAGAATAAATGCGAATGAAGAGTCGATCATTTGATTAAAAAACTTTTATAACGCATTTGCGTATATGCGTATATGCATGATGCATGATGCAATTAAGTACAGAAATTATCGTGAAAAAAACTCTATCAACGAACCAAAGAAACTAAGGCTACAACCTTTCCAATCAGGCTAAAGGCCCTATTTAGACCAGTGAGGTGCGTTCAGGAACAGACCCATAAGGCAACCACCAATGGTACCGGCAATGGGGATGGTCATGATCCAGGCGAGGAGCAAGAGACCGACACGCTGGAAGTTGACTGCCTTCAGGGTACCGTTGCATAGACCAACACCGACAGTGGCGCCAGTGATACACATGGAGGTGGAGACGGGAAGGGAGTATTGTGAGAAGACCAGGACGGTGATGGCGGCGCCGAGTTCCATGGAGGAGCCACGGCTGGGGGAGTGGTAGGTGATCTTGTTACCCATGACTACAAGAAGTTAGTGAGTGGTTTTTTAGGGTATCAGGTTGTGGGGATTGCGGTGCCTTACCCTTCATGATGTTGTAACCGTAGGTAATGAGACCGATCGAAATGCAAATAGCCAGAACAGCGAGCTGCCAGACGGGAACGGCGGCCTTGGAGGAGACGGGGTCGCCGGTCGACCAGGCGGAGTAGATAGCAGCCCAGGGGCCGACGGAGTTACCAATATCGTTGGCACCGTGAGCGAAGGAAGCAGTGCAGGCAGTCAAGACCTGGACGAAGGAGTAGGTGTGCTCGACCTCATTGGGATACTTCTCGGCGGCATCGTAGACACGCTTCATGCGCTCACCTTCGGGGGTACCGGCAATACCGCTCTGAGCGGTGTGAATGTCGTAGTGAGCGCCATAGGTGAGACCGACGACGATCTGAGGAGGAATGCGCTTGAACAAAGTGATGATGTTGCGGATTTCGTAGATCTCGCCGGAGCCCATGGGGTGATCGCGGAGGAAGCGCAGAGCCCAACCCAGAGGACCCCTGCTCTTGAGGAGCTTCGCGTGGTGCTTGGCCTCAGACTGGGCCATGATCTCCTTGTAGGTCAGCTGAGTAGCCTCAGCGGTGACGAGACCCTTCTCGTGGTCTCCGACAGGAATGGAAGTGGTCTGGGCATCCTTGTCGATGGAATCGTGGGTGTGGGTGGAAAGGGCATAGTCATCCTCATCCTGGACAACGGCGTAGTTGGGAACCTTGGCTGTCTCACTATCGGCGGGAGCAGGACGCTTCCAGAGGAGAGGACCGTAGATCACCATCCACCACTTGACAGTGTAATCCTTCTTGATAACGCGAGCGTGGACGAAGGGAAGGAAGAAAAGAGCAGACAAGATGAAGACACCACCACCAGTGCCCAGGGTCACGGCAGCAATGTACCAGGAGGGCTTCTTGCTCAGTCCCAGGTTGGGGGAACCCTTGTAGACAATGGACAGGGTACAGACGGTAGCGGCAACGAGGAACCAGAAGGGAGAGCTGAAGACGGCCCAGGGAACGGGGTTCTTGCGCATGTGCACGATAACCTTGATGAGCATGAAGATGATCGCAGCAAAGCCACCTGAAATGACAGGGGCCATTCCCAGGCCAGCGAAGATAGCACCCAGACCCTTTCCGTTATTCCATCCCCACTGAACCTTGGCGGCACCGGCAGTAGCAACACCAACACCAGCGACAGCCGAGATAAGAGAGTAGGTAGATGAGACGTGAGCGGAGTGACGAGTACACCACATCACCCAGGACGAGGCAGCAGCCAGGGCACAGGTGAAGGCGAGCATCTGAACACCGGCATCACCCTTGAAGGCCGAGGTGGGAATGATACCGTTTTTGATAGTATCAGCAGTACGGGAGCCGACAGTCACAGCGCCGAGGAATTCGAAGATGGTGCCGAGGACCATAGCCTGTCTGTAGGTGATGGATCGCGAGGAGACACTGGTAGCCCAAGAGTTGGCAACATCGTCTACATCAGTCAGTATGAAGCCCTTCCAAATCAGATCGCAAAATGCAATTCTATACTCACTTGCACCGTTGTTATAGGCATCTAGCATGGCAAACAAAGTGCCAATAGCAAAGATGTAATCATACTCGTGGAGATACATCTTGACGATGAAGCGCCAATTCAGCCAAGTTCAGGGATCAACGTTGGGAAGTACGAATTAAGAAATCAGGAGAGACAGTTCAGTTCTTATGTACACGCGACGTATCTAGATGAGGAATCGCCCCCATCGCATCGCATGGCACATACTTCGGCGAGCGCGAGACACGCGATGCCCCAGGGCAATTTCCAGCTCGTTACGGGGCAATTTCCATTCGAAAAGTCCCTCATTCCGACACACGTGCAGACACGACTCGAATCCAGCTGTCGCAGCCATCGTTCACGGCCAGCTTGGCAGGCATCTAGTGTCAAAGTAACCTGGCCGGTGGCGGTCGAATGGGGTGTCGCTCGCGGGCGAAATCACGCAATAGAAGGGTCGGCCAAGGCAACCAGGAACACAATGTGAGGGCTTAGGTGCTGAGAAGCAAAATTGGCGACCTTGGCGACCTTGGCAAATCTGGGCGATGGCAGGTTTATAGTAGTAAGTCCTAGTAAGTTCCCGCTCCATTGGGGTGTAGTCCGAGGGCGGCTCTTGGCGGGGCCGCGATGCACAAGCCACACCGGGGCACTTGTCCCTATCATCACTGCGGATCCACCCACGTGGGGTGCTGGATAGGCTGTCAGCAACCCCGGACTTCGATTCTAGAAGTATTGCCTTATCAATATTCATCTGCCCACAGTCGCTTGGCCACGCATCTAGGTCACAGTGTCTACCCTGCACGTGGGGAAGAAATACCCGATTAGCATGTAGCAAGGCAAAATGCAACTCTATCGGGAGATACGATACATGTCACGGAACCGGGTCCCTGTGGATGGGCGTTCCAAGGTTAGTTCGGCATGGTGGACGTGGACACCTCTCGAGTGAATGCGCGTGCTCGCGTGCTCCGATTTGGTCAGCATTCGATCATCGTACTATGCCCTGGCCAGGACAGTGTTTCTTGTGGCATGGTTCATTGTCAACGCCCTCTAAATTTGCTAGGCCGACCCATTGAGCCAATAGAGAATTGCTAGTGACCTTGTGACTTTCATCAGGGTAACAAGGGGACACACAGACTGCCAAGTCCTCAGGCCCGAGGTTCGAGAACGCCTTGGATGCGCGCCTGCATCCCGTCCTGATTCTGTACAATCCAAATTAAACCCACAGTTCACGCACATCCACGCCCCAAACCCACTGTGCTATACACATGGCCCCCAAGCTCATGAGAGCCGCCATAAGAACGTTCACTCCATTATTATCCAGCCAATCATGGCCGGTCTCAATTCGTCGGCTCTCGTGACCATCGTGAGCTTGCCCGGCTTGAGTACCCACCGACTCACCCAAGGCTCGCGTTCCTCGTAGAGTCGCCGTGTTCATAACGGTCTCGGTCTTGTGCAGTCGGGCACTTCCCTCGGATTCGGCATTCGCCGGGGTTCCTGCAGTTGGCGCCCCTTTGGTGGATCCCGGATGTATGAGGACCTGTTACAAGAGATGCATCAGAACTATCTCCGTGTAATGATCCGAAGAAGGCCTACCTTTCTGCCGCCACTTCCTTCGACGACCTTGCCACTGCGCTTATCCACAACACTCGCTTGTAAAAGTCCACCTAGCACACTGTCCAGGACACTTCCCATCAGACCCCAGAATGAGATAGCCATCGTCCACACAAGACGGTCTTTAATACTCGACTCGGCGCAGAATGGAAGGAAAATAGCAGAAGTCAAAGCAATTGTGAAAGATCCCATCAGGCCAGCAACAAGACCCCAGGCAGTCACGCCACCATTGGTGCCCGGGGGCACTGGGCGGAGAGTGAGGGATGTAATAAGGCGAGGGCTCGATTTAGAGAGGATTCCTAATTCAGAGGAGAATGTATCGGCAGCAGTAGCGGCATAGTTCCTAGAAGATGTTTCTGTGAGCTGGTCCGCGGAGCTGAGAGCGCGCAGATCACTCACGCTACAACCCCCACCATCAGAACATCTGCAGAGCTATGACCAAAACAGGACTGCGCGGGCGATCTAGCCAGGACCATTGTGTGCACAATGCTCAGGACCATCGCAACGCCTGAGTTTGCCAGCACCTGGATGTGGTTTCGTGGTCCTTCGCCCCCTTCAGCACCGGTCGCCGAGAGGGTCAACTGCGCCTTCACATCATGTTTTACCTAGTGTCGTCCGTCAGTAGCTGCGTTCATATGTTCTATATAGCTCTGAGAGCTGAAGGGCATCTTAAGCCTCACCTTCGTAGCTTTCGTTCCACCATAGTAGAATACGGCGAGCAGCAAAAACGGTGTTGACCACGGGTGGAGGGCATGGGCGGTCGCGGAGATCGCTGCGACGATCAAGCCGAGAGGGGTGAGCGACTTACGAGCCCAGGCTCGATAGACGAGGGCGGCAACTGCTGTTAGGCCGATGATGGGCTTCATTGTACGAGGAGGAGTTATCGAGAGCTGTCTGAGCTGTCTGAGCTGTTAACGTTGACGAAGACCTGACGGAGCTCGGGTGGGGCCCATGATGTTAACATTCCTCTTCTAGCCGAATCCACGATCTAATACAAAGGCTTCTAAATAAGCAACCATGACTTATCCTTCGGACGCATTTGATCCCACGACATAACCTGGGAAACAAATAGCAAGGAAGAAAAAATAGGAAAGAGCTCTGAAGAGATGCTCAAATATTGTCAGCCAAAGCCAGAAAATCGAAAGTGTAGACTATTTGGATCTCTTCACATTGAGTTCCATGCCAATCTAGACTGCTTGGTTCAATTGATTCTTTGATCTATTTTTGGTCTTACATTGAGCGCGTTTTCCCATAAATATGAGCCGGGCGCATCATAAGCAGGGTTGGTTGGCTTGCAGCCTCTCTCGGCATGATTTTCCGGTGTCCAGCCATCGTTATCGCGTCGTATTGGATTCACTTTCCCTGTGGCCATGAGCAGTCTGACCATCTCCACCTGGTGTCTTTGTGCAGCCCACATCAATGATGTTAGGCCCCTATTATCCGGGGCATCGACAGTGACTTCGTCGCACGCGAGAAGTTGCTCAATAACATCGAGCGGGTCATGCTTGGCCGGCGCTCCACATGGCTCCCGTTGCCATGGCTCTGCGTTCGGAGGATATCCTAGATCTGTTTTACCTCGTAGAAGATGGCGAATTTCGCAGAGTGCCTGGGCCCTACCGTTGGTCATGTTGTTGTTCGCATAGTATAAACCTCCAACCGCCAAGGATAGGGGTGTCCTTCCTTCTTCATCCGGGGAATTGAGGTCGACACGTCCCGTTTCCAGCAACACTCTGAAGGTATCGGGACATCCGCTATGAGCAGCCCAAGATAATGGCGTTCGGCCCATACAACACTTGGATTCCAGATCCACTTTGCCGGTCGCAAGTAAAAGGCTCACAGCTGCTGGTTCCCCGCTCACTGAGGCATAGGATAACGGTGTACGTTGCATGGTGTCTCGCGTATCTGGATCAACCTGGCTAGAGCTGAGGAGTAACTTCATAATGCCCGTATGACCGGATTTCGCAGCATCGGAGAGTGGGGTCACCATACTCATGTCTTTCACATCGGGGTCGACATCTTCTCTGTCAAGGAGTATACTGACAATATTCTCGTGTCCTCCAAATGCAGCAAAGTGAAGTGGCGTTCGTCCATACCTGTCTTTTGCGCTGGGATCTAACCTGCCATCTTCTAACAACAGCTTCACAATGCTTTCATGTCCCTTGGATGCGGCGCAAGAGAGCGGGTACTTTTCCCAGTATTCGTCTTCTTGGAAAGAGGCCTGCAAACACATCTTGACTAGAGTCTCACTTCCCCCTTCTGAAGCTGCAGAGAGGCTATCATGATCCAGCTTGAAACGCCCATCCTCCATCAAAATTCGCGCCATCTCTTCGTTTCCACTAGCGAGAGCCTCGTTGATCGGTGTTTTGTAATTGAGGTGATATAAACCTCCTATCGAATCGGCAAGGTCTTGTTGGTTCGCCGACAGGTCGAGAGTTGATTGAGTAAGAAGTATCTTTACAACCTCGTGGTGCCCTCGTGAAATTGCAATCTTGAGCGCTCTATCTCCACACCCGGATGTCGCGTGGACGATACTCGGGTCATATTCCAGGAGGAGCTTGACTATCTCTTCATTACCTTCTGCCGCAGCAAGTAGCAACGGTCCGTAGGATTCGTCTCTGTTGTCGCATCTAATGGTCGCCCCCAGCCACAGCATCGCTCGGGCCAAGTCTTGGTTGTTTCTCTGACATGCCCAACCCAATACAGTATTGACGCGGTCTTTTTTGGTTCTATTGTACAAAAGTTCTCGTAACTGAGGCAGGCTATAAAACTGTCGATGGCTCATCACGAACGCTTTGACGCCAGCTTGTGTTGGGATACGCTCTCCGATCATGCAGATGATCTCAAGCGGTAGATTTGAGATCGACATGGTTCTCGATTCATTTGTTGGACTGGGACCTCTCGCCCAAGTGATCGTTTGCAAGAGACTCGTAACAATATTGTTTATGATGAAGTGACGTAGATAGAAATATCAAAGCCCAGGTGTTTTGGCGGGTGTGCCGCAATTAGTCAGAATCCCATCTACGGCTTTCCCAATCAAATTGACCTTTTTGTTTCGTTGACTCCAGTATCTGCTCTTTCGAATGATATAGCACCACTTAATGGGAGTTTGATCGCTCATACATTTTGTCATCATGACTCTGAGCGATGAAAGTAAGATCTCTCGGCTTCCAGTAAATCGGAAACTTGTTCCACGCCCAGACTGAGATTCTCTCTCTTGCCTTCGCCAACCATTGTGAAGGATATCGAATCTAGGCAATGCATCTTTGGATGATTGGTGGGTCTGTCGTGGAAAACTCAACGTGTGATGAATTCACTCAACACTGAGGTAAAGGTTGAAGCATTCACGAAAGGCCGTGCATATCCTTACCGCACCCTTCCTCATGTATTATATATTCCGAAGAACAATATCCGAAAACTCAAGTTCAGTACACAATATCAGATACTAATGAGAGGTGAAATGCAAAGCGGGTGTAATATGACCATGCTGTCTAAGTTTAAAAACGACTTCTCTATAGCAAGAGGCATCGAAATGCGTACGTCGAGGTGTTTCCTATGTACAACACTTAGATAGATTGCAATATGTTAGTACACTCTTGCTGTTAGTCATCTTAACTGGATCGACTGGCCCAGTGGTTAAGGCGCCCGTCTTACACACGGGAGATCGCAGGTTCGAACCCTGCGTCGATCAGATGATTTTTTACCTTTTTTTTTTTTTTATTTTATTCTTGGATTGCATCTAGGAACGGCTTTCTCTTGAGCTTAGTTTATTTTCACAGTTATTTTCCAATTCAAAATTCGGCTTCGACTGTCAGTTTCCGGGTTTCATATCAATTTGATCATGGAAATTCACTATGACTCGGGATTTGCGCGATCACGCAATCTAGGGATCTGGCAGTCGAGTATATTCCCGAGCTTAATTGTGTTGAGCTCAATGGCTTCTCGACCGAGAATCGGTCATTGCCGCTTTACTATTGGTAGCAGTGCGGTGAGCAAAGGCAGAAGAGAGAATTATCACTGTGATCGATGATTCAAGTGAGCTACGCGTAGATGCAGAGGAAGTATATTGCGAGATGAACATATATCAAAAAATATCTAGATCTATAGAAAAGTCAAACAGATGCCGGCACTAGATGGTGCGCTGCAGGCTGAATTCCAGAAAAAAAGCAAAAGCCGGCGCTGACGTGCTCGCCGCCGGTCACGGGTCCCCGCACACTAGGCTGAGATCGGTAAGTTTGCAATGTTTGCAGCGCATTCCTGCTACGATGTCGTGATCGTGCGCCAATCAGAAGGCTGCTGATCTAACCCCGATGGCGGAGAACTGACTGGATGATGGGATGAAATCCCACGGTCAACTTTTTTTCCCCTCTATAGATTATTGGATCAAAGTGAACAGACGTCGAGATTGTGTTGTTCTTTCTTTATCCATTTGCATCCATACGGCAATTCACGTTAAGAGGGAAATCGCCGGGCGCCGACAAGCCTTATCCCGCGAGTGATTTCTCAGTCCACTTGAGCTGTGAACTCACAGCATTTGCCAGCCATGGCCTCCATTTCAACTGCTGCTGATGCCGGTAAGCTATATGTACGCCATTGAAATGAAGAGCACCTGCTAACAAGTAAATTAAGTTGCGAGAATCGCCTACCAGGCCAGCGATGTTGTCCTCTCCGTCCAGCCTTCCCTGCGGACGGACTCATTGTTCTCCAAGTCCCTCAAGGCCTTGAAGGCAAATAAGACTGCAAGCGCCATCTCAAGGGGCACTCCAGAGGTGGGTGAATTGCTACATGGCAAATCACGCGGCAATCAGCTAACTTGGCGACCAGGTGCAAGCCATTCGCTACAATGAGGACCCTCTGCTTTCTGCTTTCCACCCCCTGCAGAAAGGCGAGACTGTGTCCGTCGTCACGAGCTCATCAATCTTACTTTCCTCCGTCCCTCACCTCTACCGTCTGGCCAACTTCCCCGTTGTCATTCATGTCGCCCTGGAGCCCACCCCGTTCCCCGATTACTCAGTAATCAGCTCCATCCGCCAATGCGGATTCACATTCTTGCACTCCGAGACTGTACAGGAAGCTCAGGATATCGCCATTACCGCCCATGCGCTGGCGCTCAAGTCTGGAAAGGGTGTTATCCACTTCTTCGACCCCGCCAACTCCTCCAAGGACCCCGCTATCACTGCTGAGGACACCGAGGTTGTGAAGAAGATTCTCAACCTGGGTGGAAATGTTGCGACTCACACTTCCTCCGGTACCGAGACTCTGTACGCTGAGTCTGGCCGCGTTGCCACTGTCACTGCCGACGACTCGGAGGCTGCTCCTGCTGGCCAGGGTGAGACTTCTGCGAACTTCACTGTGCCTTCTCAGACACAGACTCCGTCGAATGTCAGCGTCGAAAACTCGTCCGTCGGCTCTTCCCGCCGCGACAGCAGTGCGGGAAGCGAGGCTCCTAGCTCTACCGCCACCACCGTAGACAACGCCAGTGTGCGTCCCGTCAATGCTGCTGATATTTTCGAGTGGACCTCCCAGATCTGGACTGCTCTGTCCAAAGAGGTCGGCCGTACTTACAGTGCCATCGAATATACTGGACCTGCTGATGCCAAGTCCGCCGTCTTCGTCTTCGGATCGTCCGGTGTCTTCGCTGATGCCCTGTCTCACCCCGAGGCTAACAGCGAGCTCGAGAACATTGGTCTTATCACTGCTCGCCTCTACCGCCCCTGGGTCGGTGGACAGATCGTGAATTCTATCCCGGCATCAGTTGAGAAGATTGCCGTCTTGGAGCAGGTCCGCAAGACCACTAAGTGGGGCCCTTCATTCATGGACCTGTTGTCCAGCGTGACTCCCTCCACTGTTCGTGGTCAATCCCTCAAGGTAGTTGGATACCGTCTTGGATATGTTGAGCCCTCGACTGCTGTTCAGGCCCTCCGTGGTATTCTCCAGAACCTGCAGGCTTCCTCCCCTATCCAGAACCTGGAGATTGGTAGCTCCAATGCTCCCACCGCCGAGGAGTCTCTCGAGCAGCCCCACATTGAGAACGCTTACATCAAAATCCTCAATCAGCTCTTCGGTGAGCGTCTTTACATTGCGAACCAGCTCGGTGCTGAGAACGCTGGTGTCTCGTCTACCATCGCTGCCAGCCCTGAGTATGGCTTTGGTTCTCTTCTTGCTCGCAAGGAGCACCGTGAGCGCTTCATCCGTGAAGTTGAGGAGGCCTCCAAGTCTACCACCTTTGCAACTGATGTGCCTAAGGACTGGCTCTCCCGCTGGGCTCTGAGTGCCAAGGAGGCTGCCAAGGCTAACAAGATCGCCCCCGAAGTCATTTCTCGCCTTTCCAATGACGGATCTAAGCTGTCCCGTGAGCTGCTTCAGTCGAAACAGCTGTTTTTCGAGGAGTCCCAGTGGTTGATTGGCTCCGATGCCTGGGCCTACGATCTGGGTAACTCTGGTGTTCACCAAGTCCTCGCCTCCGGCGCCAATGTCAACATGTTGATCATTGATTCGAAGCCCTACTCCGAGCGCACCGCTGCTGATGCAACTCGCCGCAAGAAGGACATTGGTCTTTATGCTATGAACTTTGGCAACGCCTATGTTGCCTCGACTGCTGTGTACGGCTCTTACACCCAGGTTCTTCAGGCTATGGCCGAGGCCGAGCAGTACAAGGGTCCCTCCGTTGTTGTCGCCTACCTTCCCTACCACCAGGAAGACGATTCAGCTCTTACTGTCCTCCAGGAAACCAAGAAAGCCATTGATCTTGGCTACTGGCCTCTGTATCGCTGGAACCCCGCCAACGAGGGCACGAGCGAGCCTAAGTTCGCTCTGGACTCCGAGCGCATCAAACGCGAGTTGGAGGAATTCCTTCGCCGTGATAACCAGCTCACTCAAATTATGAACCGTCACCCGAAATACTCACCTGTGCTTTCTGAATCTTATGGCACCGAGGTCCGCGCCTTGCAGAAGCGCAAGGCCAAGGACTCATATGAGAAGCTTTTGGACGGCCTTTTCGGTGCTCCTCTTACCATTCTCTATGCATCGGACGGCGGTAACGCCCAGAACCTTGCCACTCGCCTTGGCAACCGTGGTCGCGCCAGGGGTCTGAAGACCATGGTGATGGCCATGGATGAGTACCCGTCCGACGACCTCCCTACTGAAGAGAATGTTGTGTTCATCTCCAGTGTCGCTGGTCAGGGTGAGTTCCCTGTCAACGGTCGTGGTCTTTGGGAGCACATCAAGAACTCTGGTGACCTGGATCTGTCTTCTATCAACTATTCTGTCTTCGGTCTTGGTGACAGCCACTACTGGCCTCGCAAGGAGGACAAGATTTATTACAACAAGCCTGCCAAGGACCTTGATGCCCGCATTGCCTTCCTTGGTGGCCGTAAGCTGACCGATATTGGTCTCGGTGACGACCAGGATCCTGATGCATACCAGACTGGCTACTCCGAGTGGGAGCCGCGTCTTTGGAAGTCTCTGGGTGTTGACAAGGTTGAGGGCTTGCCAGAGGAGCCCGCTCCGATTACAAACGAGGACATCAAGATCCAATCGAACTTCTTGCGTGGAACAATCTTGGAGGGCCTTAGGGATGAGTCCACTGGTGCCATTTCTGCCAGCGATGCCCAGCTGACCAAGTTCCACGGTACTTATATGCAAGACGACCGTGATGTTCGTGACGAGCGCAAGGCCCAGGGTCTTGAGCCGGCCTATAGCTTCATGATCCGTTGCCGTCTTCCTGGTGGTGTTGCTACTCCCAAGCAGTGGCTGCAGATGGATGCCATCAGCAGTTCACATGGTAACGAGACGATGAAACTTACAACCCGTCAGACTTTCCAGTTCCACGGTGTCATTAAACGCAAGCTTCGTGGCGCCATGCAGGCTATCAACGCATCTTTGATGGACACTCTCGCTGCTTGCGGTGATGTTAACCGTAACGTTATGTGCAGTTCCCTCCCGGAGCTGTCTGACTTCCATCGTGAGACCTGGGCTTTCTCCAAGAAGATCAGTGAACATCTTTTGCCTTCGACCACAGCCTACCACGAGATTTGGCTGAAGGACGAGAATGACAAGAAAGTTCAGGTTGCTGGTGATGCCGTCGTCGACTTCGAGCCTCTCTATGGTCCCACCTACTTGCCCCGCAAGTTCAAGATCACCATTGCCATCCCTCCTCACAATGACACGGATGTCTACGCTCATGATATTGGCCTGATTGCCATCAAGGGTGCTGATGGAAAATTGGAGGGCTTCAACGTTCTTGCTGGTGGTGGTATGGGTACCACCCACAACAACAAGAAGACCTACCCCCAGACTGGTCGCATGTTCGGTTTCTTCCCCAAGGAGACCGTTCACCTTGCTTGTGAGAAGATCATGCTCGTCCAGCGTGATAACGGTGACCGCAAGAACCGTAAGCACGCTCGTCTCAAGTACACCATTGATGACATGGGTGTCGAGGTCTTCAAGAGCAAGGTCGAGGCTCTTCTGCCTGAGGGCTTGAAGTTCACCGAGCCCCGCCCCTTCAAGTTCGACTCTAACGTCGACACCTTCGGCTGGTTGAAGGACGAGAAGGGCTTGAACCACTTCACTTTCTTCATTGAGAACGGTCGTATCGAGGACACTGCCGAGTTCGCCATGCGCACTGGTCTCCGCGAGTTGGCTAAGCTCGGCAAGGGCGAGTTCCGTCTCACGGGTAACCAGCACTTGATCATCTCTAACGTCACTGACGAGGACCTGCCCCAAGTCAAGGAGCTCATGGCCAAGTACAAACTTGACAACACCAACTTTTCTGGCTTGCGTCTTTCCTCGTCTGCCTGTGTCGCTTTCCCTACTTGCGGTCTCGCTATGGCTGAGTCTGAGCGTTACCTGCCCGTCCTGATCTCCAAGCTCGAGTCCACTCTCGAGGAGAACGGCCTCGGCCGTGACAGCATTGTTATGCGTATGACCGGTTGCCCTAACGGCTGTGCCCGTCCCTGGTTGGCTGAGGTTGCTTTCGTCGGCAAGGCCTACGGCGCCTACAACATGTACCTGGGCGGTGGCTACCACGGCCAGCGCCTGAACAAGCTCTACCGCTCTTCCATCAAGGAAGACGAGATTCTCGAAATCATGAAGGATCTCCTCAAGCGTTATGCCCAGGAGCGTAATACTGACGGCGAGACCCCGGAGCGTTTCGGTGACTTCTGTATCCGCGCAGGCATCATCAAGGCGACTACCAACGGAACAAACTTCCATGAGGGTGTAAGTGATCCTTTCTAAGGTCTACCAAACCTGGATACTAACTTCTCCATAGGTCGCAGAAGAGGAAGAGGAAGAAGAGGAGTAAATGTTTACACCGAATATATCCAACGTGTTATGAGTACCACGGGAAACCCAAAATCTTGTTCATTTTCTTTTGCAATAATATCTGTCAATATCTCTTGATTCTTTTAGACGCATTGTTCCTTAGCGAACGAAAGATTTCGCTTGTGCGAAACATTGCTGATATCTATCTGTTCTTGTCTTTATTCTACTCTTCATGAATACATAGATGTTTCCATGAATCATCTACTAGAATGCGTCGTATCACGATCCTATGTTCAAAGAACCTTCACAGAGCCGGGCACAGAAGATGTCACAATTTGATTTTAGTAGGCAGTCGTTACTATGTCCCGGGCGTATTCGAAGAAAGTCCTGACCAACAGACTGCCTGCGAGGACGAATAGACAAACATATGAACAGACGTCCGAAGAATCATCTGAGCAGAGCCTGGGGAGGACTGAGAAGATGACTCCCACAGTTGATCCGGCGTAGCAGAGGATATCTCCGTCGTCTGGCTTCAGGGGCATCTCAGACTTAGATCACTCTTCCTTCCTGCTTAGCACTCTCTTGAACAAAGGTCTCCACAATATAAGTGGAAGGAAAACAATATTCAGCAAAAAATACTTTGATTGATTGATTGATGTTTAAATCCTGCTCGAGCCACTCCTATCCCCACTGACGTTGAAAGCCAACAAACCACCACCGAACTATCCTGCCCAGCCACACAGCACGTCACGGGCCACAGTCGTATTGGCCTGTTCAATTCTTTGGTAATAAAAGATCAAGATTACATGATCAGGTCGGGCCGATTAAATGCCCTGTGTCAAGATTGTGTCTGTCCGACCAGATGTCAAGGACGACTATGTCAATAGGTGCGATATTTTGCAAAATGACCGCGAGTCAGACCAGCATTTTGGTCCGGACCCCGATCTGGAATGCGACTGGTGTTCGAATGGTGTATCCGACTGGGTGGTGCATAGAGAACATACCATCCTATCCTTTGGATGGCTGTGACTCGTATGCTGCTTGTTCGTGTCCGAAGGGGTGTGTACAACGGGCTCATCATTGGGCCCCTTTGGCAGCTCTCTAGCTTAGGGGGGCCCTCCCGGGGGTCTGTGCTTAACGCCACAGCGCGCTGGGGGTGGCACGAACGACTTTCAGTGCAGCCCATGCCCATGTGGTCTGGGAGGAAAGCGGGTGGTAGAGTGTTGTTTCCAAAGCAGCGAAGGCAGGCTTGGTCTCGAGCAGGGGGTGCGTCTCTCACGCTAGGAAGGCATTGGGATTGAACTAAATGGGGAAAGCATGCAAGGATGGGAGGGAGGACATGTGATAACTCCCCACTGCATGACTTTCAAGTCCTCGAAGAAGAGTAAATGGTGTTCAGTGGCATCGCGGTTTTGGATTACAAGGAAAGGCGGTGAGAGGAGCTATTTTTCTGCCAAAGTTCCCCGCTTATCCAATCCGATAACCGCTAGAAAAAAAGACAGACTTGAGGGACAGGCATCTTCCTGCCTCACCACGTTCTCCAATTATTTAATTTTGCTTCATTAACTGCCGGAGGTCATTGGAAAAACCTTTCACCATGAGCCCCATCGACGACGATCCGGTGATCGCCTCGTACGACATTGTCCTGACCGACTCGGACATCTCTCGCTACGTCTTTCAATACCTCGACCGACCTGCAAAACTCCCTTACAATGCGCGTAGGGGCCAGAAGCCTACCTCACTACGAATGAAACCTGGCACCGGTATGGTGGAGATCGAGGTTCCCATCCAGACCCGAGGCACTTACGACGTGGCAAAGGGCCTTAAATACGGCGATGCGATGAAGAAGAGTCGCGCCAATCGCGATGGTGGCGCCTTTGGAATGGCTGGTGGTTTCAGCTCTGGAAGTCTCGCCGGTGGTGGAGGCCGAGTCAAGGCCGAAGGGAGCGGTGACGTTGAAGTGCTGGACAATAGGAAGATGGTGGACCCGTCGTCATTGGTCACTACACAGGCTCTTGGAGGTCGCATTAAGCCCCAGGAAGAAGGAGACCCCGTCTACATGCTTGCTACATTTAAAGGAAGTGAGTGTGCAATGTTCTGGTGGTTCTGTGATCCATAAGCTAACAGCTATACCTAGAAAACCTGCACCTCTCCCCGGTCTCTGCAGTTGTCCAATTACATCCCCAGCTTCACCATCTGGATGCGCTGGATGAAGCTCCCAAGGGTCGTGGCTCTAAGGGCAAGAGAGATGACGAAGATCGCCCGGCTGAGCCCGAGGCGCGTGCTATTGACGTGAAGATCAAGGGTGCCGAAGATGGAGGCGCCGTGCTGCAGGGAAACCTGGAGCTTCTGAAAAAGATGCAAGAGGAGAGATGGAAGAAATTCGAGTGGGTAGATGCCGAGGTATGTTTAATTCACCAACGCGACTTTCACGGTGATTGATAGCTAATCGAAACTCCGTTTTAGACCGAGGATTCATGGTACACATATGAAAATTACATGATGAACCCGAACGTTGACGAACTGCCACAACTTGAAGCGATCATCAACAGTGAAGACTATCTCGATGGAATGAGTGCTCCTCGGATTGATCCCGCACGGCCGGAAATGACGGGATGGGCCATGAAGCAAAACCGGCAGAGGCAAAAAGAGAGACCATCAGATGGCGAGGATGAAGAGGGGTGATACTGCCATAGATCTAAAAACCTCAATTGCACATGATATTAATTAAACCGCTTTTCTGATTCATCAACCTGTCCGACCTCTGTAATTACAAGGTCAGACCATGTATTGCACATTCTCTCTGAGCGTATATCCCATGTCTATCAAAATGCGCATCTGTCCGGGATCTAAATGTGATAAATAATCACTTCTCTCTAGTTCCTAAAGCTCTGGCTAGCTTCAATATTTTGAGTGTTGCCACCCGTACTGTGATCCGCCAATCGGACATGCGATTAGATCGGATAAGGTCACGTGAAGTCACGCGTTCCGCGACGCTTTTTTTCCGCCGAGTCTCCGTTCGCTCTCGTGCTCAACATCCCTTTTGATTCTCACCCGTGCCTTTCCTTTCCTGTCCTTTTTCTACTCGGGTTGAGGCTGCGGGACGGCATCCAAAACGATCTCGATAGAATCGTCGACCAAGTCTCTATCTTTGTGACCAGCGGAATCGTTTAGTCGCTTCCCCTGCCAGCTGTCGCATTTTGTCCTCATGCTATCCATTTAATCTTCCTCTCATCGATTTGCATTTACCTATTCTTTTGTTTAATCCTCGTTTGTTGAAGCGCCATATGCATCATGTTGTCACGAGTGGCCCGTCAGAAAAATGCCCTCTTCCACCTCCGGAAGGCTAATGCCCATCGGGCGTTGGCTGGCTCCTCGATGCTGCGTCTCCATTCCAGTTCCAGTCTCTCGAGCCCGATCCTGAACTCGCAAAATACATCGACTCAGACCCGACACCGACGACCGTCTTTCCAGTCACAGCGCAATCTCGCTACAGCAACCGATCATTCTGTCCTCGACCAGGGATCCTATATGCCTTTGGACGACACTCCCTACTCCGCATCTATGGAGATTAAAAGTCCCTTCGACAAGCCGGCTTTCGGAATGAGCACTCCTTTTGATTCATCCTCCCTGGTCATTCTCGATGAGACTCCTCAGTCTCAGCCGAAAGTCCACCGCAAAGTCAGAGGCATTGGTGGTGACCAGGAGGAGATGCTGGCGAACTTTGACATGTCGATGAAGGTTGGCCGATTTGATCGAGCTGCAGCGTTACTCAGTCGCTTGGGTGCTAATTTCGCCATTGGCTCCCCTGAATACCTAGCCCTCCACAACCGTTACCTGAAGGAGATGGTTTCCCATATGATCATCACTCGACAAGATTACATGGTCCTGCCGTTACAAAAGTGGTTCGAGGTGGACATGCCCGCGGCCGGTGTCTTTGCCAACGCCGAGACTTTCGCAGTCATGATTCGCATGGCATTGCGCATGTTCCACGGGGGCAAGCGGGAGAGAGCGGTGCGACGGTATTGGGAACTGGCGAAGAAGGTGGACCTTCACGAAGAACTTCTGGCAGTTGAGGTTCTCACTGATTTGGATCTCGGAGAGCTGTCCAAGGTTTGTATCCTTTCGATTTCTTGGAAAGCTGTTCGAAATTAACTAATTCTCTTGCTTTTTAGATCTGCTGGTACGACCTACGTCAACCGTCCCTTGACCATTTCAATATCGACGATACTACTACACAAGAGCAAGCAATTGCAGTTGAAAATGAAGTTGCGGATGTGCTTGCGGCTGAACAAAAAGGCCTTGGTCTCTCGTCCTTGAAGGAGTCGCTTTCCTTATTCTCAGATAACTCCCAAGTCACTGTTCCAGAGAACTTCGAGGGTACCGAGGAAGAGAAGGAGTATCTTGTTTCCAAGCTCAGACAGCAAAGGCTCGAAGCCGATACGATCAAAGCAGCCACAGCCCGCTGGCGCGCCGAGTTCGATGAAAGGACAAAGGCTGGCTTGGACGTGAGTTCGGGAAAGAGAAATGTGAATGCTGTGATGAGTCAATGGCACACCGATCTTGTGGCCGCTATCAAGCAGGAAATCGAATTTGCTACAAAGGCTGAGACAGAGCCAGTCCGGACTCGTGAAGCAAAGGAACGTCTTGAATACGGCGTGTATCTGCAGTCCCTGGACGCCGAAAAATTATCAGCTATCACAATTCTGGCTGTGATGTCTGTTTTCAGCCGAGGAGGAATGGAGAAGGGAATCAAGCTCTCCACCCTTGCGTCATTTATCGGCCGTGAGGTCCAGGATGAGTTGATTGCTCAGGCTTACATTAAGAAGAGCGCGAGCTCGGATACTCGACGCACACAAATGCTCAAGGACATGCTCGCAGGGCGCAAGGGCAAAGACGGCCGACCCCGATGGAGACACTTGGTTGAATCAGTGACCCACGAGGACCCTGAGTTGCACTGGGGCCAGCGAACCACAGTCAGAGTTGGAGCAGTCTTGATGAAATTACTTTTCGATGTCGGCAAAGTTACTGTTCGGAACAAAGACGCCAAAGCTGGTGAAGCGAAGACTATCGTGAAACCTGCCTTTTTGCATGCATACGAAATCACATTTGGAAAACGTCTCGGTCTCATCCACATGCACCCTGAGATCGTCAGAATGGTGGCCAAGGAGCCTCCTGCGGAACTCATTGGTCGTCATCTTCCTATGGTCTGTAAGCCTAAGCCGTGGACAGGTCTCAAGGAGGGCGGATACATGCTTTATCAGAGCAACATTATTCGTACAACACCTGGCGAGTCTTTGCAACCAGCCTATATTAAAGCCGCCTTGGAACAGAACGGCCTTGAAGCAATCCGAGATGGTCTCAATGTGCTAGGAAATACAGGGTGGATCATCAATAAAGAGGTCTTTGAGGTCATGCTGGAAGCCTGGAACAAGGGCGATGCCCTTGCGAGTCTCGCACCTCTTGAACCAGATCTTCCGGTACCCCCTAAGCCTGCCACTGATGCGGGCTATGATGCCGAGAAGAAATGGCAGACTCTCATGCGTGAAATGGAGAATCTTCGGGCAGGCTATCATTCAGTGCGATGTTTCCAGAACTTCCAATTGGAAGTCGCGCGCGCATTCCGCAACGAGACTTTCTATCTGCCTCACAACCTTGATTTCCGTGGACGAGCTTACCCCCTGCCACCTTACCTTAATCAGATGGGAGCTGATAACTCTCGAGGCCTCCTCTTATTCAGCGAGGCCAAGCCGCTTGGCGTCAGTGGTCTGCGTTGGTTGAAAATCCAAATTTCCAACCTGGCTGGATTTGACAAGGCAAGCATGTCTGAACGTGAACAGTTCGCTATGGACCATCTGGACGATATTCTCGACTCTGCCAACAATGGTCTTAACGGCAAACGGTGGTGGCTAAAGGCCGAAGATCCGTGGCAGTGCTTGGCAGCTTGCTTCGAACTCCGCAATGCTCTACGTTGCGAAGATCCCACTACATACCTCTCTCGCTTGCCGATTCACCAGGACGGTTCTTGCAACGGTCTTCAACACTACGCTGCTCTAGGCGGTGACCTTGTTGGCGCCCAGCAGGTCAACCTCGAGCCCTCCGATCGGCCGTCTGATGTCTACACTGGTGTCTCCGAATTCGTGAAAGTTGCAGTGGCAAAAGATGCGGCTGAGGGTGTCGAGATAGCCAAGGTTCTTAACGGAAAAATCACCCGAAAGGTTGTGAAGCAGACAGTCATGACTAACGTCTACGGTGTCACTTTCATGGGTGCTATGCGCCAGGTCAGGAAGCAGCTGAATGATCACTATCCCGAACTTGATCCCGAAACGAAAAAGGCTGGTTCTTTGTACATCGCGGCAAAAATTTTCGAGGCCTTGGGATCCATGTTCAATGGAGCTCACGAGATTCAATACTGGCTCGGCGATTGTGCCAGCCGCATCACTCAGAGTCTGACCCCAGAGCAAGTCGAGGCTCTTGCAAATGAAGCATTGTTGCCCAATGGTGACTATGCCCCAGGTGACAAAAGCATTGCCAAACTTCTTGACCCAGCTAAGAAGTTCCGGTCCACTGTCATCTGGACCACACCCCTGGGACTCCCAGTTGTTCAGCCTTACCGCACCCGCAAGGCTCGTCGTGTGTCCACCAGTCTACAGGACCTGAACATTGTGGACGTTAACTCTGATGATGTGGTCTCCCGACGCAAGCAGCTGCAAGCATTCCCGCCAAACTTCATTCACTCCCTCGATGCGACACACATGATCATGTCTGCCAATGCCTGTAACAAAGCTGGCCTTGCTTTCTCCGCAGTCCACGATTCTTTCTGGACCCATGCTGGTGACGTCGACAAGATGAACTCAGTCCTTCGCGACGCATTCGTCCAGTTGCACTCTGACGACATCATTGGGCGACTTGCCTCGGAGTTTAAAGTTCGTTATGGCAAGAACCTCTTCTTGGGCAAAATTTCGGCCTCCAGCAAGCTTGCTCGTGCCATCAAAGAAATGCGCAACAAGAAAGCTTACCGATTGAAAAACACGAGACTCTTAGAGCTGATTGACGAGAACCGGCGTCAACAGCTTCTACGGTCCGATGACCCAGCGGAACAGGCAGAAGGCCGCGCTATGGAAACTCCTGCCGCTCTTTTTGAGCAAATGGGATGCACGGCTGAAGATTTGATCATCTCCAACTCTCTTGGTGAGAATAAAGTTGGTCATATCCCCGAAGATATTGAAGCCGCTGAGCGCAGACCTGATGCCGCCGGCATTGACCCCAATGACCCGGCTATTCAGAGCCTGTTCAATGAGGTTGATCTGATGGACTCGAAGTCAACATCGAAAGCTGATGCTGAAGATCTCAATGACTCAGTCGAGGTTACTGAGAAGAAGTCCAAAAAGAGCAGCGGATCGGCGCCTGTCTGGTTGTGGTTGCCAATGAGCTTCCGTGACGTGCCCAAGAAGGGCGACTGGGATTTGACCCGTATTCGCCGCAGTGAATACTTCTTTTCTTGAAATTATTTCTCCTTTTGCGGAGACCGTCATGCATGGTTGGAGTTGTTTCACTACATTTGTATTCATGTGATCGGGTTGTCGTTCGACTGTATATTACGTCTTTCCTGGCAGATGGCTGCCAGGACGCATTTCTTTTTGCATATGTACATTATGCCTACGATTCTATGCATCAATAGCGAAAAAGTAAATAATACTCATTATCATACAATTCAATCTTTCATTCTTAGTCAACTTGGCAATTTATTAGATCTGAAAGTTCAATAGGACTCCTCATGACATCCAAAGTGGTAGTCTCAAGCTGCGGTATGAGGAGGTTCTATGGCAG
Organism: Penicillium sp. IBT 18751x; assembly: GCA_028828935.1. Lineage (NCBI taxonomy): Eukaryota > Fungi > Ascomycota > Eurotiomycetes > Eurotiales > Aspergillaceae > Penicillium > Penicillium sp. IBT 18751x. Next base: position 799,008 of record JAQJZS010000010.1, on the reverse strand, counting down.
CCGGTGTAGAGAACGGTCTTGATCTTCTCATCGCTTGACCGTCTCATGTCCTGCCTAGTGATGTGTGTATTGAATAGCCGGACGGGGAGACAATAGAACAGTGCCTGGATTGCAGCTGTAACTTATCTCCTTGTTCGAAGATGCTCGGATTTCTCAAGAAGGTGCAGAAAAAGCCCTCAAAAGAGCGTAAATAAAAGTTAAGGAAAGAAGTAAAGAAATCGAGCTTGCGACCTTTGTAGTTGTTTCAGCTTAGCGGGGAGAGAACATGATACTCTTTCGCTTTTCTAATGGTAGTTGTTTACATCATGTCTAGTGGGTTACACAATACTGCCTTTTCAGAATGATGCATCTTCTTTGAACTTAGAGATTGCAAAGCACGTAAGTGGATTAAGGACCTTGAACCAGATTTTTTCTTCAAGCCCTTTGATATATCATCTTTCGCAAGGTATATGTCGATGCAATTACGAAAGAAAGGCCACGATGGATCATATAATTAGGTCACTACCAGGTGAACTTATCAAACCTGTGCATCAAATCAGAGAAATTTCACAGTCTGTTGAGCATCCTGGTTAGAAGATTCCCAGACCGAACTAGCTCTGAAATAAATAATCGATTACCATGTAGTCAATCATTGCGCCCGGCACCTATGAACTACGTGTGTCGGGAACAAACAACTATACGAACTAGAAAGATAAACAGCGCTAGGATAAAAGTCACCACTGAGTAACGCGAAATTGTCTTCAAGTGGATGCAGTGATGTCTGAACACACATTTGCCTAAATGACCGAAACCTGACTTGAATTGAGCCAAGATCCCATCAGCCTGATCCTCGTGTTCTTACTGATCTGTAATAAATTAGCCGAGAAAGGCACATGAGCGATTGCGAGTTAAAAAGAAAGAGGCGGGCGTGAGGGCGGACCAGTCTAATTGATGGAACAGTATACTATCGAGAATGTAATTGCAATGAGAATCGTCATTTCGATATGAAAGTAACAGTCGCATACCCGCATATACAGTAGCCGAGGCGTGCATGGACTGATCACTCAGTTAGCGAGAATTGAATTAGCTTTGAGATGTTTCTCATGCCTGAAGCAATGACATAGAAGTAACGTATACCCTCGGCCCCACTTTGACGCATGTTCTGAGGACCTAAAGCAGTCTATTCCTTCCGACATCCCATAGACAGGTTTTAATATACTGCAGGTTTCTGATGTTAATGCCTGGCCAGTGATTGGGTGATTCGCCCCCATGATACTTCGATAATTATTCCTGTCCTTGAATACACCTGGCTCGTTATTATGATGACGTCACTTATAATCATCGGTCATGTTGAACCACTTTTACCTATGATTCTTATTTATCGGCGGATGCCATGCCAATACTTTTGCCAATAATTTTGTCAAATCCATACAACTGTGTCAATATCGTGAGAAATATACTCATAAAGCAAACACAAACGCACGTTCATTAATCAAGATGGCACCATCCGATTCCAGACCTATGCTTGGGAAGAAAGCTGCACCAGCGGCTGAAGAGGAAAGCATTGAAGAGCAAAGCCAACGCGATCCCGTCCCAACCAAAGCTGAGCATCCAGACTCCAGACCTATGCTAGGGAAACCGACCCCACTAGCGGCCGAAGAGGAAAGCTTGAAAGAACAAACCCAGCGCGATTCCACGCAGAACAGAACGACATCCTCGGATAGCAGACCTACTGGGGAGAAATCGGCACTATGAGGCTGACAAGCGAAGACAAGTGAAATGGGGGAGATTATCAATAAAGGGAAGCTGTTGGGTTTTCGATTCAAGACCGAATGTATCGCTTCTGCCACGTTGCAGTACATGGACAGTTCAGATGATACTGAGAAGGATCAATGCAAGCAGGCCAGATTGAGTGATGGACGCACGACTAACATGGTGTTTTCGTGCAAGTTTTATGAGGCGTGGGTTTACCCTAGTCATGTAAATTGAGTCTCCGAAATCCAATACAGGATCTGGAATAGCATATACCAAATGACGGCTGGCCTGAAGAAAGAAGTAAAATGATCTTTGATCTACAAAGAGCTATTTTCTCAGATTTGTAGATGTAATGCAAGAATACAAATTAGAGAACCATGAAAATGAGAAGGCTATAATAGAAATTGAAAATGACCGCTCGAACATCGTGAGAGTCCTGTGTTGACCCGCCCGCTTTGGGCATTCTTGGATGATTTCGGTCAACTTTTGCCCTGAAAAGTTTCAGTCGCCATGACACTCTGAGAATTACTATTGGAAATATCTATTTGTGGATTTTTATGCGCCTGGCAAATGATGTCGGATGAGAGTACAAATGATAGCAATGAGTCTGTGGTGGGATGGTCTCATCGGACCGCAGCTGTTCGACCTTCCAAGGTTTCGCAGGTAGTAAATGGACATTTCAATGAGCACTCTCGTTGCGGAGATGCGTGATACCGGTTTCTCCGTGCTGGAGCTACATTTTAATCCTACAAAATCATCATGAAGAACACAAATAACACGGAATATTTCAAAGCATGTCTACTTTGAGCACATTCTGACCGGGATTATGCTAGTCGACAATTCATCAATCACACCCGTAATTGGTCTAGAAGACAATAGCACCACCATCAACAACAATATCTGAGCCATTCATATATGTCCCCGCAGTACTGGTAAGAAGAACGATCGCCCCCGTTAGCTCAGAGGGGCTGCCCATTCTTCCACTAGGATTCCGCTCAGCCCAGATCTTCCTGTGCAATGCAATTCCATCGCCCTCATTTAAGATCGTGTCCATATATCCAGGGCTCACACTATTGGTCCGGATACCGTAGCGAGCCCATTCCGCCGCAAGGCAGCTCTTGAGCATGAGAAGAGCAGCCTTGCTCACATTGTAAGCCACTTGTGGCTGTGGATAGTTGACACGGTGTGCCGAAATCGACGCGACAAAGGTAATTGAGCCTCCATTACCTTTCTTTACCATTTCACGGGCCGCTGCTTGAGCGCAAATGAAAGATCCAGTGGTGTTGATATCCAAAACTTTGCGCCACTCGGACACGGGCATCTCGAGTGTTTCCACGCAGCCGACAACACCTACGAAGCAGACAAGTATGTCGATCGATCCCAGGACACGCACCGTTTCCTCCATGGCTTCTCTGACGGCTGCTTCGTCTGTGACATCGACCTTTTGGATGCTGATCTTGGCGTCAGGAAATTTGCTTCTCATTTGGGCAACGTCTTTCTGACTGTTATCGGGGTTGATGTCCAAGATCATGAGGCCCCGAAGGCCGTGTTCGAGGAGAGCATCGCAAGTATGGAGACCCAAAGTCCCGGCACCTCCGGCGAGAACAGCATTTCCTTGGACTTGGAATCGCTTCTGGGCACCGACTGCAGGGTCGGACTCGACATCAGAAGCAGGGGCTGGGGTCATCGACGAAGCGCTGCCGTCACTAAGAATCATGGAAGGAACGACGCGTGATGTTAGAGCCTCGCGTCCTGGTAGCTCAGAAGACCCCATAGTTGCTGTGATCTTCAACCTAGGCCGAGAAGAGAGAAGGGCCGGCAGGGAGCCAAAGAAACAAATAGATCTAATAAGTGCGAATTAAGTCGTCGATGCTCTAGCACCTCAGCTTCGACCTTGTGTCCAATATCCGATATACCGGGTCCTTTTACTGTGAAATCGGGTAACTGTAAAGCAAAGCAGAGTGGTGGTCGTCCGAATGAAGAAAGTGTTCGATTTGTGCCCATACCCATGTGACGCCACTGACTACTTCTTCTAAGATAGCGCGCCCCCGTTACTCTTCAGTCGGAGCTATGGATTTCTCTCCAGTCTCTGAGTTCACTTCCCCCGCAAGGAGCCCAGATAAATGATACAGCTGGTCTACAAGGGATTTAGCGGGGTCAATGTGGCGAGCGGGGCCTCATAGTATCGGGCGACAAGGCGCCGATGAGCGGGGTTTGGGAGGACTTGCCCCAGAAGTTAGGAGTTCCCAGGCTCGGTTAAACTATCTGCATCATATGTCAATTTTACCCGTTAGTCAACGAAGCAACCGAAAATGGGAGTGAACATATTACAAACTCCTGAAATGCTAGGCTTTTAGCATTGGAGAACAAGCTACAATCGCAACCAATAGTCCGTTTCCCACGTAGAAGCCTAAGCAGTACTCTAAGACCAATCCGATTTACCGAGACGTGTATCCTTCGGGTGACAGACCACCGTGGAGGAGTGGGTCTACCAACCCAGTTTCGCGACCGTTCCTTTATAAAGACTTCATGACAACATGAAACCTATTTATTGCTATTATCACATCTCGACTTCGCTCGTGTAGTACCTATTTTCTATTATCATCTACAACATGTCCATGTCAATTCAAGACGCAGGCCAGGTCCGAGATGGGTTCCCCCGCCCATTCCCTGGCACCTCTTCCAATGTTATGGAGCAGTTTCGCATGGCCGGCAAAGTCGTGGTTGTGACTGGTGCAGCGGATGGAATCGGTCTAGCCGTGACGGAGGCTATGGCCGAGGCTGGTGCTAACGTTGTCTTGTGGTACAACTCGTAAGTGGTCATAAAAAGGCGCTTCTTCCAAACTGAAAGGAAAGTGCCTGACAGTCCTACTGCAGAAACAAAGCCGCGGTTGAAAAGTCTCAGAATCTGGCAAAGACGCACAATGTGAAGAGTGCTGCTTATCAAGTCGATGGTATGGCGGTTCATCTTGTCTAAGCGGCAACATGCTCATCATCGATCTGCAGTTTCCGAGCCCGAGCAAGTTTCGGAGACGATCAAGAAGGTCGTGGAGCAATTTGGCAAAATTGATGTTTTCGTTGCCAATGCAGGTGCGCAAGAACCTATTCTTTGTTGGCTAGAGTTATAATCACTACTAACATTGATCAAGGAATGGCTATTTCAAAGCCCATATTGGAACAAACATTGTCTGAGTACAAAAAACAGATGTCCGTTAATGGTACATACTTCATCCTTGGCCAAAATAGAAGAGTTCGAAATTGACCTATTCCAGTGGACGGCATTGTGTACTGCTCGAAATACGTTGGCGAGGTATTTCATCGCCAGGGCTTCGGAAATCTTATCATCACCTCAAGCATGAGCGGCCATGTCGTCAATGTTCCCGTCGACCAGCCAGTCTATAATGCATCCAAAGCATATGTGACTCACTTTGGAAAGTCTCTTGCTCGCGAGTGGCGAGAGTTCGCCCGGGTCAATGTTGTCTCTCCTGGTTTCTTTGATACTAAAATGGGAGCAAGTCCTCAGTGCATCAACGAGGCATATCGCATGTCGCCTATGGGACGGCAGGGGCATACCAAGGAAATCAAGGGACTTTATCTCTATCTTGCCAGTGATGCGTCTACCTACATGACTGGAAGTGATGTCCTCATCGACGGAGGCTATGTGTTGCCTTAAAATTATGTCTTCCGAAAGCATTCATTAAAAATGAAAGAAAAATAGAGCTGCAAGGAGGAAGAAAGTAATAGCCTAAGATCTTAGCCTTAAGAGAGCGGATACGAATTGGAATTCATAAATCAAATGGGCCGGGCTCAGAGACCGAGTGCGCTCCCGTCTCTCAGAAGCTCGATGGTGCGATTGTGTATTGGCAAAATAGACCCTGAAGCTGTAGGTAACGAAAATATATCATATATGAAATACGCTATTCTCATTGGCCTCACAGAACCGCCATAATCCAGCCTTCACAGCAGCATCTCTAACCGAATCAAGCTCTTCATCGCGCACAGAACGATTTATTTCAGAGTACCGAACCTCCTCCGTAGGGGCATCACCTTCTCCCAAGCGTACTCGCCTCGCGACTCGCCTTTTCTTGCCAACATGTGCATCGGGATGATATTGCTCCATGATGTGCACATAGAGATCATGAGACACGTTTTCCGCGAGCCAGCGCATGATTTCCCTTCCCTCATCCTCCTTACCAGGCATAACTAGATGACGAAGCAGTACTCCCTTCTTTGCAATACCATCAGAGGTGAATGCAAGGTCTCCTACCTGGCGATGCATCTCCTTTATGCTTTCCATTGCAGTGGAGGCGTAATCATCTGCCTTGAGTAGTCGCTTCGAGGTACTACTCCGCCATACCTTGAAGTCGGGAAGGTATATGTCGATCAGACCGTCGAGCAGCTTGAGAGAGTCTAAAGAGTCAAAGGCAGACGTGTTGTATATAATTGGTATACGAAGTCCCATGTCCCTAGCAGCTAGGATCGAAAGAGCGACCTGCGGGACGACGTGCTCTGGCGTGACTAGGTTGATATTGTGGACGTTACCCACGTTCTGTAACTTGATAAACCATTCGCCGAGCTCTTCGGGGGTGAGATCGAATCCGTTGCGTTGGTGCGCGATATCCTAGAGGTTAAATTAACTATGGGGCCCATAGCAAGTCCATCGTGTAGCGTACGTGATTCTGGCAGAATACACAGCGAAGATTGCACCCAGAGAAGAATACAGATCCACTGCCATGGAAGCCCTGAATACACGGCTCTTCTCCGCGGTGCGGTGCTATCACGTTCACTTTGGCTGTGTCTGCTCCGATAAGACATGTCCCTGTCGTTTCGTATCGATTCACTCCACACTTTCGCGGACACAAGTTGCATTCGCGTAAGTGAGCATATGCAGCGGACCGCTTCAGCGCTTCGTCGACGGAGCCGAGGAGAAGATATCGGGGTATGTACTCGTCTAAAAGAAAGGCTGGAGGTATTCCCAAGAAGCGTTTGGGAATAAATGTGCCGCGAGGAACATAGCGGCGAGACGCGGCGAGCGCTCGCTGTGAGGATCTTGTGAGCACATTCATGATCCAAATTGTCGTGCCATCTCTATCGGGGTGAAAATCTTTATCTTTCCGGGTCGCGCGATGTCAACGTGAGAGATGTATAAAGCGGAGAAATGGAGGATCATATGCATTGACGTCATATGATCTTCGGCATGGTCGATTCGACTCGGCATATGCATAGGGACCATTGCTGACGAGTGTTTTACTATAGTGGGAAGGAACCTGAAGAAACAGATGATATGTATTCAAATAGAGGGTATTCGTATGTGCTATGTTAAAACCAACAAGAAGTATCTGCACTTCTCTGCGCCTTGGGTATGTCCATCCAGTGCCAAGATTAGTATACAAGAAACAAGAGCAGACATAAGTATGGAGCCCTTAAAAGTCCCATACTCATCAAACAGAAGAATTAGAGAGCTAAACCACTACCATCACCACTCCAACGGTAGAGAGCGAGTACCTCGCGTCTACGTTGCTGTTGTTCACCGAAGTCTTCGGGCACGCGGCCACGAACTTGAGCAAGAGCCGACCGCATCACCTTTCGGAATGTTCTCTGTAAATACCAAAGTCAGTCATAGTTGTTATGTTACGTTGTAAAGATCGAACCATACCTGATATTCCGTATTAAGAGTCACCACGCACACTTCGTGTGCTCGCACAATCGTCTCACAAGCCCTGACAACACTTGGACTAGCGTCACCTTGCAACTTGTCCGCCGTCAAGAGCAATAAGAAACTTCCCTGCAAAAGATAGATTCCAAAGAAGAAAGGCATGAAACTCAGGTCTGGGTCAAAATCAAGGATATCAGCAGCTGCCTCGGCAGCGCTGACAGCATGACCCATTGCTGTAATGAAGGACTCTGAGGAAATCCAGAGGTCGTTATCATCGAGGAGGTTGATCGGGTCCCATTTGCCAGCAAGCAGGATGTGGAGAACATGCATGATATGGGTGCCATAGGCGACGACCATCTTTGTATGTACGATATTTCCGGTCGCGTGAGATCCAACCGTGCTGCTTGAGCGACCAGAGGGACTGACATGGTTGACGTGACTTCCATCCATGGCGGTATCATTGTCACTGGGTCCCAGTGCCATGGCAGTGTAGCGAGCTTCGAACTCTTTCAGGCTTTGCGCGTAAACATCGAGCTGACGGGTGATTTCCATAGCTTGAATCTCCCATTCTCCGCTATTGCGGAAATGAAGACCAAATCGTGGATGATTTCGGGCATGCTGCAAATCTACAATTTCTCCGAGGATAGCCATAAGCGGCAAGAAGTAGCCGAACATGCTATGGCTGGTGCATTCAAATGCTGCGCCAGCACGTCGATAGCCAGCAGCTGAGAAATCGCCCGTCTGCCAGAGATCGTCATTCATCGGCTGCAAAAGGCTTTCGCACTCCTTGTCCAAGAGAGTCAATGGGCGGTTGTAACAGAGCGCCAAGTGGCGATCCATCGCATACAGTAACCACCAAATGCGTCGACGCTCCTCTCGCTCCTCTTCGGTCAAATTCACGGCGGAGTTTCCGGGGCCAGGGCCCATGGAATTTAAAAGTGATGGTGCTTGCCTCTTGCCTCCATTCAAGCCCATCTCCGCTTCACCTTCCAATTCGCCATCTGCGCGGTTCGTGTTCGATGGCAATTCGCGACCAAGTTTGAGCTCTCGCGCGAGTGACCACGCTGCAGTCCACCAGCGCATACTAGCTCCCTTGTACTCACTTGCCGAGACTACAGTTGCCAGGTGAACGTAAGTCGCGACGTCATCGACGGCCCCAGTTGCGCTACACTGTGCGCCTAGCTGATCCATCGACACACCAAAGCCTCCGAGGGCCACACCGTTGATGACCATGTTTGCCGGGTAATTTGGCGAGGCTTCTCCAGTGGCAGGGCCGTGTATGAGCGGTCGCAGCAACCCAATCGTGAGCTCAAGTAGCTTTTGGCATACCCGTCCTCTTGCTGACGGAGGCGAAGTTAAGAATGCAGCTTCGCTCGTCTGTGCCGCCACCCACAGCATGCTAGCTAAAAGACCTGCACTGCATTGTCTTGGTTTCGTTGGGTGAAGGAACGATTGTTTGCGAAAGACAAATCCAACAACATATGGTGACAATGGAGATATGTGCGAGGATGAGGAGCTGGTGAAGTATACATCCAGGAGATCGCAAGCAAGCGATTGAGGAATTATAGACGCGATGTGAGGAAGAACTGGTTGCAAGACAGGATATCTTAAAGAACTGGAAAATGGGGCCATGCTGAAAGAGGGGAAATTCGCCGGCGATGGAGACGGAAGAGGGAGCCAGCTGGGTGACTGGGCTGGAGGAGAGAATCCGAGAAATGTTGTCGATGGGTTTTCCCCAGAACCGCCCAAGCGAAATTGGTTCATCGAGGCCGTGTTCGCCTCTTGCGAGTTCATCAAGGGGTATGCGTTCTCATTATATCCGGACCCAAATCCTTGAGATTGTAGCATTGCAGAGGGAGATCGAGGATGGCCATTCGAATGGTGCATCATATTCATGGAGCGAAGATCGGGAACAGACATTGGGGGTCTGTTTGTGTCAGGAACGCTACCATAGTCCATAGTCATTCCATCAATGCTGGAGCTAACGGCCTGCTGCGCATGGACAGGCGCTGGATGCTGATTTTGCATTCTGCCGACTCCTGCATTGCGTAAATGTGCTTGCGCCGAATCGGTCAGTGTCCTGGCAGCGTCGAAAGTCGGATCGTAAGAACCATTTACTTCATGCACAGTTTGCCCATTTGGTGATTCGATTTGGCCAGATGCACTGTCATTGATACCCCTGTCGCTGCCAGAGCTGGTAGCGTTTACCGCTACAAGGTCCTTTTTGGAGGCTTTCCCGCGTTTCTTGCGCTGCCGGGCATATTCACAGCCGAGTCCAAATTCTAGAGAACATCAGCGATACAGGAGGATGAAATGTGTAGGGCAGGGTTACCTACCAACGCAATGCGCACATGGTTGTTGCCCGTCGCATTTCGTGCGTAACTGGTTGCACTGATCGCAAGCTCGGCTAATTCTCCTGCGAACTGGATTGGATGACGAGTCCTTCCGAATGACCGAGCGCGCTTCAGCTTGGGGTTCGCGTTGCTGTTTCGCACTCTTTGAGCTATCTGATGGGCGGGTTTGTTTGGGATAAAGGTGGTGAGCTTGTGATTGTAAGGACTCGGGACCGGTGAGAGGCTTGATGTCAGGATCGGTCGAAGGATTTGACGTCGCGCCAGCTTGTCGAGCCAGCTGCAGCTGCTCGAGCGCATACTGGGAGCCCTCTGCGAGCGTGTCCAGTCCGGGCGTCTGAGACTGGGACATCCGATGGGATTGCGACCGCGCCGAGAAAGGTGAATAGGAATGGACCACGGATTGGAGGGAGCCCGTAGACATGCTTCTCCGTGGAGTGAGGAGCTACCGCGACATACAGACCAGCGGAATAGGACGACCTGAGGTCGCGTAGATCGGAACGAGCAATGGGCGAAAATCGAATCGTGTCAGAGACGGTGCGACATTGCCGAGTGGTTTCAGAGCAGGCAGTACCCCAGACCGGTGTGGAGGCGATCCGTTTTTTTTTTACCCGGACCCGAGCCCCGAGAGCTTATTCGGCACGCTTGTTCGGGAGGGCACCGAATTTTGCAGGAGAAGGCTTGCAGAAACTCAATGAGATGTTATCGAAAATTACAGGAAGGGAAAAGACCCTTGATGATGCGCGAGGGGAAAATCTGGAGAAGGCGGGGAAGCGGGCACGTGGTGAACGATGACAGTGGCCAGATTATCAAACCCGGACTATGTAGATGGGTCTTCGCTTTGATTTGCTCTTAGTCACTTCCGTCACTTGTCATTTCCTGGTGCTCGGCTCTTTCTGCTCTCGAGGCTTGCAGGCTGCAGGATCTGCGTCTCGCTTATGCCGTTAGCCCGAACTCGGCAGAGCGACATTGTGATCTATACATGAACCCATCTTCACCATACCCACGCGGACTTGCGTGAAGGACGGAAGTTATCATAAGGCTGGAATGACTTCATTGTCAAGATTTCAAAACCTCGGGTGTTTGACTTGGCCATGGGGCTTAGGAGAGATCAATTTTGGGTGTATACTGAAACAGCTTCAGCTGTGCCTATGTAACCCTGTCAGGGGTCTGCCAAAAGTCCCGATCATCAGACTGGCCCTACGAGCTTGGCTATGGATGATTTTGATCATTTGAGGGAAGTCAGCGGATGCTGGATATATCACTATTAGTATGAGTGGATACTTTGTGCTTTCAGACTACGAAAATCTGACTTGAACAATGAGGACAGACGGACGAACAGCAAAGTCCCTGTACATAGATCATTCCTAAAAGAACAGGCAAGAACCCAAAATCTGACCTGGAGTCGTCAGCCTAACCTCGATCCCGGCTGATTCCTGCATTTTGCCTAAATCCGGGTACGTGGGGCCTGGGGTAAACCTGCATCTGAGGTCTGTTCGTTCCTGGACTCGGAATGTGGGGAAACTACTTCTTAGAAAGTACTGCCATTCACGAGAGACTGAAGGATTCATTATACAGAAAACGGGATCGGGAATGGCCTGATATAGATATAAGGGTCTTTCCAGACCGGGTCAATGTGATCAGTAGATCGGGGAAATGCCCCTCACTTGATAAAAAGCGGTCATCCGATAACAACTTGCCTTCTTCAACTCTCAACATGCCAGCCGATCCGAACTCCGTCCAGGCCATTCTAGATACCATTGCTCTTCGCTACCGCGGACCAGGCGGTGCAATCGCTGTCCTCAAGGATGGCGAGGTGGTTGGACAACGGGTCTGGGGATGGGCTGACATGAACGAGCGGATTCCTCTGACGGCTCAAACTCAAATGCCCATCTGCTCCATCACAAAGCAATACGTCTGCGCCCTCCTCCTCGATCTTGAGCGCAACCCGACATCCGCAATGGCTGCCAAGGGAGACGTCCAGACGCAGTTCTCCGACGCTCTTGGTGAAATTCTGCAGCCTGAGGTTCTCAAGGACAGTGGATTGACTATCCAGAATATGGTTGACATGCAATCCGGCTTGCGTGACTACTGGGCCATGACCACTCTCTGGGGGGCTAAGCCAGAAGACGAATTTTTAGTAGAACGTGACGGACCTCCAGCGATGGATCGTACAAGATCTTTCCACTTCAAGCCCGGGACGGAATATTCATACTGCAATGTCAACTTCTACGTGGTAGCGCGAGTCATCGAGCGAGTCACCGGGGAGCCGCTTGGTAAACTGTTGAAGGAACGCGTGCTCGGCCCGGCTGGAATGGAAACTGCCTTCCTATGCGCTAATACCGCTCACCATCCTCCTCCCTGTGTGGGCTATGAGGGTAACGAAGTTAGTGGATACTGCCCGGCAGTGAATCGGATGGAATGGGCTGGAGATGCTGGGTTGGTGGCTTCTCTTGATGATATGATCGCATGGGAAAAGCACCTGGAACAGAATTTCGCAGATCCCCAAAGCTGGTATCAGACCATCTATGAACCGCAGACGTTCGCTGATGGCAATTCCGCCAAGTATCATTATGGCATGGCCCATGTTGATATTGATGGTGTGGATTCAATTGGTCATGGTGGTGCGCTTCGTGGATACCGTCTGCACCGACGCCACGCACCTCACGAGCATCTGTCAGTGGTTGTCTTGTTCAATCACGAGGCCGATGCATCGGCGGCTGTCAATGACATCTTGCGTGGTATTTTGGACAAACCCAAGAACGAGGGTACCCCTGTTGCGGCTAGCACGGACTGGGCTGGTGTTTTCCTTGACCAGGATACTCAGCTTGCCATCACTGTGAACAAGGGATCTCGGGAAGGAGATATTCTTATATCCTATGCCGGCAGCCCTGAGACAATCAGGTTGACTGATGCTACAAACGGGAAATCCAATTCTATGAAGGCGACTATTGAGGGAGATAACCTACGCATCCATCGTATTGTGGAGAATCGCAAGCTTGACGCCAAACGTCTGATCAAAGACGCATCTTCTTTCCAAATTACACGTCTTCAGGGTACATATACTTGCGCAGAGGTTCAATCTACGTTCCATTGCTCAGGAGACTCAGGAATGCTGTACGGTGCATTTGATGGATACCTCGGCCGAGGACCCGCAACTCCTCTGCGATACCTGGGCGGCGATGTCTGGGCTCTGACTTGCCCCCGCGGTCTAGATGCACCTGCTCCAGGCGACTGGACTATGGTGCTTCGGCGGGATGAAAGCGGGTCTATTGTCGGATTCAGAATTGGATGCTGGCTAGCCCGAGGGCTCGATTTTGTGAAGAAATAGAGCATATGTAGACGGGGGCGGATACCATGGGTCGAGACCAAATTTCGAAGCCGAGGGGACGAGATACGTGAAGTAGCTTATCTCTTAAAGCCATTGAAATATTCTTTCTATCGTTTGTGGGTCATCTCATCTGTAGACTTGGTGGGGAGTCCTCCCGGCTCCCATTTCCATGCACCGCTTGCTCTTGGATGCATAGACAAAGTGAAGTACAACAACAGTTGAAGGGATATCTAGCTATGACACATTAATGATGATGTATAAAATTATTAAGCGAAACAAAATGCCTTTCAAACCCCAAAGGTCCACTTCGACGACGGATGACATTGAAGGAAGATGGGGTTGTTTGGGCATTCACTCCTGCCAGTAACTCAGCAGGAAGAGCAAGCTGAGATCATTCTGCATGAGAATAATACCTGTGATTTGTTTTTGAATTTACAGATGAATTATTAAGGATTGTGTATGGTGCAAGTGATGGACAGCGAAGCCAGTTTCCTACGTGAGTTCATGACGACTGATATTCCTGTAAATTCCCATGTCCCAATTCATTGCCCATTCACGATTAGTTCGGCACTGTACCCCTCATCTGGAGATGAGGCCCTGCGAGGCTTAGTACTTCGTCGTTGGAATCTCAAGCAAAACGTGCGGAGCTCGCCGATGGGACCCTTGACGATGCAGACCACCACCACACCGCCTGTCCGACACGCCTATGGCTTAATCATCTTCATGAGAATCTCTGAAGCTATCTATTCATAATTGAGACCAATTGACCTTGGAAAGATCAGGCTTCGTGACTCCACATGGTAGATGCGCATGACAGTCGAAGTCCAAGATTTGACAATAAAACGAAAACATTATTTCCAAAACGCCCAAGAAGAATACAAACAAGCGCAATAGTAAACGTCCAAATGAAAGCTCCAATAATTGACAACGGCCCGCCGAAGTAATCTTTCAAAGAGGCACACAGAGTACAGCTCAGAATTTGCGGAGCTTGAAACGTCGCATATTTCGCCAGAGCCCAACAAAGAAAGCTTCGAAAACCATCCTCATGATCCACAAATTGCTAGGCTTCATCATGCCCCCATCCCAATGCTCTTTAATTGCTCTTCCGAATCGAGATGACTCCAAGCTCTGGGTTCTGACCAGAATCGAATCTTCTCCGTAGCGGACCTCATAGAGAACAGGCCCCGAGTTATCGATCCAAAGGGGAAGTCGTTGGTCAAGCGATATGTCTGGCCGATGCCATAGCCGATGCCGTGCACGGCCTAGTACTCCTAGGAGGACTTTCCAGGTGAGGCCGTACTCGAGTAGACCAATGACGCCTCCCGCGAACGATATCAGCTCTTCGAATGGGACGTGGAATTGCTCAGCTGCTGTGCCGACAAGATAGATGCCAGCTGCGTCGAATTGAATGCAGAACATATGGGGTGGATATTGAGGTTGGTTGAAGATGTTTTCAATCTGGAAGATCGATGTGGGTGTCGTTCAAAAATTTCTCTTTCAACGGAACAGAAATTCAACCCTGTGTCCCGCGAGACTCGTCTCGGATATCTGATACGTTAAGAATGACTTTCGATAGAGACCTCAATGGAGTCGGCAGCTTACCAAGAACAACAAATGAAGTATAAAAAACCATGGTGGAATCAGGAGAATCGAAGACCGAAGAAGGGGATGAAACAAGCCAGGACTATACGTACTTAAAGTTGCAGATGGCAGAAGTGGATACACCCTAGAATGCGCCGAAGAATCCTGTCACTCCTCAGCCACACGCCGTGCACGATGATCCGAACTCAAAATGCGCGAATTGAGGTCCTTGGCACTACCGATCATCCATTTAGAGCCTAATCGTGGCCCACCCGGGCAATCGTCGGCGAAACCTTTTCTGATATTGGGCATTCGTTGGGCATTCGAGCACTCCCATAGGCAGCTATTTTACGGAGATAGGGGCTGATTATGCAAGATGCATCGTCATGCAAGTTTATTTGCACTGTCGGAAATCCGTCGATGCACTGTGACTCGACTGATTCGCGAACAGAGATCGACGAAGAACTATAGATCGAGGAATCGACACGCTGGTTGTATCCCGAAAATTGTACAGGATCGAGGCTGTATTATCAGGTTGATGCCTAAAGGACATTGCAAGGATTGTGTCTTGCCACGAAAGAATTTTTAATTTTTAATTTCTAGAAAGCACGTGCGTAGAACGGGGCACCAAAGTCTCAAGAATTGGGTAATTGAGTGTCATGAGGGTGTATGCATGTATGGTAGATGAAGTGTACAGTGGCAAAATCTCCATAGCCTGCCTAGAAGACAGGCGGAGACGCTGTAGTTATGTAGTGAGTCGTACCGAAAGCGTTGATAAGTAGACCCATCCTAAATTCATGCAAATGTACAGGTCATGATGCCCGGAGGTAGAGTGCACACCGAGATTTAGTCTCTCGCCACCGTCGTAGTCACAACGCCGTAAAAACCAAAACGCCTCACAAGACCCGGAGGAAAATGACAGGGGTTGGTGATATAACAAAGTACGCAGACAAGATCTGATTCATGATTCTCTTGTCATGTGAAATAATGTGAATATGGTACCAAGGCAAAGGCCTCGCGTCATAGATAATTTCCAGTGCAAAGCTGTCGCGCTTGCTTCTTCGCAGTGACCGTTGGTTGAACGATAAGATGAGGACAAGGGCCAATTGGATCATCCGCGAGGCTGAATGCGCCAAAGGAGAATTGAAAGGAATTTGCACCTAGCATTGAAGTTCAAGAAGCGTGAGAGGGGGAGTGTGAGAAGGCCCTCGGGAATTGGGCCGCTGGCAAGTAGGTCTTTCAACCACGGCGAGCATGGCTAACTGCTGAACAATGATTTATCGAGGCTCGGTCCAGTCCTGCATCTTGACATTGACTCCAGGCGGGTGCTCATTAATTTGTTGTAGGTTTCCATTTCTGATAATGGAGGGAGAGGGCTGAGGAGGGCCGGTTCCCGATCGGCGTCTTCGCTCCCGCTCCAGGGGACCAGGAAGTTCTGTGCTAGGGGTGCTGCGGTGAAGGAACTTTTGATTGATGCCGCTCAGCCAGTTTCCATCTTCCTCATCACCAAGCCAGTAACTGTGGCCAATGCTAATCATGATACGGCCAAGCTTGCCCTTCCAGCCTTGTCCGTCTGGACTGTACGCGGTGAACGGCTCACGGTCGATGTCCGCCACGCTTGCGATCGACACGTTGCGACTGTGAGTGGGAAGCTGGGTGTGTCGGGGAACGGCAACCCAGAGGCGAAGAGTTTGACGGGCGAAAGCAAGCATCACCAGGACGAAATAGACACGCACTGCCCATAACAAAGAGATGAAGACGATGCTCTGGAAGCTTTCAGGCTGGTAAACCGCATTGCTGAGATTGCCAGTGCTGCGAGGAGGGTGCGCAATGAATTTGTTGCCATCTTGTGTGTTCTGAATCTCGACGTAGGCCGCATCGTACTTGGGGCTGGTGAATCCGGCGGTCTGGGCGATGGTCTCAGCCCCGGGGGCGTTGGCACTATCGTAGTTCTGCGACACGACAAGGAACCAGGTCACACCAAAGGCGGCGGTGTAGGCCGCGTTGATCAAACTGTCGAACAAATATAGATAGGCGAGGGCGAGACACTCCAATGGGGACTGTTTGCGAATGTGCGGGAAGAGCAGAGCGGCGAGGGCAAGAGCAACGAGGGAGTAGAGGTACATGGACAGTTGAACTGGGGAGAGATGATAGCCGGTCAACAGAGCGAGGAGGCCATAGAGACCACTGATCTTATTAAGTAGCAGCGACAGTGTAATCAACGACGCGCCTGTCTCCAGGCTCATCACGTAGAGAAAGGTCTGCAACGTCACCAGGCGGTTAGCGGATGGGGCGGATCAAAGGGGAACAAAGGGGAGGCTCACCTCTGGCCGCGGAAAGCGGAAGAAGCGAGAAAAGGACCCCATCTTGATAGAGAATATCAAGAATGAAGAATAGATGACGATGCTGATGAAGGGTGAGAACGAAAAGAGAGGTCAAGTACAGCGGCGCACACGAACCAGGGGCGTCGTTTCCTAGCGGATCCGTGCAGATCTCTTACCGAATCGGCTCTGCATTACTTTTATGCGTGGCGTCCTTGACTTTTTCGTATATTTTTCTTCATTTGATACTACCCTAGCCTGCTTCGTCTGCCTTGCTTCTCTAGGACTTAATGTCTCCCCATAATGATGTCTCCGTCGCGGGCTTCCGGATCGGCCGCATCCGCCATACCTGCACTTCCAGTTCTAGCGTCTGTTAATGCACCACGCAGGGTCTTCTACAAAATTTAATTGAGCTTCGCAAGCCTATTTGATACAGAGGAGTTCAATGCCTGTCTTTTTCAAAAGATTCGGCCAATATATCATCCAATACCAGGCCTATTCGATCCATCGATGCTATCGTAATGGCTAAATCTGTGGTACACTGCCTGGCAGCATAAAAATAGCCTTTCAAATTCACAAGCTGCTTTGTTCCCAAGAACTTCGGTAATATGTATGACAACAAGTTGCGCGCGGAGACAGGGGGAGAAGTTCATTCACGGGGAAATGATCATTGGACAGAGGGAGGGATTCCGGAGGGCCCCACAACCTCAAATCATGGAGAGCAACATCAGCAGTGATATCGGCAAGAGAGCGGAAATTTGGCTCAAGGCTTGGAGGGACCAGAGCGCACAGATGATGTTTCAATGTTGTATCGTGAAACTTTACTGGGGCGCAATCAAGATCATCAATTTCTGAAACTATGGCAATTTGAAGGTAGATTCGAGACGGCAAAGTAGCTTGTCCGCTGCCTACCAGAATTTGGCCAATGTTCCCGGGTCTTTCGATGACTTGTGTCGGGGGTTTATTGAAAAGCTAATGACTTGAATTCTCATAAAGTTGATATGAGCCTTGCAGAGCCTCCAAAAGATCAATGCTGAGCTCCAGATTGTGGAGCATCTTGAGGTATGAACATTTCTGGAACGTGGCTTTGCGTCTCCACATGGCGTATCCAACCTACTTCAAGGTCTGTGGAAGAAGAAAAATTCGCCTCACGTGTTACGCATTGGCATCAGTCATGTTTGGTGGTGACAGAACTTGGTTGGATTCTGTGTGTCTTACAAGGAAAAGAAGAAGCATCAAACATGGAAACACCATACACATATGTGTTATGCGAAACCTGATATTTCCGTCTGCCTGACCGCGATAAATTCAATGCTCATGTCACACCAGCATACCAGTAGACAAGCACACAGGCACACAAGCACGCGCAGATGAACTCAGCTAACATACTTGACCATTGCGCGGTCGTCCTTTCTGGAATAGTGTCACATTCCAAGATTCGGCTCGGGGCCAAGATTAATAAGCGGCGCTCGTACTGTAAATCATCGGAGCCAAATGATGACATCAGAACAAGGTTCTCGAGGAATATTTTACCACTAGTCCGTTGCAAGACCCACATTCTAGGATCATCTCGATTTCGAGGGGCGAATGTAGCTGCAAGCTCTAGTTACTTTTTTCGTTCACCACCCCCCGCGGTCTGCAATTAAAGGGATTTGGCGTCAATTTTATAAAACATATTTCCAAGCATCAATGTCTGCTTGTTAGATTGAGGAAGTCTTGCTCCAGTCATTCTCTCGTGGTCAATCGGCAATTGCGATCATAGTAGTAGCCGTCCAATGGTGGGTCAGCACGGTTAGGACGGAATCTATTCGACTTTAGCGCCGTTTTTTATTTAAAAGCCCATCGCCTATGGAAAGCGAGAGCATCTTTTGATACAGGGGGATCAGGCAACTACTTTGAAAATCTTTGTTCGCCGCCCAAGTTGAATTTTTTGATGCCGCAAGCGTCTGCGGCCCCTAACCAAGCTCGACCCTTCCCGTCGCCTCGATCACGATGAGTATCAACAAAACCGACGAGAATCTTGAGCGGGCGGAGATTGATGCCCGAGTGGAGTCTTCCCAGTATCATGAAAAGCCTCACGCAGAGTCTGAACGACCGAGGACCTCAGAGACCTCCTCAACGGGCTCAAGCAGCTCCATCGACTATGATCCCCAGTTTCGCAGACTGCAGTCGCGCAATACAGAGGTCGATCTGGAGCGCCAACGAACGAACTTGTCCCAGGCACTGAGTCGCATTGAAACTCAACGCCTCCAACATTCTCTGACTGTCGGCGAGAGCGTGAAATCGCGACAATCCAAGCTTCCCCTCCCGGCATTCGGCGCTGGCAAACCTTATCCCCCGCCGTTGCCAAACCGCGAGGACTACGTTGTTGAATTCGACGGGCCAGATGATCCTCTATACCCTCAGAACTGGCCTTTAAAGACAAAGTAGGTCACCTAATTTGCTCACACAATACAATAACCTTTTCAGCGCTAACTCCATGACAGAATTTATATCAGCGCTATGCTCGCATTCACAAGCATCTGCTCGACCTTTGATTCTGCTATATTCAGCGCCTCTTCAAAAAATGTATCTTCGTATTTCGGCGTCGGTCTCGAAGTCTCCGTTCTATCCAGCACCCTGTACATCGTCGGTTACGCTTCAGGGCCCCTACTCTGGGCGCCACTTTCCGAGCTCAAGGGTCGTCGCCCCGGTATCATCATTGCTATGCTGGGCTTCGGTATTTTCAACACGGCAGTCGCAGTATCAAAAGATATCCAGACACTCATGATTTGTCGCTTTTTCTGCGGTATCTTTGGAAGTTCGCCCCTAGCGGTCGTCGCTGCTGTGTTCTCCGACATTTACAACAACCGTACCCGTGGTATTGCGATCGCTTGTTTCTCTGGCACTGTGTTCTTGGGTCCTCTGGTCGCACCTTTCATTGGAGGTTTCATCAACATGTCCTATCTGGGTTGGCGATGGACAGCCTATATCCCTGCATTCATGGGATATGCGGCTTTCGTGTTGAACCTCTTTTTCCTGAAGGAATCCTATCCGCCTGTGGTGCTGATTGATAAAGCTGCAGAGCTACGCCGTCGAACAAAGAACTGGGGAATCCACGCCAAGCAGGAGGAAATTGAGGTGGACTTCAAGGAGTTAATGATCAACAATTTCTCGCGCCCGCTCCGCTTGCTCTTTGGCGAGCCACTGATCCTGGCCGTCACGATCTATCTCAGTTTCATCTACGGTCTTCTTTACTGTTTCCTGACAGCCTATACCGTTGTCTTCCAAGGTGTGTATGGCTTCAATGCCGGTGTTAGTGGACTCCCCTTGTTCGGCATGGTCGTTGGCCTGCTCATCGCTGCATCATACATTATTATTTCCAGCAAATCGTATAACAAAAAGCTTGATGCGAACGGCGGTGTGCCTGTTCCCGAGTGGCGCTGTCCCCCCGTGATCCTTGGTGGTGGCCTCTTTGCTGCTGGACTGTTCTGGTTCGGATGGACTGGATTCTCAGGCACTGTCCACTGGATCGTGCCAACCTTGAGTGGTTTGTTCACTGGATTCGGTCTTCTGATCATTTTCATCCAACTTTTCAATTACTTGATTGATACCTATCTCATGTTGTAAGTGTCTTTGAAACGCCTGGCTACCATTCACCGTCCTCTAACATTGTCAATAGTGCCGCATCTGCCATCGCCGCCAACACCTTCTGTCGTTCAATGGTCGCAGCCAGTTTCCCTCTATTCTCACGCCAAATGTTTGAGAACATGGGCATCCAATGGGCTTCCACTCTACTTGGTTGTGTTGCCGCTTGCCTGGTTCCTATTCCGATTGCATTCTATTTCTATGGCAGGAGACTTAGAATGAAGAGCAAGTTCGCTCCCTTCTTCGAACCTGCCGCGGAAGCATTTGCGCCCGAAGAAGAGACTGGCGAGGAAACAGAAGTTGCTGAGGCTTCCTAGTTTCCAAGACTCTTACAAAACAGTATTCCCCCCTGACCTGTACAGTGGTCATAAAATAATCTCTCAATATTAATTGTTCCAATGAAATGATGAGCAGCCACAAGCAATTCTGAGGGCAGCATCCTTGAAAACAAAAGTCCAGCCAAGACGGCACAGTTCAGCCCAGTAGACCGCGATGAAAAACTTGATCATTTGCTATTGTGTAACTACGCATGCACCCAGTCTTTCTGATCATCTCAATCATCTCGGTCTTGTGTATTGGAGTGGAGTAGGTGAGATGACGAAGAAATCGATTCTGCAATACCCCATGCCCTGAGCGTGCACTTTCACAAGAAATCGGGGGCTTAGTTCTGAGTCTGAGAAAGAGAGGTATGACAAATGTTTCTTCGCAGCTTTTGCCGACATCCTGTAGTTCGTTCGAGAAGACATTCTAGATGGACCTAAATATTTCATTCAATGGAAGCTTCTCTAAATTTTACTCTACTACTTTCGAGTAATATTCAAGAACCAGACTTTCATGAACGCCATGTCAGCCTCCTTAGCCACGTCGTAGAACTTCTGGGTGGAAAGCCTGTTTACATAGGACAGCTGCCTTCAGGCCCAAAGTCAATAGGACTTGTACAAAGGTGGATCTATAATCAATGTGCCAATTGGAGAGCAAAAGTGTTCATGAAGATGCCATAATGTACAGCTTCATCGATAAAGTCATATGCGAGATGTCAGCCTTTGGGCCATTTGGGTCACGAAGGCCTCCGGATGAGTCAAAAAGCAACCTCCAGGTGGATCATGGAAACAAGATATAATGCGGATAGAACAATAATCAGAACGCCCACCATCCAAGCAACAACTCGCAAACGTGGACGCAACCGCATATAAGCCTGAAAGATCTAACCTCACGCTATTCACCCGACGAGCAATGGGAAAGGAAACATGTACATCTGTAATAAAAATCGGCGCATATCATGGACAGACTCGACGATAGCAATCGGTCAGAGGTGATTAAACGAAACAGAGTAAGGTGGGGTGTGGTGTCTAGCAAGCACAGCCATCGTTGTTGGTGGTTTCCTTCGGGTGGATGTTCACATCGATCACTGCGAGGTAGTTAGTATCTGCAGTAGAGCGCCTCGGCGCCTCCAATGCGCGGTGACGTACTTGTGCTTTCCCCTTGCTTGGCCTCACCCTCCATTCCTGGCAAGGCCTGCGCAATCCTCCGGAAAAGTTGCTTAACGTTGTGCCCGACCTTGGCACTAGTCTCAATGAACATCAAATTATTCTTCTTCGCCTCTTCCTCACCTTGTGCTGTTGTGACTTCGCGCTTGTCATTCAAATCGGTTTTGTTACCCACCAGCACAATAATCACATCGTTACCGCGCTCTCCACGCACATCATCAATCCATTTCCGAGTGTTCTGGAAGGACTTGGCGTTCGAAATATCGTAGACAACAACGGCGACACTCGAGTCTCGAATATAGGAAGGGATAAGGGAGCGGAATCGTTCTTGTCCGGCGGTATCCCAGAGCTGAAGGCGCACGGTGCGGTCTTCAAGGTACATCGTCTGAGGAGAACAGGGTTAGCTTGAGCTGCTGGAAACAATGCAACGTAAATTCGCTTCAATGACTCTGGAGTAAAAGTACCTTGGACAGAAAGTCGATGCCGATCGTAGCCTGGTATGTGTTGTCGAACGAATCGTACATAAACCGGGTGATCAAAGAGGTTTTTCCAACTATAACAATCATCAGAATCCAGTATTCCCCACACGTTCGTGCCATCCCGGTAATGGTAGGCGTGGCGCGAAGGTCGAAATGACCATACCGCTTTGTTCACCCAAGAACACCAACCTATGTCTCGTGTTAGTGCGATAATATCAAAGAGCTTGATGTTAGTTGTGCAACTCACTTGAATTTCTTCAAAGGGTTCGAATAAGACCCTACCCCAGAGCTGGAGGCCATGATGTCGGAGATATGAGAGAGGGGAGGATTCAGGGGGTCAAAAAATCAACGCGCAGCGGGACCAAGGGCACTCCTGTCAATAAAGACACAGAGGATGGGTATGCAATGGCAAAAAAAACACAGCCAAAGCAACAGTGTGTCCGTCAACCCTCTTGTTAGTGAAAGCGTGGATCTGGGGAAACACGGCGAGTGTCGTCCACCGCCTCGGAGCAGTTAATCCGGTCCGGCCAGCGAGTCCCAATCCTCCTCCACCTCATAGCTTCAGCTACCTTATCGGGTTTCCTCCACGTCAACCCTTTACATTCCTTCATCTTCAGGCTGAGGTCGCCATGGCTCTCCGGTACCTCTTTGGTCTCTCAACGACCGCCCTCCTCGTGGTTGGGTTGTGTACGTGTCGAACCCCCCTACGATCCCGGTCTCAGTCCCGAGTCCATAGCTGACTCCCTTTCCAGATATGCTCTTCCAGGGGGAAGGTGAAGCCTTCAATGTATGATCGGCCTTCAATGCAGCTAGTGATGCTGGCTGCGAGCCTTACTGACCCGACACTTTTTAGGTTGGCCGCTTTCTCGAAGAGGTGTCCCCTTACGCCTGGGCGAACATCGGTATCGCGATGTGTATTGGATGTTCTGTGGTCGGAGCTGCATGGTATGATCATGCTTCATGATTGATCAATTTTTGTCTTTGCTGACCTCCGGGTTTATCGCAGGGGTATCTTCCTCACTGGTTCCTCGATCGTCGGCGGCGGTGTCCGCGCTCCCCAAATTCGCACTAAGAATTTGATTTCCATCATTTTCTGCGAAGTCGTTGCTATCTACGGCGTCATCATGGCGATTATTTTCTCCTCAAAGCTCACCCCCGTCCCCGAAGCCGAGATCTTCACTAAGAGCAACTTCTACACTGGATATGCGCTGTTCTGGGGAGGAATTACCGTCGGGTTCTGCAATTTGATCTGCGGTATCTCTGTTGGTATCAACGGCAGTGGTGCTGCTCTTGCGGATGCTGCTGATGGTAGCCTGTAAGTCATCATCTGCGCCGTGTTGCATGGCAGTATAGTATTGTCAATTTCGGAGACAGATGACTAACATTGACCGTAGGTTCGTCAAGATTCTCGTTATCGAGATTTTCAGTTCAGTCCTGGGATTGTTCGGTCTGATTATCGGCCTTTTGGTTGGTGGTAAGGCCCTGGACATGGGTGCGGCTTAATGTCGAATTGTTCCCCCGCCGCTAGACGGCTACGATTGCCCGAATGGGCCATCACCAAGGGTAATGACTAGCCCCGGCACGATTCTCGGGCAACTTGCTCTTTTTATTTTCCGTCAAAACTTTCGTGTTTTACATGTATACACAGCATTAGGGCGTCTGGATTTGATAACGTAGAGAGCACCGCTGAATTGCATCAGCGTGGAGATCACATGTGTGTACAGTAATGAGTTACAAATGAAGGCTTGACCTGTACCGAACTTTTATATCGACATCATCTGGATTTCGTTTCCCATTTACCGTATGCTCATCCGTCAAGACCCGAGACCAACCCCGAGACAGAGACAGAGACAGAGACGTAGCACGGACCGCTCTCGAGAGGTTACAGAAAATCCACTTGGGCGATACCCCGGACCCAGACGATAAAAGAACCGCCTTTTCCCCCACTTTTCTGCTTCCAACCACCCTCCATCATGGACCAACTTAAGGCAGCCATTCTGATCGTCTCCGACACAGCCTCTCAGGACCCCACGTCCGACAAGACGGCCTCTGCTCTGACACCCATCTTGACCGCCGAGGGGAAGTGGGAATCCCCCGCTATCAAGATCGTCCCCGACAATGTGTTCCAGATCCAACAGGCGGTTTGCGACTGGACCGATGGACCCAATTGGTACAATCTAATTCTACTCAGCGGAGGGACCGGCTTCGCAGTCAGAGATAACACCCCCGAGGTAAGAATCGCTTAGTCCAATAATGCATCGTCCCCTCTGATGACATCACGCAGGCTGTCTCTCCCCTGATCCATCGACATGCCCCGGGCCTTGTGTGAGTATACCGTCTCGGCGTCGGGTGCTCGTGCGCTAACACAGACTAAATCGCCCAGACATGGTATGATCGCCGCTTCATTGAAAGTAACTCCATGTGAGATGACATCACCCGTTGTTTGTATTCGACTATTTACATCCCGCTGACCCCCGTTTATCTAGTTGCTATGATGTCCAGACCAGTTGCTGGTGTACGTGACAAGTCTTTAATTATCACTTTACCTGGCTCTCCGAAAGGAGCTGTGGAAAATCTTGAAGCTGTTGTGAAGCTTCTACCACACGCCTGTCTCCAATCCGCCGGAGCTAACTCTCGAAACATGCATGCTGCCGGTGTAAAGTCTTTGGAGGCCGAAGCTGGCTTCTCATCTGGCTCATCTGTCACCCAAGTTCAACACAATCACCATCATCACCATCATGGCCATGGCCACGGCCACGGCCATAGCCATGGTCATTTGGTTGTCAAGGCACACACTGCTCCTCGGTCTAATGACCCGTCAGCTGGTCCTGGCCGCCGTTATCGTTCTTCACCGTACCCAATGCTGTCGGTGGAGAAGGCGCTCTGTGAAATCAGCGAGCACACGCCCGAGCCAATTGTCATTGAATCTCCTGTGAACACATCCATTGTGGGCTCAGTTGTCGCCGAAGACGTTTACGCCGCTGAAGCGGTGCCGGCATACCGTGCCAGTATCGTTGACGGCTACGCCATTATTGCCTCCAAAGGTGTACCCACAAATGGTACTTTCCCCGTAGCATCAATCACTCATGCCAACGTCGGTGGTGTTTTGGAGCCCCTTCAAGCAGGGACTGTCGCTAGAATCACCACCGGCGCGCCTCTCCCTCCCAATGCGAATGCTGTAGTCATGGTCGAAGACACCGAGCTGGCCACCACCACCCCCGACGGCACCGAAGAAGCAACTATCCACATCCTCGCCGAGGACATTGTTCCTGGCGAGAACGTCCGCGAGCCCGGCAGCGACGTTGCCCTTGGGTCAAAAATTCTTTCGCGCGGAGACATCATTTCTCCCGTCGGCGGCGAGGTCGGCTTGCTTGCTGCTACTGGCACGCAGACGGTCAAGGTATTCAAAAAGCCCACCGTAGGCGTCTTGAGCACTGGAGACGAACTTGTGGAGCATAACGATCCACGCCCTCTCACTGGCGGGCAGATCCGGGACTCCAACCGACCGTCGCTGATCTCATGCCTTCAATCATGGGGATTCTCTACTGTCGATCTTGGCATTGCGCGCGATACACCCGCCGGTGAATTAGAACATGCTTTACGCGACTCACTGCGCGGCGTTGGCCGTGCCTCCTCGAGTGTCGACGTGATCGTCACCACTGGTGGTGTATCAATGGGTGAGCTAGATCTCCTCAAACCAACCATCGAACGATCCTTGGGCGGCACCATTCACTTCGGCCGTGTCTCTATGAAGCCCGGAAAGCCCACTACTTTTGCTACTGTCCCCTTCAAGGCGGCTACTAGTGAATCGAGAACCATCACCCAGCAAGAACGGCAGTCAAAACTCATCTTCTCTCTACCGGGAAACCCCGCCTCTGCTCTGGTCACCCTCAACCTATTTGTCCTTCCCTCGCTGCATAAGCTCTCCGGTCTTGGCCAAAGCTCGCAGGCCCTGCCCACTAAGCCCTGGATGGCGCCGCAACTCGGTCTGCCTCGTGTTGCTGTCGTCCTGACGCACCACTTCCCTCTCGATCCCAAGCGCACCGAGTACCACCGTGCCGTGGTGACAGCTTCCCGCTCCGATGGCCGTCTGTATGCCACCAGCACCGGTATCGAGGGTACGGGACAACGAAGCTCCCGCGTGGGGAGCCTTGCCGCCGCGAACGCCCTAGTCATCCTGCGCCCTGGCCGTGGCGTGGGTATCAAGGGCGAGATCATGGAGGCGTTGATGATGGGACCTGTTCATGCATCCGACACCCGCATCATTTGCTAAGAAATTTATAACGTTATGCCTTAAACCACGGGGACTGGATTTCCCGGACTACTCTGATTCTTTGGACATTTTTTTTTGTTTCTCTCTTCTTTACTTTTTGGTGTTCTTTTTTCGGGATTGTCATCTGTTCGATCTATCCAGATACAAGGTCTTAGAATGCCAGAACAGATTCATGAGCCAATGAGATTATGATTCAATCTTATTTTCATGCTATTCTAGATATTCTAGATATTCTAGATATTCTAGATATTCTAGATATTCTAGATATTCTAGATATTCTAGATATTACGAGTTTAAAATCCCTAGCTACGGCACTAGTGACCTTTGGTCAGAGACCATGTAACCTTTCGGAGAGTATCGGAAAGGTATTATGGGTCAAATAACCGTTAGCAAACGCCACTATCCTCGCACATCGATCGGGTCTCTAACGGACCCCAGAAAATGTCCATGGGATAATTAATGTCTCTTTCGTACGCTTCTGTGGTGATTATATGGAGGAGATGAACAGTGCCATTATAGAATGATGGCTGTCTTTGCCTCAATATCATCGCGGGGCCACTCTGTACCGGGCCGATTTGTGTTCGGTCCAGCTGTGAGACACGATTATGATGGTATTGTCAGTCACTTCTCTACTATCTCTCATCCGCGATGAGGCGCTTTTTCTTGTAATCTGTCAATACACATGGGAATATG
Organism: Penicillium sp. IBT 18751x; assembly: GCA_028828935.1. Classification (NCBI taxonomy): domain Eukaryota; kingdom Fungi; phylum Ascomycota; class Eurotiomycetes; order Eurotiales; family Aspergillaceae; genus Penicillium; species Penicillium sp. IBT 18751x. The sequence continues at coordinate 771,475 of JAQJZS010000010.1, read as the reverse complement.
TCCGAATGTACCTTGCCTTTGTAAGTGTGTGATACAGATAATCACTGTTGCTCAGATACAACAGCAATCTACTCGCATGGCTTGATTCTGTGTATGCGAGGAATAAGACATCTCTCAAAAGATCTCAGGAATCAATACCAACCTTGGGGAAGTCCTATGTTTGACCTTTGTAGTCCCTACATGCTGATTGCAAAATAATGTCCAAGTAACAGGCTGCCAAGAACATTGTACTCAAGAAGCATCAAAAGTCGGGGTATATCGCTTGATCTCAGATGGCTTTTTTTTTCTCAAAGAATAGTCGGCGGCCTAGTCGAATGACATAGGCTCGGAAGTCTGGAGAGCCCCTCTCGCAATAGAAGGAGCTCAGCAAAGTTGAAGTTACAGATCTGCCTTGTCTTGTTTCTTATTTCCTTTTATTCTTTAAGAAATTCTCTTTAAATGAACAAAGAGAAGATCAAAATCTTGAAATATTCGACTCTGTTGCTTAGATGGTGTGGTTAGACACTCACGAGTCCCACTCGCAATATCTCCGCGACCCAATTCCAAAAGCCCATGAACGCCACAAAAAGGCTTCTGGAATCCCTATCGAACAATTCATTTCTAGATGCATCAGTCCAAACCCCTCACTTGAAAATTGCACCGTTGAAACCCCCAAAAAAAACATGTACTGTAGATCTGTTCCACCGAACCGCGGTCGGCCATGTTTCGGGAAAACGCCATGCAACCCAGCTTCATCTCCTACGGTCAAATCAGCGAAAGCCCCGCCGACCCCCACAAAACCACACGTCAAGACATAATCGTCCACACCGACTGTCTCACTCTCAACGACAATTCAAAAAGGCCCCCAACCCGGATTCTTTAAAAAAAAAATGAGACACTGGGCCCCGATTTTTTGCCAATAGTTCACACAACGGTTCGGTTAGCGTGCCAAAGAACCATCAAAACAATAAAGAAAATGGACTCGAGACGGGAAAGAACTCTCCGCCCCGAAAAAAGACCAGTCTAGGCTACAAGCTTTGACTCCCATCTAAACAACCCTCGTTCGTGGGTCCTAAGAGGGCAGAGGTTGTCGTTGCGTACGAGACTGTCCCACTCCGGTCCATTCCCAAGGTCCGGGGTCCACCGGTACCTGACAATAACACACTGGCTGATGAAATTTCCCGGGCCAGCGCAGGTCTAGCCTGGTCGGGTTTCAGATCATCCAGGTTCCAGCGTTGAACTGTTGATGGGAATTATTCAGGGCCGGGTTGGTCGTGTGTAGCGTAAGGTGTAAGTCGAGGTGTACAGTGTACAGTGCACAGGTGTATTGTGAGTGTTGTGCATCTCTATCTGTACCCGATAGATTCAGACCGGCGGATCCTGCAAATTGCAATTTTGGGGGAATTACTACCTCGGCTCGATGAATGCAAATGCTCGTGTCTGTTCTGCTCATCCGCGACCATGAAATTGAATGGCAGGAAAATAGAAAAAAGGAACAAAAGATAGGAAAGAAAAGAAAAGAATAGAAAAGCCCCAGTTGACTTGTTGATCAATACGCCCGTCACGCCTCTATACATGTATCATTTCAAAGAACCATTTCGGGCAAAAGAAGAGATTGAATGAACGTAAGTCACTTTCCCTCGGAGTCCTATGTCCCCCCCCGAGGAGAATAATAAAATCACATCTTCATCGCGAATGAGGGGCATCTCCTGCGTCCGGCGCGATCAAGTCCCCTTGCCAACCCAACCAGTCAAGAAGCGGAAACCAGTGCGTATCCCATCCTCCCCTCATCCCTCCTTTGTTTTTTGTCTTTCTTGAATTCTAGTTCCGAAAGTAGTCCCTATCGGATTCTCATACACCGCATGGAACGTGAATCTGAATCCCGCTGGTAAAAAAATAAAATATCCGTCGTAAGTGTCCGTAATCGTGTCATTCGTGCCTCGGCAAGGAGGAGAGGAGGGTTTGCTGTCAGCCTTGAAAACCCACCCCAAGACTAGGAGTTTCGGCGCGGCTGCACGAGGATACTACTAATGCGCTTCCATCGCTGCGTGGGAGAAACGGAATTTGTGCGCGCCAGTGGTTTTTCCAGGGCCTTGGAGGATTGTGTGGAGGAGCGAGGACGACTGATGGTTGCCTCGTGGTCGGCGAGGACGTCTTCAAGGCGGACGTCCGAGTCGGACATGCGCATTGGACTATCCTTGGGATCAAGGATCTCGATGAACTTGGAGGGGGTATCGCGCATTGTGGAAAAGAAAATTTGTCCAAGCGAGAGTGAATAGTGAAAGAGCCCAGGTGATTGTATAGATCGGCGATGCACACGATAAATGTTGCCAGTAAGCGCGACACCTGGGCGCGTTTCACCTTGGGGAAAGACAGAGTAATGGGGAAAGGTCCAAAGGAGCCTGGGCAGAGGGTCTTTTTGAATCACAAATTAAAAAGGAACCACCGGTGCGACTGGCTTGCGAAATGGAAAAGAGATGCAAAATGTGGAACCGGAAGATGAAGATCAGGGGACTTGAGAAGCCACTAAGAATTCACGGAGAAATTGAGATTTGGCCAGGGGTTTTTTTCTCGTACAACGGGGTTCAACCTGGAGCGGTATTTCCTGGCTGTTCTATAGCTCACTGTGATATATGCAGAGCGCCATGCTGATACGAGGCCTGTTTCCCTTACACATACACATACACTCTCTTTCTCTCTCTGTCTCTCCCTCTCTTCCCCATAAAACACTAAACCCAGCCCTCTCAAGTGACCTGATGGATGTGGCCCACGTAAACAAAAATGGGACACGATCGGCAGCGGCGTACCACTCAGATGGGGTGGTGGCGTCCGGCGTCTGGCCACTGACCGTTGTGGATGCCACTGTCACGGTCGAATAGTTCGTGAGATCACAGTTGAGGGAGGTGCCACTTGCGCAGTTCTCGTGAGGGTCCTTCTTGTGCCCCGAGCACATTCCTTAGTTTCGTCAAGACACAGCCCTAAAAGGCCCTTTTGCAGCCGAAAAAAAACAACCAGGGCTCCGGATGACGTCGGGGGCTACTCGGGTGCGAGAACCGTCCCTCAACTACAGAATTCCATTTTCAGGTACATTGTGGACAACTGCTCTTCTCGGGTGATCATCATTTGGAGAACATAAGAAAAAAGATTTCTATAAAAAGAAAATGTCCTCCCTGCATATCCCGGTGAGGGGAACTTTTCCCATTTCACCCCATTTCACCACTGATCCAATGTCGTGGTGATAATCTCCAGTCCCCTCATTCGGCAAATTCGCAACTCTTGCCCCAGGGCCTACGTAGCCAATTTTGCCCCCCTTCAACGTTCGGCCACCGCTGATGTCAAGCGATACCGGCGCCGGCTTCACCGGCTCCTGCATGATCGAAAGGAATGACATGCCGGCCTCGAGGTGGATACACCCCCCTCATCACCTATGTCACTCTGTCCCTACGTAGGTTACTGAATATTGGAGCCCTGCTATCAGCCTAGTTTCCCGATCACCACCCGCCACACCGTGTAGTACATCAACAGTGCTCCATTCCCATCCCCCCACTCGCCTGGACCAGCCCAGAGCTAGCCAGCCAGCTACGAACGAGATGAAAACTGCGTCACTTCATCTTAGTGCCGCTGACGCAGCTCAATAATAGACTAATGGACTATTACAGCTGACACCACACCCAGCCACAAGTGACGTCTGCATCTACCAAGCACATACGATGAAAGAGAGGTGGTATCTGAATCGATTGGATTTGGCCAGTAGCCATGCAAGAAGATCGCACTCGAACCATCATAAAAACGCCTGAAGAACTAGCACCCATCGACAAAAAAAAAGAAATCAAAGATCCCCATCCGAATATTTTGATAGATCCCTTCAACCCGCACTCTATGTGCATCACCGGATATCAAATTACCCAGGATCAGTTATCAGTATCAACCGACCATGGACCAGCGCCCCCCAAGCTCCGCATCAGCCATAGGAACGTAATCCGTGACCGTGTCCATGCCTGTACCTGTGTCTGGCAGGCTCGACAACCTCTCGATACTTTATTGTAACCCAACATCCTTCATTTCAACCGTGCTAGCATCGCCCATCCAGAGGATGTTGTTACACCTGCGTTGTCCCTGTTAGCTTTCAATTCCACTTCCATTTCCACTGCCGATTCCAGCCGTAATTTTCACTAGGTCTGGGGGAGGGGACGCTACAACGTACCGAATCAACACAAGACCCAAAGATCCAGTGTGCTTTCCATCGAGATACTCCTCGGTATCACGCAGCAAGACGTTCATGTACGAGTCGATGCTTTCCAGGGTACCCTTGTACTCAGTCTGACCCCACTTCAGGCGGATAACGAGCTCGGTGCCGACTCTGTATTTCCTATCAGTACTTATCCATAATTACACCTCAAATGGTAACGACTGAGCGGGTTTCGGGTTTGCGCTCGTGTTTTATGGGGGTGGGATGGGAGAGGGTCCGGTGTCACGTACCTAGCCTGGAGGAAGGGGCGGGGGTTAAGAGGTTGGAACTGTGGTATAGCTCGTTAGTGCTTTGTTCTGCGATGAGGATAGAGAGCCCGGTGAGCGGGACTTGGTCTCGTGCCGGCTTGAGCTCGGTTGGGGAGACGTACGCTCATTGTGGTGGATAGGGGCGGCGGGGTGGTGCCGTGTTTGCTTCCAAGAGGACGGCGAGTGAGACTTTTGTAAAGAGCTGGGCGGTGGAGCTTCTTCAGGGCGAATTGTGATGGATGCGTGTGCTTGAAGGTCTTGGGGTTGGGGTTGAGCGTCGCGAAAATGTGAGCTGGTCGGGATGCGGTGTGGGGCCAATTAGCGGGATGCATAGTTCACCGCCTTGGGTGTTGCTATGAAGATGTGTTGATGCACTTTCACGGCCGGGTTGACGCTTCGTTTCTCCTTTGCAATATGTTTTTTTCAGTGGACTTGGATTTACTACTCTAGGTGACCTTAATGATAATGGTTTGTTGGAATCGATCTTCTCACTGCTCAAATTATCTACCTTCTCGGTATCGACTCCGCCTCTGTCTGGCGTTTACACAAGTAGAAAAAGGCAATTGCACCTTGTGATAGTTACTTTCTTAGGGTATTTTTTTTCGATAATAAGTGAATTTCATCTCAATCACGACCTTAGGTCTCCCATCGCCAGAACACCCTCCCTGGGAACACATCATGCCTCATGCTTCATGCCTCATGCCTCATGCCCGAGCCTTTAGAGCAGCCTTCTCAAGCAAAACTCCCTTACCGACCAATCGTCCAAGTAATCTCCTTGATGCTGACCTCCTCGCTCGACTTCTCATCATAGTCATACCACTCACCATCAGAGAGGTCAATACCCGAGAAAGGCGTGTTCGACTCAGCACCCTTGACTTCCCATTCACCCTGTAAAAGTGTGAGAAGTGCGCCCAAGACTCTCTCCGGGTGAGTTGAAACTTACGTCAGGCTTGAACTCAGTGAACTCGAGGCCACGGCAATCCATCTCGATGATCTTCTGACCATTCTTATTTTTTTTTGGGTCCTCCTGGGCTTCAAAGACATGAGGGCCAGCAGTGATGCTAGCGGAGTGGGTTTTCTGCAATTGTTAGTTCGAAATATATAACCGAATATTCCCAGGAGAGCAACTGATCAGAGGTAGACGGGGGAGAGGAGGGAGATGGGAGAGGAATTGAGCTTGGTGTCGACTGAAGACAAGACAAGACGAGACAACTTACGCTGCAGAGACGGCACTTCCAGACGAAATTGGCCTCACCGCGGCTACCCGGGATCTCATGCTGCTCCTTTATTCCCATGCATGTCAGTCAATGATTGAATGAGCAGAGTTGAAGATCTCATGAAACTCACAAAGCGGTTGAAGCTGACCCAGTTCGGGTGCATCTCATGGCACGAGGTGCATTTCACGCGAAAAGTGTAAAAGTACGGGTTCTCCTCAGTATCAGTAGGCTGGAGGCCCGTCACGCTATGGAAAAAGGTCAGGGATCGGTATTCTTCAAGGCCAAGAATGTAAAGAAAGCTGCCCGCACGCCATGCATCAAATCTTCCTTTCACGGTGCGGGGAGAGCTTTGAGTGAGGCATCGCTGGGCAAAATCTCGGGCCTGATGGTACTCACCCCTCCAGTTCAGCAGACAGAATGAGTGACAGCATTTTGGGGAATCGAAATGCGGTATGTGGGGAGGTGCGTGCTCGACGAAATAAAATGAAGGTTTCTGGTGATGCGGGGTGGAGACTTGACGATAGATGGAGGTCTTGGCATGTGACCACGCAGGATCATGGTTTACTTCCACGCCAGAAGGGATCTACAATTACTAGGAAAGGTTGAATGGATGAGAGACTTTGTGTTGAAGAAAATGAATTCTAATTGTTATCAAAATAAAAACTCGCAACGCCAATCATGCTCAAGCAGTCGCTCCAGACGAACGATCTCAAAAAAAAAGCTATATACATTCCCACATTTACACATACACAGCATCACTTTCTTTTCAAAGACGGCTCTGCTGGGAATCTTGGCCCAGAGGCTTTGTCGCGAAGGCGTTGAAGTACTCGTTCAGGGCATCAACAGTGCCACTGCCCTCCACCAGCTGCACGGTGCAGGCAACGTGGCTGTCGGGACGGGTGACGATGACACCACCCTTCTCGGCATCGAGACCGAGCTTCTCGTGGGCGGCGTACTTGGCGTTGGGAACGCGGACATCGGGGATGTCGTCAGCATAGAGGTGGTGGTGGTAGTCTCGGAGAACCTGGGGGATGGCCTCCATGTCGATCTCGTTCTTGGCAGCAGAGTAGATAGTGGAGATGGTGAAGAGCTTGGAGTGGGGGTTGTGGCGCTCGAAGAAGGAGACATCGGCGATGTCTGCGCGACGGTAAACAGAGAGGAAAGAGCGCTCCTTCTCCAAGTTGGCCCCGAGATCGGCAATGGCCTGCTTGGTCTTGTTCTGGTTACCGGCGAAGATGAAAATACGGAAAGATCCGTTGGTGGGGACCTCCTGCTCAAGCTCAACGAAGTTGGAATCGGCGAGACGGGTGACGGTGGTCGGTGTGAAGGCACGGCCAGGGGTCAAACGGACACCGGGAATGTTAAAGAGATCGGACTTGGCGGGGTGGCTAGCATCCCAGTTGAAGACATTGGGCTTGTAGGCAACTCCATATCCACTGGTGAACTCGCAAGAGGACTTGAAGGTCTTGACGAACTCGTCCTCCTCCTCGTCATCGGCAGCCTGCACCGCCTTACTGGCCTTCACCTCACCGGCGTTGGGACGGCGCTTGGAGAAGAGAGCAGCGTACTTGGCATCGAAGTTGAGCAGGGTCTCGGCAATGTCCTTGCGCTCGCTCTCATAGGTGCTCAGAATTGAACGATTGGCGAAGCCAGACTCAACGGCGTGGAGCTTCCACGCCATGTTCAAGGCATCGTGGAAAGCAGTGTTCATACCCTGGCCAGCCTTGGGGCTGTGAGTGTGGCAGGCATCGCCACCCATGAAGACGCGCTCGTCCAGAGTATACTTCTCAGCAATACCCTGTCCGATGGGGTACACAGAGTACCACTCAACCCGATCCCACTCAATCCAGTAGGGCTTCAAGATGTTCTTTGCCGTTTGTTGGACCTCCTCGGCGGTGGCGGTCTTGCGAGGGTTCCAATCGGCGTCGGTAGACGAGGCGATCTGGACGTAGAGACGGACCATGTTGTCTTCGCGAGGAATGACCATGATCGAGCCGGCATCGGAGTGAATAGTACATTTTGTCTGAGACAAGAGTTAGACGGATATTTCGATTGGATGCAGGTATAAATTTCTTACCTCGATGTCGGGGAAGTTAGTGCGGACGACACCGTCCATCACACCCCAGACGTAGGCAATGGGGTCCTTGTGGTGGATCTTGATACCGAGCTGTTCACGGACAAAGCTACGGGCACCCTCACCACTGAACAGGTACTTGGAGCGGACGGTCTCGATAACATTAGTGTCGAGGCACTTCAACTTGACCTCCACGGGGTAGTCGGCATTGGCACCGTCATTCTGGAAGCCGTGGATGGTCCATGGGCGCTCAACGCGGGTTCCAGCCTTCTCAATCTCGTCAATGAAGACACGCTCGATCTTGCCTTGGTGGACTAGGGTAGTGAAGGGATAGCGGCAGTCAATGAAGCGGGGGCAGCTGGGCCAGCTACCAGTGCGGTGAATACCAGTGCCGTCAGCGCTGGGGTCCCAGAAGGCAACGTCGTAGACCTTGGCAGGCTCGTAGGCCATGATAGAGCGCTTCAGACCCAAGTTGCGCAGGATCTCGTTTGAGCGGGGCTGGATACCATCAGCGCGGCCAGTGGCGGTCGGTACCGGGCGGTTGTCGATGTGCTTGACCTTGTAGCCCCAGCGCGACATGCACAGGGACAACAGCAGGCCAACAGGGCCAGCGCCGACGATGACAATGTCATACGTCTCTTGAACCATGGTGGCGGTGATGCAATATAGTATGTGAAATGGAGTGGGGGATCAAGATCAACGCCGTCAGCTTAGGAGAAAAAGAAATAAAACACTCAGACGAGCATAGAGGAGGAGGGCCATGGCTTCATAAATAATCTGGGCAAGGCCGGGGTAAACGGGCCGATAGGTGGTTCTGATGATGACGGGGAGCATACACGGCATTGAGGATCGGTTGCATCGCGGGGAGTAGCAGGGCTCAAGGCTATGACCACCAATGAGAGGGCGTACAAAGGAGGGTCTCAGCATTTGGAAGGAGCCCAAATTCAGCAGTCAGTGTGGGGAACGCCGGGTTAGCAGCGGACAAGTCATGGATTGCCGTTCTTCAAACCGAACTACTGGGACTCCACATTTGGCCTTGACTCGGGAGCTGACTCGGCATGTGGAGTGGAGGGCACGTGACACAACTCTGCGGCAATTCTCCCCGGGATTGTCATCTAAGCTTCGATTTGCTTACCCTGTGATGGCCTGAATCCCGTCTTGCCGTTTACGCGAAGGCCGTCCGATCCACCATACTCCACCCAGACTGGTACTTTGGCCTGGCAGTTACTCGTCGGAATACCGTTGTACCTGCCAGGCGTCCCAACGAGGAGCAGACTATTGGCTAGCACTTCCTACAATTACACTACTCCCGATCGGTCCGGCGATTGAAATGGCAAGTGTCGCGGCTCTGTGTTAGGATATCCGAACTATGGCATGCCTAATGAGCTTGAGGAGATATTGGGTGTCTCCAAAGCCTTTGTACTATCCTGTCCTGCCTATATAATTGTGTGTCTTATCTATCGCCTTCTTAAACCGCGAGTACTGCTGCCAAAGTCCCACAACATACCCCCATAGATAGCCTCATATAGGTGGATGAACAGCAGCAATTCTGGGGCCATCTCCGATACAGAGAACAAGCAGTGACCCCGCGACCTGGACATAACCACTATCTCCACAGCCAAGGTGATTCTGATGCCGGGGAAGGACCCGTTCCACTTGGTCTCCTCCAAAGTAGCCTCGGGCGTCGCATATTTCCATGTACAGCCCACTTCGGAATTGGCGAGTGGCAAAACCGCAAGGCCGATCCGATGGAAGCTGGGGAAGCCGAGCGACTGAGCGGCAGGCCCGGCAAAAGGCCCGGCTCGGCGGTGAACCCTCCAAATATTCCTGAAACTACCAGAAATGGAACCTACAGGGCGTCAACATTCTCACGGAATCATAATTCATGCCAGGGCTGAGCTGGAACATGGAATGACTGTCGTCTCACGGTGAACCGGGATTCATGCAACAATATGATCATGTTCTATTGTTCTATTGAAGGGTCTGCGTCTAGCTTAGCAATTGTGGAAGATCCCATGGCTCACATGTCAATTGATGTTGAGGTCCTCCTCGATTGACTTCAATAAACCCTATTCCAGACTCTCGAAGAGGCGTTGGTCTCATACTGACTCAGCCCTATGGTCCATTGAAGTTTGGTCACAATAGCCTTAATTCAAGTATTGTCAATGCCTCCACGAACGAATTTTTCCACACCCTCCCCATACAAATCTGTCTTGCTCGCACTCTACCTGGCTTCCTCTACTTAGGCAGTAATCAAACTTGATCAGTCACTTCCTAATGTCATTTGCAATTGCTTCCAGTCAAGCTTCATATTCGTTTCCTTGCTCAAACCACACCAAGCTCACCAATACTCCCACTGAAAATGGATGTCCCCAACGCTCTATCCCCGAATGAGGTTCTTGAATGCAACAAGATCTCCCGCGTGTGGAAGCCAGCCTATGTCTGGCCCGCTGACAATGATGGTATCGTTCGTGTCGTGGGAGGGTACGCACAACTCTCCCTGAAACATAGAGAGACAGTTCTAACCCGTCACACAGTCATGATAATCCGAATGTTGCTGAGTACCGCCGTTATCGGGAATGGTCGAGAGCAATGGGGCAGGAACCGGGCCCGGTTGTCAACCATGTTGTCTCTGCTATCACAATCGAGGAGTTCCACCATGAGCACTTCCCCATGGTCAGTGCGTACGAGGGTCTGTCTCCTCTGCAGGCGGAGTTCCTAGATTTGGTCCCGGATCAGCTCGACGTGAGTAACAGGTCTTCTCGCGGGCTTCAGAATCATGGTTCCGACAGCGAGTATTCCGAAAACGATACCGCGGTACACATGGAGAGCTTCAAGAATATCAACTCATTTGCCATTAGCCTTCCTTCCCTCGATGCGCCTCTAAATGTTCCTGTCTGTCCTGCTACCTCGCCTCATGCTACTCTTGCTTATCCTATCACGCCGTCCGGGTCCATCAGTCCAGGTACTCTCAGCGAGCCCTATACTCCCGTCTGGTGCGCCATTCCAATTCCCACCCACACTTACCCGGAGGAGTACTCCCCCGCGAATGTCATCGTCGAGGAGTTGCCAAAGTCCAGAAACCATACGCCCGACTTGGCTCCTTCGCATGAGGGTAATTGCGCCACCACTGTCATCGGCAGACGTAGAACGCCGAATGATATTCGCCCTCCTGGTTCTCCCACGAGGATCAGTAGCGAAACACCTGATCCTTTTACGCCCATCAATAACCCTGGATTCGTTGCTTCCGCTGCAACTCGCCCCGCAAAGTTCTGTTCGGAACTTGAGTCATCGACCCTCGAAGTTTTGAGCTCCGCAGTCTATATCAGTTCGTTTGAATCCTCTAATAGACCCACAAACCCTTTCGCTGCTGACAAGGGCAATGGAGCAATGGATCTGGAAACAGATGAGCTTGTCAGCATGACCGCTGACCCGGATGTCGGCATATTTGCTGACAGGAACCTGTCCAGTATGGACAAGCTCATGGTCGATCCAGCCATTACTGATGCTTCAATTGTCAGCGCCGCTGCTATTCTCCCACAGGACGACTCTCCTCGATCCCAGAAGAGTAAGGGTGTAGACGAATCGATTGTTGAAGAACAGGCTTCATGCGTTCACCAGCACGCTCCCAGTGTCGATCCATGGGCGTGGAATTTTGAGAAAGGTGTTTCCGTGGGGCCTGTAGCGGCATGGCGACGATCAGTCATCCGTTTTAAGGAGCTGGGAAGAAGGCTTCTCAAGCCAGACACCCCGGAGCAACAGTTCCTTGTGGCGGTAAGTGATACGTGCCTTATCCAAGATCAAGTTGCTGACGGTTCATGACATATTGAGAGTGTCACTCCAGATAACCAGGTCAGGGCGACTTTGAAGTGCAATAAGACGGTAAATAGTCATGGCAAAACGCCCCCTCTACCACCCAAGGACGACCTTGTCACACATCCTAAGCGCAGCCCTGTTCCAGTTTTCCCCACCTCGCTGGGTCCTGGTGAACAATCACTACTCTACTCTAAACTAGAGTACATGGTCTGTGAGACTGCCAATGATTTCCTGGTCGAACAATACTTGGAGTGCCGTATCGACCAGCAGACCATCAGCCGAGTCGTCAATGGCTGGGCCTCGAAGAACCTGCCTCGAGTTCCTGAGTTCCGATTCGATCAGGCCACCCAGCACGACCTCATCAATGCGAATCGTCGCACCATGGAATTTACCGGCAAATGCTCTACCAACCCCGTCCAGCTGGATGCCAACCTTCGAGCTTGGAAATCTGTCATACAAGACATGAACCACAGAACCTTTAGCATATGCGACAGCGCCATCCGCAAGACGATGTATGAGATTGGAGAGGTTCTCGAGATGCTAAACGCTTCTTTTAAGGCTCTACAGGCATTCGACGAGCTCCGTGCTAACGTCCATCGGTACATGTTCACTCCTCCAGGGTCTCCGGCCTCTCCTCTCACCATTTGAGCTTTGTTTGTTCATTTGTTTATAACCTCCATATTCTTTGCGACATCTTCGGTCAGCTATCTCTTTTGATATTCCTTTTCAGTTGTTCTCTCGATTTTGCAGATATGGCTCCTTTCCACATCGGTTGGAAAAGAACCGGGCCGATAAGCAAAGGCACCAGTGGTACGTACCAGGTTCCGAAAGGTGTTGGACATTCAACACCAGAGGGATACCAAAGGTCTCAAAACATTTATGCAAATTAGTGACTTATGTATCCAAAGTAAAAGAAAACGTCGCATGCGCAATTCATTTAGTAGGCAAAAACAAGGCGACGGCCGACGCGATCAAATAGAGACGCACGTGCAACGACGTCATCGGCTCATTTGGGAAGCTTCACAGCTTGTGAGATGTGGGATGGCTTGCCTTTTTATTCGGCTGCCTTCCCCCTCTCCATGCAACTCTTAGTCTCTACCCGGACGTTCCAGACCGGCCAAGGGCGATCTGCCATAAAGTTTGGGCCATGACCGTCGCCGTTTAGTGTTGAGTGTCTCGAGCTCAACGAGATCTGGGCCCTTGGAACAGTGGGACCAAAGCGTTCGCCATGACGGGCCCCTTTCATACTTATGGCCCTTCGTGCCTCTTGGCCGACGAAGAGCTAGATCTGTCGAGCTTGTACTCGCGGCCCACACCGCCAGATACCCGCTCACAGTTCTTCTACATTTCATCCCTGCCAATTGATGATCCGTTGGCCCCTCTGCCCCCGTCAACGGGGCAATCTGCTGGAAATGAAAAAGCTCCGCCGAAACCATTTTCTGCTAGAGATAATTTTGCCCTCGAGACAGCTTGGCGCCATCTTGGGAAGGCTTCCCAGTTCAAAGGTCCTACCAGCAGCACCTCCCGACCAGAAACGTCTCAAGGGCGCTTCGGGATAGCTGTACCGGGACCAGAGCCGAGTCTCGAGGTGCAAAGACGCCGGAACACCGCAAATCAAGACCCAACAAGCTTGGATGATATCAGGGGCACCCCAACTTCATATTCAGATGATCAGCCGCCAAATCTCAAGAGCCGTTCAGGCTACATAGCTAGTAGCTCCGATGCCCGAGCGGAGAACTACGCAGAGCGGCATCGACCAACATCGTCTATGGATGGTAGCTTTAACGATGGACACACCAGAACTAGTCTTGCTGATCGGAGGAGGGAGCGCTCTGCTTCTTTGAATGAATCACCTTCGGCCAAGAGAAGAAATTCGGTCGGAGAAGATGATCCTCTGGAGGGCCACGATGAGCGTGGCAGTTTGCGTGCATATGCATCCAGAGATGCTAGTATCAGTGGTTCCCCTTTCATCCGGGCGCCGATTTCCCAGTCGCACAGCCCGCTCGGCCGCTCAATGGAGTCCATGTCATCGAAGGATGTGCCACAGGAAGGGCAGCCGGAGCCTCGAAGTCGTCCACCTAGTCGGATAGCACCAAAATCCTCGAATCTGCGAACGACTGTCAGTTTGGATGAGTTGACTCAGGATAGCTCGCGGGAAGAGACCAACCCCGAGGACTCACAAATCAAAATTCCGGTTGGTGCTTCGCGTCTTCATTTGGTCGAATTACCAAACCTGAGGGTAATCCTTTTTGCCTCCTTTTGCTCTAAATACTAGGCTAACCGCTGCCCAGATGAAACCTATCTATTGGAGTCCTATACATGACGTGTCAGGCGTGGTTCGTGCCACCTGGTTCTACAAAAACTCCATGCTGCCCGTGGAGACAGAGCTTGCAAACAAGCTTGAAGAAGGATATGCCTACTTGAAGCCATGGACCGATACCTGGCAAGACGAGCTGAACAGCTGCGTGGAAAATGGTGCCGAGGCAGAGATGAAGGTGGTTCATCATCTATGGCCTAAGGACGAGCCGGGGTCCGCCAGACCACCGGCATCAGCACAGGACCCTAAGGGCAATGAATTTCCGGTCGGCAGCGCCGACAACATTCCCAAAGAAATTGATGTGAGTAAGGCTGCTGGTGGAACGGCGGCTCAGTCAGAGGCTATTAAGTCCCATCTTACATCTGGTGTCATTTACGTCGATGCGAAGAATGCTCAGATCTTGCGACCTAGCCTACTTCCATCAGCCGCCAGAGGTAGAAAACCGCTCCGTGCAATTCGCAAAGATCAACAAATCGGAATTCCTGTCGTTCGTGGGTTTAGCCGAAAGCTCTGGGACAAGCTGCACCCTTCGAAACCTAATCCCGTCGATGTACGACAATACATCCGAAGGACTAAGCAAGCCAGTCCCGCTCCTGGTGAACAGATATGCTACGCATGCAAAATGGAAGAATCACGCTCCAGCCCAACAGACCTGGTACTCGTGATTCATGGCATTGGCCAAAAGCTGTCGGAAAGAATGGAAAGCTTCCACTTCACGCACGCAATCAATGCTTTCCGCCGCCAAGTCAACATGGAACTAAACAATGAGCCTGTTTGGCCCCATGTCGATCCGGATCATGGCGGAATCATGGTTTTACCTGTGAACTGGCGAGCAACACTATCCTTGGAGGATGCCAACCTTGAAACGCCGGATGAAGAGGATCCAACAGCCAATCATTATTCTCTCAACGACATCACACCACAAACGCTTCCCGCTGTGCGTTCTTTGATCAGTGATGTTATGCTAGACATTCCCTATTATCTTTCGCACCACAAGCCAAAAATGATCAGGGCGGTGGTGAGAGAGGCTAATCGCATCTTCCGACTTTGGTGTAAAAACAATTCCGGCTTCCAAGACAATGGTCGTGTGCATCTCATTGCGCATTCCTTGGGGAGTGTGATGGCTCTCGATATTTTGAGTCAGCAGCCGACGCATGTTCCTCGCTTCAACTTCTCAGAGACACCATTACACAATGATATGTTCGAATTCGATACCCGGCATCTTTTCCTGTGTGGCAGTCCAGTTGGTTTCTTCTTACTACTCAATAAAGGTATTCTGGACATTTGGTCTCGTTGGCTTTCAGTACTAATGCTTTCCTTCAGCGAGCCTCCTCCCCCGAAAAGGCAGAGACAAGCCAGGAAGTGAGGGTGATAATCGTCTCCGCGGTGTCGCTGGTGATGCAGGCAACTATGGCTGTCTCGCGGTAGACAATCTCTACAACATCATACACACTACAGATCGTACGTACCTAGATTGAGCCCGAACCCTTCAAAACGACCATACTAACGCCTTCAAGCAATCGCTTACCGCGTCAACGCGGCAGTCGACAACGACCTTGCTAATAGCCTCAAAACTGCCTCAATCCCCAGCGCAACCTCAACCTTCTGGTCCTCATTTGGCTCCGTCTTCCGCTGGGGCTCAACATCTTCCTTCATCCCAACAACCACCCCAACCCGCCCCGCGGCAATGAACAAGCTCCCATCAACCGTTGAAATGGAAACCCATGACTTCACGCACGAAGAGATTGCCGAGAAACGCATGCTTCTGTTGAACGATAACGGCCAGATTGATTACTATCTCTCTGGTGGTGGGGGCCCGTTGAATATCCAGTACCTAAATATGTTGAGTGCGCATAGTAGTTACTGGACTTTGACGGACTTTGTGCGCTTTTTTGTCGTAGAGGTTGCGCGGAAGCAGGGTAGGGATGGAACATTGCTTGCTTTCCGGGCGGAGAAGAAGAAGGGGTGGAAGTATTCCAAGGGGTGATTTGGATTTGGATTCTTCTTTCTTCTTTCGGGCATTGGATTGGTGTATTGTTCTTGTTTGAGAATGGCTGTTTAGATACATGCTGCTCTGATATACCGGGATCTCTCATCACATAAACTGGGCATATTGCAGGTTACCTATATTGAGAAGACCATCTATAGAATCCTGTGCACTTGATTTTTCAGCATTTGTCGACGTTTTTCTAGACATCTCTCCAGACTATTTCCAAAGCTCTTCTCAAAAGGATTTGACTATGTCTCCGTAAATGATTCGAATCCCACCGCCTTGGTAAGATCAGTCCCAGACGCCTTTTTAGGTCTCTCAACATTATCTTCTTGGTCAGCCTGTGAGCCCTTTCACACTCCGATACTTTCCACACACAAAATCTGCGAATAGACCTCCCATATCTGTATTGAAAAGAATTTTACGCTCGATTTAATCTATGATCTTGCTCCCGCTCGAATCAAATTTAATCCGATTACTTTCACGGATCCGGGGATAAACGGTAAATTATTGGCAACAACACCTCGGCTTTCTCCGAAAATATGAAGCTAGTGTTGATGATACTGAAACTCAAACATTGGGACTTTTGAAATCTCCAATGCCACTTAGCCAATTTTTTTCAATAAGCATGTCACTCCAAAAAGGGTCACTAGTGATGCCATAGAAATATGATAAGTCACCGACGTAGACCCGTAGGCGTGATTTGTTTATCGGGCCTTATCGATGCCCCGCCAAACTCTCCAATTCTCCCGTTCCCGTCTCACAACGCGTTTGATCGGCGCCTGTGCAATTGAACCTAAGACCAGTCGTGTCTGCGACCGCTATCCCACGTCAGATACACACAAAGCAAGTGCCTTGTTGCCCGCACGACAATTCATCGCCGCATTGAAACAACTGGCCGCGAGTCCAACCAGCTGGTCCTGAACCATCTCGATCTCATCGATTCCAGTCCCGGTTGCTTTCTTTCCCATAACTTCCCAATGGCTTGGCCTCAATCAACCCCAGGCTCTAGCAGCCGCGCAGCTACGCCCACCGTATTCGAACAACAGCGCGAGGGACTCGTGCGGGAGATCGCGGTGGTAAGTGAACAACATCCCGAAGACCTTGACCTCAATCGCTTCATCTGAAGCTGAACAACGCGATCATGAATAGGGCATGGAGCAGGTCCTCCAGAATATGAATCGACTGAACCGGAACCTGGAAAGCATTATCACGGTAGGTCATCTTGCCTTTGGCCCTGTGGCTTCTGCTTCGAGATTGTCGTTGCTAATCTGGCATAGGTCGGGAACGAGTTCGGATCTGTGGAGGCTCTCTGGTCACAATTTGAGAATTTTATGGGCAAACAAGAGGAAGAGGCTGAAGGGGCGGTTCAAGGGAAGAGGCATGTGAGTGGGGAGAGTGATAGGCAAGTCAAGTCGGAGACACCGCACGAGGATGATGAGTCGATGGCCCAGTGAAGATGTTCCGGGGCTTTTTCTACGCCGCACGCTGTTAGGGGAGGGTCGAATTTTGGCGTTGGTTTGTTTACATTCGGAGATACCATTTCACACACTGCACCCTTCCATTCTACATCATTATTTATTTACGAATTGAACGAGGATTGGATGAAACGTCAAAGCCACATGTATTGTCTCGGCCATGGTTAATACACAGGTCGCTTTCGCCAACAAAACAGATCAGATAACATAAACGAGAACACCAGTTCCATGCATGAAAGAGGCAAAGACCCAAGGTCATGAGTACCTCCGATAAAGGCATAGGGGGTCATAAAAGCAAGTAAAAGAAAAACATAACACACATGATCGACTTTCAATGAAAAACAAAAGTTCAATCCAGATTGCCTCCAGCAAAGACAATGCAAGGGCGCACAGCGACCGAGGGGAAAGGGGTGGAATTTTAGCAGTTCATGTCCAGCTTGCAGCGATAGGGCTCATACACAATGGCGGGCAAGCAAGCCGACGAAGCAACCAGGCTTGTGGTCGGACGGGGAGAAGGGAAGGAAGAGATGGGCAAGAAGAGAAGGGAGGCTGGAGGAGAATTGGGTTACAGGATCTTGCAGGACCGCTTCTTGATCTTCTTGCCTGGTCTGCTTGGTATTCCAGCCGCAGAGGCTTTGCTGGTGTTGCGATTATGCGATGGCTGGTAAGTATGGCCCTCCTCTTCCATGGAGCAGACCATGTCGACTGCACTGGCGAAGACTTCGTCCACACCACGCATCTCCTTACTGCTGCACTCGACGTAGGTTGCGCCCATCCGTTGGGCTACGGCGTGGCCTTGTTCTGGGGTGATGGGAGTCAGACCTTGGGTCTTGAGGAGCTCGATGCAGGTGCGTTTGTTGCGGAGATCTGACTTCAGGCCGACGAGGATGATGGGTGTTGTGGGGCAGAAGTGAAGAACTTCGGGGTACCACTGATAGATTCCATGGTTGTCAGGGCGGGTCGGGAGGGGGATAGTGGAGATAGCTCACCTTATCGACGACATTTTCCAAAGATGCTGGACAGTCGATAGCAAAGCAGACAAATAGAAGATCCGTCTCAGGGTAGGATAGAGGGCGCAATCGATCGTACTCCTCCTGTCCAGCGGTATCCCACAGTGCTAATTCGACGCCCTTGCCGGATGCCCGGTGGGTGGTCTGAGTAATGTAGTTTTCGAACACGGTGGGCACATATTTCTGTAGCGATCAGTATCAAGCTGGCTTGAGCTGAATCATGTAGATCTTACCTCCGGGAAATAGCCCTGGGAATAGCTGATCAACAAGCACGTCTTGCCGCATCCACCGTCGCCAACCACCACAAACTTTTTTGAGAAAGAAGGCGGTTGCGTGATGTTGGTTGCTTCGGACATTCGTCCACTGGAAAAGCTGGTATGGGTGCTCGCGGTACCGTTGCTTACCCGGACACTATTAGTGCGGGTTCTGCTGTGACGTGGGGTGTTGGACGGCGGAGGAGTAGCGAGAGAGCGGCGTCGTGAAGCCGCATAGTAATCTCCATCATACATCTGGCTCATCTTGGAATGCAGCCCCTGGCGAACGTCGAGATTTGATGTGTCGGGTGTGTACTGAAGATGAGGGGGATAGGGATGGTGAGAAAAGCGTACGATGTACCACGTAAGACGGTAAGAGTGAAAAAGAGAAGAAGAGAGGGGAGAACGATCTAATTCAAAGGATCTTGATGATCGACGATGAGGGTCTTGTCAGGGCGAGACCCGTGTTTACACTTGCTTTACCCAGGGGCTGCTATGGCAACGGCCGCCTTCAATGACGCCAGGGCTCCGCTTGGTGCGATTCATCTTGGATAGCGCCTGTCAGTTTCAACTTGATTCGATCTAAGCCGATCCGGTTTCTTTTTTCGTCTTTTCCCCTCTCTTGTTGAGCCCCTCCAGTCTCCACTGTTCAGCTCTCCATAAACCGGTTCACGAGTCGCTTGAGATTGCCTCGGAGGGGCCGGCGTCATGTGATGAACATAGATCGGAGATAGGCGATCTCGTGTACATAGATCTGCATTCTACTGGCGTTTGAAAAAAAAAAAAATTGGAACTTCATAAGTGGAAATGGAGATCGAGTTCGAGATTGGTCAATTAGTATGCCATTGGGACTCGGAGGTCCTGCCAAACTGTCTGCCTGCGTATTGTGGCATGCAGTGGGGGTAGTGTACTATTATCGCGGCTAGCCGTTGACATTCGTCAGCATTCACAGCCCACTTTCCAACTCTGGAAGGCTAGAAGCCGTTGGCTCCGGCCCGAGTTGGAGTTGTCAGAGTTTCAACGTTCTACTGTACCAAAGATGACTCTATTCCCCCAGCTTCCAAGTTTGTGTACTCGAATATACCCACTGTGGAGAGCGCCCGCCCAGACAATTCGACAAGCTTGACACGGGTATTACTCCTGAACCACGTACAATCATCGAGTACCTTGTTTTGAATGAGTTCAATGTCCCGAATAGCCTCTAACAATATCAATATGCCGTTGCTGCATGAGGGTCGAGTATTGTGCCTGGTGACTAAGCACACACATGGCCAGGGGGCGCGAGCCGCGGGTACGATTGACCCTCCCGACGCTTCCTCGAGACCTCGATTCTGTTGCGCACGACAGTCCCATATTCTTTCCATCCAACTTCCATTCGCTCCTTATGTCCTTGCGCTGACACCGCGTTTCGAATCGAGCGGCACCGCGGCCCGTTCATGTCCAACGTCCTCCAATCGCCGAATCGATAACTACGCAAAATGGGAAAGGACTCGAAGGATCAGCCCGATGCCGGGCTGAAGAGTCTCAACCACTGTATGTAGCTTGGTGTCGGCACTCCAAGAATGTTCTCAGCTTTCGGCACCCCGCTCCGCTTCAATCGCTAACGTTGCTCCGTTCGCGACTTCCATAGATTCCAGCCGACTACCCCTCTGGCGCTACTGGCCAAGACAAAAACTTCTCCCTCTGATCCGATATGAAACGCCATACCTTGCATGGATGCAGGAGAAAGTTCGTACCCCGACGTTGGACTCGTACTTTGCCTTCACGGCCAACCTCGGCACCCACACTTTTTTCATGGTCTTCTTGCCCTTTCTCTTCTGGTGCGGACATACCAGCTTAGGTCGCGGGTACGTGCTTCAACGTGAGAGAGGGGAGATACCAGCTTCTGATTGTTAACATTTCTTGTTTTCTAGACTTGTACACATTCTGGCAGCAGGTGTCTTTTTCAGCGGTTTCATTAAAGACTTGCTATGTCTACCTCGGCCCTTATCTCCGCCGCTTCAACGAATCACACACTCCGGATCTGCTGCCCTGGAGTATGGCTTCCCCTCGACGCATTCCACGAACGCTGTCTCGGTTGCCGTGTACGCCATTCTCCTGCTCAATTCACCCGCATCGACCGTTAGTCCGCAGACGAGCCTCTTACTCCAAGTCGTGACTTATCTCTATGTGACCTCGATTGTGTTGGGCCGGTTATACTGCGGCATGCACGGGATGCTGGACTGTGTTGTTGGCTGCGTGTTGGGCGCATTGATCGGCCTTGCGCAATTTAGCTGGGGCCCCGCATTCGACGATTACATCTTGTCTTCCTCGCTGAAGGAGATCCTTGTCATCCCAATTGCTATTCTTATCATGGTCCGCATTCATCCAGAGCCGGCAGATGATTGCCCTTGCTTCGATGATAGTGTTGCCTTTGCTGGAGTAACGCTTGGCGTGGACGTTGGTTCGTGGTACTTCACCCAATCCGACCTCGCATGGTCCGAACCTCTTCCAGGCACCATTCCGTACGATTACCAAACTATTGGTTTTCCCAAGACCGTCATTCGTCTTGTGGTGGGAGTGCTTTGTGTTTTCGCGTGGAGGGAAATCACCAAGCCGACCTTGTTGCGCATCCTCCCGCCCATTTTCCGCAGCCTGGAGAAACTCGGCCTTCTCTTGCCCCGTCGCTTTTTCACCACTGCCTCGTAAGACCCTCGGCTCCATCTTATTGACTCCTTTAACCCTATGCACAGGCGCTATACCACCATTCCCTCCAACTTGAAGGACGATGAGGTTTTCCCTAACTTCTCCGATATTCCCTCCATCCTCACTACCATCCGACACCCTAGGCGACGGGCCGTCTCCATTGGACCTCAGTCAGAGGCCGATGCGTACGAGACTCTCGCCTATCGAGAGAAGCGCCGACGCGAAAGCCAATCTGGCGGCAGCCGCGGATCTCCCGCCGACGGGGACAACAAAGCCAACGGCAACCACGTGCTCTCTCGAAAGACGTCCAAATTGGACGACTACGAGCACATGATGGGCAGAGGCAGCCCACATTCTGGCATATCCGACTTGAGTGCCAACACCCCTCGCTCATCGCCCCTCCCTCCGCCCGCATATGAAACAAGTCGGGCGACCACCCGGGACGACGAAAAGGAAGTATTTTCGCAGATCAAAAAGCCCCGCGTCCGATATGACGTTGAGGTCGTGACCAAATTGGTTGTATATGCAGGTATGTAACGTACCTATTCTCTTTGCCCGCGAACATGCACTTACCAATTCACCAGGTATCCCATGGGTTGTCATCAACGGGGCGCCTCCTGTTTTCGAAGTGCTCGGGCTCGGAGTCCCTTACTAGCTGAATGACGGAGTTTGATCCCCTTCCCTTTCAACCATGAGCGCGCCTGGGCCTGCTACGGTTCGACAGGCTGGGCTGGAAGGACCTTTCTGGGACATTGTTCAGGCCGTGCATGTAAATATTGCGGCATTTTTAACGTCTTTGTGGCTCCGGCCATCAAGAGTATTATTCCATGGTTCCCAAGGTATCACAAAAAGTCGATGACCTTGGAATTTCTGTATATTCGCATAATGAGCTTCTCCTTTCTCTCCTACGACAACTTTGAAAGTCCATTCACGCTGGATCTACCCACTTCTCGTAAGCATACATTGACGAAATCATTTGTTGGACTCATCCGGGCCGACATTAAGATATCACGCTTCACCATTGTGAAAGACAAATGAGACAAACTCGATATGCTCCGGATCAGGATGTGCCCGCCATCAGATACGAGGTACGATCCAAGCGCACATGCATCTGCACAGTTGGCGTAAGCAGAAGGGATCGTCACGGGGACTCTCTTCAGCCCCGTTGCTTTGAGGCTGAGGCGGTGAACAGCAGTTCATCACATACATGAACCCCACAGCCGACCAGGCCTGTGAGCTGTGCGCTGTGCGCTGTTGTAAAAGATGCTGACCCCGGGAAAGCGTCTCATCCTATGCCTAGATGGGACATGGGTGAACAGCGATCAAGGCTACAACCGGCCGACCCTGGACCAGCCAAATGCCACGCTGCAGATTCCGACGAATGTCACGCGCGTCTATCGCGCCCTGAAGAAAAGGGACTCGGCCGGATGGGCCCAGATCATGTACTATCATCCCGGAGTGGGTACCAGTGGAGGCCTAGCGGATTCACTCGCCGGGGGAGTCTTTGGTGCTGGTGTTTCTGAGGTGAGTGATGCTTGCATTGATGTAGAAAATACATGTCTGATGACTTTCGCAGAATATTCGGGAGGCATACAGTTTCGTCGCAACAAACTACGAGCCCGGCGACGAAATAATTCTGATCGGGTTCTCTCGAGGTGCATTCACTGCCCGTAGTGTCGCAGTAAGAGAAACCTCCTCGGTCTTGCAAGGTACAATATGTAATACTCATGCCTTCAGGGTCTCATCACCGAAATTGGTCTCCTCACTTCCAAGGGAATGGAGTTTCTCTATCCAATCTTCAAGGATACAGAGAATGCAAAAGACCCTCACTACAAGGACAAGTTCCCCACAGTACCGTTCAGTCACAAGCCAAGAACACCGAATAACGGAAGGGAATATAAACGTCGGCTTGAAGAGGTGTGTGGGTTTCCGAACCCCATCGGGACGGTCACTAAGTAACATTACAGGATGGTCTCACGCGAGTGTATGATCCAGACGGGTATCCTATCAAGGTTCGCTGTGTTGCGGTCTGGGACACCGTTGGGAGTCTAGGTTTGACGGCCTTCTTTTGGAGCCAACAGGCCACAATGTTTAGTTTCGATAGGCATCCCGGATACAGACCTCGCGAAGAAACTCGAGATCCCACGCTCTACAAGAGAATAAGTCTTCAAGCTTCCTCATTCCTCAAATTTCCAGTCTGACAGCCTCTTACATGCAAATTTTACGACACGTCACTTTCAAACGGGATCGAATATGCCTTCCAAGCACTCGCCCTAGATGAAGACCGCACATCCTTCGCTCCGGCAGTCTGGGAACGACCACCACAAGTTCGGACCGACCTCCGACAAACATGGTTCTGCGGAGCCCACTCGAATGTCGGGGGCGGTCTCAATGACCAAGAGCTAGCCAATATCACCATGGCCTGGATGATGGACCAACTCACTTCCATAGGCGTAGCTTTCGAAGAAGATACTATTGACAGGATCTTCGAAGAAAGCGTCCGCTACTACTACCACTATCGTCAACAAACACAGCCCGCGACCGAGAATTCAAAGCGTAAGCGACGAACTGAATGGGCCATCCCTTCTATCTATGATGCACACAAACCTGTTCGACCGTGGGGTCTGGGTGAAATCATTGATCCAGTAACAGGTATCTACCACCTTGCCGGCAAGACGACTCGCACGCCGGGTATGTATCGGTATACCGACCCTGATACCGGACGTCCAACTTCTGAATATTTGGAGAATACGAACGAGCGCATTCATAGAAGTGTTCGCATCCGACTTTCTCTAGAAGGGTTGGGATATAATGATGAAGAGCCGTACAAATGCCGCGCATTACTTAAGAAGGGACCTTGGCAGCTCAAGCGAATGCGCGTGGTATCTCGTCGCCAGATTGAAGATATATATGGAGATGAGGAAATTGTGGAACAAGACCAAGAACGCTGGGGCTGGGTATACAACGGACCCAAGGAGGACGAGCCGCCGGAAACGCTTTTGATGGAGGAACCTTTGGGTCCTTTCGAGGACCAATTGCTCCGATATAGCAAAGGTTCGCTTTATTTCCTGACAGCATGATTATGATTCTAATGTTTTATGTTATAGGCCGAGCATTCTATCAAGCTCTTCTTGCGGAGACCGAACGATGAGGGGACAGTACCTGGATTGTCTCAAGAAGAGAATGCTTTCTGTACAGTACCAATACGCCGTCATTATCTTGTACATGTTTGTTTGGCTTTAAACGAACATAATTTCGACTATTACTGAGGTCAGCTATGGAAAATTATCAAATCATGAAATTATTTTCTTGGCCGGTGAAATCCTGGCCATCTATTTATGCCCCCAGAGTTTTTGTCCCTTTCACGGTACCAGCCGATATTGAGATCACTTCCATTCAATTCTCAGCACTTCAAGGCTACACAAGTACGTAAAGGCTAGGATAAGTGTCGGCTTGCCGGCCTGCATACTTTCAACCGTGCCTTATCTAATAAATTGTGCTGGAGAATCTACTTGCCTGAAAATAGTGACCTCCAGTCTTCCCTGTCCTGGAGCGTCACGAAGGAGGTGCAAGATCATCGCGAAGAGTATTAAAAGAAGCGTCGACGGCACCAACGCCCTTGGTGTGCCAAGCATGACCGGTTTTGATTCAACTATTTGTTAGATCTTCTTTGGTAATCTACTGACGGCGTCCAAGGCTAGAGAGTGTGGCTTCGCAGGCTTCCTATGGCAATCCCCTTGCTGCAGCTGCAATCAATTATTGCAGAGAGTTTTATTTGTGAAGGCAGGGTGCAGCCCGAAAGAGGAGTTCCAAAATCTCTATAATACCAGACCTCAATAATTGAAGATTATCGTGCTTCTTACACTCATGTGTTAGTGAACGAAGCACGCAGGAACGCACACTAATACAAGCATCTCAGTACCGAGTACCTTCCAAGCCTCATATGACCAGGTCCAAATTATCGAGAATTATGTAACAACTTTGAGCCTCCATTTGCTTACTGCATTGAAAACATTCGAATGGCCTACATTGGCACAACTCGTTTCAATCTCAAGATCGATTTCTTGAAAGTATTGACACTTTCTATAGTTCGCCGCCCTGCAGCAGATTACCATGTGCGGTTAATGCAGCTGAGTCAGCGCGCCCCCATGATGAAAGCGCGCGTTCAAGCTGATTGCAACTCCGTCTCTCAAAGACCGAAGGACTCTGGTCTCTCTCAATGATGGACGCTGGGAATCTTTCCCTGATATCTTGTCTGCCGTCCCGCTTCATACGTCCTTTGCTTCGCACATCTTGATCTCCCACCCCCTTGATTCCACTGTCGGCGCGTCTCGCGACGCCTGGACAACTTCCTTTCAAATGGTCATTGGCCTCGGGCAACTTTTCGATATGAGACTACTCAACTGGTCGTGGCGTAAGCCGCAACCGGCTTCTACAAAAGATGCAGAGACCTTTGGATCCCTAGAACGCTCAAGAGCTACCCATGGTCGGGAGCAGATCGAACCTCGTGAAGGTACGGCGCACCTGTGAGACTTATTGCACAAACAACTCATCAAGTTTCCAATTTAGAAGATAACTTCGATCTGGTGATTCCGGGTGCGTTCCCGTCCTCGCCACCTCTGTCACCCCGCCTTGCGCCGCTCGAGCGCGATGAGTCCGTTCCCGTGTCTGCGTTCCAGCAGATGGACATTGACATCGCCGAGAGCCCCGAGCTTCCGACAGAACTTGGCTCGCATTTACACCCTAGACGGCCTGCAAAATTTGTGTCCGCGTCAGCCTCAGCACCCAGACGTACAAGACGCCCGTCCACCCCTCGAACACCCATCCGACGAGCTGTGGCACAAGATGACATGGCCATCGACGATCCATGGAATCGTCAGGCCTCGTTGTTTGAGCGCTTGCCATTCGGACGGCCGGTATCCGCTGTACAACTTTTCTCACCAAAGCCAAGACCCATTCCCGCTAATCGAATCGCGTCTATCTATGCGACAGAATGGGAAATACGAGCAAGGGAAAGCGCGGCTCTGGAAGGCGTGTCTGGCCGGGCTGCCAGAATTATTCCGCAGGGCCCTGCCGTACGAGAGCTGTCCTGGGATTGGATGAACCAGGTCAAAAGAGCTATGAAAGCTCCCCAAAGTATGCCAGTCGCGAAGTCAATTTCCGGAGACGCGATATACCAAAGAGACATTGCTACCTGCATCAATCATCAAGCTTGGCTCAATGATGAGATCATCAATTCCTACCTCGGTATTCTCATTCACTATTTACGCGAATCTACGGGGAATTTGAACGACAAGCCCCTCTTTCATGCTTTCAACACATTTTTCTTCTCCACTTTACGAGATAAAGGGTACCAAGGCGTGCGCAGGTGGGCTAATCGGGCAAAGATTGGCGGTGAAGGCTTGCTGGATGTGGACACAGTCTTCATCCCGGTGCACGGGGGAGCC
Organism: Penicillium sp. IBT 18751x; assembly: GCA_028828935.1. Classification (NCBI taxonomy): domain Eukaryota; kingdom Fungi; phylum Ascomycota; class Eurotiomycetes; order Eurotiales; family Aspergillaceae; genus Penicillium; species Penicillium sp. IBT 18751x. Next base: position 744,711 of record JAQJZS010000010.1, on the reverse strand, counting down.
CACTGGACTCTTCTGGTCGTGCGACCCATGGAACGCACAATCGAGTACTTTGACTCAATGGGCTCACGGGGGGCCAATCAAGTGAAGAAAATCAAAGAGTGGCTGCGCGGCGAGCTGGGAACGAAATACGACGAAGACGAGTGGACAGTGCTGAAGTCAACCTCGTCTATGCAGGATAATGGTAGTGACTGCGGTGTGTTCCTTCTCACAAACGCCAAGGCCATTGCATTAGGCGTCGAGCCTACTGCTTTTGGTGCCTCGGATACCGTTCTTCTGCGCCGGAAGATTGTCGCAGAGATCATGAATGGCGGGCTCAATGGAGAACTCAGTCCCATTGACAAGGCGGGTCATTTGCAGCTCTGAACACATTTTCGAACGAGGAGACCTGTCGACTATCTTCCACCACCTTACCATATACTTGTCAGCCCCTGAGCGCGGCATTTTCTCGAAACACGAATCCTCTCCACCAATCTATATCCAAAAGGATATTTCACTCATCCACCTCGGACCACTCCACCCCCTTCTCCACTGCGATGAGTACCGTATGTGGAAATCAGCATGTGAAATTCTCACCGAGGCGTTTACGGTTTTCTTTGATCTGATTATTCCGGCGTGCATGGCCGGTTAGAAATGGACAACAGGAGGCCACCAGAGTTTTGATTCTATTTCGGCTTTCCTTTCTTTGTGATGTGTTGAACGAGTGCATGATACCCCACGAGCAGAAGTGATACAAAGAAAAGCCTTTGTGGCTTTCTGACATGTCGCAAGGAATTTAGAAGAGCTTTTACGTACCCTCGAAATGAATTCTAGACTTTTTTACACCATTCTTCAATCGATAGCAGGGTAGACTTACTTTTTTCATACAATCAATCGAGATCAGTTACCCGCTTTTATCTAGCATAGCGGATTAGTCCTGGTCTTTTTTACTTCTTTGCGTGACGCTATGCCTATCAGGCTTAGTACAGCTCGAACGAAGGTCTTGGCATGGACTCTGGCTCAAAGTATCATTGCTCCTCATGTTTTCCTTAGACCGCTTTAACAGGAAGTCTGTAGACTTATCGTTCGTCAGTCACTCAAGACTACATTCTGAGATAATTATCGACCAACTGCATTTCGTCCCATTTCGTCCCAGTCCCCTAAACCTTACTTCTGATTCCCAGGCCTCTGCAAGATGAAATGAAGGTCTAATATCTGGCATATATACACTTAGGAGACCGAGCTGTGACCTATACCATGCTGAATCACAAGGTGACCTCAGAGAGCCTGAAGCGGGTGACTAGACCTATAACACACCCACCATACGACCGTATTTGACGACCTAAAGGGGTCAAAAATCCCACAACTTTTCTCATCTCACACGATCCTCAACTTACCAATCGCTACACCATCAACCTCAAAGAACAATTGACAAAACAAGCTCGTCTTTGCCCCCCTGGTGAGTTACGAAGCCACTCCTTATGACATGAACCGATACGTAGAATGAACAGGTCAGCACCACCTTGGCCGAGGGAACTTGGTGGTTTTGTACTTCTCGGAACTCGGCCATTATGAATAAAGGAAACACCTAAAGGGATGATAAGAAGGCATGCAAATGTCGGGGGTACCCTGTGCGAGTGCGGTTCTGGAAAGTTTCCATGCAACATCTATGGCGGCCCAAGCGAGCTCTGCAAGGTCCCAGAATGAAAAGATAGTGTCTTCGAGGAATGCTGTCTGAAACTTGTCTGGAAGGGTGCGGTATATGAGAACGATATCACGGAATGCGCCAATGCTGCTACCATCGGACACGCGAGCGTGAATTAACTAGGGCCCTTTTCATGAAACTTAAGAGATGACTTGATATGAGGTTACTCACGCAGTATTGAAAATATGAGAACCACTTCTGCAAACAAAGGAGGATTTCCGTACACCTACCAGGTTTACGTCAGCAACTGCGACTCGGTATCAGCTAGCAAGTGCTCGTGATCGCTTGAATTTTCATCGGATATGCTAAGGTATGACATCTACCTCTAGTGCCGAAGGTGGTAGCGGAATCTCTAGCGTTTTACCTCGACAACGGACTTTCTTACAATCCATACAGTGACGGTGATTGCACGGATCTTACCTTCACCGGGTTGAAGTCGCCTGGAGATTACAGGTTGACCCAGCTGAAGAGCAACGTCGATGGTCAGAATGGCACGGTGGTCAATAAAAAACATTGAGAGCTTCAAGTGCACCTTCATCTGGGCTTTCTTTATTTCGCACGGCCTTCCGCTCTGTGGTTGTGACGTCTACTTGAAGCGATTCAAGTATAAACATTGAAAGTTGTGTATACAAACGACTGAGCGAGGTAAGAATGAAATTGATTCTTAAACCTCGCCTCCCGTTCGAACCGACCAGGGCGCAAGTAGCTAGTAATAGCAGTGACACTGTCCACTGAAGCATCAAGAAAGTGAGACAAAGGAACGGGTATGAATACCGATAGGAGTTTTAACCGCCAACACCACGATTTCCAAGATGGAGGTCATCAATGTTACACGCACGAATGCAATGAGGTTTGATCGGCTTCTTTGGCTTCTTCGGCTTCTTGGGTTCTTGATGATGCTTCTTCCTGCACTTCCGGCCTTTCTTCCCTTTCTTGCATTTGCCATGCTTCTTCTTTTCTTTCTTCACTCCGGTTAAGAAGTCAGTCTCTGGCCCCCAGGAATCTTCCCAAATGTCCACAATTTCAGAGATAGACCCGTTGACAAATGATTGTTTGTGACCACCAGGTTGCGCAGGCGGAACATGTTTAGAGGCATCGGAGGATCGATTGTAAGCTAGTTCAATATACTCGATTCCCAGATATACGCGGTCACCCAGTCTCATATCCCCGGTCCAGATGCCTCCGTCACTCCAGAGATTGATGACCACTCTGCTTTCCATATTTGGGACACGATATGTCTTGGCATCCCGTGGCTTGTCGTTCACCCACCAGCGTGATACTTCAGAGAGCCAATCCAATCTGTGAGTTGACCAATTCGTCCATGAGACGTCCAGGTCTGCAATTGTGCTGGCTCCAGGGATCATCACATCGGTCTCGGGATCATAGTCTGGCTGGTTTGCATATCGCACGCGGTGTGAAGGATCGCTTGTAAGGATCTCGATGTCCGATTCGCAATTGGGGGGACGATAAGTGAAGATGCCAACACATGCACCTGATGGAGGTCTGCCAGACTCGATTGGGGCCGTCTCATTGTCTGAGATTGTGCTGTTCTGCAAGGGTGAGATCTCATGCTGGGACTGACGCAACGGCGAGTCCATTGGATGACCTAACAGCACATTGGTGGGCAGGATACGGAACCTGACTCGTATGGAGCAGTGGTAGATGCTTCGTGCTCGAGTCTCAATTTCTGCAGTCGAGGAGTAGTTATCATGGCGGATAGTACGCAGGACCAGATATGTTGCATGCGGGTCTCGTTGCTCATGGTTCTTGGTGATAAAGACATTGTGCTTGGAGTTGATCATGTCTACCGGGGCATCAGGGCTGCGGGGACGCCTCCATTGTTGGACTTTCCAGTCCTTGTTGAAAGTAGATTGAACAAACCTCAGGGTGTCGAGATTGAGTTCTTGCTTGTTCCCATCGTGGCCTTGGCTGTCATGTCCTTTGTCGGAATGAGAGGAACTCAAGTCATCCTCATCACCTGTTTCAATCTCTTCATCGTCCTCGTTATTGTCATTGCCAGGTTGATTTGTGCTGGAACCAAGAGGAACGGCGCGAAAGTCCCAGAGCTTGTAGTATTGAAAGTAACCGGGATCGGGACCTGAGACCGTGAAGCAGTCACAGTCTTCAAGATCCTTCCTTGGATATGGCTTCACCAATGGGCTGGCTGGAGTACTTGGAAATGAGAAGACGATTGTGCTGAAGAAGACACAGGCCCCCAGGATGCCCAAGGACAAACAGCCTTGCTTCATGGTGGGCGGCTAAGTCCCAGGGCAATTTGAAAACGACTGACCGTTCTCTCATAAAACTCAGGTAGTTGGTAGCCATTTTCCCGGTATTTGGACTCGAAAAGTGTAAGCAGTAAGGAAGTCGCGATGTCGAGGTTAGGGCATCATGGTTTCCCAATCGGGAACATTTTGAACATCACGTCAGAAACCCCCGGGATTCACGGGTAGTGGCGCCTACAGCTATTAAATTCCAGACCTAGCATCCTTGATAATATGCTACCACCGGAGCCTAGAAATACTCATTTGCTATGTTGAGGGAGTAGGCGTGGGAACGGAATCGTACAGTGGTGTTTATGGCAGTCACCTGGAGACGGATTGGTATTGAGATGTAATTTTAATTACCTCGCGTCATCACACGTTCAGATGGGAGCCCTACGCATGGCCTTCACCTGTGAAAAGTACGAAAATAATGCTAGCGCCCAGTTCCGTGGGGCCGGTGTGACACCCCCAAGACCAATGAATACGAAGTGGCCCGGTTTTTGCCTCGCCCCAATGCGAGTCAGCTGCGCCGTGTCGCACTAGTTATGCGCCAAGCCTAGTCTGTGCTCCAGGTAACGTCTTGTCACGGCTGGTATTTTATCCAGAAAGTCGTCTTCCTTTTCATCTATGGGATATTGTAGCTGAAGAAACTGGTTAAATTTGATCCAGAGCATGATTGAGTCATCGCGTAATGTTATAGACTCACACTTTGAATGGTCAGTGATGGTGTTGGGTGAGTAATGCTGTGTCGAGGCGTGTCGGCCCGGATGCAGTCTGACTTTTGGAGAGGGCGGCACACAGTGGCCAGCAGTGCGACCCCCCTTCCTTTGTCGCCCTTTTTCCACTTCTCGCCTCAAAGAGCATCTTCCCACTACGATCCCCATACAATGGACGACCTGCGACTCTAGATATGATCTTGTCGACTATATCATCATCATAATTATACTGCCATCATGCCCACCATGACCACGCTGGAAAGGAGTCACTCCTGTACCTCCAGCACTTCCCTCTCCATGTCCAGTCCGCGACCGTCTCGACGCGAAATCACACCGCCTGGCTCCGAACTGTCCCTCTCTCATCTCCATGACCGCATGAATCAGCTCGACTCGCGTGTGCTCGAACTGCGATCTACTGTCCTCACCAAGGATGGCTATGTCGACCGCCGGAACCGCGAGGATGACCACATCCGTCGTGAATTCGAGACCCACCGTGCTATCTCTCATCGTATTGACCTCAACGTCGTGGCACTGCGCTCTGATGTCGACCAGATCAAGACTAGTATCTTCCAGCTGAAGTCTAGCCTTGGTCAGTCGGGCACAGAGACGGTGTTCCTGCGTGGTGATGTCGATCGGATGCAGAAGAGTGTGGATCAACTTCATGTCGACTTGGAGCAGATCAGGACAGAGTCGTGCGCCACACGGGTTGACATCAGCAAACTTCAAGCTACATCGAGTCAGCTTCGCACAGATTTGGTTACCTTGGATCATAAGCTATCCCGCCAGTTCCACCACTTGAACTCGCGCATGGATTCCATGGAATCGCGCATGAGACACTCCGATCGTGTCCGATTTAACTCTCTCGCCCATACTATTCTCGCTCCTATCAGCCCTGTCCCTGTCATCACCGATGATGGGGCTCTTGAATGGCCCAAATACTTCCCGCGTACGGTTTGGAAATTTTGGTGTCTCAAGAAAAGAAGTCGAGGTACGCGCTAATAAGTAAATGCCGCCCCCAGTCCCCCATCTAACGTATATTTAGTTCATCGTCTGGTGGAACTCGCAGAATTTTATGAACTGGGTGGTTACCAGGATTGGTCTCGGATGCACCAGACCGACATGTTTGCCGACAGTGACTCCAGTGACTCCAGCGATGGATCCTTTGTTATATCTCGGGAAGAAGCTGTCCGTCGCTTCCCCGAAGCCGCACATCAGGCACTCGCCGCCACCCTGGGTCTTGTGTACTACAAGATTCGCAATGAGGTGGGCGAGGGCCCGAATGCCGTACCTTCCCGTCCGCTGAAGCGTCAGCAAGAAGATGTTGCTTCCGCAAGCACAGGTCCCAAGTCCAAGCCCGTGAAGATGCCGCGCAGACCTAGTGTTTCCGACACTTTCCTGCAACGGTTGATCAATGGTCCCTCCGTGGCCGAGTCTCAATCCTCCGTCTCCGAAGAGTTTGACAAGTTGGGGTGGAACCCATTCTCAGATGTCTCCGAGGACGCCATGAGCAAGCTGCGATCAATTGACCCGCAAGACATTGGAACCGTTCTTCGTGCTTTGGAACAAGGCCGTCTCAAGCTGAAGCCCAGTGGATCGGAGAAGGCGCGCATGTCCCCCACTGAGTCCAAAGCCAGTCACGGACTCGGCAAGTCAGTTGAACAGCCTGAGGTGCCTACCGTGCCAAACACTGTTCCTACCCAGCCTATTTCTTCACAGTCTAGTAAGGCTAAGCCTGCTTCTGTGCCCGACATTCCTGAGACTGCTTCCGATTCGGACAGCACAACCTCTTGATCTGTGTGACATGAAGATTTGCTTCTGATTCACAACTTACCCTATAACCCAACTTTTTGGATCGGCTTCATGTCTGTAAAGAGGACATTCCTCACAGCATGTGTTTGGCTATCCTCAAAAGTACACCCATCCTCGAATGGACGGCGCTTCTTTCGAGGTGAACACCTACGAGCTTACGCGCTTATACCCTGTGAGGCCCACTTGTGCATAGCACAGCATCTCAATCGCAATATCGACATTGCGGTTGAAGGTATCCACGAAGCTATGTCTTCGAGTTTTTGAGAACTCAAAGTGCACGCTCTGAGTGGCTCAATATATACAATATGGTTTGATTTAGGATTTTGATTTATATTTGCATTTTGAGCGATTTTGGCATAGCATAGCATATCCTTGGGTTATATCCTTGGATCTGGAGTCATTGTTTTTGTGATTTAGTTGAAATACCCTTGGGATCGTTTGGGTGTTACCGATCTTTGTGATCAATCTGATTAACTCCTTGGTGGTGCAGGTCTCCTGGCCCATCGATTGAGTGATTTTTGAAACCGTCTTAACCTCGCTTCGCACGACTTGTATCCTTCCCCGCGCGCCGAAAGCTGGTCGCCATCACGTCTAATTCTGCGAGTTCTGTCTCTGGGCTGTCGATGAAACGCCTGCAGACCTGCTCTGTAAACACGCCACTTCACGCCCGAAGCTTACGGTGATGATTGTCGGAGAACCTTGATTCTTCGATAGCCCAGTTCTCCAGCAGGTCATACATGGATGAGCCCAACTGTATGCCCTTTCCCAACTGCAAGTGACTAACATGCAACACTAGTCTAGCGTACACACTGTACAAACACTTGTAATTATATCCAGATATCGGATATCTCGCTAGAAGTCTCGCTAGAAGGAGCCTTCCCTTGAAAAGCTATGCACAAAATGAACCTATGACTCCTCAGGCACAGTGTCAAATAAGTCCTGCTTCAACACTTCCATCACCTTTTGCTCATCAACATTCCCGATGTCCTTGGCACCATGTAATTCTGCGTCATTGTTCATTTCCGCTCCCTCGTTCTCTGATTCTGCAGCCTCTTCGGGTGCCGCTGTTCGTAGGTATTCTTCTTCTAGGATATATTGTGATTCTCCCCCACTCGCGGCAAGGGTTTCCGCCGAGTCGGGGAGGACGTAGAGAGTAGGAAACTCTAGAACTGTTCGCTCGCGCAGGGCGTTTGCCAATGTTGTACGTGGGTGTAATGGGACCAGGACTGGTTTCTTGGTGGATGTTCGGGGACGGTGGAGGTAGAAGTAAACGCCGCGGTGAGGGGTGATGGGAAGATCGGAGTTGAATTCTTCTTCTGGGATGATAGACGGCTCCGCTTTTTCTGAAGCTGGTTGTTTCTCGGTGATCGGGTTTGAGGTTTCTGTCGTAGTCGCGAGAGCGTCGGTCCGGGTGACATCGATTTGCTCGTGGACTGTAGAGCTGTTCTGTTCCTCGCCTTTCTGCCCTCGGTTGGGATCCCAATTGGGTCTCTCTTCCTTTGGAATTGGGAAGACGCCATCGTAGGCCTGAGCCAGAGTGCGCGTCTCAAGACTGTTGCAGACCATTTTCTCGCCTGAGGTCGGTATCCATTCCACAGTCCAACTAAGGCACTTGTGTCTGTTGAATACGGTTAGTTTCAATCTCGTAATTCTTGAATAATGATTTGACCATACTTGGGATGCCATCTTGAAGTATTCTGCTTATTCCTCGTCATGCCTCTCGGCGCGCGCATAACCTTCACAGCGCCAGCCTCCGCACCGCGCAAGAATCCAGCTTCGCCTTTCACAAGACCCTGGCCCGGATGCTTTCTTTTGCGTCCAGCGCCGGATGCAAGAGCTTCATTTGTATCCTCGCCATCTGCAGCGCTTCCACGTTGAAGTTCAATGCCCCTGTTCTCGGCATCTCTGTCGGCACGCTCCAGCGAGCGCTCAATGCCTGAGATGAAGTTGAAGTCACGGTCAAAGGCCGCTTCTGTGGCTAATTCGCTACGCTTGAGGTAGGCACCTGGATCGCGCACACCGGAACATTGCGACCACAGCTTGTGGCGCCTTGTGCAGGGGAGAGAGCAGGTTCGTGTTGAGCAGCGCGGACAGCGGTATTTCGGCGGGTTTATGTGGCTGGAACAGGCATTTCTGTTAGCGTTGCGACTTGGGAAAATCTGAAGAGATGATATGACTTACCAGATTGAGCAGAGCTCACTCAGTAAGGGATCTGAGTCTTCCATGATGAGAGATGGGTTGTTGAGCCGATCGGACTCGAATCGCAGAGCTGGAAATTTGAGTGCTTATCGATAAAGAATTGTCTACGGCCTCAGGCAGAACTAGACTCGACTGACAAACCCATACAGACGCATTTCGAGGACCGGACTTACGGTATGTGACATGGACTTACAATAAACGAAGCTAATTAACACCGATTTTAGATGATAGAATAATCCGATAATTGTGTGGGCGTCCCACCTGCCGAAATGAGGTCATCTAAGCGTGCGATGATCAATCATCTCCGCATTTCTAAGCGTCGGGGAGTACGTGCTTGCCGACACGCCGTATTTATGTAGCTTTGATTTTCCTTACCCGGCCCTCTTCTCAGGTTGGTTTTTATTCCAAAAAGTCATCACAATGGCATCCAAGGCGCTTGCAATTATCGCTGGCGTGGGTCCTGGCACAGTATGCTTCTTGATACCAAGTTTCAGGGCAATATTCTCATGAAGGCTACAGGGCGCTTCCATTGCTAGACGCTTCGCGCAGACCTACTCTGTCGTGCTTCTATCTCGGAACCCCGACAACTACGAGTCTCTTGTCCAGGAGATCAACTCCAAGGGCGGACAGGCTGTCGGCATCAGTACCGATGTCTCCGATGCAAATAGCGTCAACGCTGCATTTGACCAGATTGCGAAACAGTTTCCCGATGCAGTCGTGGCTGCTACTATCTTCAACCCCGGTGGTGGATTCGTGAGGAAACCTTTCCTTGAGCTCACGGAAGATGATTACTCTTTGGCTCTCAAGTCGCAAGGGTATGTACACTAGACTTCCTGAAGCTACTTCCATGTCCAAGACCGCCATATCTGCCACTCTGTCTGCGATGAATATCTAACACCAAGAAAAGCAACGGAGGCTTCAATATTGCCAAGCGCGCCCTTCCCCTTCTGCTCCAAGCTAAAGACTCAGTTCCTCACCCGCCCACTCTGATCTTCACTGGAGCCACTGCCAGTCTGAAGGGATCAGCCAACTTCGCAGCATTTGCTTCGGCAAAGTTTGCACTGCGTGCCCTCGCACAATCTCTTGCCCGTGAATTTGGACCGAAGGGTATCCATGTGTCCCACGCCATTATCGATGGTGTGATCGACATCCCACGTACCAAAGCTTGGACTTTCGAGCATGAGGATGCGAAACTGAGCCCCGATGCTGTAAGTCTAAAAAGAATTATTCCATTTGACTTGAGACAAGAATTGAGTCTCATCTGTCTAGATTGCCGATTCGTACTGGCACCTGCATACTCAGCCGCGGACAACCTTTGCTTTCGAGCTGGATTTGAGACCTTATGTCGAGAAATGGTAGAGTCGTCAGCCAGTCAATCTATTAAAATCCGAACAGTTGAATCAATTGTCAATGAACATTATTTCGAAGATGAGGAAGAAACAATTAGTTCTTCTAAGGTGTTGTAGATGATACTGATCAAGGAGGCTCACGGTCTGCAACCTAGTCACTCGAAGGACTTGGCATGTACCCCTCTTGCACAGCTGTTTATTGAGACCCCTATTTTCCGAACTTGGTAGAATATTGAACGGATTGTACCCTGTTCTCACATCTATGTGATCTCTCACATATGTTCTGCCTCAGGTGTCAAATGATTTTCGGCGGGGATAGGTGTGCTGACTCACCCTATAACGTCACCAGAGGTTTGAAGCTCAAAGCTCAGCTTCCCCATTCTTAACATCGCAACGGAGCTCACTTCCCCGACAGCTTCAACCTGCTCTTGCCACCATGGTCCTCGAAGGTGCCCCGCCCGAGGCATCGTTACCCCCGAACAACAATGCCGTTAACAGCTCAACCGGCGGACATCTCACCCCAAACCCGGCATTCGCTCAATCCTTCCCATTGCAAATCAAGCCAGAGCTGGTGGTAAAGCCGGACTTGTTCACTCTTTATTTCGGATTTTTTGGCGTAAAGAACTGGAGACGCAATGTCGCAAGATCACTCACCGACCGCATAGAGAGCCAATGGATTGTGACGAATCGTTACCCTACACAAACCGAAATGGACGTTTACACCACATCCACCTCGCGCGGCCTGTATTATAAGACCATCGGGCTACCGGTCTCGGCCTTCCTATCGGCCGGGTGGGAATATCGCAAAATGACAAAGTCAGGTGCATGGCCGGGATTCGCGCCCACGCCTTCTGAATTTTGGAGACTTCTCAAGGTAACCGCTCAAGTCAACAGAGAACCCTTTATCCAAAGTGCGGCAAGAGGCGCTTTCAGAATACTGTTCTTCACCAGCACTGGCTGGCTGATCACATCATTCCTGGGGGCATATTCTGATGCTCAGACTATACTCATGGACCCAAGCATGGATAAGTTTAAGCAAGATATGAGAGACATCTCCCAAGAGGAAATTAGAAAGCGGAGGATGTTTTCGGCTGTTGATGGGGCTCGCAGACGCAGAGCAGGCGAGGTGGATATCACTGGACAGATTTTCGAGCGCTTAAGCGGTCGTGGTGGTTATGACCAGGGTCAGGGCAACTACGATGACTCTGCTTCTCCCACCGCATCGTATGAGAGTGACACGTCCTACGACATGCCTCAGTATAACCCGGAAAATATCTCGACTGGTCAATCGCAGCCGCAGGTTTACGGCACACCCCGAGGAATGTCCAACGAGCCTGCTTCCCAATCTGACTCAGGGACTGACTTTTTCCTTGGAGGCAGTGGTGACGATGCTAGTCCCACTGCCCCGGAGTACCGTAACACCAACCCCGACGGCTCCTCTGCCGGCAGTGCATGGGACCGTATCAGACGTCAGAACCTCGGACCCGCACAGCAGCCTGCTGCTCGCTCAGGATATGCTCCTGTCAACGATCAAGATCGCTAACATGGGGAAGAGCCGCGACAAGGAGCAAGCACACGCTGAGTTCAATCAGATCGTGGAGAACGAGAAGAAAGCGTACAGTGACACATCTGCTCAGAACCGGGGATGGAGCTCATAAATCTTCATTTCATCTCATCTCTCATGTATACTACCACTTATCTTCTAGCGTCGATTCACCTTTACAAACGGAATGAACTTCTCGATCGCCTCCTGGCACTGGTATTAGCCTTCGCAGGCAGTAGCTTTAGCCCTAACAACGAAAAATCAAACGCTCGAACAAGGCACTCTCGATCAGCAATTTTGATAGCTGGGTGAATCCAACGAGGCTCGACATGGTATACGAGGAAGAAGAGAAAAAAGCAACGTCTGACGCATGGGGTTTGTGTAGAATTGCACGGTGATTCAAAAAGTGAGATATGAAACGTATACATAATAAAAAAAAAGAGCGAGGGTATAGCAATAGATGCAGTCAATCAGAGTGGAGGGGCATTGAAAACGCAAAATCCGGCAAAAAATACAGCGCTAAAAAAAAAGCACAGAGCAGATATTCGTCAAATGCATGCAGAAAGTTAAGAGACATGGGATCAGATCAACATGACAAAAACTCCAGATGTAACTCAAAGGAAACTCGTCAAATCACCCTTCACATAAGCAGGGCCTTGGCTCGATTGAAAATGCCCATGCGAATGAAGGCTCTCATACGGCATCTCGGTATCGTGATGACTTGTCCAGGGCTCGACACTGCGACTATTACTTCGCATACGGGTCAAGCTGCGCAATTTATTCGTAAAGCTCTCGTTCGAGCTTCGATTCCGCCGATGATCGAAAGACATCCGTCGTCCAACAGTCTGACGAGTTTCTGTGCTGTTCAAAGCTGGCGCCGCCGTCATTGCGCGCGGTAGGAGATGTCCCATGTCGTGGTTATCGATGGCGATGTCAATTGTAGCGGAAGACTCGCGTGGTGAGACTGCTTCGTAGAAGGGTGGTGGGGGTGGTGGTGGGGGCGTATTCTTTAGGTGTTGGAGTTCGGGGAGGATTGGTGGTGGTGGAGGTGGTGGTGGGATTAGGTCAATTTGGGGTGCGGAAGGTCTATATTGCATTGCATTTTCGATTGTTTCCTCGATGCTCACTGTGACGTGGGGTGAGGTGCCCGAGGCATATCCCCCGGAGGAGGTACGTCTGTGGCCCATCCGGCTGCGGCTATTTGAGCGGCTTCGAGGGAGGTTAGGGTTGAAGCGTGGGTGCATTGGGACGTCGGAAGGTACAGGAGCGCCTCTGTAGTGTTGGTCTTGGGGTACTGGGACGGACATTGAGCGGCCGATTCTTTCAGCCTCGCCTTGGTACCTCGCATCTGTTAGAAGGAGACTTCCGAAATTGTCGGTTGGGAGAGCTGGGACGGATGGAGGACGTTCTTCTTCGTGTCCACCGCCGTACTTGGGATGACGCATTGCTCGAGGTGTTGCAGGAAGTCCAACTGGCAGACCTGAGCGAGACGAGCCGGAATCCGAACTACTTTGGTACTCTGGTGAGTTCTTGCTGGGAGGAATCTTGTTTCGAGATGGGACTCGAGGGAAGTATGAGTTGCCATGGAATGGAGGCGGGCTTTCCACTGGTGTTCGGACAGACTGCAATTCCCCCGGGAATGGGATATTAGGCGCAGAAGGATTTCGAGCAAGAGATAGTCGGCGGGCCTCGAGCTCAGCAGCTGCCAGTTCGCGTCTCTTCCTCTCTGCCAGGCTAACAAAAGGTGTCGTTGGAGACACCAGCTCCTGAGCTTCATCATTGGAATCAGCCTTTTGTTGGTTCATTGCATGGGCGAAGACATCTTCTTGGCCGAATGTTTTGGCACTCAAGAGCTCCAGGCCTTGAGACTCAGCAGGATTTTGTGGTTTTGGAACCTGACGAATCTCAGGTTGACTATAGGAAGCCTTATGTCCAGACTTAGACTCTGTTGATGGGTCCCGCCTCGAGCTCGCTCCTCGCCGACGACTAGCGCTTCTGTGGCGCGAGCGTAGGCGTTTCTGGTTCCCAGCCACTATTCTCAATGGATCGTCTGCATTCTCTTGTTGGGATACGTCCAGAGTTGGCAGAGACATTGGTAGCGGCGATGATGGGGATCGCACAGAGGATCTCTGTCGATCGACACTGCGGCCACGCGAAGAAGGTTCATTCTTGTCTCGACCGACTTGGGCTGCTGTGTTTCGACTGGAAGAGCGCTGACGGCTGCGTGAGCTTCCCTTTCTCATTTTGCTGCGGCTTCTTGCACGCGACTGTGTCTTTCTAGACGTTTCTGTCATATCTGGTTCTCCGGTATGATATTGAGCTAGCTCTTGGGGAGACATAGGTACGGGAGATGAAGGTGACCGTTTCGCAGGTTGGATGTATCGCCGCTCATTGCGTCCACGGCTATCCTGTGATGGATCATGAGCTTGGTAAGTGCGCGAGCTTTGGCTGGCTGTTTCATCTGTATTTCTCCTCTCACGACCATGGCTGCGATGACCTCGATGTCGTTTTGAATGGTAATTTGCCTCTTCCAGACTACTAATGTACTGATCGATACTGCGTCCACTGACGCTGGGACTTTTGGCCGAGCTGTAGCTATTCAAAGTCGACGTAGTACTCTTTGCACTACCCATAGGAAGCAAGTCTGATTGATCGTGGCTGTTTGCATCGGATTCTTCCGTTTGCACGAGCTCGATCTGAAGTCCGTCTGGTTTGCGATCGCGCGAGCCATTACGTATATCAGAGTTCTCTCTGAGTGCCTCGATTAGACCGGGTCCTGGAGACGGAAGACCTTTGATAGATGCAAATCGGTCGGCAGCCTGAACGGCAGTCTGGGGACTTGGCTTGAGAGAGTTTCCCTCTGGATTGTATCTTGTAGCAGACAGCAAGAGACCATTTTCATCACCTCGCTCGTCTTGACTATGCTCATGGCCACTTGTCTCATCATTTTCAGACGTTGATCCGTAACCAGATTTCTGGTAGGACCCGGAACGTGATATCGTGGGCGGATGCACATCCACCGGGGTCTCTCCTATCGAGGGAAGACGGCGGCGGTTCCAGGCCGGAGTACCAGTTCTGGAAGTCATGGCTTGACTGAGGCTCTGAATATTATTCAACTTCCAGGAACCCAGACCACCCGGAGATAGAGCAGAGTCGGCAACAGCAGATTCTGCAATGGGAGTGACACCAGGTGCATTCGTTGGTGTTCGATCGTCTGATTTGAGACCGGGAAACCGGAAACGCTGGTTTGGTTGCGAATCAAATGATGTGATTAGCTTCAGTGCGGGAGTTTTCCCAGCTGATCGTTGGTTCGACGCTGACCTAGGTCGATTGGGAGGCAGCATAAGGTTTGAATTGGATTGCATTGGATCGGGAGACGCAAGTGGTGACTTCCCTCGAATGATTTCCGCGAAGGAAGCGGCTTGCTGAGCAGCTGGCGAAGTCCATGGCTCGGTGGGCTCAGCGCCAGTGCACATGAAACACCGGATAGCAAGTTGCTGCTGAGAATGGGATACCACGTATTCTCCCCACCGGCGGACAAGATATGATTGACGCTGCCAGTCCGAAGGCATCAGAAGACATGTCATCAGAATAGCTTCCATGAAGTGGTTGCGAGACACATAGACCTCAATTGCATCGTTGCTGTCTCCAAGACCGAGAAGAATCGACGCAGATGTGTGGACGTCTCCCATCTCCAACAGCTTTTGTACAAAAGCTTGGCCAACCTTATTCGCTTGAGTTTGCCCGCTCATTTGACTTAAAGCCAATATCATCCAGTCCACGGTTGTCACTTGCCCGGGGCTTATCATGGCAGCCATCTGATCTGAGTCGGTCTCACCAAGCCATTGGGCTAGAAGAATGGCACTTTGGCTTCCAACGGCATGTCGGCTCACTAAGCGTGCTATTAGTAAAACGTTCTGTCGGGGCACATAATTGAACAAAGATCATACACTCATCCCTAATCAGATCTTGAATATCTCCTTCCCAGCCAAATACGACACTCAACATTTGCTGCCGCAGATCATCAGGTGTCAAATGAGTCTCGTCGAGAGGTGGCGCCTGCTTATAAGGTACATCGTTTAAGCGTGCGCGGGTGAAAGGGAATAGATCAACGATATTCTTCTCGGCAGGACTCATGCGGACTTCATTGCGTAATCGAGACGCAGCACGCGAGCTTTTCACCGAGGACATTGACACAGAGGATGCATACTGGAAAGATGCCGAAGGCTGTGGAGTATCTCCACCAGCTGAAGTTAATGAGAAAGTAGTAGCACTCTGGCCAGACCGACTCGGTGGTGAGAATGGCCGGTCAAGCTTGTATCTCCCAGAGGAAGCTTTCGAGCTAACAGACTCTGTTCGACTCCTTGAAGAGGCTGGGCTGATAAGGTCTGCTCTTTGTTGGCTGACGCTGTCCATTCCGTTTTCGTCAAATGGTGTTCTTCTTCCATGTCCTTTTTCTCTGATGTTTGGAGGATCTTGTAGGCGACGTGGGGACATTGTTCGTGATCGGCCATTCTCGGATGCTACAGGTCGGGAAGGAACTGGGACGTGTTGCACGTTGGCGACCATTGCCGGGTTATCGAGGTCATACTGTTGTACTGTATTCTGCGGACCAAGGGTGAAGAGTGTTGCCGTGGGGCCATAATTAGCCATGCCTCGAACCCCTTCGATCGTGGGTATCGGCTCGTAGGTTACATGCTTTGTTCGAACATCCCAGGACCAAGTTTCACTATATTGAGTGAAGCTGTTAATGCGGCCCCGATGTAGAAGCCAGAAAATAGAGCCCGACTTACCCTTCCAGATATTGAATGATTCTTCCATTTTTCGACCAAGACATCCACTTGGGATCAGTAGAATTCGAGTCTGATCGTTTCAATACCCGAATGACTCGTGGAGATTCTTTCCCAGGTGGTTTCGCCACGCTCCAAACCCTTAAATCACCATTCGAAGATTGAGTTGCCAACATGTCTGACTTCTGTTTGGATGAAGACGCATGCCAAGCAAGCGAGAGGATTGGCGAAGGCTCGCGAGAGGTCGTGAGTGTGTGGAGAATTGTGAATTGGGGAAGAAGATTCGCAATCAAGATTGACCCATTTTGGTACCTGCAACATGTCATTAGCTTTAGAGGTTATGCCATGCAAGTCCAAATAGTCCAAATACCCAATCGCATATGTCCGACAATCTGTAGCTGGTGCGAGAGCTGTAATTGGATCGAATATTGTGCGTGCAGAGATATGCTCAGAAGTTGGAGGCTCGAATAAAATCACTTCGCCTTTTCCATTTCCTGGGCTTTTATCAGTAACCGAACGTTAAGCCGGTGCACAAGCTTTAGCATACCAAATGCAACACTACCGTTTCGCATCCACGATGCAACTCGCAAATGCTCGAATGAGGCAAATCTGGCAATCTCTGTCCCGGTGAAAATATCCCATACAATCGCTGTTTGTCCCACATCGTAGCTGACTACCAATCGACCTGCACCGCGCTCGCTCACATTATCCACTGATATGAATTCGACATTTTCTTGGTGGCTATCAAAACGACGTTCCACGGCTAGCGTATCATGGTGCAGGCACAGGATTGTCGAGCCCTGAGCATATAGAAACAGTGAGGCTGTGGAGGCGCAAGGCTCGAAGCGAGACTCTGGAGGCTGAGGCGCCATCGCTTTAATGGTCTTCAAGGGTCGCGATTCTGGTACCAAGCTTCTATTCCATGTTAATTCGACCATTTTGTGCCCATACGAGGTCTTGGTGAGGGGAATATCGATGTTATCTGCCGGAACAATCTTGCGCTGCAATGGTCACGATCACCAGTTCAGAGCAAGAAGGCAGAACACCTCAATATTCGGGAGCAATCTCCATGAGGGAATCACAACAAAAAAGAGTAAAAAACAAAATCACTAACCTGACCAGCTTTGACCAGGGAAATTTACTTATCGGTCACGACCCAGAATCCCGCTCAAGGTGAAGGAAAGCAGATTGACAGGGTAGCGCCAGGCATTGGAATTCGGAATGGTAATGCCGAGTCAGTGCCTGACAGGGAAGATTCGAAGAAAGTGAGGCAGCTGGAGACCGGTAGCGAAGATCCAGACCCTAATAAGGCAAAGAGCAAGATGCAGGCGTTAGGCGACCAGGCGAGAACGGTGTAGCAAGGATGTAGGACCGGGGGTTGTCCTGTAGGTAATATCAAGATGTAAGAGTACCAAAATTAATTTTTGCGAGGATGGCTCGCCACGTTCATCACACTTTGGGAGCGTTTAGCGTGGTCGGAGGGGCTCGAGATCCGTGACAAGGCGCGGGGTGGAGAGAAGTTAAGGTACGGTGGCAGGGGCCCTCGAATGTATATAGTATCTACGGCGTACAAAACCTGGAGCCTTGGGAGCGGTTAGAAATGAGACATGGTAGGACAGCGAGTTTCTACGAAAAGGAGAAGGGGCAAGTCGATCAAAATCTCAGAATTCAAGCAATCGGGGTTGGCGCCCGGGTCTGGCAGGGCGCTTCATTTCACGACGGGACCATACAGTGGCCACGCTGTAGTGGCAGTGGCCCGCCTGGTGCAGTGGCCGAGCATCGACCACCCCCGTGAAATCGGAGACGAGGAGAGCATCACATCATTAGCGGAGACGGTGAGATCGAGCCCATTTGGTGGCTGGGGTGCGTGGCTCTCGTGCTGCTGATCTGAACCAACGAGGATGCAGAAAGCACGAGTTCCGAGTTGAGATCGCTGCAGACAGTTCCCGAATCACAGCATCAGTTCAACGCTGGGCTAAGTGGGTCTCAATCTAGTTGTGACCTACAAGATGCTATAGTTTTCAAAGTCAGACGATATAGTCATCGATTTAAGGTCGTTCCAACACTTCTTCAAGCCCACAAATGGCCTCCGCCGACCAGGTGCATAAATCTATGGACAACAGTCATAGAAAGATGGGCGACATAGAGAGTGTTCTGAGACAAGATGTGATTGGGATCCGTGCAGCGAGTTGACAAGCTGCACCTTTCGTCACCTTCCCCGCCAATCACACCCCGTTGCTGCTGATCCCCTCGGCGCCTACAAATGCCCCTCCACCAATACCGGCCCGGATTTGGTCTTTTCTGCAAAAAGAAGGCTGGGCGAGCGTCCCTAATGAGGGTCCTTCGCCAGCCTATGAGCTACCTGTCACTGCGGAGAATCATTTGGACGATCGGTTCCTCTCGGCGACTCGGAAGTTTCATCCTCGTTTCTGATGCTAGATATTGATCTCACGAATGCCCTCTATTTGGAGTCTATCATGCATGCTAAGATTCAATCTGCCCCCTGGCTCTCCCCAGAAGCACTTCGTATGTGATGTGACTATGTGCTTGAAAAGCGGATAGTTGCTTTTATGCACTCGAGGCACATATCTCGGGCGTTCTCACGGGAGCTTGGGCCCCTAGGACTGCAGGTGAAGATACAGCACCAGAAGAGTCACTAAGATTTTTCCAATCGAGCTTGATTGAGGTCGGGTTTTTCCACCGTGACACGAACTTGGGTTTGATCCAATGAAGGTCGGAATGTTAATAGGAAGGATGTACAGTCCGATAAGATACCGCGTGTTTGGAAAGATTATGATAGTGGCCCAGATTACTTTAGAAGCTCGCCACCAACGATCTACCAACAGAATTGCGGCCTTTGAAAACATAGCTTATATGCTGAGCCTCGTATTCCAGAACTTCTCCAGTCACGCTACTCAACGCACCATCTGGAAGGATCGTCCCACCATGACCACATCTGCCCGCTATCATCTGATCGCGTAGGCGGGGCTTATCTTCTCCGGACTCGGCCTTGACTCAAGCGACCCGGGGACCTCACGCATGCCTCCGACCATAGATCATCGAATCGCATTCTTAAGTCCACATCCCCCAAGTATGGCTGTGTCCGAGACTATTGTGGTCATAGGGTAAGTGAAGTTGCAGCTTTGATTATTGGAATACCTGCGGAAGAACCAAGGGAAACTCCGCTGATACGTCAAACTCAGCTGACCTATATCAGTGCTGGTGTCGTCGGACTATCAACCGCTCTATGCATTCAAGAACATCTTAAGCCTTCGCAGTCGGTGCTTTTAGTAGCGAGGGACTTCCCGTCTGACACTTCTGTCAACTATGCATCGCCATGGGCTGGGGGTCACTACCGTCCTGTGCCCGGCTCCTCCTCACAGGCGCTTCGGGAGGCAAGGCAGGCGCAGCGCACGTATGAGTTCTTCAAGAGAGTAGCTATTAGTGAGCCGGCTGCCGGTATCCTCTTCCTCCAGGGCGTGGAGCATCTCGAGGCTCCGCCGCCTGAGTACCTGAACTCCCAGAGTGTGCGCAATGTCTATTCTCACTTGGATGGATTCCGACACTTGTCGAATGATGAACTACCCGCAGGCGTACAATGGGGTGTTGAGTACAGTACATACGTGGTGAACTCGCCTGTATATTGCGCGCACATGCTGCGCAAGTTTATCTTGAAAGGCGGCACCACAAAACGATATACCCTCGCAAATCCAAAAGAGGCCTTTTCTCTTGCTACGAATGTCAAAACAGTCGTCAACTGCTCCGGTCTCGGCTTCGACGATCCAAAGTCCTTTATTATCAGAGGTATGTATTGAATACATAGATCACTCGAATTTCGTATATAAGGTCAAAGACTAATTAGTCCAGGCCAAACGTGCCTTGTCCGAAACCCCGTCTCGGCAACAATTACCCGCCAAAACACTGACGGCTCCTGGTCCTTCTGCATCCCGCGCCCGCTAGACGGAGGTACCGTCATTGGCGGCACTAAGCAACCGCACACTTGGGACCCGAATCCATCGCCAGAAACCAGAGCGCAGCTTCTTGCAAATGCCTCGAAATGGTTCCCTTTCACCACTGAAAGTGGGGGCCAATTCGATGTCATCCAGGACATCGTGGGGCGACGACCCGCTCGCGAAGGCGGCATGCGGATCGAGATCGAGAAGCTGGAGAGTGAGAAGCAGATAGTTCATGCCTATGGAGCTGGTGGGCGCGGCTTTGAGCTCTCGCGCGGCGTTGCGGAGGATACAGCTGCATTGATGCTGAAGAATGGACTGCTGAGGGAGAGAGCAGCGCTGTAACCGGATTCATATGGATTGTACAAATTTTCCTCGCATTGCAGAATTGGTCAATATGTTACTCGTGTATATATCTTGCCCCAGCCGCCTTCCAGGCTCGGGATATCTCAATGTCTCCATCGTATCCTCCTGAGTCATTTTGACGACATGAAGATGTGTTTTCCGGAATGATTCTACCATGGACATATTCTACTGTGAAGGTCGTTCGTAGACGGTCACCGTCCCATACTAAGACTTCATGGGATTTGACGATCTCTTTCAGCTGCACCCAAGGTTTCTCCAAGGTTCTACATGCCTTGGCACCCGGGCGAACATATTCCAGGTCACTCGAATAAGTGGGAAGTATCAATGGGAATCATTGCCATTGTAATTGTGCAAAATACTGGAAATGAACGGACTTTTTGCTACCAAAGCCATAACTATATATCAGTCGTTGATTCTTCCGTCACATGAAGACAAAGGGTCTAATCCCTCTGTCCCTCGTTACCAGCTTGCTGGCACCCCCTCTCTTGCAAAAGGTAAGCACGATTTTGCATACATAGAGGAGATGCAACAAGCTGGCCGGGCCGCTAGTGACGAGGTCATACAATGCGTGCCGAAAGCAGATTGTTCCGATCACTCATCACCGAAATGCAATCCCATGAAGTCGATGAACCGAGCCGGAAAGGTCTGGATCGAAGAATCCAAATGGGAAAGATCTTAGAGACCCACGAATCTATTCTCGTGAGAGAGCACGAGGGCTCAACCAGCGGCTTCCTGTGCGATCGCGGCATCATTTGCTGGAGGCACCTCAACAGGGATCTCGACTGAAGGGGGCACTTCAATTCCGTTTCCTTGGAGCTTGGCCAATCGGTCTTTCTCCTTCTCGTCGCGGATTCGCTCAGTCTCTTTCCGCAAAGTCTCCAGATTCCAGGCATCGTCGTCATCATCCGACTCCTCGTCGCTGCTCTCGTTGTCTTTCCAGTCTCCGCTCTCGAACATAGACCGACCAGTCGCTTCCTTGGCAGTCTGTGCCTCCAATTCGGCAGCCTTCTTGTCCAGACGGCTCTTCTTCCATTCGGCGAATGTCTCGGGCGTCACGGGTGTCAATTTGCCGGTCAACTTGTGTCGCTCCGACTCCAGCCAGTCTTCCAGGGTGAGAGTGTTGAGTGGCGACTTGTCCATCAGAGCCTTCTCAGCCGCCTTCTGCTCCTTGGTCTTCAGGACGAATCTGTTCAAATGGTCAATAAACAACGGTCGGCAAAGCAAAGAGGAGAGAAGGAGCGTTAACGCACCCTGGCGGCAAGCTGTGCTTGTACATGCACTTATCACCCCCATTGGGGCAAGTCCAGAACCAGCCATACTTCTGGTTCTCGACAGCCTCAATAAAGTACTTGCAAACCTTGTCGGTCGTCGTACGAGGGTTACCATGCTTGCTCATCACGACACTGCGCAACTTTTCCTCGTCCCATTGATCCATAGTATCGGCCTTCTTTTGCTCCTCCTTATCCTCACGCGAATCGGTGTAGAGATCCTTTTTGGCCGCCTTGCGCTCGATGTTCATGTCGTGACTGAACTTACACCTCTTGCCCTTTTCACAACCACCCTTCTTGTGGAAGATACACAGCACGGTCTTGGGGTCCACACCGAAGGGCACTTTCTGCACCTGGACAGGCTTGAACAACTCAGCAGTTTCACGCTTAGCCTTCTCAGCGGCGGCCTTTTCGGCCTCGCGCTGTGCCTTCTCGGCCTCCTTCTTCTTTGCATCGAGCGGCTTGTTGGATGCGGCCATCGCATTCAACTGCTGAATCTGCTTTTTGGCGGCTCCTCCTTTTTTCTGTTGCATAGGGTTAGTTATTGGTATCTATGTGACGAGGGTCGCGTGCTGCGCGAAGGCGTGCCGTTTTTTTGACGTACGTTTTTCATACCAAAGGTCTGGTTAAATTGGGAATATTAGTTGCTGATCAGATAAGTTTGGTGACTCTGTATCTGGAATGCGCACCTTGTCATCGACCGTCTTGGGCTTCTTCTTCGGCTGGTCAGCCTTCTTAGGAGCCATGGTGACGGGTTGGGCACACGCCGAGCTGAGTGGGAAAGAAGAGGAAGATGCGCCCGGTCGCCGAGACGCTGGTGAAACAGAAAGAGACGCTGATGCAGAAGCGAGAGAGATCCCGGTGGTTGGGAGGGTGTATAAGATCGAAGAGGTTTTTTAAGAATGACGGTCGAAAGCCTCCACAAATTCGAGGGGTGAAGTGTGGCGGGCTCAATCTTTGACTGACCAATGATCGGGCGAGCCTTCCAAGTATATTTCACGGTCTGTTCAACATGCCCAGTATGAGAAGAGGACGAGGGAAAAAAATAGAAACAATAAGATATGAATCGAAAAGGGAGTCCGGCATGATTCGAGAAAATACGTTTGCTTCATATGTAGGCAGCTTATGCCTCTCTTGCGGTGCTCGGCTGAGACTCGAGCTTTGCGTCATCGCTGGAGTCTCCCGCACACAGCGTGGATTCGACCAAGCCCTGTCGCTATGACATGATCTACGCTTATAGAGACGTCCATTATAGACGGATGTCATGGAGATTAATAGGAAGCGGTAACATACTACTACTCTATATGTTCACCTCAGGTATCAAGTTTCTTTGGCAATTTAGATTCATTACTACTGTGTTCCATTGGGGATGCCGCTCTGAGATCATCACTGACCCATGTATAAGGCAAACACCAAGTGCGAAAGTGGTCATCTTGGGTCTTAGCGCATTGCTCTACATAAAATTTGGATAATCCTAAGCCATCCAAAATCTCCGGAGCACCGTAAAACCTTAAAACTCTTGCTTTTCGTTTCTGGTCATCATAGGATCCGTAGGATAGGTAGCTCAGAAGGTTTTGTTTAAGAGACCTCCTGGATCTTGCTGGACTTAGCATCGGCCTCCTCGAGCTCGGGCAGGTCCTCCTGTATCTGTTGATTAGCTGGCGGATTGAAAGTCATTTCCGGCGTTCTACTTACGTCGTCTTCACCCTCACCCTCAGCACCGCCAGCAGCACCAGCAAGGGCGCTCAGGTCGGGCATGCCACCGGCACCGCCCATAGCACCGGCAAGAGCACTCATGTCAGGCATACCGCCGGCACCACCCATGCCGCCGAGCTTGGAGAAGTCGATGTTGCTCAGGCCACCACCCTGCTCTTGGCCGTCAAAGCCACCGAAGTTGTTGGCGTAGTCATCCTCGCCAGCCTCGTCCTGCTCGTCCTCATCGACCCACTAGACATAGTCAGCATGAAAATCCAACCGGGTGAGCGCCAATGATGATCATACCTTGTCGAAGTCGGTCTTAAGGAAGTGGAGCTTCTTAGCCTCCTTGAGGAGACGGGGCCAGAACTCGGCCTTGAGCTCCTTCTTGCGCAGAACCAGTTCGCAGGAGCGGTCGGTGTGGTTCACCCTGCTGTTCTCGGGGTCGATCTCGGCGTAGAGGGGCAGCGAGACACTGTATGTGACGCCCTTGGTAGACTTTCCAGTGAAGGAGACCTCGGTGGGGGTAATCTTGAGATCGGATTCGGCCTTGGGAACGTCGGCAACATTGATGTTCACGTAGAGGTAGTTGCGCTCGGGGTCATCGGCGGAAGAGCGCTGAGCCCAGGTGACTGGTAAAACCGAACAATTCCAGGTCAGTATGTCTTCTCATGGGCTAGGAAAACAAGTTGAGAGCTTCCTGACACTAGGACCGCAAAGAATGCAATAACGTCATCGCAGCTATCCGCGAGCTGTGCAGGTCCGAGTGTTTTTTGGTGCAGGGCGGGGAAGTCGAGCTATCACAACTTACCTTCCGGGGTGAGGGTCTGGGACATTTTTATCGAGTAGTAAGAAGATGTCGATTCGGTGATAGAGAGAGAGAGATGAGAGAGAAAAAAAGTCTTCAAGGTAAGATGAAGATGGTGTGTGTGGCAGGAGAGGAGAAGCTCACAATGCAGCGCATGTACCGCATTCAAGTGCGTTGCTAGAATGTACTGGAACCACGGGTTTGTCCCGTTTGTCTCTGTGGTGCCTTGTTGCCTGATGTAGGCCAATTGGGACGTCACTTGATGACTCAGCAGATTCCCCTCCGGGTCGCTGCAGGCATCGCAACACTGATAAGATGCTAGTGAAGTGCCTGATACTCTCGTGAACGGATTTGCTTCACTCCTGGAGCCAGTCCGTCTGATCCCTATATCCTGACGATCTTAATTCGCGCAGACTATGCCCCTCAAGACTCGTGTTCATACCCAACGCAGGTCATAACGCCAACTCTACGACTGACGGCTTAGAACCACCAACCTGCTGTCCTGCAGCGATCACCGCTTGTTCACATTCTATACGTTTCTGAAGACCTTTTGAGTCATGGAAACCCTCAAGGCTGTCTTCTTTGGGCCTGACCCCGCAGCCCAGGTAAGTAGACCGCCATCGCTAAGACCCTGTCATAATATGTTCAATCCACTAACTTATATGGCTAGATGAGGAAATGCAACGCTCTCATTCGCGCAAATACCAGGCAACTCGATCGCGATCTCGCCCATCTCAAAGCTCTCGATAGCAAGACACGAGGACACATCATTGCTGCCTCCAAGCGAGCCCAGCGCAATCCTTCCCAAGCAAAGCAAGCTATAAGCGAGACCAAGACTTTTGCACGAGAGCTGGTACGGATTCGGAAACAATCTTCTCGGCTCACGACAAGCCGAGCCCAATTACAGAGCGTGGGCATGCAGGTCAATGAAGCGTTCTCCGTTCGCAAAATCCAAGGCAGTCTTCAGAAATCTACTGGCATTATGAAAGACGTGAATACATTGGTACGACTGCCTGAGCTGACATCAACTATGCACCAGCTCTCAACAGAACTAGTCCGAGCAGGCATCATTGAGGAGATCGTTGACGATGCTATGCCTAACGATGAGCTGTACGAAGGAGAGGACGACGAGGCAGAGGAGGAAGTGGATAAGATCCTGCAGGAGATCTTGTCTGGAAAGCTTTCTCAGCCCGCGGCTGTCAAACCTGCCGCAGAGCCCGTCGAGGCTACCCCCGTTGAAAGCGAGCCCGAATTCGAGGACCAAGAAGCAACTCTGGAACAAATGCGGGGTCGTCTGGAGGCACTCAAGAGCTAATATTCTATTTTCCAACGATTTTCCAGCGATTCATGTTATGCACTTCCCAAGTTTCTGTTAATTGCGGCCCTATTGTTCTCATGTGGAAGGAGTTGGGTGGCTCCTCTTGAGATGATTTTTTTTAGCCATAGGCAGGACCTATATAGAATGGATCCCACTAGTCGACTCCGTCAACACATTCTTTGCTTTTTCTTACGTTCTGGTGACATAGTACAAACACCAAATCGGGAGATATTGATAGGCTTTGCTGCCTGCGGCTCTTCGGTAAATTACTTGCCTTCCCACGTCCCGTCCTGGACTTCGGTCCTTTAAACGAAGCGATCAATGCCCTTTGCTATCCTGTTCCAAACTCATCGAAAAAGGCAGACAAGAAGAAAGTCCAAGCAAAATAGCTACCTGCCACGTCAAAAGTGCAAACGGAGCAAACACGAGCCCGACCGAATTGGGCCTAGTGGAGCTGACCCGCTGCGCCTCTCCCTTTCCCTCCTCTTCCACCAGTCCTTCCTCCCCCTCCCTATCTTCCACCCTCGGCTTTCCACATCACTTGCTGAAAAGCCTTCATCACCCTTTGAGAATCTTCTCATACTACCAGACTTTCTGAACGCCGTCGCTCTCCAGTGACTGCCCACCTGTCGACGCGTTCGTGTCGCGACTCGTCTCTGATCGCAAATTGCCAGCTTTGCCAATCCATCATCACCAAGCCTTCAAAATGTCTGCCAACCTGGACAAGTCTCTCGACGACCTCGTCGGTAGCCGCCGTCAGGCTCGCCGCCGCAGCAACAACCGCCGCGCCCCCGTCAAGCCCTCTGTTGGAGGCGTGAAGAAGTCTAAGCCTACCAAGGCTGCCCCCAAGGCTGCTCACCCAGCCCCGAAGGCTGCCCCGACTGCTCCTAGCAAAATTATTGTGAGCGGATTGGTATGTTTGATGAATTCTAAACCTCGTATGCATGGACTCATTCACTAACTTTGTCAGCCTGCCGATGTGTCTGAGGCCAATATCAAGGTATGTTGATCGAGAGGCCTCCTGGCTTTGATCGCCACCTTTGTTTTCGAACCCCTCGAGGTGTAAACGACTGCGACGCGTGCGCCAACCATTATTATCCTCCTTCCTCACTCCTCGTGGTTATCGCTCGATATCTAGCACAGACAGCACGCTCTTTCCATATGCTTTTGCACATTTCTCTGGCTGGCTGGCATATTGCAAAGCAGGAAATTGAGCTCTGTCGCAGTACTAAGAAAGGAGGACACTTGCTCGCGACGAAGCCCACCCGAGGCAATCCGCCCGCATTGTCATTCTGAGTACTGTGCCAAGGATCGGTGATGAAAGATTCCCATCCTGACAGCGTTTCGCAATTCAACTCTTTCATTGAGCTTCAGAGGGCATCAGCGAGCGCACTAGAGCACCATCACACATTGTTGGACGGCACTCTACTCTATACACTTGCGGCGTAGTTGTCATCCAAGCATCTCGCCTACTCTTCTCACTGCTCCATGGGGTGATTCCCGGCACAGTGAATTGAGAAAAAACGACACAGTGGGCAACTTACACAAAGTTTTATCGTGCTACAAGGTTTATCACATCGAGAGCGCACATGAGGACACATAACGGTATTCCTGGCTTTCACCAATGCAAGCGGCGCGGCTAGGCATTGACAGAAGCTTCTCGGGGATGTGAACCCGTCGTTCGAGGACTTGTCGCACTCATTTGATGAATTTGCGGATAGAAGGACTATGTGAAAATTAGCATTGATCTTTGTTGGATGTTTTGAGGGACTTCCTGGGGGTTGCAAGTGTGTGGAGTATTTTTTGCAAGGGGAAGATAACATTCGAGGTTACAGACTTCAAAAGTCAACCGATCGCCGCTGTGTGCTCACTGATGCTCTTTTGCCGCCGGATCAACTCTCGCCACCATTACACCGTCGCCGTCGTTTTCCTTCGCTGCACGACTACCATTGTTTCAACTCAAACGTTCGGGCGAGAATACTGATCGTCTTCCGCTCTAGGAATACTTCGTCAAGTCTGCAGGCCCCGTCAAGAAGGTGATGCTCACCTACAACCAGAACGGCACGAGCCGTGGTATCGCCTCGATCATCTTCGCTAAGGCCGACACCGCTGCCAAGGCCGCCAAGGAGCTTAATGGGCTGTTGGTTGATGGTCGTCCTATGAAGGTTGGTGTTTTTCCCATTAGAAATTTGCACTTTCTCTGACCACTTGCAAAAGATTGAGGTCGTCTACGATGCCTCCAGCGCTCCTTCAGTTCCTGCCCCCAAGCCTTTGACCGAGCGTATTGCTCAAAAGTCTCAACCGAAGCCCGCCACTGCTGCTAAGGCTGCTAAGGGCAAGGGTAAGAACAACGCCAATGATAAGAATGCCGCTGCTCGTAACACCAACGGCCGCACCCGCAAGGGCCGCAACCCGGGCCGTGGCAAACCCAAGTCTGTTGAGGAGCTCGATGCTGAGATGGTCGACTACTTCTCCAACGAGAACGCCCCCGCCCAGGCTCAGGCCCCTGCCCCGGTTAATGGCGCTGCTCCTCAGGCCGCCAACAGTGGTGAGGACCTCGGAATGGCCGAGATCTCTGTACGTTTCCCACGACTTGACGAGCTTCTAGTTCTTCGCTAACAAATTAGTAGTAATCACTTTATCACCGTCATTGTTTAGCGTCCTCCGGTTGCTGCCGGTGTGACATGGAGATGTGAATTTTCTTTGGAGGATTTTGATAGTCGATGCGCGGGCCATGTCTTCTGTTCTTCCTCCCCTCTTCCTCTTACTGGTCTTTTTCACGAGTGTTTTTATGGTTTTTTCGGTATCGGTCTTAATTTTTTTTTCTACTTGCAACGGGATGCAAGGATGTATCTACCAATCCAACAAGGTCTAAATGTGCCATGATTCTCTCGTCAACCGTGTAAAGTGTTCTCTCCTAAGAGCAAAACACCTTTTATTCTCGGCGCTATGCAAGTAAACGCCAACCCTAACGCCATCCCTATGTCCAGCGAAAGAGACAACCCGAAATATACAATCCCTAGAAAACACCTGCCCGCGTCATAACATCATGAAACTGCTCCAATGTAACACCCGCACTGAGTCCTGCACCTCCATTGGCCTCGAGGATCATGTCCTTGAGCAACTCATCACCCACAGAATCCTCCTTCAACTCTCGCGCAATGCGCCGCAAATGATTTAGTGAGATTGGCCCGTTCCCGCCACGTGTGAAAAGCTGGTAGGCATCGTCCACTTCCGCGACCATGGCGTCGTCGTCGCGAGAGCGTAATTTCGCGGCGCATACAGAGACGAAGGGGCCGTAGGGAACATAGCCGGTGAGGGTTGGATCGAGAGCTGAGAGGATGTCTGCTAGTTCCTTTGAGTCGGTAGGTGGGAGACCAAGCGCTCTTAAAAAGATAGTGTTAGTTTAATGTTTCGTAGGCTATCGGTGTAGGCGGGCAGACGTACACCAGGGCCTTGCGCACGTCTTCACGGGGAATGACGCCTTCTTTCTCGCCGGGGAAGTCTTCGTGCGCATTGGCGAAGAGCTGAAATACTTCTTTGATCTCGTTCTCTTGGTCGCCTGTTATGTCATTCTCCTTGGCAAGCTTGGATTGGCGCGCGCGTTTGGGGCCTGCATTTGCGGAAGAGCTGGCGGGAGCTCCGCGCCTCTTGGGAGGCTGTGTTGGCGCTAGCATTAGCGGGCGTCGCAATAGGCAGATGTTGATGAAGACCTACCATGATGAGGGCTGGGAGAGCGTCGCAGCTTGCGCTGGAGTTGGGTGAGTGTTTCGTTGACGAGTATCGAGTGATCGAGAGATTGGGAGATCGATGATGCTGAGGTGGGGAGGTAATGTGGCATGTTGATTGGTGGAATTGGTATAGAAACATCGACCACCTTTAAACAACGCTCTGTGTGCTCTGTAGACGTTTAATTAAAATTAAAGGTCCGTAGAACTCATTATTAGGGCTTCGCTGATCAGTGATGGAATTTTGCGTAGGTCGAAGATGAACGTTCTTGCGTTCCAAGGTTGTGCCTACCTGGTGCAACTCATTTTGGTACGAGTCAACTGGGTGCGGTACGGAACACGGAACCACATATAGCTTGTTTCTCCATATTCAAGAGTCAATGTTTCGTTTATGGCAGGTGTCGCCTTCTACGCTCTGCCTTATACCTGTCCCATTGCCATCAACGAGCATGTTGAGAATGAAGTGAAGTAGAAAACGGTCGAAGGCAGTGGATCGGCAGCTGACGTGATCGGATCGGTGCCTACCCCAGCCCTTTATCATTGATTAATTCGACTCCAAGCTGTTCCATTGCAGAAATATCAATCATGGATGTTCAACTCTACGTCTATGACCTGTCAAAGGTACGCTATTTCTTCTTTTGTGTATCTCGTGCTCTCCGCTAATTTACGTATGCAGGGTCTGGCTCGCCAGGTACGTGCAGGCGCATCAACAGGTGCCGTGTTGATCGACTAACTTAATCAGTTCTCTCGCGCGTTGACTGGGACTCAAATTGATGCCATCTATCATACTTCGATCGTTGTCAACGGTATCGAGTATTATTATGGTCAAGGCATTCAAACCGCTGCCCCTGGTTCCACTCACCATGGACAGCCGATTGAGAGGCTCAAATTGGGCACGACGGAACTTCCGGCTGAGGTGATCGAAGAATGGCTGGCCTCGTTGACTGAGATTTATACTCCAGAGGTTCGTCTAGATGTGATCATGATAATCCCATCAGTCAGAACTAACACAATGAAGTCTTACGATCTCTTTTTACATAATTGCAACAATTTCACCCAAGATCTTGCCATGTTCTTGGTCGGCAAGAGTATTCCTGAGCACATCCGGAATCTGCCTCGTCAATTTTTAGACACGCCATTTGGTCAAATGATGAAGCCTCAGATCGAAATGGCTCTAAAGGGTGTCACCCAGGGCGCTGGTCCAGGAACCGCTCCTGGGCCAAGTTTCCAGCCTCCATCTTCAAGGCCTGCGCCTCCTCCAATGCCTCAAATGTCAACTGCAGCTCATGCAGTACCAAGCACAGTACGCAATGTGAGCAATCTCAGCCAGCTCCAAAGCGAGTTGGCGGCAACATCAGACTCTTGCGCAGTGATTTTCTTTACCTCAGCTACATGCCCGCCATGCAAGGCCGTCTATCCGATTTACGATGAGCTTGCAGAGGAAGTGGGGGCCAAAGGAAGGCTCATTAAGGTTGACATTGGCTTCGCACGAGACGTGGGCATGAGGTACAGTGTGAGTGCAACTCCAACGTTTATGACTTTCTTGAAAGGGAAGAAAGTCGACCAGTGGAGTGGCGCAAATCCAGCCCAGTTGAAGGGTAATGTGCGTTTGTTGCTTGACATGGCACATCCGCCTCATCCCCACCAGAACCTTCGACTACCCAGCTTGCAAAGGCCCATCTCCAACTTTGTCACGTACAAGAAAGTCCCACCGCTTGATAAACTTTTGCAGAAGCTTCCCACCGAATTCAAGGAAGCCCAGAGCATTGCACCCGTCGTTGAATTTGTCAAGCTTCGTCACGCTGCCAGTGACGGCAATCTCCCTGCCGCGGATACACGAGTACCTGACCTTCACTCGTTCGCTACTTCTCTTCAATCCAACTACCCTACACTTCCCATTGAGAGCCATTTCGCGGTTGTGGACCTCGTTCGCCTACTGTTCCTTGACCCACGTGTGAGCGGCTACTTCGCCGAAGAGGCCAATCACGCCACCCTCCTCACTCTCCTCTCACCACTCTCCCAAGATGATCTCTCCTCCTGTCCCTATAATCTTCGAATTGTTGCTCTCCAACTCGCTTGCAACCTTTTCAGCACACCGCTCTACCCCCAACAACTCGTTTCATCCTCCTCGCCCTTGCGGGAGACGTGCCTTCGGCTCGCGACAAATTCTCTTTTAGATTCACAGAACAACCTCCGCGTCGTCGCATCTTCGTATGCATATAATCTCGCTGCATACAATCACAACGCTCGATTTGAAGGAAAACCGGACCCGCTTTCAGAAGAGGACCAAGTCGAACTGGCCGCGTCTTTGCTAGAAGCTGTCTCGCAGGAAGAGCAGAGCCCTGAAGCCCTCCGTGGTTTCCTTTTTGCATTGGGTCTCTTGATATACGAAGCTCCGATGGATGGGTTACTGGTCGACCTTTGCCGTGCGATGGGGGTATCAGAGACGGTCGCTGCCAAGTCTTCGATAGAGACAGTGAAGAAGGAGCCGTTGTTGAAGGAGATTGGGGAAGAGCTATTTGGCAAGGGTCTTTAAAGTCGTGGTAGTTATAATAGTATCTCTGTACGGATTCATTCCAATTCCTTCAATTCTTTCAGGAAAATAGGTCGTATCTTTGGGCCAGGCCTGCCATGTTATTGTCTCCGTCTTCTCAAGCTCCACCTTTCCATTCCTTGAAAGTCTTCCGACACAAATATTCGGCTATCCCCCAGGGTAACTGACTGTCTATACAACAATGTTGGGGTAAAAATCGATCTCGGAACGAATGTCCTTGTTTCCAAGACGGGGAAGCCGGACTACACCCAATTGAGCAAGTCGAGAGAGGAAGTGAACCACTCGGTGAAGCAGGGGTCATCAATCAGACCACAAGTCACAAATATATTGCCTCAGTTCCATTTGCCTTTGATCAAATATTCTGGCGAGATTGACAATGGCCGTGGGGGGGTTTCTCTGGGCGGTACTTGTCAGATTTTGTCTTGACAATGATGTTAGAATCAACCTCACTTTTTCTAAGTAGTTCATACACCTCAGCTCGGAATATCACAGCTAGAACTACACAAGAAGGACGACAAAGTTCAACTGGCTGCTGCCAACAGTTCAGTATGCGGCTCGGCCTCCGACCACCAATGAATTTGGGAAATGCTTTCCTTTCCCAGTAGCTGGGCACATCAGTTTGCTTATAATTGCGTTCATCATCTGGCGGTTTCCCTAATGTATTTGGGGTTGTATAACGACGAATGAAGACTTTTTCAATATTCCACTGCACGAGATAGGCATAGATATAGATTCACCCAGCGAAGTCGTCTTTGTCCTGGAAGCCTACTCTGCGTGTTTTACTTCTGGATTCCAACCCAGAGATAAAGTCGGGAAAATCTGGGTCGAGATTCACCGACCAGATCCCAAATACAAAGAGAAGCTCTAGAAAAGCATGGCCAGATTCTTCGTCCGAGTCGCGGCGTGCCGGTTAGTGAAGCGGGTCAATTGGGGAGTTACTGTTAATGAGGAGCTGCTTTCCAACTTTGACAAAAGCAAAACCGCATTTGAGGGCACGCTGATGAAAATGACTATGGATGATTCAGTCCTCAATGAACTTGGTTGTTCTTTTTCACTAATTCACTAGTACCAGTCGCCTAATGAATATGCAGACTTTCCTCCGCACTGAGCGTCAAACGCTTCATCGTCTTTCCAATGTCGGATGCTATTGTCTTTGCCTTCCGTATGTATCTCTACTCTATTCGAAAGATCAAGGCTCGCTTCGGTCATCGATGGACTGCGAAGTGGGGATGGTACCTAAGGTCTTTACATATAAGAATGGAGAAAATTAGGCAGATGCCGTCAAACAGTATCTAAGAAGCTAGATCGAAGACATTGCTCCGCACAGGCACTACAAATCGATCATGATAAATCTTTTTATCTGGAAGTGAATTCACTCTCCAAGATCAAATAGGAAATAAAATTTTCCAATTTTTATTAGAAATGGTCTTCTGCCAACCCCACCAATGTCATCATCAATATCTCAGAATTCACGCCCTGGTCCTTAGATCCTAGATATGAAACAAGGATAATTTCTTTTTCAAATTCACAATTTGGAGGGTTTACTCTTATGGCATATCCAAAAGTCTGATAAGCCGACTATCACTTCCTCGGTCAATGAGTCACGTCCGATCATAAAAACGCAGCGGATAATAGACCCTTCTCAAACTATTGAGGAAACTCTGCCGATGTCCTCCCCAGCTACGTTGTATATATTAATAATATAATCCTTCAGACACCAAAAAAAACCAGCCAGGTGGCTTGATGATCCCCGCAGATGAATGTCGTGCTTCACACGTACTCAGTACAAGTCCATGCACCCTTCGTATCCATCGGCCACGCCGAGCCTGTACCTAGAGACTCCCTTTTACCGCAGCAGTGGCAAAATCAAGTAAGCACGTCGGGGGGTAAGAAGATCAAAGATACGATACAGCGCCCGGGAAATAAGATCGGGAAATGGGGGGTTCGATGCAATGAATCGGAGTTCCAACGTGGAGGACAAATTTCGATAATATCCGAGTGGAGTTATAGGATTCATTTTTCCCGTGATGGTTTTTTTTTTTGATAACCGCTCGAGTAGTTTGCGCTCGGATAAGGCAGATTAGCCGGTATTTCGTGCCGCCGGAGTAGAAATCTCCCCGGGATAATCTCACCGTTGCATGTCATCTGCAGGGCTGCTCGTCACGGCGCTGCTAAATGCCGGCCTCCGAGGCGACCATTTACGAGTGAAGGACAACACACGAGGCTGATGGGGCTTAGGGCGTTGTGTTTCATATTTTTATTTTAATTTTAATTTTTATGGCCATCGTGACGAACATTGTAGAATATTTGAGTTGTTTGATGTGATTTTTAGATGGAATATTCTACAAGAGGAGAGGATTATTCAAGAATAGACGGCTTAATTTCAAGCTAGGCTATCTGTAATAAAAAATTTGGAGTGGTGGGATTGTGCCCAACATCCAGAGGCCAACTCACAACCGCACACCGACACTCGAGAGGCCGAGGTGGCGTGTGGCGCGTTTGTCTATTTTCCAGGAAAAGAAAAATAGATAGCGCTGTGCGCGGGACCATGAGAGAAAAAGAAGAGCGAAGTCGGAGAGCGACAATGAAGAAGAGGGGTACAAGATTGGGTATTCGGGTGTGGGGGGTATCTAAAGGAAAAACACGCTAGAACACGGGCAATGAAGAAGAAAAAACACCGGGTCCGTAATCGGATGCAGTCGTCAAAGGATCCGAAGAATTATCAGACCAGGAAAAGGAATCAACGAAAATGAAACGTAAAATCCCGAAAGAATGAAACAGGAGCAGCGCTGCAACTCCCGAACATATCGGAGGGAAAAGAGAATGAGTCAGGGCGCAACCAGCGGTGTGGGGAGATTATGAGGGAACCGCCGACAGCGATGAATTAGGTAAGCGCGGGGGAACCGGAGATCGATGGAATGCGCGATAAGGCCTCGGGGTCACAGAAGCCACACGAACATCAGTACCACCCGGAATGCGCCTTGCGCGTTGATGATCGGCGCTGGTGACTGGGCGTCTCGCAGCTGCCTGAGCCGTGTCGTCTGATTCGTCTGGACTTCATGTCACAGGCTGATAGACAGTCGGAGCAGTGGGCCCCATGGAGCTTTGGAGAGAGGGGTTGTGATGTTACCGCCATCGCGTGGGGGCGGACGAAGTGAATAATTGGTATGTATGGTAAAAACAGTGGCTATGGCGGCATAGCGAAGAGAAGATATTGGACAGCGCCCGCGCTGCAACCCGGTGTGATATGCTGAGGCACCCTATGATGAGTGGGTGCGACGCTTCGGGCCGGGGGCGAGGCGACGCTTCCTAGGCTTCGATGGCGAGGGCGTGCGCTCGCTGATCACGGAGAGCTTGTCGGTCTTTGCTTGTCGGAGGGCCTGGGTAGCTCGGGCGTGGGCCTCGACCTTGGCGAGGAATCGAAGGCGATCTTCTTGTTCGGCGATGATGCGCATGCGCTGGAGCTGCTGCTCCATGGTTGCTGAGCATACCATCTCAGGAACCTGGGGTCCGGCCTCGTCGATGGCGGCATCGGCAGCTGCGTTTTCAGGCATCCAGAGAAGATCTTCGTCAGAGAGATAGGCGTTGTTGGTGAAGGAGTCATTTGAGTCGGCGCTGGCCAGAGCGGGACGGTTGGGCCAGGAAGGGAAGGCACATGCTGCTCCCATACCGTACTCGCTGGAGAAGGACGATTTGCGCGGGGTGATATCGAGAAGGGAGTCGGTGGGGGTAGGAGGAGGCGCAGATGGGTTCGAGAGTGGTGAGCTTTCAAAAGAGCTGCCACTCCAGCTGAAGGTGACCTGGGCCGGATCGGTGCTGGCGACAGGCGCGATAGCAGACGCTTTGGCGAGCGTCATGTCGCGAAGACGCGACTGAATAGGAATCACCATGATGCTGATATGATCAAGGAGGGATGGTGAGATGAGGTTGAAGAGAAGAGTGGAGAGACTCTCAGGTGAAGTGAGGGTATGGTGTGAAGTAAAGTAGTCAAGTAAAGGTGAAGAGGGCGAGACGTGTTTATCAAGACGGTGAGAGTATCAAAGCCGGGGAAAGGCTTCTAGACTTCCGCACCCTTGCAGTCCCGACTGAGACAGAGAATCAAATCCAAAAAATCAGAATTCAATAAATCGAAAATCGAAAATTCGGCGGAAGCGGCTTCCGTGCAGGACGATCGGTCAATCAGCGGCTGGGATCCACGCATCAACATGAATAAATGATTATCATTTATTTTTTGATGGCTGTATTTTTTTTTTGACAGCCGCCCTAATCCGATGTATCGACTCCCGTCACGGATCTGTGTCAGATGTGCCAAAGTACTTGGGTACCTGTCCACACGATGCCCGTGAATTATCGGCGCGAATCTGGGGGAGATGATCCCTTGCCTGGACTTGCCAAAATCCCTAAAGGGCTATCCCAGCGGGGAACTGCACCGATGAGAATCCGATTGTTCAGCGGTGAACTGAACTTGTCAACTGTGTACTTTGTGTCTTCGCCCTGATGGCGATCTTCCAATCAGACAGCTCCGGATTTCACCGCTTCAAGATGCGTTGTTGCTTCAGGCACAAACAGGGAATTTGTTGGATCGAGGGTTGTCTGGCGTCTGGCGGTCTGATAGTATGGTTGACGTGTAGAGAAATCCTGCGGAAAGCAAAGAAACAAACAGCGAACGCGCTCCGGGAAATAGTCGCGAACACCTAGGGGACGGATTTGGGCTACAAAGACGATTTCTTCCGCTCCACTCGGGTCGAGGCAGAAATGGATCCCCGTGGAGAATCCAGTACTCACATGTGGACTAGGAACGTTCTCCGAACCGCAGTCTGGAACCGCCCTAATAACGGGCGGGCCCGAATCTCGACGGGGCTTCCACAAAGAATGGGAAAGCGTTAAGCCGAATCCTGATACAAAGGCCAGAGGCCGACACACTCAAAGCGCGCAAGTCTATTGATTGATCGGCATAGAACCTACGGTAGACTTGAAAAGGACTCCTGAGTTTTGAATCCTGAATCCTGAATCCTGAATCCTGAATCCTGAGTCTTGTGATACATGTTCCTAATAGCCCAAGGGAACTCTCTGTGTCTCTCTCTTTCTCTCTCCTCTATAGCCGAAATTAATTAAAAAGAAAAAGAAAAGGCAGAAAGGATCCAGACTAGAACCACGCTAGAGAAAGGCCGGGATCGTGGAACGCGGCCTTGGTTTTTACGCGAATCAACGGGCACCCATTTCCACCACGGAGCCTCTCCGGAGCCACTCTTTGTGACCGCGGTCTAGATTTCTCCCGAACCTATTGGGCCTGGGCCTTGGCTGTAGGGACAGAGAACTGTTCACTACTCAACTAGGGCTTTGAAATTCTGTCTATTCATCTCCTAGACTCTAGATTCCGTGTTCTGTATTCTGCTCTTGCTAATCACGCATTAATACTGTCACTTTCATCACAAGATCACATACTTCTTTGATGGCAGCGTATTCCGCCTCGAACTCTTCTTGATGAATGTTGCTTAGCGCCAGCCGGGACACATAACCGTTCCCCCGACCCTAAGTGGGGAAAGTACCCGCCTCCCTGGGTTCCCCGAACAACGCCCCCTTTTTCCCGGTCTACGATCAACAATCATAAGACACATCAAATCCACTGTTGGGCACATGTAACCCGGCGTCCAGGATACTCATCAAGCATTGAATGCTTCCCGCCCGGGGAACGGGGAAAGGGGACAAGTGTGGCTGACCGGATCATTTCTCTTCTTCCGCCCATATGACAATTTGACAGGTTCCTCGGTACCTTTTCATCCTCTAGGTGGCCAGCTTTAGCACCTCGGTGTTCCTGGATCGGTAGACGGGGTTTCGGGCCGCGGCCCATCGATCACATTTCGTCATGATCATGGTCCACCCCTTTCCCCGGCCCTCGGTGTTTCATGAGGGTCGAACCCGTGCTAGTTACCATCTCTCTGGGTACTTTGGGTTCCTTGTGGTGGGTACTCTATGTCTCCTGCCCAACGGTGGAGGTGTGGAAATGAAGGCTGGACCTCCTCATGAATCTGTCTGACGGAACAGGCAGGTCCAATTGTTCAGAAGCAGTCTCCTGGAATGTACTTTTGTAGAAGGTCGTGAAAAGGAGATGAACGGTGAACGGCGTACGATGCACGGTGAGCTAGCTGTTGCATAGGATCTATTCTAGTTCGATGGCGTTTTCTATTCAAAGATTCCAGAGGACACGCTGCATTGTAGATCGATTGGATATCCATTATCGAGGTCGAATCTGCCACTAGCTCCGAGCATTGAATAGCTACCACCCGCCTGGTCCTGTCGCCTATGCCGGGACTTCCCTGCAGCTGCGGCTGCATCTCATATGCAAGATTCAAGATCTTATCCAAATCGAGCAAAGCAAGGACTAGAGGCATCAAGTCCTACCAAAAGCCCAGAGGCTGAACACAGCATCATCGCCATGGGAGTCCGGACTAGTGATTCAATTTGAAATGTCCAGCCTTGAAATCACAAAAAATGAAAATGAAATTCGCTGAATAGGACCAGTTTCCTTCTCCAGCACCAACACCATGTTTGCCCCCGATCCAGTTGCAGCCACAGTCCCCTTGCCACAAAGCTGCACGGGGGGTTCTCGCACGGAAACTCCCCCGTTCTTTGCAATCCAAACCCCGATTCATGGAATGCGCTCCCCATGGGGCCCGGGTACCAGATCACTCCACCGGAGGGAATGTGACATGGGAGGCGCAATCATTGCACAAGAATCTGCAGTGTGAGTAACTCAATTTTCGCCGGGGAGGTCTATCCGGGCGCGGGGGCCTCCGTGCAGCTCTGGCTGCAGCGATCACCCACTACTTCGATCCCGACTCGTCTTGGACGCGTCTGAGGCGCGCGATCAGAGCACGCCTCACTCCTCCTGACTCAGAACACGACCTGGTCAGAGTGAACGTGTCAAGATGCCACTGTTGCAGTCTGACCCCAGACATAGTTCCAGCTTGGAGCTAGGTGTTTGGCTTGTCATTGGGCCGCGACTGGGCCTTCTATTTTAGCCAGATGACTGGCTCTGATCTGTGACTTCCTGAATGTCAAGTAAGGCGAGTGAGTGGCCCGGGAATATCGCCACCCGCGACGCGCGCTCTCAAATGAAAGTCATCAATCGAAGGAGGCCCGGTCCAGCCCTGGTCAACCCCAGGCGCTGTTGAGTGACCAGCAACAACCCACTTCGAGAACGATTCGACGCCAGATGTTTACTACCATATGTTTTTCCTTGTCTGTAAGGCCCCGTTCATTACTGCAGTTGGCGTTTCCCTGCTTTTCCAACGGCTCGTGGGTTTCTGCTTTTGTTTGGTTCTCGGAAACGTGCCTACGCGCCCTTGTTACGCATCTAGGCGGTGTCGTCGCTGCAGATGTTAGAGGATAGCGGACGTGCGGAGAATAGTATCCTGGACCGGGAGCAGGGTGTATAGGGTCGACGATATCCGACCGCACAGGTTTCAAGGATATTGAGCATGGGTCGGCGCGAGCAAGGATCTCGACATCTCCAGTCCTCATAGAGGTCAACTGGCGGTGAAGTGTTCCAGTTTTGTCAAGGTGGTCATTCTTTGGAGGCGCTACTTTGCGCGTACTAATGCTAGAGGGAGAATTCGCCGACTTGTACTTGGACTTGCGGTCTGCAGGTTAGTTTGCTTCCTTGATTTGGACTCTACGAACCTTCCTCCGTCTTGAATCTGGCCAGAACATAGTCTGCTCGGCCGAAGAACAGACCCTATCCGGTCTTATCTAACTCGCCCTCTCTATCTCGGCAGTTCAAAGCAAACTAAAGCATACTAAAGCATACTAACCTATCGTCTAAACCTTTGACTTTGATAAGAAACTCCTTACCCAACTCTGCGAGATGTGCTTGTTCCATGCCTCACTATTACGTGCCTGACCATTCTTCCTTCGGCTTCGGAGTTTCGGAGTCAAAGAAAAGCCAACAACTCACCCGCGCGGTGCGTCTAATATTGGAAGCTTGAGCAATAATGAGGCGAGTACTGAACAACCAAAGCGGGGTTCAACCTTCCTATCTCGAACTTAGCTCGCCTTCTCCACCCGCGATTCAACCCTCGCAATTCCTTATCTCTTGTATTTCCCCGCGTTGCGCGTTGCACTAAAATCGCCCGTCCATGGCAAGTTCAAGGGGTCGTAGAAAAGGCAGACTGTGCGCTTGTCCGCCCAGTAGAATCTTTCTTGTAATAATGCGCTGAGCTTGCGCACGATCTACACTATGGACTCCAAAGAGCTGGATACCGAAGCTATCAAGCCCGCGCTCATCCCAACAGATGAGGAGGTAGGCGAAGGCCGCTTGGACAAGATCGAACTAGAAAAGGACGAAGAGAACAAGAACGAAGAGTTTAGCTATGAGTCGCATCGCTCTCCGTTTCCCGAAGGTAATGGAAGAACGCTATTCAGATAAAAGTATAGGAACTAAATATCACTATACAGTTAGGGCTGTCGTTCCCGAGACAGACGATCCTACGATGCCAGTGAACACCGTTCGAATGTGGATCCTGGGCATCGTTTTCACTATGCTCGGCTCAGGTATCAATCAATTCTTCTCGCTGCGCTATCCATCAGTGCATATCGTAGCCCTGGTGGCCGAACTACTAGCCTACCCGATGGGTGTATTCCTCGCAAAGACACTCCCTCTCACATCCATCAGTCTCGGTCCTCTGGGGACATTCGTTCTGAATCCCGACAGATCGTTCAACATCAAGGAACACGCTCTCATCGTCATCATGAGCAACGTCTCCTTCGGCTATGCTACCGCCGATTCAACAAATATCATCCAAGCAGCGAGCAAAAACTTCTACGACTTCAACCTCAAACCGGGCTTCTACGTCCTCATCGTCCTCGTCGCCCAACTCCTCGGCTTCGGCGTCGCAGGTCTCGCTGCCCCATGGCTCGTCGAACCAGCTCGCATCATCTGGCCCGGCGTGCTCTCAAATTGCGCCATGCTAGAGACTTTGCATTCACGCGCAAACCGCGTCGCAGACGGCTGGCGCATCTCCCGTCTCCGATTCTTCATGTACGTCATGACCGGCGCAGGTCTCTGGTATTTCTTCCCCGGACTGATCTTCACTGCCCTCTCCTACTTCACCTGGGTCTGCTGGATCGCGCCGAAGAACGTTATCGTCAATCAACTCTTCGGTATGCAGACCGGGTTGGGTCTGAGTCCGATTACTTTCGACTGGAGCCAGATCGCATATAACACGAACCCGCTTCTCTCGCCCGCATGGGCCGCGTTGAATGTCTTTGCTGGATTTGCCTTTTTCTACTGGATCGTCACCCCGGCTCTTTACTACACCAATACCTGGTTTACCGCATATCTCCCACTGATGACTGCCGATGTATACGACAACACTGGCGCCGTCTACGATACATCCCGAGTCATCTCAGCAGATAATACTCTCGACATAGCAGCGTATCGCAAATATTCACCTCCCTACTTAAGTGCGACTTTCGCTTTCGTGTACGGGCTCTCATTCGCCGCCATCACTTCCGTCCTGAGCCACATCGCCATCTGGCACGGTCGGGATCTTTGGGCTGCTCTGAAAGGCCGTAACAAGCTAGACATTCACGCTCGCCTGATCCGTGCCTCATATCGCCGGACACCGTGGTACTGGTATGCGGCCATCATCGTGGTGATTATGGCTATGGCCATTGCCATGGTTGAAGTCTACGAGACTAAGCTACCTGTTTACGGTATCTTCCTGGGTCTGATCATTCCCGCGATATACATGGTTCCTTGTGGAATCGTGCAGGGCATCACGAACGTGGACGCAAATCAGCTGAATGTGCTCGCGGAGTTTATAGGCGGGTACATGTTCGAAGGAAAGCCATTGGCAAATATGATTTTTAAGATCATTTCGACGGATGTTGTGGGACAGGGTGTATACTTTGCGATGGACATGAAGTTGGCGCATTATTTGAAGGTGCCGCCGAGGATTTGTTTCGTAGCGCAGGGTGTCGCTACTATCCTCGGTGCACTGACTCAGGCCGGTGTTACGTTGTGGATGTTGGGGAATATTTCGGGCATTTGTGAGTCTGATCAGTCAGATGGATTCACGTGTCCGAATGGAAGGACGGTGTATTCGTCTTCCGTTATTTGGGGTCTTGTTGGGCCGAGAAGGCTCTACTCGGCCGGCAAAATCTATTCTTCCTTGTTGCACTTCTTCTGGATTGGAGCTCTGGCTCCGGTTGTGACGTTTTTGCTCTACCGGTACACCAGGAAGCAATTTTGGAAATTTATCAACTGGCCTTTGATCTTCGTGGGCACTTATAATGTTCCGCCTGGTATGTTTCACCTCTTGATTCTTATCCATGGCACCTCTGACATATTTTAGCTACCGGTATAAATTACTCCAGTTGGGCTGTGGTCAACTTTATCTTCAACCACTTCATTAAGCGTCGCTTCTTTAATTGGTGGACAAAGTATAACTACATCCTCGCCGCTGCACTTGATACGGGTCTCGCGCTAAGCGGTATCATCATCTTCTTCTGCATCTCGTATCCAGGCGCCACATTTCCTGACTGGTGGGGGAATACTGTGTATCTGAACACTGCCGATGCGGAGGGTGTAGCATACAAAGCAATGCCAGCAGTTGGCTATTTTGGGCCTGCCAATGGGACGTGGAGTTGAGTCGGGAGATCAATCTAGCCGGATCAGAGATTCCACGCAGATGAATTCCATTCGGCGGCAGTAATTTCTGTATATTGAGAAGCATATTTACCTAAGAGTGAACTGGTTGCAATTCTGCAAACAGAGGTTCAGAGATAATAAGAAAGAAATGAATCAAATAGGAGCAACTTAGATGATTTTCTCAGCCAGAGTGTATTATCAAGATAGCGATAGCTGTCTTCACCTCAGAAGACCTTGAGATCTACAAAGTAATCAAAATATTTTTGAAGTGTACAATTCATGCGCCGAGCCAGAAACTCAACAGCAATAACGGATATCATCACTCATAAACCCCTGACACCAGTATATCAACCCTGGAAATGCTAGACTAACACCGAATCCAAAAGAGACAAGGAACAAAACCGCACGTAGGCTAGCCTACATCTCTTCAAACGCGCAGTTGGGATGCATCACGTAGAGGATCTTATCTTCTACGGACTGTTGGGTATCTTCCATGAGACTTGAAGAGATACGGAGAATGACCCGGTCCTGTAAACAATGTTAGAACGGATGTAATCAACACCGGATTGGGATGGAATGGAAAAACTCACTTTGACACTGCGCTTCAATACCTTCGCTGCCAAGTCCCGCTCGCGCTGGTAATCATCCTCGGTGTTCAACTCGCCCTCGATTTGTTCGAGGTACCAGAGGATCAGATCCTCCTGCTCAACGCCCTCTCCTTGGTTCACCTCGTCCTCGCGGATACGCTGCACGAACAGGTTCAGAATCTTGGAGTACTTGTCGAATGTGATCTTAGTCTTTGTCTTTTCAGCCTTCGCGTGCGTCTGAGCCTCTTCGCCGTCCTCGCGCATCGGGCTGTCACCATCACGGTCACGGTCACCCATCTCTTGGTCGTCATCAATACCACGAGCAGCGGGAACATCGTCTTCGACCTCGACATCGTCCTTTTCGACAGTCACGATACTCTGGCGGAGAAGATCGTATGCTTCAATGACGAATTTGGGAATAACTTCCTCGACACAGTTGGCCTTAGCCACGGCTTCAGACAATCGGATCAAAGACTCCAGCTGACGGACGGTAATACGGTACGATGAACGACCCATACCACCTTGAGCATCATTTGCACGAAGCTCCTTGTACTTCTCAACAAGAAGAGCCTTCGCCTCATCCGTGAAGACGGGCCGGAAAGTACGCGCGAACTGGATATACCGCTGCAGCTGCTCGGTGCTTAATTCTGGCTCGACAGCCTCATCTCGGTTCATGTGCACATTGACAATGTGTTCCGCGAGACTGCGATCAACGTGCTCCTTAGGCTCATCTCGGACGACGAAGAATACGTCAAATCGAGACATGATAGGCGCGCTAAAGTTCAGGTTCTGACGCAGGGTGAGCTTGGGATTATAGCGGCCGCCGATGGG
The DNA here is from genome assembly GCA_028828935.1 of Penicillium sp. IBT 18751x. NCBI lineage: Eukaryota > Fungi > Ascomycota > Eurotiomycetes > Eurotiales > Aspergillaceae > Penicillium > Penicillium sp. IBT 18751x. Next base: position 700,598 of record JAQJZS010000010.1, on the reverse strand, counting down.
GTTGGCGGCGGCTAGAATGGAGGCGCGGGCATTGAGGGTTGTATGAATGCCTGCTTTAGCAATGGAGATGGTTTGTTGTTCCATAGCTTCGTGAATGGCGACTTGGTCAGCAATATCCATTTTGTCGAACTCGTCGATGGCACAGATTCCGCCTCCATTGGCGAGCATCAGAGCTCCGGCTTCAATAGTGAATTCGCCGGTCTCGGCGTCTTTCACGACGGATGCTGTCAGACCGGCTGCAGAGGAGGCTTTGCCCGAGGTGTAGACTGCGCGGGGGTGCAGGGAGCAAATGTACCTGGGGTTTGTGTTAGCCTTTGGTATTGAATTGCCATAGGATTTCAGTGTACTCACTTCAAGAACTGACTCTTACTGGTGGACGGGTCGCCAACAATGCAAATGTTGATATCACCACGAAGTTGCAGGCTCTCGGCGGCCGTCTTCTTGCTGACACCACCGATCAATTGGAGAAGCAGACCCTTTTTGATTTGGCGATGACCGAAGATCATGGGAGCAATGGAGTCAATGAGACGAGAGTATATATACTCTGAATGAACAAGTCTCTTCAAGTCCTGGACCTCCGTGGGTGTGAGGCTCTGAAGGAAAGCTTCTTGGGCCTTATCATCATTCATATCGGGATCGGTATTCTGGTTCAAAGAGGCCAGAATGTTGTTCGACTGGCCGCTGAGTTGCTGCTCCGGCTTCTGACCAGGGGTCGTGGTGTCCGGAGTCACCATGCAGGCAAGGAAAGCCAGACGATATGTCAGGTCACGAACACCTAGCGCCTTCAGGCCGGACACACCACCGCCACCGACCTCGCTGCCTCGGAAAGAGTTGTTGTCACGGACAGCCTCAGGACGCACACCAGGGAGTCCCAATTGGCTCACATCGGGAACGACGATCAGAGTTCCCGTGAAGATGCAACGCTCGCCGGCCTTGGCACGGTCCACCATCTCACCACGCAAGATAACATCCATAGTGCGGGGCATGCTACCAGTGGGGATTTCATGAGATGATTCCTGAAGCTTGACCTTCTGCCAATCAACAAACGTACTCTTGCCGATGTCCAAGCGCCAGCCATTACGGTTACCGCAAGTGGCGTTCGGGCACTCGGTAGGCTCGGTGTATTTGAAGGTCTGCTCAACGTTTGTTACGATTGTCTTGCAGCCCTCACAGATGAAGGTTCCCAGCGATAGCTCAGGTCTAATCTCGGAGGTCCTCGTGACGGTTCCAGACACAGAGAGCAATTTTCCGATCTGGTTTGTGCGCAGCTGGCGAAGTCGTGAGACCAGCGGCAAGTTGTAGAAGGCGAGGGCAAAAAGCTTATCTGTCTGCTGATGGCGAGTCTTCTCGCGGATTTGACGCTCCAGATCAGGATTGTCGTTAACACTAGAATAAGCCGAGGCCACAGAGGCGGTGGGTTGCGTGGAAGCGCTGGAGGCCAATCTGTGAGAAACAAAGTATTCCGGTTCATATTTGGCGACCAGGTTATGAAGAGCTTTAGTGAGGAATGGGAGGAAACGGTAATATTGTCCGGCGATGGCATCGGCCAGAATGTGATTCTCCAGCGAGGTCAAGTGGGTGAAGTCCACGTAAAGAGTGGACAACTCGAATTTCTTCATGCCTTTGATCTGTGCGATGTAGTATTTGTCGCTGAGGGCCTCGCCGGAGGATGGAGGTGCCGATGACGAAGGCTCTTCCATGAACGTCTCTAGAAGCTCCTCAAATGCCTGCTGCACTTTCTCTCCAGCCTCGTCGATCACTGGCGGGGGACCAGGGGCGTAAGGATTCCGTAGACGGCTGACAGCCGATGTGCTGGCACCAACAACCCGGTCATCGGGGAAGGCATTCATATCACTCATGGGTCCATTGCTCTCGGAGCGGCGAGAACTGGGCAGGTGGTCGGATTGAGGTCCATCACGAGCGCTGGACACCGGGCCCAGCTCGGACTGAAGGACGGCATCAAACAAAGAAGACATGGTAGAGAGAGCAGACGGCGAATAGAAGCCGTAGTTGAACAATGAGCTCTCAAGAATACCAAGAGGTGGACGTCAGGTCACTGATGCTGATCACCTAAGGGGGGGGTCTTCTTTTTTCGCAATAACGCGAGACGCGAGACGCGAGACGCGTGCGGTCAATAGTTTTTCCGGGACATCGAGAATAGAGGACGCGTTAAGTGGTTTCTGACTAAGGCCGACCCTCTACGCCTGAACGCCTGAACGCCTGCATACCTGACACTTTGACACCTTGGCACCCCATAATTCAGGCCTCTGGTTTTTCCCAGTTGGGAACCTTGAACACTCTTCTTTGGGAAGGTATCTTTATGGACCATCCACCGGGACTAAACCCTTAATGGACATAGTACCCTTCCCCCGAACGAAAGCCGGGTAATCTCCCCCCGGCAGGGCCATCAATTCCATCCACTCACGGAGACTTTTCTCAACTTCAGCTAGCCTATGTGGAATGGTTTTCGCCCCCCTTCCTTGTTGGAGAAGCTCGTAGAGGCCCACTTCGACTCCCCTCCCCGGTCCTTCGGATAATGCCCAGATGCCCTCGCATCCTTTGGACTTTAATTCAGTCATTGGTGCGTGCACCCTAGAATTTTTTGCAGCCGTGAAACAGCCTCCATTTTCCGACTTTCTTCAGCCCCACGGAGATGACGATGATCCTAGTCTTCACCTTGCGTTGTGTCTACTGAGTATAAGTCCTGACTGCTCTAGCGTCACCCCTCCTATAGCCCTTGGGCAGATCCCGCACGCTCGCCCCTTCGTGATAGTCGCCTGCATGTCTGCGATGATTCTGTCCAAATCCCGAAAGTGTGAACGGAGGAATTTTGGCGATCATCGGGTCGGTATGCTGCTATAGCAAGTGTCTTACTGCGTCGACCACCACTGTCCTCTGTCGCGATATGTCTGGAAACGAGCGACGGGTGGTGGATTCGACGCTTCCAACCGCAGAGCCTTCAGATTCCTCTATGCCGGAAGTTCCGGGTATGCATTTCCGGCCAGCCATCTATGGCGTACTATGGTCTCGTGCTAAAGTGTGTAGCAGGTCCTTCAGGCGATGCCTCTCAAAACGCAAGAACGAGAAGACGAAGGCGTGCGGCCAACTCGGATAATCAGAAGAACCAGATGTTCTACTTTGTCGATTCCAACTCGTCATCGAAAGAGAAGCGCGCCCATGTCATGCGGCACCACGTGCAGGAAAAAAGAAAGCAGCGCAAGTTCTCTCATGGGATGGTCCACGAGCCTCCGAATGACTCGATATCGTGGTCCGTGAGAAAGGACTACGATCCCGATACAGACAGTGGGAAGGATATATCCTTGGTTGGCACACCGGGTTCTACTACCGATCCGAACACTTCGGTATGGTCAAACACCCAATCTCCACCATCTATACTACATCCAAAATCGACTGCAGCATGGGTTTCTAACGTATTGCCTTTTAGCTTCCGATCCGATTCTCGAATGTGAATCATAACTCCCAAATGACAGGCTCCATGCAAGTGGGCTCCCCCATCACCACGCTTGATGCATCCCGAAAGGATCCAGTCTCGAGCCTACCATCAGCTCAAACCCCCGAAGATGAGGAATTAGTGGATTATTGGCACACCAAATTGACATATTGGTCTGGACAAAACCCTCACATTAAGAATCAAATTTATTGTACCGCCATGCAGCATCCGCTTTCCTTCCAGGCATGCATTCTGCTCTACTGCGCGCGATGGAAAGCGCAATTACTTGGCAACCCCGAGGCGCCAGAGGTCGAACGGCGAGTTGCCGAAGCCCGCAAGCAGATTGCAGACGGCCTTACGGGTTCTACGCAGGTACCGCCCGACTATCTGGCCCTGGCTCTGGCAGGTATCGCCCTCTCAGAATGGCGGTTCGGCAGTATGCCAGAAGCTCAGGCCTATCTGGAACAGGGTGCCCGAATTATGCGGCCTCGCACCGGGTCCAATCTGCCGGTAGAGACTATGCTTCATTATGTGCGGCACATTATGCCACCGATCAGTGCGGTGGTCGAACCATCAGACCGCCACTGGCTGGTCATCTTTCTCCGAAGAGCCTACGATCTCATGCAAATACACAACAATCCCGAATACCTGCGCGTGACTCCACAGAGACGCGACGCCTTCCAGATGGAGAGTCCGTTGTTCCCCTTATTATCCAGTGGGCCGCGACCCTCGCAAGTGCCACATGCGTCCCGCATGTATGTGGTCCGTGATCCTCAGACCCAGGAGGTCAGTCGGACTGCGGCTCTCATTTATATTACTGCAGCGCTTTGGGACTTTAAGGACTCGGTCAGTAAGACCAGACGATTCCTAGACTATCTACACTCGATGGTCGAGCATCATCAACTCGGCCGACACCCCGCCTGTGAGACTCTACTCTGGTTACTGCTCGAACAGGAATGCGACCCCGACTTACAGAACCCGGAGCGATCGTGGTCGACGGGCGAGCTACTAAAGACGCACAGACGGCTACGGCCTGATCTGCAATTCCACTTTAACGAAATTCTGATGGGTTTCTTGCACCTGCATCCGCCAGTCCGTGGCATTGACGTGTTCGAACAAGAACTTGAGGAGATTTAGCGATAGCTCACACTAATGCAAGAACTTACGATCCCATTGATCTGCATATCATAACGTAATCCCCAGGTGATCTCCGCCATCACAAATAACTTGCCACGCATGAACCTCCAAATTGATCAGAAATAATCTGATTCTCGAGATCCAACCATTCATCCATCGTTTATATATGTTGCATCTATTTCATGGTTCTCATAGTGACGGGAGTTGACATATCATGCACCGCTTTATCGCAATGTTATGATATATGTCTACATGCCAGTGACTAAGTTATGAGCCCAGTGGGATATCATATCGTATATAACTGACATTTTTATTTCTGCTTGAGGTTTGTGAGGTTATGAGGTATCCCGACTTTTCTTGCTTTTTGATATAGCTTTTGATGGCGGATGTCTGTGGATTACATTAAGGTAATCGGCAGATGACTATTTTGGACATAGGTGAGGTGCCGTGTCTTGGCAGGACCCGGGTACCGGGGTTGTCGAGTGTAAGCGTCATCGAGACTCCGCCGACATCAGCGGTGGACCGGGAACACAGGCCCCCAAAGCCTCGGCTCAAAACTGATATCAGAGGAAAGAGAGCAATCCATGATCGGCTAAGACACAATTAGGGTTGCTGGACGCGACGACCGAGTGGATCTCAGATGGATCTCACAGTGGAGAATGGTGTTGGTGCGGTGAACCCAGGGGAAGTTCTCCGAAGTCACCATCCGTAGCAACCATGCGTTAACGGTACCTGCAGGTACGTTGAACTGCGTAGCCGCCGTCCCTTGGGACAGTCGAGGAACCGTGTACTGGCGGGATCGCCGATGGCTTTGAGCGATGACCGCGATAGGAGATGATGATATCATGTACCCTGACCCAGGCATCTGGGTTATCCATTCCTCCGACAATTCCAGCGGCCCTGCGAAAGTTAATCTGGTATCGTTAGTGACGCTATTCACGCTCCACAGTCATTCAATTTCCCCTTTGATCTTTGAGTGTTTCATTTTCATTTCCCTACGAGCGAAAGGGGGGGCTGCAGAGTCTGATATCCGCCCGAGCCCATGGTTACAGATCCCGGTCAAATAGTGCAGCCCACAGTTCAGCTAGCACTTGTTAGCGCTCTTTGTCCTGTTCGAGCTATTGGAACCAGCACACCAGTGCGCTTGAATTCGGCGATCTCTTTTTCTTTTTTTTTTTTTTTTTTTTTCCCGGGTTCGCCTTTCCCGATCGGACTTCCATGTGATCACCTGCGCGTTCATCTACTTAGCACAACCTTGAAACGCATCAGCCACACGAAGGCGACTTGTGTGAGGATCTATCGTCTTCCGGCGTTTTGTCTTCAATAGTGGCATGTATCTAGCGTAGCGTAGACATCTGGATTTTGACTGGGCATGTGGAGAAATTGTCAATCTCCCCCCTGGATTCCGCGGAGGCAATCGCCTTTTTTCTCTGTGATACTCAGAAAAGGTTTTCCGTCGCACATCATGATCGAAACTTTGAGTATTGTTTTGCCGACGTATCCCTTGCACGCGTGGAAAACGCCCGATGAAGTCTAGGCTTGAGAAGTGTGGCTGGGCCTGTGACCGTGGCTGGTGCGTTGGCCGTCGGTTTTCCCCGAAGTCCTTACGCTTCGCAGGCAATGCTGCAAACCTACTAACCATGGATATTTGTGTGGATATACAGGAATTGGTGCCTCGTGTGGTCATCGATTGATTGTGCCACAAAAGCGGCCGATCGCAAGATGAACCAGCGGCGGCGTAATTCTGGCTAGATCGCTCACTCGCCACCGCCGAAGTAAAGTGGAGAAAAGCCACGGCGCGAGTGGTGTAACTGGATGTAACAGGGGGGAAGAAATCAGCAACAGCTCCAGGACCCCTGCAAAACCACAAATTAAAATTGAAATCGCCTGGAGTTACGTAGCGAGAGATCGCAGATCTGTACCTTCCTGCCCCTCCCTTTCTAAGCTTAACCTGCCCCGATCTTTTTCTCTTTTTCTTCTTCTCTTTTCATTTCGGAGTTCCTTTCCACCTTGTCGCCCCCCTTTCGACATCTCCACGTGTGCCAAACCATATCCTAAGGCTGAGGAAGAGGTCATTGATTTGCGACTTCTCTAGAGCTTCGCTCAATTCCCTTCACCATGGCGGAACCTGGTCCTCTCCACCGGTTCTTCGCCCGGGCTGATGTACGTGCATGTCCATATCCACCACATCCACACCCACATCACCACGCGACAATGCGGTTTCAAAGTATGCTAACCTGATTTTGTAGGAAGTCAGCAGCACAGGCAGTTCGGTGTCTGCGTTCCTGTCTACTCTGATTCCCGCCCTGATCGTGGCCGTGGTCATGGTCATCGGGTTCATCATCCTGCGCAAATCTCAGCGCCGAACTTACATGCCCCGAACCTACATTGGCTACCTGCGCGACTGGCAAAAGACCCCCGACAGCCCTACCGGCACTTGGAACTGGATTGTGTCTATGTACAGGCTCCCTGACACCTATGTCCTTCAGCACCACTCCATGGACGCGTACTTGTTGCTGCGCTTCTTGAAATTGTGCTCAGTCCTGCTTTTCGTTGGCTGCTGTATCACCTGGCCCATCCTGTTCCCCGTCAATGCGACTGGCGGTGGTACTGGAACGCAATTCGATCTTTTGAGTATCTCCAACATCGGCGAGAATGGTTACGCGCGCTTCTTCGCGCACAATTTCGTTGCTTGGATCTTCGTTTCTTTCGTCTTCTGGCTCATCACCCGCGAGCACATCTTCTACATCAACTTGCGCCAGGCTTACTTCTTCTCGCCTGCCTACGCTAACCGTATCTCGTCCCGCACCGTTCTTTTCTCCGCCGTGACTGAGAACTACCTGAACAAGGACAAGATCCGCGCCATGTTCGGCAAGGAGAAGGTTCAAAACGTCTGGATCGCCAGTGATACTGCCGAGCTCGAGGAGAAGGTCAAGGAGCGTGATAGCGCCGCGATGAAGCTTGAGGCTGCTGAGACGAAGCTCATTGTCATGGCCAATAAGGCTCGCAACAAGGCCCTGAAGAAAGCTGCCAAGAAGGAAGGCACTCTTGAGGATGCGAACGAGGGCGAAGAGTCCCTTGGCGAATTCGATGATGAGTCGGGCTCCGTTGCCGCGAAGTGGGTTCAGGCCAAGGACCGCCCTACTCACCGTCTGAAATTCCTTATCGGCAAGAAGGTTGACACTATCAACTGGGCTCGCTCCGAGATTGAGCGTCTCTCTCCCGAAATCGAGGAACTGCAAGCCAAGCACCGCGCTGGCGATTGTAAGCTCGTCTCGTCCGTCTTCGTCGAATTCTACCGACAAGCCGACGCTCAGACTGCCTACCAATCTGTCGCTCACAACCTTCCTCTGCATATGACCCCTCGCTACATCGGTCTCGAACCTACTCAGGTCATCTGGGGCAACCTCCGTATCAAGTGGTGGGAGCGTATCATTCGTCACAGTGCTACTCTCGCTTTTGTTTGTGCAATGATCATCTTCTGGGCTATCCCCACTGCTGTGGTCGGTGCCATCTCCAACATCAACTATCTGGAGGACAAGGTCCATTTCTTGCGATTCATCAACAACCTTCCCAGTGTTCTTCTGGGTTTGATCACCGGTCTTTTGCCCACTATTATGATGTCTGTTCTGATTGCGCTCGTGCCCATCATTCTTCGATGTAAGTGGACTCGTTCTTTAGATCGAGGCTTCATATGCTAACTCTATCTCCAGTGATGGCCAAGCTAGGTGGTGCTTCCTGCTCTGCTGAGGTTGAGTTGACTACTCAGAACTGGTTCTTCGCTTTCCAGGTCATTCAAGTTTTCCTTGTCGTCACCATTGCCTCTGCCGCCACCAGTGTCGTCACCCAGATTATCAACAACCCCTCGTCTGCCGCTACTTTGCTCTCTCAGAAGATTCCCAAGGCTGCCAATTTCTACATCTCATACATCGTCTTGCAGGGCTTGTCTTTCAGCGCCGGTGCTCTTCTGCAGATTGCTGGTCTCATCGTCGGCAAGATTCTGGGCAAGTTCCTGGACAAGACTCCCCGTAAGATGTACAATCGCTGGTCTAGCCTCGCTGGTCTCGGCTGGGGAACCGTCTACCCTTCCATCACTCTGTTGACTGTTATTGGTATTATCTACTCCTGCATTGCCCCTCTTGTCATGGGCTTCGGTACCATTGGCATCTACCTCTTCTACTTCGCCTATCGCTACAACCTGCTGTACGTGTCGAACGCCACTATTGACACTCAGGGTAAGGCCTATGTCCGCGCTCTGCAGCACCTCACTGTGGGTTGCTACCTGCTCATGATCTGCCTGATCGGTCTGTTCGCCATGGGCTCCGGTGCCTCCTCCATCGCTGTCGGACCTCTGGTCCTCATGGTCATCTTCTTGATCTTCGTCATCCTGTACCACATCTCGATGAACAGCGCCATGGAGCCTCTGATCCACTATCTCCCCAAGAACATGGAGCACGAGGAGGAATCTCTTCTGGCTGAGGAGCGCCTGAAGCTCTCCGGTGACGAAAAGTCCACCACCGGCACCAGCACCGCCAACAATGGCGTGACGAGCATTGACAGCGGCGTCGGCAACGTTGACTCCGCCGAGGTCGAAAAGGGTCTTACCCACACTGCCATGGCCCCTGCGCACTCCAAGCCCAACTTCTTCATGAAGTTCCTCCGGCCAGACATCTACCACGACTACGCTACCCTGCGTCGTCTGGTCCCGACTCCGCTCGAAGTCGTCCCCTACAGCGAAGAAGCCGAGCGCGACGCCTACTGCCACCCGGCCATCACTGCGCAGGCCCCTCTTCTCTGGATTCCCCGCGATCCCCTTGGCATCTCCCGCCAGGAAGTTGCGCACACTTCGCGCGTGATTCCCATCACCGACGAAGACGCCTTCCTCGACGAGAACGCCAAAATTACCTGGAACGTCGAAAAGGGCGAGCCTCCTATCTACCAGGAGAAGATTTCATACTAAGTGATCTACCTAATGTCTATGCTCAATACCGATGTTCTTGGAAATGCCTGCCCTAGGTCTATAATCTATAGTGATACCCAGCCGACCGGAAAAAAACGTCCCGGTCGGCGCTGATCTGGGACCCTGCTTGTTTGCAAATGTGAAGCGACTGGACTATCCCAGTCTTGTTTGATTTTTCCTGCCATGGCAGAGAGATTTTCTTGGATTTCATTCCTTATGTGTCTATCTTTTATTCGTAATATGCGGCTGATGTGAATGCGTCACGTCTGTTGATGGTTGAAATATGTTGTCATGTCTTGATTGAGATGTTACCTCACGTTTCATGCAATCAGGTTTGCAACCTTGATGTACTATATTTTGGAATTGCCAATTGGTAATGATTTTTATGTTTCATGTTTCCTCTTGTAGTCTCGATCAAGACGACGCTAATGCCTGTAGAAGCGAGGGCAAACAATCCTTTGGTGTACGGAGATAGCGATCACTTTCCCGGGTCTGCCCGAGTTGGAACTTGGGATTTTCAGACATCCACAATGGTAAGATCATCTTAGTAGGGATAGCTCTGTAATAGCTCCATCCACTTGCTGGCCATGCTAAGCCTTGTCGTTGACAAACTTTATCTCCACTTGATAATTCAACATCGAATCAATTCATAATCGGCCATTACTCCATCATGCCGTATGCTTTTTGGAGAGATCAGCCTGGTTACGGCCTCCGGCACTCGAATGTATAGAGACTTGTGTTGTGATGGCCATCGCCTCGTAGAGCACAGCCAAAGGCTTTCACGATTCTGTCCTCCGCTGTGATAATGTTTAAAAAGGGGTTTGTGGCAAATGCGTCCAGGATGATGACATACATTTTGTCAATCGAGTTACATGAGAATGATCTTGATACAGAGTAAAGGTAGTATGAAACGTCTAGAAGCCCAGGATCTCGTTGGCTTTGCTCAAAACGCGTCGCTGCCCATGGGTCAGGTTCGCTTCTTCTGTGTCAAACCGGCCAAAGCCAAAGGCGCGCAATCCCTGGTCATTTGTATAGGACTGGAGATCCTTCGAAGTAGCCCGCCCGATGTGTTGACTTTCACCCTTTCCGCCAGGGAAATCAGGCGGAGGAACACCCTCGAGGAAATCGGATCTCTGGCGCTTCAGGTATTCCACGTTGGCTTCGGTAACAGGGCAGGCAGGGACGTACATCACACTTGAGTCGCCGGTGCCGTTGTGGACCTTGTCGACGGCGTGAATGGCTAGTGAATAGTCAGTATGAGTTGAGATGGGATTGATGGTAGACCAATGTCACTTACTGTCAGAGTGCCAAGCAACATAATCACCAGGTCCAATTTTAGGAACGTGCACCATTGTTTTGTCAAGGTCAAGGTGTGGGTGGAGCAATGAGTTCAGCTCCTGCGAATAACCTGGAGTAGCCCCCTCCAGCTTGCTGGTTGGTGTATCTTGGAGGCGCCAATTGGTGGACTCCAAGAATGTATCCATGGCAATGCGCGATGAGTTTTCTCCAGGGGGTTTCATGATAGGTTCGAAGAAAGGACGTAGGAGGGTATAGGCAGTCGCCATGGAGAGGAGAGGGTTCACCAGCAGAGTTCCCTCCTTTGGTCCCGTGTGAGACATACTGAGCCAACCCTGGAACATGCGGAACATAGAGCAAGCGCCAGCTCCATTATAGAGGTCTGCCACCGCGGGGACACGGCAGCTGGCTTCCCAGGGATCATAATCCTCCCAATTACCCTCAAAGATCTTTTGATAGACCTGACCTAAGCCGTATCCATTATCCTCCCAGCGTTCGACGCTGCCACCATCCACATGGGGTCCTAAAGCAAAGCCAGCATCACCAGGTTGCCGAATACGAACCCGATCCGCATAGGTGAGAGGGTGGGTTTGAGATATCATAGCGTCCGAGGCAGACGAATGCCAGTAACTCATCAGGAATCGCTGTGTCTCGAGCATATTCGGATGAGAGCGGGCTCGGACCTGGGGGTGCGACCAGTAGAGTTCGAAAACCTGGGGATCGTGGGGTGGGAAGGCTACTTGAATTAGTATGATCTCAATGAAAACGGGGGTTCAGAATCACAAACCTTTCGTGTCAGGGTTAGCGCGCACGTAGGCCTCGATCTCATCTTTGTAGCCTCGTGCCTCGGCCTCTGGAATCACGCCGCGAATAACAGCAACACCCCGTTTCTTGAGCTCATCGTGGAAAGACTTTGGTGCCACATGCAGATCTTTGAAATTGATACTTGGAATGATATCGGACCCACGCTCCACAATAGCTCCAATCTCGTCTCTCAGCTTGCAAAGTAGACGGTTCCAACTTCTTTTCAATTGGTCTTCATGACCCGCGATCAGTCGCTGTTTTTGATCTGCGAAACGTTCGGGAAGTGGTGGGGCTTTTTGATCGCCGGACAGCGAGACAAAGACAGAGGAGATGTCGCCTTCCTTACGATCGGTTGAGGTGGATGTAGGACGGCAGCTAAGGCTAGCGAGCTGTGTCCTCTTGGGAACAGCGGGACGTGTAATATGGGTGAGAAGCCCGCCTGTGGGTTTGGAAATGTGCATGACGGGCATCTGATGGTCTTGAAGAAATTATAGGGACGAAGGTCAACAATGCATGGACTGTTTTGGTAGACAATCAGTAGACAGTCGAGGTACTTGGCACAATCTTGAACAGCCAAGGGACATGCGACCAGCTTTATGTGATCTACACAATTTGTTGCCGTCATCGTTGTCTGCATAGAAGCATTGCCCCATGTTGCCTAATTGGGGGTGGCCCGTCTGGTTGTTCCGGGTAGATTTCCGAAAGCAGACAAGTCCCGATCATACTATATCGTTGACCACATCCTGATGTTGCGGGATGAGGCACGCGATTAATCAGTCCAGTTCGCAGCGATCCGCGACGATCCGAAAATTCCAGGGCTTTTCCCATCCGAGCAGACATGTCGCCAGCTTTCACCACTCTATGAGCTGAGGAACTCTGCGATCAATAGTCTGTACAGCTTGGTCTCTGGAGACGGCGCGGCGCAATAACTATGGGACAGACCTGGCGTACAAATACGCCTCCGCGGTTGAGAGCCTGAGCTTGAAGACCGAGAAGAAATGAAAATTGGTTGGTATTGTTCGCATTGAATGAGGGATGTTGCCATTCCACACCGCATCCTTGCCTCAGCCTCCATGATATCTAGATCTGTAGCTTGATCTCTAGAATCATCCGACTTGCTTCGGTCTCTGAAGGCATGGTCCATTTAGTTGTGGGGTGAGAACATTACGGAGAAAGTCCTGATCCGGAAGTGTATCCGCCTGCATCATTCCTCCTGTCAGATGAGCAATGATCCCACTTACCTATACACTTATTCAAACTTGATGAACATACCAGTGTGGTGATGAGATGGCAATTGACCGGCATGCTTGACTCGTAAAATCAACGGGTCAGAAATACATTATGATGATGGAGGTCGAGAAAAAATGCACAATGAACCTCAACCACGGAATAACTCATTTGGAGGACTGATTCCAGAGTCATTGATTGGTAAGACCTTGTTCTGTTCGATCGATGACTTTGACTAATTGAACAAGCGGACTCATCTCAAAGTCCTTTACAACGCGCGGAGTCCGCCGAGATGACAAGCCGTGCTTGCGCTAGAGGCTACTTTAAGCCAGTGTCATTTTCGGGTATAATTAACAATTTCGAGCTCGATGTCGAGGCTATTGACAGAAATTATCATGGATCAAGTTGAAATTTACTGTCATAAAAATGGAGCAACAGGAGGCTCCCGGCCATCTGATCTCACAACCGCCCACATGGTAGATCCCGTCGCAGAAACTCAGCCAAGATTCTCAGTGCGTTCCAAAATTTCTCTCTTCTATGCACTTTTTTTGTGCTCTCTCTGTAGAATTGTACACGTATGGCAATCCCAAAATTCTGGTTTGATATTCCGCGCAAGCTGAGCCCTCAATCTTTTCAATCACATGGATGTATATGCTGTTATAGATGCATGTCTAGCGTATCCGCCCTCATTCAGTTCGTCTGATAGACACCCTTTTTTAGACATTACGAAATCACTCTCCAATATGTGGGAGGAAAACTTGAACAGCCTTCGAACAGCCTTCGAACTTCTGATAGAATTTTGGACGAGGCAAAAAGTACAGCTATGTGTGTGATAACAGGTCATAGTATATATCCTGCATTTCCTGTAGCTCGCCTGGAAAAGGAAAGATAAATTCCAATGGCCTTCCCCGACAGACTATGTTTATCAGCCTAAATATCGAATTCGTTAAGGTTTATCACTGTTCGGCTTCGTTCCATGCAGCTCGAAGGGTGGCTAGTGATTAAACCACTAATATACCTGCAAGCCAGTTCCATTAAAAAAATCTTCTGAAAGACAGTATTCTATTGTTGGTAGTTTGAGCGCCAAAACGTCTCGAAAGGCCATCACTTGGTGTTGAGATGTGTTCAGAATTCGATAGTTTCCCGTATATGAGCACATTCATAGAAGAAGTACAATTAGACAACTTATGTTTCGATAGCCCATTGGAAGAACGGTGTGGCATGAATGTCTGATCAACGCGTACCTAGTCGAGGCCGAACTATGTTACATTACTCTAATTTGGGTTCACTCCTAGGGTATAGGGACGATGATCCCATTACGTCAACCTGTATCACTCATATGAGACATCACAGACGCAGTTTGTGTTCATAGGCTTCGTGTGCAGCCCTAGATATATCAAGAAGCGCATCATCTTCACAACTTCCTTGCAACACTCAAAAGGCAAGAATCCACCGAATCTTTTTCCAGGCAAATAATTGAGACTTGCATTTGAATCAATGGGATGAGGAAAGCATTAAAAAACACGATTCAAACGTCGAACAAGCAGAACTCCGAGGTTTCAGAAAAAAAAACCAAAAAGGTCGTGCCCGGGATCGAACCGGGATCGGCGGAATCAGAATCCGCAGTGATGACCATTACACTACACAACCGTCTTGTTATATTACCTGGCAGTTTTGCAATTTAATAACTAACAGAAGCACCAGGGTCTCGGAGATGCTCGGTTGTACTCCTTGCCCACCGTCTTCAGTAAAGTAAGGTCTTGCAGCTGTAGAATGCGACTGACCACTCACAAGCCCAGATAGCCACCAAAGCAGCTAGGGATCAACCCTGAATGACCAGACCGATCCCACACAGAAACATTCTGAACTTCCGTCAACATTGGAACCCCGCGATCGACGCCTGTACTGTAAAGCCCGCTCTGGTCATTGCTCAGGCTTCTTCCGTATTCAATAGTTCCAAACCTAGAAAGCATTGAATACCTTACGATAACACCAAGACCCCTCGTATCTTACCAGGTCGGGAACGAAGCGGAACGAAGCAACAAGCAAATCTACTTTTACGGTCGGTGACCGGGATCCATAATCAAACCCGCAGCCACTCCCATCTGCAATGCAAATGGACAGACACATACGCCACAAACTCAGTCCTAGAGATCACATCAATGACCCAGATCCCTCTAGCAACTATCGACCACTATCGCAATCCCGACGTTGAAACAAAGAAAGACCCTCTTGCCTAGCTGGGTGGCAGGTCTGAGATATGCATCCCCGTAGGATCCTAATATCGAATGTCAAATTTAATATCGAATCAGGGATACAACCTTGAACCTGTCCCGTTCTAGCTCTGACCCATAGCAAGCCACTGTGGTCATGGGACTTCATGACGGGGTTTCATTGGTGGCCTCCATATTAGATGGACAGGGGTGGCTTTCTTTGACAGGGAGGCTAATTTGTGCTAGGGATTCTGTAATTTCTGAAATGGACGGCCGCGTAACTGGAGTAACTTACACATTACTTTCCTCGGGTACATACTTCTCTATTAGGTTAAGTGGGGTATTTTATGCACATACATGTATGTGTTTGCGCTTCTAGATACGCGCATGACTTTTCTTTCTTCCTTTTTTGTTGCTTGGCTTGGCTTGGCTTATACATGCGCCTCTAATCCCTTGAGGTCCACTCTTGTTAGAGCCTGCTAGGGATAATCATATGGTCTTTTGCAGGACGTTGGAGGTAGCTTTTCGTTTCGCACGACTGAAAACTCTGCGCTGAACGATGTCATGGACCCCTCTCTTGCATTGTACTTTTGTCAGACACGGCTGGAACTGGCTTAGAAAGGGCCATCGAAATGTTACCGCACTGAGCTGGACCAGTCAAATGGGCGGATAGGTGCTGACGAGACGGGTGTGCGGGGCTGGTTCGGTACAAATGTTGTGTTGTATTTTCATGAGTTGGGTGTTTTCTTTGTAGGGGTGTTTGTTACTGCATTTGATCTATGCTTTTTTGCCCATATACGCTGTCCATACTGCCAACATGAGATCAAATCACAATCTTTACTCCAGCAGAGAATACAGTAGACGACAGAAGGCGTAGTTGTAGGTCAACTTCAAGCCGGCAGGTCTCTGTGCGTCTGACAGGCGGGAACGGAAATGAATCCAGCTCCTCAATTCACGCCTTCTCCAACAAAAGTACCATGGCCGTGTCCAGACCAGCCCGCGTGTGGGCAGCCTCGTGGTAAATACTCGCCCCAGCTTGAACTGATCTCCTAATCAGAGACATGATCTACAAGATGCTTCCTTGCTGCACTGCCGCTTTATGCGAAGCGATGCATGATCTGAACCTATGCGGTGAAGTACCCCACACCTCGAAGCCGTGTACCACCCCTCTTAGATTTTGATACTATACCGCATCTTCAGAATGGGCGAGAGCTTGGATATATGGGGATTTGCTTGGTCTATGCCGATAGAACGAGGTCTCAACCGAGAATTCTTCGTTTGAAGATCGCTGCGAAGTAACCATGAATTCCCTCTGATGACCCTGCCGACCTAAACGGTTGGGTAGCCATTGGCTTTAGGCCCGCACGCATAATTGGCCCCCAAGAGCCTGTCACTCCCATCAATGCTGTCAAAACTGCAGGAACTAAATAACGGACCCCCTGTCAGACAGCGAATCATCTAGTCTGTGAACCGAAGGACGGAACGCCGCCAAGCGACGTGTCAACGGTCATGCATTTCCCACATCGTGGAGGCTAGTCTACAATACTGGGACGAGAGAGCCAACGAGATGAATCAATGTATATTGTACACTATTATAGGGCGAAGAAATCACGCTTGAACTGTCGGATATGATGTGGCATGCAGATTGCATGAAATCTCTACGGTCGAGAGTATACACCGACACAAGAGATGTTGGTCAATAACCAAGGTAGAATTTTCCAGGATAAATACTGGAGGGGCCAACGAATGGGCACCCAGTGATAAAAGCAGATAATAACGCCGTGGCCCATGCCGTTGTGCGCCAGCAATGATGTGCTTGGACAAATGCAGAAATTTGGACAGCTGGATGTAGCTGGTCCAATAAAGAGGACAGACATAATGAAAATTTGACAGATGTGTTCAATGACAGTGGTGGTTAAATTGCACCAGCCGCGAATCGGGGCTTAATCAACGTGCAAGGTCCGAATGGAAACAATGGAATCATGGTATCTTTGGGGGAAATTCGAAGGGGTTCAACTGATAGCAACGCTTTTGCTAAAAATGCGCTCAACACGCTAAATTTGATAACAGATGGCAATGGCGCTCCCCTACACTCGGATCCGCGAGGACCGGAAAGCAGAAAGGTCGATGGACTCGGCCGATATGGACGAGGCATCGTCGACTTCAATGGTGCCAGGTTCGTCCGTCGAAGAATGCTTATTGGCGAGCGCGGCAATTCTGGCGAGTCGAGCGGCGGTCAGGGTCTGCAGCGGTTTTTCATTCTCTTTGTCTTCGAGAGGTGCTTGTGCTTCTTGTTGCTTCTTCTCTGCTTCCAGACGTGCCACTTCACTGTCGACCATGTCGATTAGCATCGTGAGCTTCTCTTCCACGCCGTCAAGCTCGGTCCCGCAGTCCCCTGACCGGAGGACTTGGTATGCGGCTGTCTCGCAAAGTCCATGTGCCAATTCCAATTGCTTGTCCACATAGTCGAACGGTGACTCTTTTTGAATGCTGGTAGCAGTTCCAGTGACTCCAACAAGACCGCCTGTGGTCCGCGTGCTGCGAACACAGGACAGTCCGGAGAGGGACGAGGGCGTGCTGCCGGGTTGATTATTGGTGCCGATGTTGACGGTCTTGTTCAACAGGCCAGCGCGATAAGCTGGCCGTGGCATCAAAGACATCTTCCCTCTCCGGATATTATTCCGAGCGATACCAATGTCGCGAACAATCTCCTCCAGAACTTTCTGAGTGTGGCCGTCGTACTCGATGATCACGTTGTGTCGAGTGCTGACCAGGCCATGGCGTTCATCGGAGCCGATGGATGATGCTTCATCCGCACTGCGTTTGCGACCAGCTTGCTGCGATGTCTCGGTCGAATCTAGCACAGTGTTTGACGTCTCAACGGCGTCAGGAGTTGGGCCCTGGCGCTGGGCGATCGGGACGAGGTCATTGGTGCGAATGGAGCGCGCGGAGCTATTCTTTCGACGGCGGGGTTTGTATGTGGCATGTCGGCGGTAAGCTTCGGAGTATTCAATGTGTTTGGCGGCGGTATGAGCGGCAAGCTCGGAGACGCGAGTGACCCATGCGGGGAGGTTTGACTGTAGGTGGGAGAATGCTCCCAGGGCATCCATCGCCAAGGCCATGAGATTTTCAACTTAGGTGAAAGGTGCGACAAATTTCCGTAAAGCTCCAGAACTGTTCGATTCGAAGGGACGTAGAGCGGGAGATTATAGCTGTGTAGACTGAGTCTTCCGAATATTCCGCTGCGTTCGTGGGATCTTGAGGGGATCGGAGTATTAGAGACGGCGGTACGGGCGGGTTGTAATATCTGCGATATGGTCGTCTCAAGGAGCAAGTCGTGAGAGACACTTAAGTGTATGTGGAGGGGGTGGGAAAGGAAGAGAAGAGATGGGAATGGATTGAGAAAAGAGATGTGATCGTAGCGTTCTGTAATCGTACGGTATGTATCGCTGTCGTCATTTTATGCGGGTGAGCGCTTTTCATACCGTCATTTACGTGTTGAATACACAGCGACTCGATTGCCCCAAAACAAGGATATGGAGGCCGCCTGCATGAGTGCAGTCCTTTGGTCTGTACTACTGTCGCAGGAGTAACAGATTGAAACATTCATTGGACTATGAGCTTCACGCATCTAGTTCCTCAAGAAGCGGTGTAGACTATATGATGTGCAACTTTAATATTGACAGCTGGAAGTGCAGGCCAGGAGAGCGGATGCCATTGTCTACGTTTTAGCGACCTAAAAGATCTACGAGGCAATCCAAACACTCGAGTTCGTGAATAGGAATTGTGTCCTGAAGATCATTCCTCATCCTAAGGGGGTTCACGACTCCAGACCGTTGAGCACCTAGGATGAGACAGGGATTGTGTCTCCAACATTGAGATTTGCGACAGGCTAGACAAGGCACTTGGGAGCCAGGACGGAGCATCAAACCCTGACGATGGGAGATGTCTTTCCCAAGATGGACATGACACGTAACGGTCGGCCTCGGGGACTCGGGGATCACGGGGACCCCGTGATCCCCGTGATCCCCATGGAAATACAGAGAGCCCGGTAATACCAGTGCGACTCAGTACTAGTGCCGGGGGTCTACAGGATGGGTCGACACGGCTGGGGGGCCCAAGGGCGATCCTGCGAGACGGGTGACCGGGTGAGGCCGTGGATTGGAGTCCGGGTGGCCCCGTCGCTACGATCAGAGCTGATTATTGGTTGATCGGGGGCCATCCCACAGAGGGCGTCAGGGCGTCTTCTGCTTTGGCTTCGTTTTGCGTCGAGAGTGGAGCCCGTGCATCTTATTACATTCTTCTACCCTTGTCTGGAGCATCCAGTGATAGTACTTGCCTCTATGCTGGAGAAGCCAATCGTCAATGGTTCCTATACATGGCTAGCCATCAAGCCACCCAGGAGACGAGCGAACACGTCCGAGGGTGCGATCGTGGTGGATGTTTCAGAGATGTTTTGGGGCCCAGCTTTAGACAAAAGCACAGACACACATGGCCCTGGCACGTGTATACACGTGATGACCCGAGCCCTCCATGGAATGTTAGGGAGTACGCATGATCACAAAAGAGTCTGAATTCGGGGTGACGAGTTCAAGGAATTTCAATGCAGGTACATGATCAATGCAGATGGAAAACAAAGTCAAAGAAACTCCCCCGCACCGGGTTTCGTGATGATGATGAACGCCATGGAAGAATCCGCTGAACTTGCTTGCTGTTGATTAAAAGAGATCACTGACCGGAAGTCCACGCGTCAACCCATTCCTGGACAGTGTCTCTAACACATTGGGCTGACTCCTGCATGGCTTGGTGAGCAGTCATGCTGGCCCGAAACTTGGCCTCGAAAGCATCCAACTTGTGCTGGAGCTCACGGGCGAAGACAGAGTGGACTGACATTGCGATGGAGCCTTGCGTGGCCCCAGTAGGCGATTCGGGAATGATACTCTTGCTTGCGGCAGTCTTGTTCTCTTGAGGTATGATGGCCTTGTTGCCCTTTGTGGTCAGAGTGGTCCTTTCGGCAACAGGAGATTCGGGCAGATTTTTCTTCTTCGCTGAGCCTAAGCGAAGCGGGTGATCTTTAAACTCCTGCAGCTTGTTGGAATCGATGTTAGAAGAGCTGCAAGCGGTAGCAGAGGTAAGGTTGGATTGCTTGTTCTCGGCTAACTAGACTGGTGTAAGAAAGAAGAATTTTGAAGGGGGTAATGAGAGAAGTGAAACTCGATTTTTCTCGTACATCAAGTTCACGCCGTGATCGCTTTCGAAGTCTAGTTTCCATGACGAGGTCGGAGTCTATATCGAACGAGCGTACATCCCTTCGATGGGTACAGCGCTTCTTCCTCGACTTGCAGAGCTCACAGGCACGCGACTTGTCACTATGAGATCGTGGACAACCACTACTGACTGGGAGTGCGATGGATCAGCGAGGCTTCCTTGTGTCGCGCGACGATCAGATAGGAAATGTTACCTGGCTCAGAATCTGATTCGCTTCCCGGTGACATGATTCTTGCTCTGAGCAAAAAATTCTGCGGTTCAGTGCTGTCGGGAATCTCTGATCGCAATCATCAGCCTGGCGAGACCGATGTGGGCGAGAGACAAACGCGCATGCGATTAGTCAATCAAAGAAGTGCGATTGCCGTATCATGCTGGACACTCTAGTTCACCTCTACCGAAGGGGGTTTAAGACGTGCCATTCGTGTCTACGCGTGCAAAGCAATACTGCTTCTGGCTTCAAAATCGAAAAAGACGGCTACTTCGTGTATATATCTCTATGTGTGGATTGCTCACCGACAAGGTATCACGGCCATAATTCGGTCTCGACCCAATGACTCCCAGATTGGTCATTAACCAACGTCCACTTCCATCTCTTGGGATCCTCCTGATTTGACAAATCCAGCTGCTCAACTTCCTCTGGCATGATAATTACCACCCTAAAATTTCCACGAGCAACAGGATCGTGAAGATCTGTGACTTTCTGTCCAAGACCCAATGCCTGATCATCCGGAACCTTGGATCGCGGTTGTCCAGGAGGCGGAGCTTTGAAAGAACCTGCGACCATCGTAAGAACAAGGAAAACAGGTAGAGTATGTAGGTTTGCCAGCATTAAGCTTCAAATCAGACATTATGGGCGAGGTGCATTCAAAAATGCATCAAAAGATGTAGGAAAGCAACATACCTCGCATAATAGGAGAGTGGTTTGCAAAATACTTCGTCACAGCCTTCTCCCAAGTCCATTCGGTGGTGTTGCCATTGGCATCGCCCTTCATCCTCAAACCCTTTGCAGCTGTCTCGCGGGAAACCTGTTCACTCTCTTCATCCTTACTTGGATTCCCAACCGCGTAGGCTCTGCCCTTCACCCGCCACTGAGCCATTACATCCTTCAACCAGAAGAGGGCCTCAACAGCATGCCCTGACTCTTCTAGCTGCCCCAGTTTCTCCATTCGCACGTCGGAAGTGAATGCCATCATGTCACTCTCGTAGACTGACGGGTTACCGCCCCCCTCAACCTGTTCATCCATCGCTTGTTGGCCCTTTGGATGCAGTTCAAGCTCTGGGAAAAAGCCGCGGTACCCGCATGTGCGTACCCGAGGAACGGAACGACCCTGGGCATCATGACCCACAGTCGCAATCGTAAACTCATAGCCTGGTGTTTTTTCCAGGTGGGAGTCAAGAATGTCGCGCCATGGGGCGCGTTGAGTGCTTGGTGAGAGCGTCATCCTAGACGTGATTGAACTAGACGCTGACGCTGGGTGATTCCCTGAGCAGACTGTCGTCGCGATGAGGTGATGGCTGATTGTGTGTAATCTTTTCAAGCTGTTCTTAGGGGTACGAGCAGGCAGCATGTGTAAATCCCATACGCCAAGCTTGTGAGCTAGGTGTTGACGTGGGCGAATTGGCCAATTACAACCGATTTTTCTGTTGGAGAGACAAATCAAAAGCACTCAAAATCTTCACACAGTCCAAAAACGCCCCAAATCGGGTGTGAGCCAGTAGAAAGCAAACAATGTCGGGTCGAAGATGAGAGCAAGAAGTCAAGGTCCGTGGAGATGCAGGTATTGGTGACATCAGCGACATCAGGCCCCGATCAGCCCATGGCACGTGCACGATCTTATCTCCTGAACGCGTCCAGACTTAATCGGTAATCGGCATCGAGACACTCACCGTAAACATTGACTGCCTCAACATTGCACTCAGTGACAATCCTCTATTCGAGATACATCATCCAGAATATTCTTTGGGTGACGTCACATGGTGTCGGTTCAGTCCCCTGCAGGCCCGCAACCTGGACATGCATCGCTTCGCAAGGGCCTGTGCCAGACCGATGGCTTTCGGCATTCGTAGAGGACCACCGAGATCGAGAGTTTTCGAGCTGTCAAGAGAATATCCCTTCCAACCATGCGTCGTGGCGCCAAAGCGCTACTCTTCCGAAGCCCCTCTTCATCACCAGCTGTATGAGATTCCGCCCAGTCGACTAGAATCAAAGATCCATCCCCTGGGATGGGAAGCCATTCAGTCCCAGACTGAGCCATGGATTGACCAGCACTGGACATTTGCTAGCGAAAAGGAGAAGAATGGTTTCTTCGCGCTTGGCATGTCCCGTGCATTTAGCCAATTCTTCCCACTCACCCTCGATGATCGAGTTGAAATGACTTGCAAATTGCATTGCTTAATCTTTTTGATCGATGGTATGTTCTGACTTGCAGACGTGGGTTGCGAGATTCCCGACTCATGGCTTCTAGATCAACTGGAAAAGATGGATCTTCTAGAGATGCTGTCCTATAGGAACCGGGTCATGCAGGTGGCCCGAGGACAAACAAAGCCGGACAAAGCAAAGCCATATGAGTGGATGCTATTTGAAATATTTCAGCTCATGAAAAGCACTGATGAGGCCCTGGCAAAGGAGCTCATCGAAGGCTTCTGCGCTCTGCTTCAAGCTCAGACGGCAGAAGATCGCATGTCCGTAAAACACCTTGGACCATACCTTCAGCTCCGGGAGGTTGACGTGGGTAGAACGTGAGTATCTCATACATCTCAGTGAATTAGACTTGAGCTGACCAAGTTTGGAGCTTTTATACTGCGCTCATAAGATTTGGCGCGGGTTTGCACCTCCACACAGCCGAGCTTTCTCAGACTGCTGCCCTTGAAAGCTGCGCCTTCCGCTTCATGGGTGTCCTGAACGACATTTACAGCTGGGACCGTGAATCGAAAGTCTATCAAGCCAACCCGACCGATGGATCTCGCCCTTTCTCCTCCGTATACATTCTGTCCCAAGAGACCGGTCTGTCATACACAGCCTGCAAGCGGCTGATGTACGCCTATTGTCGTGAACTTGAGATCGTACTCAAGCAATCTAGCGAAGATCTCAAACAAGAACATGGTGGCACCCTACGCCCTGAAATGGAAAAATACACCAAAGGCCTGGAATACCTCATGAGCGGCATCGAGCAATGGAGCCAGTGGACGCCGCGCTATCGGCAATGAAGGGACAAAACACCGACGCTGTTATTGACTTGGAAATTAATAATCATGTGAATTCATCTACCAATGAACTCAGCTATCAGTCTCCGCTGATTCCGCTGACTCCTTTCCCTCCTGCTTTTTAGCCTGAATTCCCGTAGCTCCATAGAAGGAAATGAACGCCATCCCGAGGAAGGCTGAAATGCACGAGAAAACCATCGCCACGATGCCCTTGGTAGTGAAGCCGGCAGGTAACCAAGCGACCTGCTTGTTCTGCCCGGTCAGATCGAGGAAATCCTCCGTGTTGGCAGCCGCGTTACCCTCGTAGGCGACACCGGCCGCTTTGCAGGTATCATACGCGCTGTCTGGGATCGTCATGCGCTCTTGCAACTGTGTCGGAGCTTCGATCAGCAGCATTCCCAATCCTTGCGCCAAGTGCCAGTCGATGTGGCAGTGGAAGAACCAGACACCCGGATTATCGGCGACGAAGCGGACAACGAAGTTACCCATGGGGGGCGCGACAAAGGTATCGCGACGGGCTGGGTATTGAGGGTAGGCTTCGTGGTTGGACGCGTTGAAGGTGATTCCGTCATCGGAGTCCGCATAGTCGTAGAAGTGTTCGCCGTATGATGGTTCGCGGTGGAGGAGCTGGAAATTGTGGCCGTGGAGATGGAACGGGTGAGAGCCTCCGTCGCCGTTATTGAGGATGATGTCGACGACTTGGTTGTGTTCTAGGACCACGGGATGCGTGTACTCGCCGTAGATCTCGACGTTGGTCGAGAGGTTGCCCGATGATAGTACGGTGTATAGCGTTGGGACCTTGGGCTTTGTGTAGGAAATATTGTTGAAGAAGGCGTAGCCGGCGCCGTTGTCGAGGTTCGCCATGGTGACTGAGAGTTCGATGGTCAAGTCGGCCTCGGGGAGGAGTTCCATTCTATCATGGGGGACGAGGGTGATGTCGTCGTATGGTACAAGGTCAGAGGATACATTCACTTTCATCACAGCTTGAGGATGGGCGGCGCTCGCATTGTATTCTAGCCAATTGGTGTGGTTGAGTTGTAGGTCGGACGGAACGGTATCCAGTAGCACCGAATCTGCTACTGTCACGATAGGATAATTCTTTTCTGTCGAGTTTTTCATGGTCACAAGAATTGAATACCGCTGAGCCACAGAAATGTAAAGTGTGTCGGCTTCGGTGGCATCGACATAGACACCATCAATCTCGACAATCTTGAAGGTATGATCCTCGATATAGAAGTACTGCGCAACGAAAGCACTGACATTGATCAGCCTGATCAAATATGTTTTCCCAGCCTCCACGGTTATATTGGTATTCATTGTGTCGTTGACCAAGAATGCTTGGGGAATAGGCTCCGCACCCGTCGGGTTCGCCAGATTGATGAAATGGGGAGTAATGTCCTCCGTCAAGGTGTGGTACCAGTCACTCATAGTGAGCACGAACTCCTCATCGTACATATCGTTGAAATACGAGTCGGTGTCATGGACAATCAGTGCTTGTCTGTAGCCATCTGGGTAGCATGAGTCGGTATGGCAGTGGTACCAGTACGTGCCGTTCTGGTTCACAGTGAAATTGTAGGTGAAAGACGAACCCGGCGGGATAGGACACTGGGTGACCATAGAAGGGCCATCCATGTTGTTGGTGCCATTCTGGTACATGCCGTGGAAATGAATCGAGGTGTCCTTATCCCCCAGACCGTTGAACATGTTCACGACGAGCTGGTCACCCTTGTCCACCTCAATGGTAGGCAAGGGCCATTGATTGTTGATACCAACTACCTTGCGATCGGATAGACCATCAGGGTTGGCAGTCACCCAGGTGACGTTAAAATCATAGGTGACGGTTTTGGCCTGGCAGCTCTGGAAGACGAAGAGCAGCGCCCAGAGGCGCACGAACATGCCTCCCACGAGGTTCGCCATGTCCAAAAGGTTTGTAGAAACTGGAGCAGGAAGGGCAAGGAAGAGAAAGAAGCTAGCTGTCGCTAGAATGGACAGTCTAGAAGAGGACTAGCACTAGGACCAGGACCAGGATCAGGACCACGCCCGTTCTCGCAACATCGGCTGAACTTTTTGCGTACTGGGCGATAAGATTATCGATCTTGCCGGTGGTCCGCGGTGGGGTTTGTAACAAGTAATAGAAAATTTCCCACGTTAGCTCAGGCCACTTGGCCTGGTGGGCCCTAGTGGACCAGGCCTTGCTTGTTTCTCCGGGAATCCACGTACCCCAAAGAGCTGCATACCCCAAAGAGCTGCAATACGCGAAAGCGCGGGTGCAGGTCTCTATGAGATATTGGCAGCCCTGGGACACGACGGAAGCAAATTGCGTGGTGTGACGTTCAGATCAGCGCACAAGCATAGGAGATTTGATTGATTAGCCGAAACTAGTGGTAATCTGATTTTTCAGGATCCGTCCATTGGAGGAATGTGGCAGCATCCCTGGAACGTGAACACGAGGAGGGGGCTGGCAACCAATGGATCCCCCAAGGTCGCGCCATGTCGCTAAGCTTTGCGAAGAGTGTTGTCTCCACCACAATGTGACCCTTGGAGGACCTTCCTTGTTTGGTCACAAGAAATACAATAGCTTTGAAAATTACAAGTTTTTCTGGTCTGTTACTTTTTGTTTATTCTAAAATTATTTGTGGCTTTCCGCTTGTGCGAATTCTCTGCTTCTAACATCAGACCATTATTTTCAATTGTAGATGGACTCCGAATATCGGACCCTTTTGAACCGTCTATGCCGAAGAGGTGGGCCTGATGACGGTTGAAACACCAGCACCGCTTTCTTTCTCCTTGCTGAAAATGCCTGTTTCAATGGCACCACTTGCTTGCACAGGCATCACCTCGGGCTCAGGCTCCCATTTCTGACGGAAGACAAAAGCCTTGGCGCGTCCCTTGGCATTGGCCACCGTCCTCAGGGCCGGGTCGATGTATGGTAGAGGGCCGCGGCGCTCACGAACAAGCATCAATGCGTAACCGATCATGACAGCGAGCCAGTAGAGATTATATGAGATAACAGAACCGTAGGTCGCAGAGTTGGTCCAACCGAGAAGGGCGTTAAAGATACCCCAGCCACCACCGCCGCCCACTTCAGGGTTGCAGCAGTTGACGTGCCAGACACTTTGTTTGATGTTGTAGGAGCCAGGACCAGAGCCGACCTCTGACGAATCGCCTCCAACGACCTTATTCCAGGCATTGTTCTGGAAGTACCAGACGCCACGGGACATTAGACCCGCGGCAACCAGGTAGAGGAAGCAGGTCGAAATGATCAGGAAGATCTGCATCGATGTCTCTCGTCCGCCCCTGACAAAAAGAGTTAGTCATGGCCCTCGTTCTCCGCCTAGGTATCAAAAACTCACTTGTAGATGATGTAGCCTACCAGGAAACCTGCTGCCAGACCACAAAACACAGCAAGAGGGAAGGAGGTGGCCGGGAGTCCCAGACCGACACCACCAATGTAGACAACCGCCTCCAGACCTTCACGGAGAACCGTGATGAAAGGAAGGAAGAACATCACGTACTTCTCCATGTACCTCTTGAGGCGATTTCGGCGCGTCTCGTTGGGATTGGCATCATGCTCCATTGCCTTGGCAAGCTTGATCCGCCACTTGTCCTGGAGCTTGGAAACACGCAGCAGCGCGGCACCCATGATGGTGATAATCAAGGATGCAATGATACCAAGCACACCTTCCCATATGTCTTCCGTGCTGGAGAACGTATCGGTGCCGAGGCCATAGAAAGCACCGATCATGCCGGCGCCCACCGCCACGCAGATAAGTAAACCTAGGCCGCACCCTAGCCATACTTGTTTCACAAGCCTTTTATATGTTCTCCGATCTTCTCCCATGCCCAAAGTCTGCTTAAGGAAGGCCAAAAGGACGGACACAACCACGGTCGTTTCAAGACATTCTCGAAAACAGATGAAAAACACTGCGCGGTCGCATCGGGTCAGCTCAAGTCCGACAGGGATGATGCTAGTATCAAGTGCAATCGTAGTGCACACTTACCCGTGACGGCGAACACATTATTTTGACCCATCTTGAGAGGTTCACCAAAGAGCCTGGGCAGAAGAGAAGGACAGACGCGGCCCTTGGGGAAAAGAGGGACAGGTGATTGATAAGAGCCCGTGCCAACCTCAGAAACGATGTGGTCCGATCAAGTGAAAATTACTAGCGCCGCATCGGTATCTGATCAACGCCCGACGGTGAAAGTGGCTCCCAAGCTTCTCGTGCTATTCCATGGCCCCGTCAAAACCTAATCCACTTCATCGCCCGACTTTTACCGCACAGGGCATCTGACCTCGTGCCTCATATTACGCCAGGATGCCTTCAGGGTCTGAGCCGCAGTAGCTGCCAACTCAGGTCAATCAGCACCAGCTTAGCGCTATGGGCGGCTAAGGGACTGCAAGAATCGTGATCATGACATTAGGTTTGATTGCAAAATTACTGCAATCCCCGCAGCGGAGAAAAGGTCCAATGGAGATCTTGTATGCCAATCAAGGGCCCACAGGGTCACACGTGGAATGCTTCGGAAGGCTTAAGTCGCTCATAATATAACTTTTCCGCGGCGTGCGCCAGTTTCGCAGGTTTTTGAGTTGAGTCGGCGCATGTCCCCGAAAAGAAAATCTTAAGTTTGCTGAGATTATCTGATTGATTTGATTGATTTGATGGATATGATTGATACCCGATCGGTTCAACCAAGCCGGCCTGGTAAACTCTAAACGGCTCGCTGAAAAAAATTACGCGGAAATTGGAGTGTTTACCATCCAGGCTTTCGGGTTGAAAATTGTCTTGTTCCTAGGGTCGAATACTTAGGAAGTAGTCATGATGCATCGACTTGCTAGGCAACGCGATGGATGCTGTTGTGTTCGGTATCTCAGGACTTTGAGTTTGTG
Organism: Penicillium sp. IBT 18751x; assembly: GCA_028828935.1. Lineage (NCBI taxonomy): Eukaryota > Fungi > Ascomycota > Eurotiomycetes > Eurotiales > Aspergillaceae > Penicillium > Penicillium sp. IBT 18751x. The sequence continues at coordinate 672,150 of JAQJZS010000010.1, read as the reverse complement.
GCGTTCTGTTCGGCCGGCTCGGCAAAAATACTCGAACAGGAATTATGGTACGATCGCGTTGCAGTTGCTCGGCGGTTACATGCTCTGAGAGCGCCCCATCAGACCACTTCGCTTCCATCGGTCTGGCCATCACCTACTTCTCAGTCGCCTCTTAGTGTGAGAATCAAATTGAGAACGATGGCCAAGCCACTGAGCTCAGTAGTGGAGTATAACACTTCCCGATAAATCTTCCGGGTATCAGCTCAAGTCAAGCCCTCGTTATTTCCAAGAGTCTCGACTGTGCCGGCAAAGCCCAGACTCAACGAATTACTAGCGTTGACAATCGCGGTCACCAGTGAGGCCGCGACATCCCTGATATTTCTTTCTGAAAGTATTCGATAGCACCAAAGTAGCCGCCAGGAATGACAGGTCACCACGATGTCAACCCCTAAGTGTGTTCAATCCATGGGTGTGATGGCAATGAACATATTGCCAAGCGTGGAGGGGCACATTGACATAATCATGATCCAGCCAGGACGCAGTCGAACGATAAGAAATCCAGTGACAAAGCTGGTGCGGTCCCGTATTCTGGAGAAAATGACCTATATTGCAAATTTTGGTCGGGACTCTTCGCATCGCGTATATCGCGCATTCTGCCTCAAGAGTGATTCTCATCAGTAGTGAAGACGGGAGTTCTCCTAAGATGGCAGACAGAGGCGGAACAGAAACCCGAACCATTTCCCCTTCCCGCCTCTCCTTATATCCTTTACCCCCATTTATTCAGTTTCCCCGTCTCATGAGTACATTCAATAGCTATGCCATCAAAGTCTTAGCTGTTGACTTTCTTCAGTATATCAAATGCAAAATTTCGTCTGAAACTTTTCATCCGTGGGATCCTTTCCAAGACAAAGCCCGGCCTCTGCGCGATTCCCTAATATTCGTCGCTACCCAAGTTGGCTTTCGACCATTGCCACCACTCCTCCCTCGAAGCATATCAAGCCCATCGACCAAGTCTCGACAGAAGGTCTCGGAGCCTGATTGATGTGGAGAACACAGTCCAAGTAAAATATGGCCAGGCCCCTCCTTGAATACGGAGTACTTCGCAGTAAGCAAGCCAGTTAATTGCCACACTACAGTGACGGGTCCAGACTGAGAAACTCTGGGTAATCATCATCCTGGGGCTATTCGGCCCGATAACCAGTCGTCGACTGGCACCAACAGACAAGATGGTAATGTTGATGATGGAATGATACCATAATGGAATGGTATCAAATAATACCTTCTGCAATACATAAGCATATCTTAAAAACATAGGCCATCATCCTTCGCTTAAGTGGCGAGGTCAGACTACTTCTACTTTGCCTCTTCCTTGACCTTGAAACGTACATTCTTCTTAGGATATAAAGCAGATATCTTGACCTGGAATCTGTAATTCGTCAGTACAAGAGGTCTGACGCTGGCTTATTAGGATAATATAGAGCGAATCTTCTTGTGATTATGATTATATATTGTAGTGGGAGAACCGGTGACATATTAGCATATGGGTGGCCTCAGGCATGATCTAGTGCCTGCAGTGCATCGTGCATCTTCAAGACAAAATTGGCGATAGAGAGAGCATCTACCTAATTCATTCAGGTTGTCTCCCTATTATTCTTCTATTCATGAGCAGCATTAAGGCTATTCCGTACTGCCGTATCAGGGCATCAGTACGGCCTCATCCGGACCGTCCTCTCCAACGCACAGGCTGTGTGTGTGTGAGTGTATTTTGTCCAGTCCGCGCCGCCAGACAGCTATCGAGCCGTTACCAATACCAGATCTGATATTAGACCGTCGAACCACGCCAAAAGTTGAGCTGGCTCCCTTTTCAAAGCGTTGATAATCGCCAATCAGCAATTTGATGTTACTGACTTCAATATTGAGGATACCAGCTAGCGAGCTGAGAGCAGCGATGGCAGCGGCCATAGTGAAAGCATGCCTTTGAATTGGCTGTTTACGGCCAACACATATATTCGGCAGTTGTAGACTTTAGAAATGTCGCTTTTTGTATCGGCCAATCTGTCCGCAGCTTTCTGGTGAATTTTGCCAACCTCTCGATCCAACCAAAGCCCTTTGTGGGTGACCTGTTTAATCCACCAGTAACACACGGCGGGGTCGTCTTATTTGCCCTATAGGACGAGATAAGTAGCAGGGATGACCAGAGTGATTTTAGAATTTATGACCGCTCATTCTCCGACATCTCTTTAGAGTGAAGGGCATTCTGCTCTGCCATTGCAGGTCAGTCAGGTCGACATCAAGACATGCAATGGGCGTGTCGCATGTTATGTCCTTGATGGTGAAAGCCTTGAGATAATGCGCATCTGTAGTGTCGACAAGTGTTTTGTCTGCTTTAATTTCTGTCAAAAATTGTACTGGTGTTAGCAAAACTTTTAGAAAGGACGAATAGAGAGCACTTTAAATATGTGAATCATTACGAAACAGTCCTGACGAAGGAAGGAAGGAAGGAAGTAACAGATTTGCTTATATAGATCCTGTCACTGTCTACATTGCATGACAACATAGCGGCTGATTAACTGGTGATCCGGTTTATTCGTCGGCGGGTAGACTGAAGACTTGGGATAGTAACATTCCCAGGCGGCTGGCAATATATGCACGGAAAATAAAGTCATTTCGCTCTGGATTCAGCTCAAGGTGCTTTGATTCTTTGAGCCGTTGAAAGAAAGAAACCTACGCGTGCTTCACAGTCACATTGTTCCTTCCCGTACCACGCTCACATGGAAATCCATAATCACCAATAAATAGTGGATTACCGCCGTGGTACTCTTCAATATCCTACAATTAAGCATTAGCCACATTTGTTCTATAATTTAGATCACAGGAATGAATAATATTATACGCTGTCAGACTTCTCTAAAATTAAACGCAATCTGTTGCCTTATAAGATCGTTCCAGCCGCCCCCCCCCCCCCCCCCCAAACATATGAGATTCTTGATAGGGTAAAGATAAGGCACTGAATTGGTTTTTGATAGGGGGTTTTCCACTACCAGAATACAAAATCAAAGCGACATGCCATCCAATTCCACCTATATATAAGACCACTCGAAAAGTTCTTTAGAGATTCTGATTGTTACATTGAGTTTCTCCCTCTGTTTCTATTGATACTGAGATTATCTTATCAGATCAGGGTTTGGCCTTCCTCCCTCACGCATATTTCCATTGAATCCCATTAGCCTTGAGCTTCAGTGCAGGGGGTACTTTTGACATTCGTCACAAGTGTGATAGGAAATGTCTCGGATATAAAATGCTAATTTCTCTTGGCAGGGGCTTATTGTTTCATGGGCCTCGACCCTATTCCAGAAGTCGGTGAAACCAGCACGAGCCGTTTCTCCACACCATCGCCTTCATGGCGACCGGTGAAGAATGACACCATTGAGCCCTTATTTCCGTGCCGTTACAGGATCGGCACTAACGTGCTGAAGCAATAGACGTAACGGAACTCGGCAATGATTCAGGGTTCGAGCAAAAGGAAAGCGACCGACGCACCCTTCCGCTCGGTCACATCATGAACCATGAAACGCACCAAAGCCAAAGGACCTTGACGAAAATTGTGTATCCGTCGATGGTATTACGTGGTTTACTAATGTGCTTCTCCTTCACCGTTATCTCTGCGTGAATGTGCTCTAATCAGACGTAGAAGGCACAGAGATATTAGTCGCATTGAGGTTTAGCTTCCATTTGGATCGTTGTTTGAAAGATCCTCGAAGCATATGCTGATAAAGATTTTCCAGTTGCTTTGTAAAAAGTCTTGGTGTGATGTCGGATCCGTCTCAGATTGACCATTGGTGCACCTTGTTGACTATCTTCATATCATATGTGGATCTTGGAGATCAGTAATCTGCTCGAAAAGGCTAAAGGTGAGTGCTGACAGATCTATTAGTGATGGCCGAGGGAATCCTCCCTGACGTGATGAGTAAGTGGAGCACCGCTATCACATTCCAGAAAAGTCTTTTGTGTGTTACCAGAGATAATGTATATATAGGGTGACCCTGCTTCCGGGAGCCTTGAAGTGACAGTAGAACACTCCTGTTCTCATTCCTATTCATATATTCAATATGCGCAGTCTCGCAGGTCTTGCGTTGCTTCCTTTGGCAGCCGCCATTCCCTATCATACCCACAGAACCGAGCCGACCTATGACTACATCGTCATCGGAGGTGGTACAAGTGGTTTGGTAGTAGCGAACCGCCTTTCAGAGGACAACAAAACCACGGTCCTCGTCATCGAGGCAGGGGGCTCAGTGTACAACAACCCCAACGTTACCGACACGGCTGGATATGGGAATGCATTTGGTACTGATATTGACTGGGCCTACCAGACTGTGGACCAGGAATATGCTGGGAACCACCCGCAGACCCTTCGAGCCGGAAAAGCGCTTGGGGGAACATCTACCATCAATGGCATGGCATACCTCCGGGCACAGGCTGTGCAAATCGATGCTTGGGAGACGGTTGGTAATGAAGGCTGGAATTGGAAGAACCTGTTCCATTATTACCGCAAGGGAGAGCAGTTCCAAGGCGACAACTTTCCGTGGCTTGAAGGTTCCGGCGTTGCGTATGATCCTGCATTCCACGGATTTGACGGTCCTCTGAAGGTTGGCTGGTCCGAATCACAGTTGAACGATGGTCTTGCGCAGACGTTGAACACGACATATCAAAACATGCCCGTTCCTGTGCCGTACAATATTGACCCGAACGGTGGCCAAATGGTCGGTTTCTCTCTTTATCCCAAGACGGTTGATTCCAAGATGAACATCCGTGAAGACGCTGCTCGCGCCTACTACTACCCTTATAAGACTCGAACCAACCTTCACGTCTGGCTCAACACCAATGCCAACAAGATCACTTGGAAGACTGGCGACAAGGCCATTGCTGATGGCGTTGAGGTTACCCTGGCGAATGGCACTACCACTGTTGTCAAGGCTTCCCGGGAGATCATTCTCGCTGCAGGTGCCTTGAAGTCCCCTGCGTTGCTTGAGCTATCTGGTGTCGGAAATCCAGAGTAAGTATCTTTCCCCTTCCGCACAAAAGCAGAATTTAACCTGATCACCTTTAGCGTTCTTTCGAAGCATGGTATCGACACTAAGGTGAACCTTCCGACAGTTGGCGAGAACCTCCAAGATCAAATGAACAACGGCCTGGCATTCGATGCTAAATCAAGTTACTCTGGGGTTGCGGACTATGTCGCATACCCCTCCGTAAGCCAGCTCTTCCCCAATGCTACGGCTGTCGGTGCTCAGCTTCTCAAGGAGCTCCCTGCCTACGCTGCTCAGGTGGTTTCCGCCAACGGAAACGTGACAAAGGTTGCCGACATCGAGCGCTTCTTCAAGATCCAGTGGGACCTGATTTTCAAATCGCATATTCCTGTCGCTGAGATCCTGCTCGAGCCTTTTGGAGCCACTCTCGACACCGAGTACTGGGGTTCTGTCCCCTTCTCCCGTGGGAATGTGCACATCTCATCCGCTGACCCGACCACCCCACCTGTCATCGACCCCAAGTACTTCATGCTCGATTTCGATCTACACGCTCAGGTCCAGGCTGCTCGCTTCATTCGTCAACTATTCAAGACCGAGCCGTTCGCTGCTTTGGCTGGTGCTGAGACTAAGCCTGGTCTTTCTACTGTTCCGGCGATGGCTGATGATCAGGGATGGTCGTCTTTCATTAAGAACAACTGTATGTGATAGTTTCCGCATGCAATAGACGTCTATACTAATGAAACACTAGACCGATCGAACTTCCATCCCATCAGCACGGCCGCTATGATGCCAAAGGACATTGGTGGTGTCGTTGACACCTCGCTGAAGGTCTACGGCACCTCGAATATCCGCGTTGTGGATGCCTCTGTGATTCCCTTCCAAGTTTGCGGGCATCTGCAGAGTACAGTATACGCTATCGCTGAGCGAGCGGCCGATATTATCAAAGGCAAGATCTAGACACCCAGTTACTACTGAGTTGTCTTGGAGAGTATGTAGTGTAAGTGTAGCGAGATTCGTATAAATCACTGAATCAAACAAGCTATTGAATATCGATCAAATCTCCTATTTTGAATGTCCGTAACCAATCTTCTGAAACCATGAGACATTACATCTTATACAGTCTGAAGGCGGACTCCAAAAACTCCATTTTGCTTGTCATTTACTATGGGTGGCTTCACAATGCACCCTCAGATCGACCACAAGAGCTAATCGTATGAAATAGCAGACAGAAAGGTTGGTTCAATGTGTATGCCTTAGGCAACATCAGTGTGGCTGTGATTGGCAACCAAAATCCGCCTTCCCCGGATGTGGCAACGGCGAAATCTCTTTATGCCGAGCCAGTTGGCCGAACCTCAAGCGTCAGAAATTTATTTCCGCGACAGCGAAACATATAAGAATAAAAAAAATAAAAATAAAGACTTTTCTTTCACATTGTTGTCCTTCTTCAACGGTTCTCAGGATGGCGCTCACGTACACGACAATCCCACTTCAAGTAGAAGGCGTGAACCTCAACCTCTCCACAATCCACAAACTCAATGCCAACCCTCCAATCCTGTTCCTGCATGGTTTCGGCTCCTGCAAAGAAGATCTGGCCGACATAGTTCTAAACCCTGCATTGAAAGACTATGGTTACCTCGCTTTTGACGCCCCGGGATGCGGACACTCCCAAAGTGACGACCTTTCCACGACAGATATCTCTTTTCTCGTCGCGACAGCATCTGCAGTTCTTTCGCACTTCCAAATCACCAAATTTCACCTGATGGGTCACTCTATGGGCGGACTTACCGCGCTTCTTCTTGCTCACAGGTATCCTGACCGAGTCTTGAGCTTCGTGGACATCAAAGGCAATCTTGCGCCAGAGGACTGCTTCCTAAGCCGGCAAATCTTCAATTTCCCTTCCGATCACCCAGAGGACTTTCTCGATGCATTTATCATTCGTACTCGGGAGACAAAATCCTTTGCCAGCCCCCTATATGCTAGTACCTTACGCGCGCGGGTACAGGCTGGCGCTGTGCGTCCAATCTTTGAGTCTATGGTGCGACTATCGGATAATGAGGACCTGCTCGGAATATTTTTGGGACTGAAATGTCCTAAGATGTTTATGTTTGGGGAGGAGAACAGCGGGCTGTCATACCTAGGGCGCCTTGAGAAAAATGGGGTGGAATTGGCGGAGATTCCGCAAAGTGGCCATTTCCCTATGTATTCCAACCCGGTCGAGATGTGGCGGCGGATTGCAGTGTTTTTGAACAGGATAAGTTGAGTGAATTTTTGCAATAGAAGTCATGCGGAATAGAGATAGAAAATCTTGTTCATAGGCACAATGTCATACACTCATTGCTCGAAGTGTACCCCGCATAAATTCTCATTCTCTTCTAAAATGCACTGTTTCACATAACTCTGATTGGAATCACATGAGAATTTCGTTCGTCTACGTAGCCCCAAATGGTCCTTTTCAGTCTCATCCCCACTAAACGCACGCCCTGTGCAGGTGCAAATCAAAGATAGGCACCGAGGGACAACTTTAAATGTACCATCGATGTAGGAAATCTCATTGTTACCCTAGTGCTTTGACTCTCGGACCCTTGGTGAAGAACAAATTAATCTTCGTTCATTTATTTGCATGCTATATACCCTTGAGCAAATTCATCATTGTGCGTCTGTTGCAGCACGGTAGCTCCTCATCTAGGACTTTGTGACTTCGCCAATAGCATGGGCCACGTATTGAATATTGCCCTCATTCAATCCACACAAGCTCAACCGACCTGACGGCAACAAATAAACGTGAAATTCGCTTCTGAGCCGAGAAACTTGCTCCTTTGTTAGCCCTGTATAGCTGAACATTCCGATCTGCGTCTCGACATGTGCCCAGTCATGCTGCGTCTCTTTCTCCAGCCTCTGCCTCAGCTCACGTCTCATGCTCCGGATCCGCGAGCTCATCGTTTCCAAATCCGATACCCACTGAGCTCTCAAATCCTGATCCAAAAGGATAGTTTCAACAATGCTTGCGCCAAATCGCGGCGGATTGGAATACTCTGCCCGCGCAATCGCCATTAACTCACTACGTGCGCCCTGAGCCGAAAGATGAGGCGGTACGACCAGGTGTAACGCACCAATACGCTCACCATACAGGCCGAAATTCTTGGAGAATGACTGCGCCACACAGAGTCCTGGATGTGTATCGAATGCAAGGACATTCTCCGTGAAAAGGCGAACCGCCCAGGCATCGCCGTCGAGATCGCCAGTGGCGAAGCCTTGATAGGCACTGTCGAAGACGACAAACAACTTCTTCCGTCGGACTAGATCAGCGACTTGTACCCACTGTGACTTTGACAAGTCCACTCCGGTGGGATTGTGCGCGCAAGCTTGCAGGATGACGACATCGTTGGGCTCAGCATGATCGAGAGCATTCAGCATTCCGACGATATCAACTTCCTTTGTGGCAGAGGAGTAGTATGGATATTCGGCAACTTTGACTCCAGCCATTTCCCAGATGGTCTTGTGATTGATCCATGTAGGGGCGGGGATCAGAACACGGTTTGGGCGAAGGTGGCGAGCCAAGAATGTGGCTGCGAGGTGGTTTGCACCTGTACCGGACACCGTTTGAATTGATGCGCAATTATCTTCAAGGCGGGATGCGACAGGTCCGAAGACGAGATCCTTTGCCAAGTTGATGAAAGATGGTGAGCCTGCTATGCCCAAGTATTCGTGAGTGGCTTCCCTGAGGTGCTCTTTTGCCTAGACTTGCCGTCAATTGCTGTATTTTATTGCAAGATTTTGATTGAATACCTTTTTGACGCTGGGCAAGACCCAAGGCTTTCCATTTTCTTCGCGATATGCCCCGGCAATCAGAGACACTTTGCTTGGGTGAGGGTCTGCCTCAAAGTCGGCCATGAGACCAAACGCAGTGTCGGCAGGGGCGATCGAGAGGTCAAGGTACTGGTTACCCATCTTTGAAATTGTTCCCAAAGATGGTATCTTGTAAAAAATCACCTTCGCGTAGACGGCTCTGACAATAGCTGAGTCGTGCGTCCAGAAAGAAACAAGGCAGTATGAAATAAACCACAGAGGATTATATATCAACCAAATCGAAATCTCGATACGGAATAATTGCCTGCCGCCATGTATTTGAGCAGTAATCATGAATCCTGAGCGGCCATGACATAGTCATCAGTCGCGAACTTTAGTCGACTTGGGTGGGGTTATCAGCGAATGAGCTTTCCTCGTTGATCAGTTTTGCCGAGCGATTAACGAGACGAAATATTCATGATATCGGCGACTTATCAAGATCCCGTTCATTGCATCTAAGGCAGATCCACAGACTCACGAAGAAAGCTCAAAGCCAGTTTTAATGTAATCATCAAGAAGTGGTAATTCTATTTCGGCGTAGTCGTATTTTGCCGAGTGCCTTCCAAGGATGCCGATGGCTGTGGGGTGCTGTCCAGCCAGTTGTTATTCCTTCCTTGATACTTATGCTCTTTAGAGAAAGAGACCATGCCTTCATTTTGCGTCGCCGCTGGCCCCACCGACGCGATCATCGGTAGATGAACCACACCTATGGTGTCGCCTCCAGATGGAAGGCTGCCTCAGCAATGGATGCGGCAGACAGCTCCCCATGTCCGGGATTCTATGTACCGGTATGGTCACATTTCGCCGAGCTCAATCAGAGAGTGAGGTCACCGTCACGGCTGCCATCAGACCGAACGTACATATAGCATGGCGTAAGGGTCCATGTCCTCTCCTTTTATACGAGCCATTTCTTCCACAGGTCTTTCCATTTCGACTACCGACCGATCATTGTAGTCGACGCGATGAGTCAAACCAGCCTCTTGGATCGACTTTCGGCGCTCGACACTAATACAGTGTCTGATGCGTTGGATTTCCTCCAGCTGAAAGGTGCCACTTATGGCTTACAGCCGCTATGGGACTGCCCGAAGATTGTTGGACGCGCCAGCACTGTGAAAGTAGGCATCAAGCAAGATACTGCTCCTACAACGCATCTCCTCACCCCAGTTGTGGATGCGATCACCACTGATGATCGCATCCTCGTCATCTCTGGCGGCACGGAGGGAGTCTCGTGCTGGGGAGACATACTTGCCAATGCCTCGCGCGTGAAAGGCATTCGTGGAACCATCATCGATGGCATGAGTCGTGATATCGACGGTAGTCGCGACGTCGGGTATCCCGTATACGGCCGCGGCGTGACCATGATCAGCGCACGCAATCGGATAGTACAACTCGACTCCGGATCGGCTATCCAGGTACGAGGCGTCACCGTCAATCAAGACGATTTCGTGATCGCCGATCGTTGCGGGACAGTGTTCGTCCCAGTGGACCATATTGAGGAAGTCGTGGAATTGGGAGAGCGGATTGATCGTCGCCAGGCCCTTATGGTCCAGGACGTCCTAGCGGGCAAACCTGTGTCTGAAGTCATGCATGACACCAAGTTCGATGCCATTCATCACGCTACAGCATCATCGACAGCTCCGGTAGCTGCAACACCCACCAAGAGGAACCCCAAGGAAGCCAGTGTCGAGGATCAAGAGTTGTCGGCACTTTTTGCCGACTCAGACACTCCCGGAGTCTCTGATGCTCTTGATAAACTTGGCATTCCTGGACAGGTGTTCAATATCATGCCCTTGACCAATTACAAGAAGGTTACCGTTGGACCAGCCTACACTGTGCGTTACGTTCCTGCCAGCAACCCACCTGGAAGTGTTGGCGATTTCATCGACGACGTTGCCGTAGGCGACGTTGTGGTCATCGACAATGGTGGTCGCACTGACTGTACTGTTTGGGGCGACATTATGACCCAATACGCTGGTTTGCGAGGCATCGCTGGAACTGTTATTGATGGCGTATGCCGAGATGTGAATCGAGCGATTGAGGATGAATACCCGATTTTCACTGCTGGGCGTTGGATGCGGACCGGTAAAGATCGGGTTCAAGTTGGGGGCGTCAATGAAGTGATCGGTATTGGAAAAGTACGTGTGCAGCCTCGTGATATTGTTGTGGCAGACGCGAACGGTGTGGTTATCGTTCCGCGAGATCGAGCTCGCGAGGTGGCTGAAGTCGCACGAAAGATCGAGAAGAGCGAAGAAGGCATTCGAAGGATGATTGCCGAAGGAGCCTCAATTGCCGAAGCGAGAGAAAAACTTGGATACCACATGCTTCAGCGCAAGGGATAGTGATATCATCAGGTAAGTCTCTAGGGCAGTGTAAGACACATAGTTCTTTTTAAATGTACGAGCACAGAATATCGCGATATATTCATCCTCTTCTCCTACCTAATGATTTGGATACTATTATTTTGAAGAAAATGGTATTACAAGGTAAAGCGAGCGCCGAAACAGGTCTCGAGTGCGAACTAGTAGAGACCCCTGATGTGTCGATGTAAAATCTCGCAAAGGACTTGGATAAACTTGCGTTTCTTTCTAAATCGAATGTGCGCTGAGAATTGTATTTACATTTAGCAGAGAGCAAACAGCGAGCGCCCTAACAGACTTGAATTTGCATTCCCGTGCCAAACTTGGCTAATCAGAGTTGGATTTTCCCTCTTCAATCCCGCCGTGCATCATGCGCGTGCCACTTGCAACTCAGATGTATACCAATTGTGGATCGCCCGAATATCATAACTCATTGCCACGGTATCAAAGATCTTCAGATGTTCCTTGCTTGAAGCCCCGTCGTTTGATAATCGGCCAACCCATTTGCCATGCTTTCTGGCAGCTGCCACGATCTTTTCAATGGCACTAACGAATTCAGGCTCATCGCCCTTCGCAGGAACATAGCCAAGAACCGATAAAGCTAGGTCATTTGGTCCAATGAAAACCATGTCTTGACTGAGATTAGCGCAAAGGTTTTTGGGAAAGAGTCTTTGCGGTCAACCAGTCACTCACCGACACCAGGTACAGCACAGATAGCGTCAACATTCTCGACCCCGGCCTTCGATTCAATCTGAAGACATGTAATGAGCGTTTGGTTCGCGGTTTTGAGATATGTTGGAATGTCAATGCCGTGGGTGATTGCAGGAAAAGCCGAACCTTGCCCACGGAGACCCTGTGGGGGAAATTTGGAACAAGCAACAACGGCCCTCGCTTCTTCGGCAGTATTTAGTTGAGGCACAACGATGCCGCTTGTAGCAAGTCAGTAATAATTTGGCCCAATATTAGTGTTACTCACTGTGCACCAGCATCCAAAGCTCTTTTAACCAAATCTGAGTGAGTCATTCTGAGGCGGACAAGCGGCGACACGCCCATAGCAGCGATAGCAGCAGTAGAGCTGTGCATTGAATCATCGCTGATATGGCCATGCTCACAATCGATGATAATGCCCTTTTTGCTCATTAGTAGGAAGAAAGTAAGGGAAGTGTGAGAATGCTAACGTCGACGCCGGTCTGGGCTACTACTTGAGCGGTTCGAAAGGAGGGAAGGCCTAGAAAGGTCATGATAGGCTTCGTGTTTGCGCGGAGAGCATTTAGTAGGCGCAATTGCGGGTTATGAATTAAGCTGTTCATGGCGGACGGGTATGCCATTTTGCCTTGTTAAGGCTTTTTGGTAAAACAACTTGAGTACTTGGACTTGTCCTAGTATTTCTATCCGGCCAGAGGGGCGACAAGTTGGATAGGGAGATGCAATGAATGGGAATTGTATTCAAGTCAGCCATAGTACTGTAAAGATAGATATAGTATATATTCTCTGGAAAACAACGGGTGGCTCGGTGTCGTATCGGCGACATGATTTTATCCCGAACGCGTCGGCAAATGCTGCGAGAATGAACGTCCCGGGGCTTGCAGCCTCTCCAACCACAATTTTTCTTTTTTCTTTTTTCTTTTTTTACCTGTATATATTCGATTTGATGAGAAAGGCAAAAATTCAGTTCCGTAAATGCTGGAAAGCATCGTGGATTCTTCTGATGGCATACAAAAGCGCACTGCAATGTCGCTCGGTAAGCTAGGCTATTGGCCGATCATTTGAGACTTCTGATTAAATTACGACCTGCTTGGTGGTCCTCGAAGGAGCTATGTACTTCTTTTCTCGTCACGACGGCCCTCTATTAGTCCAAAAAAGCGGCAAACAGCGGCAAAAGCCTCGTTGTAATTGCACTCGGGAAATGAGGAGGGGGCATGTTGTTCTAGTATGACCTTGAAATCAATCAAATAGAGTTGATACCAGTTGACCAAATTAGCTCGTCTCTCACTATTTATCATCTTCTTAGTCCAATCTTCCAGCTCTTCCGTAAATTCACCATCCTTCGCTGCACCGCTTTGCCACCTCGGCTCCCCGAACCGCAGAAAAAGTTCAATTCATGTGCCGCTCTGCTCCGGCTGTATGTCCTGACCTGCCACACAAAACAAACTGTCACAACCCCTAATCGGCAGGCCATATCAATCCAAAGATGTGTAAGACCGAGAGAATACTGATCATGCCCAGCCCCGACGCCTTCACAGACGTGGCGAGGTTCATCTCAACCACACCTGGATATACGAGCGAAATCCAGATCTCGCCCTGGTCGTTCCACGCAGTGGAGAGTCGGGGCCATACAATTCAAGTAAAGCCTTGGTGTACAGATTACTAGCGAGCTTGCTTTGTCATTCCACGACCACGGGCCGCTATCCTTGAGCGCTGTTATTTTAAAATCGAGGCCTCCCGTGGGAGCGCCTAAGTGGCCTGATGAAGTGAGATTGACGATGCACACACTGCCAGGAGAAAGAGTCTTGGCTGTTCGTAGCATGAGAGCAAGTGGGTGGTCCATTAAAACCTAGTGCATGACAGAGCAGCTGAAAGAATTGGACTCTATACTTTTCATACATGATCAAAATTGTATTGCCGATGTTCATAAACACATTTCGCAGCTAAGTCCCATATTACCATACATAGCGGAACTGCCTGTCCTCCTTATCAGTGAAATCGTTCTTAGGCAACCCGTTTTTGTCCAGCTCGACTTCGCGGACCGTGTCACCCCCTGAGATGTCTTTTTCATCCCGTTTCCTGTTATCAATGATGCAGAGCACGCGATAGATAATGACAGCCACGAAGAGTAGACACCAAGTCACGATGCCAGTAATGACACCTTCAGTGTAGCGTGGGCTGTGCGTCCACAGCTGTGGCCCACCGATGCAGCCAGCGCAATAGCCAATGAAAAACATAGTGTTGACAATAGAGCGCTTCGTGTTGCCCTTGACGTTGGATGCGGAAAGTGAGAGAAGGATTGACCAGGGGGCGGTAATACAGGAAGCCTTCGTAAACAGTTAGAAAACGTAACATGCGTCACATCATTGAGGTAGAGAAAAACCCACCATCCAGGAAGCAACGATAAGACCCCATTGGGCGCCTACGTCTAGCTTCAATAGAAATATGCAACCGATAAGTGGCGGGATTATGAGGGCCAGAATAACCAGAGTCCGTTGGCGAGGGACGAGATAGACCAGCGCAGTTCCAATCCAAAGCATGACTATCTGCACAGCCCCTGATGGAGCAGTGTATAGCATAGTGTCTAGTTTGCTATAGCCAATTGACTGGATGACAAGGGACGCGAAGGTTAGTACCGGTGACTGCATGGTCACAAGAACACCAAACCAAAAGACCATCCACGCCTTGGGATCAAGCATTGCTTCCTTGAGCTGTGCGAGCGAGAATGATGTTTTGTCACCACCCTCGCGGTCCTGTGCCAAGCGCAGGGAAAGAACTTCCTTTTCGCGTGTGTTCAGGAACCATGCGTCTTTAGGGCCATTTGGCATGAGCATGAAAAATCCTATGCCGGCCACAACAGTGAGCGCGCCGCAAATGATGAACAAGACGCGCCATGGAGCGATAGCAAGCGATCCATTTTTGCCGATTCCGTACATGAGAAGGCAGCCGACAACCTGAGCGACTCCATTCATGGTGATCCAAAGAGCTGTGCGAGCGGTGTGCTCTTTTTTGCGATACCATATACTGGTGATAGTAACGAACGCAGGAGATACCGCACCCTCGCTGAAACCGAGAAGAAAGCGAACGGCAGCAAACCCGGCAAAGTTTCTCGGGGCTGCGAGACACATGCAGATGACGCCCCAGACGATCCTATAAAGTCATTAGCAATACAATAGATGGAAAAGATCTAGATGTGTCAGAACATACACTGTCGCGCCGACAAACTTCGTGAGTGGGAGTCGACTCATAAGATAGATGAAAGGATATTCAGACACAAGTTGGCCAACGTAGAAGATAGAACTAGTCCAAGAATATTGTGAACTGGTCAAGGCCAAGTCATCTCTGAGCCCAAAAACGGCAGCATAGCTTAGACTCTGCTTGTCAAGGTACTGCAAGAAGAAGACAAAGCACATCTAAATGTCTTGAGTTAGCCACCTTGACCAGATCTAGGGAGAAATGGGGAAACACTCACAAATGGCAGAATGACCATGTCAATTTTGCGCAAGACAGCCTTCTCCTCTTCAGCAGTGTACCCCTCACACCCTTCACCAACGCCCATGACTTCGCCGATTTCACGGTCTTCCTCGGCCTTGAATAGATCGTTTCCCTTGGAGCTGTCCATGTCTAAAGATGGCTGGGTTTCAAGCCCAAGGCTGCAAAGAATGATGAGTCAAAAAGGGCAGGCACAATCTAAGCTCGACGATGAGGATGTGACATCTGAGCTAGCTAAGATCGTGCACTGCCGATGTTAAATGAGAGACAATGGACAGCTTGCCGACCCCGGATTCCGCCCGCGCTTGTTGATCTCCCTATCTCCTACCGATACGGAAAAGATCAACGAGAGCTGATAACCAAAGTCAAGCGGGGCATCGGTCCGATGACGATGCGTCGGCAACTTGGCCACCAATGTCCATTTTACCGATCGCGGACTCGGCCAGAAATGCGATTCTTGTTCCATTCACATCACGTTGTTGAATATATCAGACCGCACCTTCCCGCTATCTTTCTTCATTATCGATCATTTTCCATTCGCTATTGTCAATCATGTCCAACAACAGTGTGCCGGGCTCTGAAATCAAGCCTTGGGCTCGTCCAGAACCCAAAGGTTATCTGTTTGCGAATGCCAATATCGTTGATGTTCAAGAAGGAAAGATTCTTGAAAACTCGGCTGTGATAACTCGCCAAGGCAAGATCCAATCAGTCTTGTCATCTTTGCCAGACCCCCTTCCGACCGATCTCACTATCATCGATTGTGAAGGCCGCTATCTTTGCCCTGGTCTTTTCGACGCTCATGTCCATCTATGTGCTGTTCCTGGATTTAAAGACCTTTCCAAAGCTTTCGGAAACCCTAATGATGTCCACTTGCTCAGACAGCCCTACACGGCTGCTCAGATGCTACACCGTGGCTTTACTAGCATCCGCGACTGTGGCGGCGCCCAACTAGCCTTGAAGGAGGCTATTGAGGAAGGTGTTTTCCCCGGGCCTCGTGTGTTCATTTCCGGACACGCTCTGTCCCAATTCGGTGGGCATGGCGATCTTCGCGGGTCGCACGAGCCCACTGAATGCTGCGGCGGGACTCACAGCAACAACCATCTAGGCCGCATGTGCAACGGCGTCCCTGAGTGTATGGCTGCTGTACGCGAAGAGATACGCTGCGGAGCAGACTTCATCAAAATCATGGGATCTGGTGGTGTGGCATCCCCAACCGATAAATTAGAGCACTTGCAGTTCACATCGAGCGAAATTCAAGCAATGGTTGAATGTGCCAATAATGCCGGAACTTTCGTTACTGCTCATGCCTACACGGTCAAAGCTATTCGGCATTGCATTGATAACGGTGTCAAAGGTATCGAACATGGTAATTTTGTCGATCCGCCGACCGCCAGAATGATGGCACACAAGGGGGTCTATCTGACACCCACGCTGATCACCTATGCCCAGATGGCATCGGAGCAGTGGAAGGACTTTTTGCCCCCGGAGTCGCAGGCAAAAAACACCCAAGTTCTCAAGTCTGGTCTTGAGGCCCTGAAGATTGCTGCTGAGGCGGGGGTCACGATGTGCTACGGCTCTGATTTGCTCGGTCCTCTTGGCTCGGCTCAGACACACGAGTTTGCGTTGCGGTCACAAGTTTTGAAGCCGTTACAGATTCTTCGCAGTGCGACGGTTAACCCTGCGAAAATGATGGGTTGGGAAGACGCAATTGGTCAAGTCAAAGAAGGATTCCATGCAGATTTGATTATTTTGAGCAAGAATCCCCTGGACGATGTGACTGTATTTGATAACCCTGAACAGTATGTCTTGGGGGTAATGAAGGAGGGTCGCGTGTATAAAAGTCGCTGGAGTGCGCTGCCTGAGGATTCTGAAATTCCCGTAAGAGTGAAGTATAATTGAGTCATGAGATAAGGTGCATTGGAAGGGAGTTAGCGAATTTGTAATTGAGACGAGCAGGAATGTGGCTTCATCCTAAATGAAAAGTTCCCTGGAGGAGCGCCCCAATTTATGAGACATTCTAAGTGCCTCTATGCTTCGATGGTTTACTGTCAGAGGTTACCTGCGTAACAAAATCAATCCATTGTTCCACCAATATATGCTGCTTCGACTTCTGGTTCCTCGACCCCTGCCATCATCATGCACTAATCAAAGGTCACATTGAAGCTAAGACGAAGCGTCAAGATAGCCATCGTAGGATCCGTCTCGTAAAATCCAGTTATAAGTGACCTGTCAAGTCAGAAAAGTCCAAGGCATCTATCCCGGTCAACCCCATCAGTAATGTCTGCTCATCTGCATACAGAGCCGAGAAAGCACCAGATTCCTCATGGTTCAAGGATCCAGATACTGTTGGACATTCGGTGGAGTCTTTCGGTACAAAAGAGTTCGAGGGGCCCAATTGCTCGACTTGGGACTGCCACGAGGAGAGGCCACCAATTGTTGATTCCAAACACTCGAAGGGGACTGGCTGCATTGACGCTGTACCACTGGAAGACCGCTCTTGCTGCGTAAGCCATTCGTCCCATTGGTTATAAGCGAGAGTGACAGAAGTTTCTGAATCATACCCGGACCGATGTTCGTGGGAAGTGGCGCGAGTCAATTTATCCACAGCTTCGGTCGTAATAGACTGGATTGCTTGAACAAATTTGACACCCATCTTTGCCGTCATGTTCCCAGTGGCCATTTGTTTCAGACAATTCAAGCCAAAGGCCACCCGAGAGTGATATCCGGAATCACGTCCCATGATGCCAGCTACCAACGTTACAATAGTCGCAATGCTGCAGCCCTGGAAGTCGGTAAAAGAGAACCGTGTAATTTTCTGGGCCTGTGTCAAGCTCTCAAATAATTGTAAAATTTTTCGCGCGGCTTTGGTACAAGCCTTGGCCTGTTTTCTGACCCTGTCGCAAAGATTCGACGTTGCGGTTCCAGGGTACAATTCTCTTCGCATGTGGGCACGAGCAACCGTAACCAATGCAACCTTGCCCATAGTTATCCACGCGTAGTAGTAGTTTAGTCGGAGATGGAGAACCGTGCGATATTTAGAGGTCCTGGAATCAATCTGATCGAGTGTGAAATCTGAAGGCAAAGAGCTTTTCCATTCTTTGAGACTTGCTTCCCATTGGACATAAGAGGTGTCCGTTTGTTCAAATGTGCTTTCACCGATTGAACATCAGCAAGAAATGCCAAATGTCTCCAGTCAAAGGTACATACCCAATATCAGCAATCTGATCAAGGACTTTGACCAATCGAGTGTAGGCTATTTGACAGTCTATATTATTGAAAATTTGTGACCGATCGAGCGGTGCATATGGCGCTGGAGTGGGGACCGTGATTATATCGGCGCTCACAGAGCGTGGTCGATTCAATTTGATAGTTGTACATCTGGGAGAGGAACTTGAGTAAGCCTCGAGCAGACTTGAGCATATGTAGATAAGATGGCTCGCTATTCACTTACCTTTCAAGGGAGTATATAGACCACCAAAGCCGTCGGCGCACCTCTGTTTCTCGGTAATCTAACCCTTGGTCGTCTGAGTGTAGATGAAGATCGGATGCCAAGGCCTTGCGCAATGCTAAGCCCATGTAGACATATGAGGAACCAACCGCACTTGCCGGCAATAAGTACACGCCCAAGACGAAAGGGGCCTGGATAGATCTCAAGCAGTTTCGCTCGATAATATCAGGTATCAAATTTTTAGCATGAAAATAGAAAATCCGACCGAGATTGGTGTTGCTGCGTTGCTCTCCAATGTCAGATCTCTCGGGCCGTTCCATTGGAGTCCACTGGCTAGCCAAGGCGAAGGTGGCCATTGCGAGACATATAAAAGCAGCGTCGAATCTCAGAGGGGAGGTTACGTCGCTGTAGAATTGATCGAGATCGGATAGAAATTGCGCCTGGTCAAAATAGAAAAAAGTATCTGTTGCATGTTTCGTGAAAACAGAAAAAAGAAAGTCGGCGACCGGACGGGGTGGGAAAGCGTCGATGGCCTCTTGTGATCTCAAAAGTTCAAAAGGGTGAAGTGCCTTTGGACAGGTCATGCGCTTCGGGCCATTAGTATACTAGTAGTGAACCTGCCAGGGATAATAGACACACTGCTTGCATCGCGACCATGTCCCGCTCCTCTGAGGCGGCTTGTGGATCGAGAGAGAAAGCTTCCCGAAGCCGGGACAAAATGTCTGGCCAGGGTACTTTCTTAGAATGATCGGCAATAACATGTTTAGCGAGTCCCTGGGATAATACGGAGGAAGGCGAGAAATCTTCGCCGTTTCTATTAACGGGCGCATCCTCACGACGGGTATCGCAAGGATTGGTGGGCGTCACCATTGACCGATGGGCGGAGCATGGGGACGCCTGAGCGACTTCTGGAGGCTTAGGAGACCTTTGTCTATTTGGTTATCAGGTCAATGAATCCATTGTAACGATGTATGAGAGATTCTTACTTTTCAAATCTGCAGTCCAAATTGCCGATCAAGCATCGTTGACATCTGCCGGTCGACGACTCCACACACCTACTCTTCCTTGCCTTGCACCGATCACATCTCATGTCACTTAGCCGACTCGTATGCTGCTAGCTGCATAATACTTACGCGCGAATTGACCGCTTCCGATTCTCGTCGGCAACGCGTCTCCGTCTCTGTCTCCGCACCACGGCAGGCGAGTCCATTTTAAAATTCGTCGTTTTGCAGCGTGACACCCTTCAATGGATTGAATCTTATCAACTGGCTAGATGCACAACCCGTGGCAAAGAATCCACCTCGTAAAGGGAAAAGGCGAGAGAAAGGGTCTCATTGCGGAAAGACGACAAACAGGCGCGGAAAGCTGCACGGCTTATCTCCCCGTATTTCGGAACTTGCCCGACTTCTTCCAAACGTGCTTCTACGGCGCTCACGTGGAGACATTGTCTTGAAGAACCGGTCATGCTTGTCTCGTCAGGTGTACGTCGACATCCTTGTGGTAATCCGTTTGCATATCCTTCCAGCAGAAGCATTGTTTCTATACACAATATTTCTCCAATTGCCCAGTACAACGTGGCACATAGCATCGCAACTGACCATATATTCACAAATACCATTTCGAGCCAATCAGTTCCTTCCAAAATGATAAATTCGAATTTTGGAGTCACGAGAGGTGCAGGAAAGAATTCTGGCAATTCAGCAGCATGATCTTGATCATCCAATATCTCTTGATTGAAATCCGGGACCCGTGGTGCCGAGACCGCATCTGTTGTCGCTTAACCGTGAGAATGGTTTCTTCATGGTTTGTCGCCTCTTCTGAGTTAGAAAACTTGAAAGCATGGAGGAAATGGACTTGTAAAGCCACAATCCCGAGGCTGAGTAGAAACGACCATCCGTCAATGGCTGAAGTCAGCCATTTAGTTGGAGCTGCGGCTATTCATACCACGGTAGCTTGAATACACGAAACTTTCGGTCAAAACATCGGCCGAGACTAGCAAATAAGTCTTTCCATCGTACTCTGCTTTTATTCACTTATCTTGCTTGGCGCGAGAATGCGGGTTGGCTTTAGTCTCAGCCGATAACGACACGTCCAATTCGGGTAAAAATGCGGAGAAAGCCATACACTTAGCCGGTCTTTCCCTTTGTCAAGGGCCATTTTAGGATATCGAGTAACACTTGGTCCACTCAAATCGAGCAGCAACCTCTAGTGCAAGAACGGCTCTAAGCAGCATCGCAGCGTGGTATCCGTTCGTGTGTTGGGATCCAAGTGTCGCTAAGGGATTCATGAATTCTTGCTCCAGTCGGCAACTTATCTTCATCACCTTAGGATCGCCGTTCTTCAGACTTCCTGAACCTTGAGCACGGCCAGCATACTTGACAACAATTGTACCAAATTTGCAAATTACCAGAACAGCATCACTGACTAAATTATGGTCACGATCACCTCCCCAAGAGCTATCGCTTTTGGGCGTTCTCGGGTGAACTCCGTACGCGAGAGGATCGAGCGTATTACGGAAGATCTTAACGACATCAAGAATTTTCTCCCCATCGGAATATCCGTGAAAAGAGCGCAGAAATTGGAACAGTTTCTGACTAGAGAGCTTGCGCTTCTGCAAGAGCAGCCCTTCGAGTATTATGACCAGCAAGAAAAGGTGGACTATCTGCTCATCAAGAATTATTTAGAAAGGCAACTTCGAGGGTTGGAACTCGACATAAAGCAGAACAAAAAGACGACACCACTTCTGCCATTCGCTGACACATTGGTAAAGCTCTGCGAGGATCGTGCTTTGGTGGTTCCGATCGATCCAAAAGATGTCGCCCAGAAGCTTTATGAAGTCGATGGGCAAATCACCGCTGTAACTGCAAAAATCAAAGCCGATTCAAAAGATGTTTTGATGGAAAAGACGAGCGCTTTTCGGGCATCAAAGATAACGGACTCACTTCGCAGCCATTTGAAGGAATGGTACGGATTCTATAAAGGATACGATCCCTCATTTGACTGGTGGGTGTCACAACCATACAGCATGGTGGACACGAAGCTTGAGATCGCGTCGGACGTCATCCGTGAAAGACTGGTGGGTATTGACCCAGGCAACGAGGATGCTATCGTCGGGGACCCCATTGGCAGAGAAGGTCTAATCAGTGAGCTGCGCGCTGAGATGATCCCCTACACACCAGAAGAGGTCATCGCCATTGGAGAAAAAGAATTTCAGTGGTGCGTCAAAGAGCTCAAAAAGACATCACAGACAATGGGCTTGCAAGACAAGTGGAAAGAAGCTCTGGAGCAAGTCAAGAATGACTATGTTGAGCCTGGGCAACAGACTCAGCTCGTCTTGGATCTTGTGGAAGAAGCAGTCTCTTTTGTTGAAGAGCACGACCTGATCACAGTTCCAACAATCGCGAAGGAGACATGGCAGATGTTTATGATGTCGCCCGAACGTCAGAAAGTAAATCCATTCTTCCTCGGAGGCGAATGCATCATTGTCTCTTATCCTGTCGACACGATGGACCACGAAGCAAAATTGATGAGTATGCGGGGCAACAACATTCACTTCTCACGCGCGACGGTGTTCCATGAGATGATCCCTGGTCATCATCTCCAAATGCATATGAATGCCCGACATAAGGCATATCGACGCCTGTTTGACACACCTTTCTGGATCGAGGGATGGTCTTTGTATTGGGAGTTCATTCTGTGGGATGATGAGCGATTTGCGAAAACACCCCAGAATCGAATCGGAATGCTTTTCTGGCGTCTTCATCGATGCGCTCGAATCATTTTCTCTGTCAAGTTCCACCTGGGCCAAATGGCTCCTCAAGAGTGCATTGATCTGCTAGTTGACGAAGTAGGCCACGAACGTGCGACGGCGGAAGGAGAGGTGAGGAGATCGCTAAATGGCGACTATTCTCCTCTTTATCAGGCGGGCTATATGCTAGGAGCGCTACAAATCTACGCTCTGCGCAAGGAAGTTGTGGACACGCATTATATGGCAGAGAAAGTGTTTCATGATCGCTTTTTGCAGGAGAATCGCATGCCAATTGAGCTGATTCGGGCATTGATTTTGAATCAGCCGCTGAGTCGGGATTACCAAGCTTCCTGGAGGTTCTACTAGAATCAGATCTGCAATCATATTGGACTGAAAGCCAGTGTTTTCCCGGTACCGGACAACGTTCCAGCGGGCTCGGCAGATGCTGCGCAATTGGGTCGGCATCAGTTCCAGCAAACTAGATAATAGATCATCATGACTTCAGCATGTATTACCGCCAACTGATCATATCTCATACGCTAGATGTGTATAAAGACCAGTCGAAAAGGCAAACTCAACGTTGCCCACACATTTTAGGCTTCCAAGGGACCTTTTTATTACCCCATTGAGAACCTTTTGATTACTACTCTTGCTCCAGCTGTACGCCCTTCCAAATACTTGAAAGGAATATCGTGACAGTCCCCAAGTCCGATAGAATCACGTTCTTGACGCGACTCTGTTTGCGCTGTCCTTTTTGAGGCTTTTGACGCCCCCAATACTCTTTATCCTCTGCGTCATGATCGTCTCTTCACTTCAGCTTCCACTTCAATTCCCCATTGCGTCTTCAATCACACCTCCAGCAAACACTTCTCAGTAAATTTACGCGTGAAATATTTGTCTCGGTGAGGAGTGTTTGTTCTGAGTTCATTTCCGAAAAGCTCAATTTGCGCTGACACAGTTGTTCCCATCGGATACCTATCACATTTTCCAAGCATATAGCACGACGAGCTCTTGTGGATTAAATGGGGTAAGTGACCCCTGCACTGAGGTAACTGTCGCTCACAGAGACCTAGTTACACGCACTCCTACAGGATCCTCGACAGCGATTCCCCGGAATGGAAGGCTGCCTGGCCCCAGCTGGTCAAAGATACGCAGAGAATCATCGACGCGGCCGGGGTCACGGTTTCCGGGCCCACCGAAGATGAAGAAATTGTTACACCTCCAATTGTAGATGAGAAGGATGGAATCTACATTTGCGGTGCTGGCGAGGAGGCCTATGAGCCTTTCATACTCGTTCCAAAGGACCAGAATCGAGGCGTCAACGGATTGCAATACTGCAAGACGGGTCGTCGGGGTTACGACGACGTGGTCACTTGCATTCTACTCCGAGTTAAGATGTTGGCCCCGAACTCATTCTATCTGTCGTCAGTATCATGCTTATTTTCCCATTGACACGGCCTAACCCTAAGTACTTTCTTAGTTCTGATGGCTACTGGGATGAATGGAAGCCGGCACGGGAGATCTATCAAAAAATTTGGCCGGACGCCTCAATTGAGTGCCCTTTCAATGATAACGAAGATGAGATTGAGGAAAATAGTGAAGATGAGAAGCAGAGCATTGGATCTGGAGAAGGGAGAAGCGACAAGGAACACGATAACAGGTCGGCACATTATCATATGCCATGATCAACGCTAACTTTTACCAGCTATACCGCGAAGAACCTCGGAATTCAAGAAATTCTGATAGATAGTCAAGATAATTCCAGGGGCCGGTACTGCGCCTTGATGTGAGCTGCAAAAGCATTAGATTTGCCGACAGCGACCCTCAGCTGAAAAGGTTCTCTGTTGCGTCTCGTCCAGAATAGAACCGTTAATTCACTACGAGACTTACCTACTTTCGTGTCTATGAGAGTGATGCAAGTATCACTCATCGCTCCATCAACTGATGTTTCCTCCTCTGAATCCCTCCTACCGCAATTAATCGTGTCACGGGATCTTGAGAACGGAAAATTATGGCTTCGATTGTTGACTTGTCTTCGGTAAGAGAAAAAAAGAGGGCAATTTGCAAAGGATTAAGCCCGTAGAGTCTCGGAAAGCTGACCCGTAGGCAACGAGATGCAAGCTAGCGCTTCTCCATAGCATGAACTTACCAAGTAGTGATGCAGATCATGGGGTGCCGGGGAATGCCGAAATTTTATAATTGAGCTGTTGCTTTCGCATGCCCCATTGTACCCCTC
This sequence comes from Penicillium sp. IBT 18751x, assembly GCA_028828935.1. Classification (NCBI taxonomy): domain Eukaryota; kingdom Fungi; phylum Ascomycota; class Eurotiomycetes; order Eurotiales; family Aspergillaceae; genus Penicillium; species Penicillium sp. IBT 18751x. The sequence continues at coordinate 647,312 of JAQJZS010000010.1, read as the reverse complement.
AGAATTGTGTCGTTTCAACGGGCATGGATCAAGATTGAAAAAGCCGTTGGCTCAAATTGAACATTGTCCGTTGAATATGCATCAGATGGAGCGATCCAGTGCCCAGTCGAATCAAGTTATGCGCAACATGTTCTCAAGTTATATATCTGCCTGTTCGAAACAAGAGGCCTATATTCGAGGTATTGCTCTGTCCAATGCGACCAAAAGCGTGATATATGGGTTTCCTCAGACTTGACGCTGAATTTGCTCTTTTACTTGCGTCGTCTTGCTTCTTCCAGTGATATCACCTAGAGATTTCAGAACCTCGAGACTCAACTTAAGTAAAGTTCTTCATTTCAGGATCCAAGGTCTCAGGTATTTCTTGTTAGCCTGGCGGTAGCCAAGAGAGAATTTTTGGCCCGATCGAGACGAAGATCTAAAAGAGTCCTCATATTTCATTCTTTTTCATTTTAATTGCTTTGAAAATACCTCTGTAAGGCTCGTTTAGAACTCTCTTTGGCCCTCACCAAAAACCTCCTTGATGACATCGAATTTGTCCAAGCCTTCAGCCGAGGCCGCCTATTGGGCTAATTTAAATCATCAATCTGCGCTGGCTATGCGTCACTTCAGGGTATACATTCAGAGATCGACATATCACAATTGGATGAACATGAGGGTAGGGCCAGAGCATGGACACTCTAGTCATGTCTTGCCCAAGCAGGGTCATGCTATAGTTTTCTGAAGATGGAATTCACTTAGGCCTCAGATAGCGTTGGTATCATTGCCAAGAAAAGCTATGTGAATGCCCTTACACACAAGCCCCAGGGAGAAAAGCAGACTGCAATGAGAGTAATTTTAAATATGGACCCCAGTCCAAATGCTAGCTCCTGTGCCTCGAAAATTAAAAAAAAGCAAGACGGATATAGTACCCAGGTTAAATAAGAACCGCCGATAAACACACAACCCCGCCAGAGCAAAGCCAGGTATAATATGAGAATCCCAACGACCGAGGTTGAAGACAAGATCGAAATACGAAAGCGAGCTTGGAGAAACACAAGCATGTTTTGCCCAGAGAACGTAGCTCAACCGCAACTTCACATCTGCATCTTCTCGTCCCCGTCTGCATCTCCGGCTCCAATGGCTCCACCAGGTATCCGGCCTTCGTTCAACTCCTTTTCCAGTCTTGTGATTTCCTGCAGACTCTTTGCCTCCCGGATCATTTGTTCCACGCGCTTTCGCTCGGCAGCGGTCAATTTTACTCGGATGGCTTTGTCTGCAGGGGCGCGGTCTGCGGTGGCGGAGACGTCAAAGGTTCGGGATTTGATGCCCATGATCTTGGATGCGAGAGAAGATGGTTCTTCGATGGTGCCGAAAAGTTCCTTGGCTTGGGCGCGCTCTGCGTCCTTCACTTTTTGGTAGTCGAGGAAACGAACGGAGGGGAGAAGCCAGATAACCCAGTATCGGTAGTGCTAGAAACATAGATTAGATGTCCGGCGCCATTCGAGATATGTAGAGGACGGGAAAGAATGTGAACGTACCTCTTTCCGGGTGACAGGATTCTCAAGTAGGCTCAAATGTGTCAACTTCGTCAATGCCTTTAGAGGGTCAAGGTCCGCGAGCTCGGACAAGTTATTTGAGGTCAAGATAAGGGTTGTCAAATTCGGCAGAGACGAAGCCAGAGTCGACTGAATGTGATTTATTCTGTTGCGCGCGAGAAGGAGGGTGTGAAGTCGAGGAAAGAAAGGGAAGTTGCCAAGCGATGAAAGGTCGTTGTCCGTGAAGTCAATTGCATCTTGGTGCTGCGAGATGTTAGCATAAGGCTCACAGCAAGAACTAGGCCACAAATTGCTCCCTAGCAGGCCAGGAAGCAGCAGCGAGGCTGAAAGAGCAAAGTACCTACCTTGGCAGCACCTAGGTTCTCGATTGCGGGGATCTTGTGCCCTACACGCGACGCGCAAAGTTGATATCAATCCAGCTCCTTTGACAAGACGTTGTACCTGTTCTTTTCAGGCAAGTAGGGGGTAGTGAAACGAACCTCGGAGATCCAGCTCACGGTCCTTGAGCGGATTAATGTATGATAGAGAGTTCTGGAGGAGCTCAACAGTCAAGCGCATGGCGGCGGTGGCGGTCGGCGACAACGATGGGGCAAGGACAGGTCTTGATAAACAAATCTATCGAAATAATATGTGTTCAATCGATATTAAAAAACGAACAAACAAGCAGAAAAACCGAAAAAGCTGCAATGGACGGAAAAGACCTGTCGCAATTTCTCTAATCAAGATCATCTTGGACCGCAGCCCTTTCTGCCGAGCGGTGAGTATTCCGTCAGCACACGTGACTTGATATCGGTCTAGTCAAAGTGCGGGTAAACAAGATATTGAGATGACTTCAATGAGTTACAGTGATATTCGAAATCAGTTTTACCTTCACTTGCTCTCTCTTTGTTTCCCAAGGCCCCACACATAATGCACTAGCCCGTATCAGGATATTCTCTGCCAGTCTCGCGTTTATTGATGTACCTTGGATGAGCTGGCGTAAATTACAGTAATCTTATCTTTTTGAAAATGGCGAATTTTCTGGTCTCAGATCACAAACGAACGCCATTTGCGGATTGAAATGCTCCTTGTTCCTAGTCATTATTTTGTTTAATGTATCTACCAATCACACATTTCCATGAACTTGAGCGCTTCAAAAGCTGATGATTAATCACAATCTATTGAAACCAGATGGACAATGAGAAAGACTTCTGGAGGCAGAGTGGTCCAGTCCAAGGTAGAAGATGGATTTCGCTCTGCGTTGAACATTTTCATGAGCAAGATGAAGTGAAGTTGAAAGGTGAAATCCACGCGCTTCTAAGGGGTTGTTTGGGGGCCGTCTGCATTTTTGGGTTCCGCAAATCAATCCGTGAGAATCTGGAGTTGAACTGATTTCGAATATTACTGTAGGGCAGAACGCTCCATCGCACTGTCCGTGCCACCTTGTGTGGGTGGATGACTGACTTGGCAATGACTCGTGTGGTTGAAAGAGGTAAGAATATTCTAAAGGCCAAGAGATGAGATTACTGTAATTAACGCCAGTTCATCCAAGGTACATCGAAAATTGCCAGGCTGGTGGAAGGATATCTAAATACGGGCTAGTGCGCCATAGGTGCGGTTTTGGGAAACACGAGAGAGATGGAAGTAAAAAATGACTTCGATTGTTACTGTACGTTATTTGATCTGACTAGTGGGTTAATTGGAGTTTTCATAGTGTGAGCAATATATTAGTCTATGTTCATTTTAAATAAAGATTCTGTCTCAAAGCGCTAATGGTACACTGCCTTTCCATTGAGAAATCACCCGGAACAAATCGACAGCCCGAAACAGAAAGAGTACTCCAGAGCACAGGATTGAATATGGTACCAAGAATCGAAAGCAAGGGACTGCCTGCAGGACGGCAAACCGTAGGGAAACAGCGGCGGGATATGGAAAAGTCAAATCAGGCGCCAAAAAAATGGCGAAAACGTTTAGATAGTCAACTCCAGTAGAGAATGCAATGCAGGAAGTGGGCGGCGCATGGTTTAGGAAATCATCATTTGATATGCATCAGTCACATTAATCATCGGCAAGAGGCGTCATGTTTGGGGATTTCTGATGGTGAGATCGCGTGGGACTGCCAGCTCTCGATCGTCGACCATTAGTAGTGGGCCCTAGAGCGATGGGAGCCAGATGATCCCGGCTCTCGGTCCTGACCACTAAACCTGCTCGGTCCATGTCAATGCCCGAATCACCGCTGATGCCCAAGCCAATGGTGCCTGATGAATTGTTGTCGAGCGTGTACTTCAGACTCGGCGGGTTGTTACTGCTGCTTCCCCAACTGGAGGCTCGCTTAGGCGGCCGGGGGTTGGCGTCTGCCTCGGAAAGACGACCGCCATCCACATCCGACCCGTCAGAGTCCGTCACGCCCAGCTCGAAATCTTGAGCACCATCCTCCAGGACGCGTTCGTACGGTTGCCCGCCACGGTTCAGGAAGGGCAGCATACTCCCCAAGCCCTTTCGTTTCTTGGGGTGGTTCGGGTGAGAAGGTCCGCGACGGAGAAGTTTGTTGAGATGATGGTACATCCGTAAGCGACGGCTGCGCCCACAAAGGAAGAAGCATGCGACCACGACGATGAGCAGGAACAAAAGGAACCCAGGGATACGCCGGGGCGAGTCTCCGTCAAAGAGCGCATCGTGCCAGTGTTCACTGTGGAACCCTTCGGAATCCGGAAGCAGCTGTACACTGGGATATTGGAAGTCCGGTGGAATACCAGCAACATTGCTGCCGAAGCCGACTGGCATGGCATCTTCCACCGGTACAGGAACTTGCGATGAGGCGTACAAGACGATCTTGCCCAATGTCCAGCTCACTTCGGTCGAATCAATCTTCTTCACAGCTTGGAAGGCATCAAGATAGCCTTTCTCCTGGCCATGAGCTAAGACTTCTTTCGTGCCGTTATGAGAGGAACTTGAGGTATCTTCAAGACCGACACGAGGAATGCCAATACCATCATGAAGCATATTAATGATCCACGACGCCTTGAAGCAGACTTCGTAAGCCTTTTGAGGATCAACCTTCTTGCCCCACTTCTGCGCTAGAACACCATCCTCAATGGAGCTCCAGTCCTGCGAACAGAACGTCTTGACTCGCTCTTGATAAGTGTTGAAGTCGTAGGCTTTGTCCTTGTATGCCATCTCAAATATCTCATGAGTGGTATGCCAGTATTCGCTGATACCAATGAAATGGTTCACATCGAAGTCGATCGCCGGTACGTGGACACCGTGCAAGAGACACGGGTTGTCCATACAGGGAGCATCCTTGTCCAGTAAGGGATATGTCTGACGCAGACACTCGTCGAATCTGCCTGTTCCCAGCAGAGTGGTACTCGCGTCATTGATGGATGAAACATCCTTCCCATCTAATGTTGTACGCAAGCCACTGGGCAGACACGGATCCGGTAGTTCAAGAACGTCGGTCCCCGTCGCCGCCTGCAAGGCCTCCACATACCTTCGACGCGCCTCATTCACACCAAACTCCAGCCAGGAAGTCACGAAGACTCGGTGCTCCTGTACCGAGCCGTCGATATTCCGCAATCGCAAGAGAGTCAGGTCATTGGCGTGCTTCTCTGTTTCCGTCGCGTTCGGCGCAAATGCGATCTGAGCAGATGCGCCGCCCATATCCAAGAAACCATAGGTACTGTGACCTTTGCCATGATTATGTTTGTCGGGAGAGTCAAATGTTCCCATTAAATAGTTTGTCGCAATCCAGCCGTAGAGACCTTCGGTCACGCCCGGAATCACCTGGATGTGAACTCCGCAGTCGGGAAGCAGGAACTCGGTATTGGCGCGTGCGTAGGTGCAGATCTGATCGAGTAGGAGTTGTCGTTCGAGGTTTCCGAGGAGTCGCATGCCCGCCGTGGCGAGTAAGAAGATCGGGGTATCCTTCGCATCTTCCTCGGGGATGATGCTCTTCGCATGGTCCAGAAGCTCCGCTAAATGATCGGTTCCCACGGCTTCGGGTCTATCGGCGAAGGAGGAGACCCCGGGATGGATCTTCTTGACCCATTCCTCCTTGGTCTTGATTTCCGGAAGTGACTTCAGTTCGTCAACATCGGCATCCTTGCGCGCAGCTACGTTGCGCAGCCAACGATACACGTGGACTCGGGTCCCAGACGATCCAGCGTCTAGGACAACGCCATAACGCCCTAAATAAGTCAAAGTCAGCTAAAATCTACTGGCGAATTGCGGGTGAGACGACTGAGACGAGTTTGACGTACACTTGCCCATTTGGACGTAGGCTATACGAATAGCATGACCAGGGACGGCAGTGAGCGAGTAGAGACAAGCCTCAAATCAGCAGACAGGCAAAAAGGTGAGCGCGAGTGAGTTGAACGAGTGACAGAAGACTGATAGAAATGAGAAGAAGGACGGCAGAAAGAGATAAGGGTTGTCTAAAAACGGACGCGACAACGGGAGAGGCGATACGATACGTGACAGGGGGGGCGAGGCCAGATTTGCCCTCGAAAGGGGTCACATTGGGTGGTCGGCCGTGTTCCGCATCAGGACTAGCGCAATCATAAATACGATGCATTACAGTAAGATAGTGATGTAATTAACTGTCCCTCGTGTCAGTTCATTGGTGAAAGTTACACTTTGACGCTTTTTTTTTTTTTTTTTTTGGGGGGGGGGGGAGGGAGGTTTCTCCACTGGCCGTTGCTTCGTTGATTCATTGCATGTGTCTCTCTATACTCCTCTCTCTCTCTCTATATCTGACTGAATTCTTACCTTTGTATTCGCTCAATGTACCCTACACCCTACAATGTCTCATTGATTCGTCATCCCGGAATGCAGTCCAGGCGGTCCCGTGGCGTTGACCCGGAATATCACCCATACTGGGCGGTGTTGATCTCGCCCTTCCACCGGTTGCGCTAGGCCTGCTAGGGTGGGCCTAGTAGGGGGCGACGGGGGCACCACGGTGCGTCAGTGTACGTCAGCTCATACCTTCCCCCGGAGTGGATGGGGGAACTGTCTTGGATTATACCCAGAAGACGCCGAGGACTACGCAATGCTAATCCTTGGCGTGTCTTTCGATGAACGCGGGGCCGATGGCATTGCATGGGCAAAACACTGCAGGGTTCAGTCACACTGCAGGATGACAGGCCGCGCAAGACAGTTGCACCCCACACCTGGAACTGGCGTTGATGGACCCAGACTTGGTTTCAGGGTCTTTGCTCCCTCGATCTTTGCTTATGATGCAAAACCCCACCCTGTCAGCCTCTAGAATTGATTTGACGCGGGTAAACGGTGCCACGGATCAGCGCACATTTTTACTATAAATGGACATGACATGGTACGCGGCCTACTAAACGGTCTATCAACACTTGGACCCTGACATCCCCGTCACATCGCGAGCTCCTTTGACCCTACCGACATCCCGGGTGTCCCATTCGCCACACTTGTAGAACCCGGCGACATCAAGAGATCATTGAGAATTATTCGCTCGCCGATCTGTTCATCCACGAACTGAGCCCTGTCCAATCCAATGATCTCGTCTTCCTCGCGCACTCGTAACTGCATGCCGGGAATCCATTCCAAGATGTAGAGCAAGATACAGGAAACGGTGAAAGAGTACACCGAGATGGCGCACACCTCGGCCAATTGTTTCCCGACCTGCATCCCGTTGCCATCGATACCACCGCTAGCCACGGTCGCGCCATCGAGCGCCGCAACGGACGACGAGGCAAAGATACCGGTGAGAAACGCCCCGACCATCCCTCCAATCCCATGCAGCTTGAACACGTCCATTCCCTCGTCAATGTGCATCCAATCATTGATATCCTGGAGGAGCGCGCAGACAATACTTGTCAGGAACCCAATGCAAGCCGCAAGCCACACGGAGACAAATCCGGCGGCGGGGGTAATTCCAACCAGCCCCGCAATAGCTCCCTCGCAGGCGCCGACGACGGAAAACTTGCCGCGATGCTTAATCGAGTCCACGAGCACCCAGCCCAATACTCCCGTACAAGCTGCCGTGTTAGTATTAAATGCGGCTAGCATAGCTCTCACGCTGGCATTCAGAGCCGATCCCCCCTGTCGTTCGTAAGTAAAAAGATCACCAGGGGAGAGCGGATAGGGAACAGGGAACACACGTTAAATCCAAACCATCCAAACCAAATCAGGGTCGTCCCCAAGAACACCAAGGTGGTGTTGTGAGGCTTAGCATGCGAGGGTTCATCGAGATGCTTGCGTTTCCCAAGGACCAGTGCATATGCAAGGGCGGACCAGCCAGATGCGATATGCACCGGGCCGCCGCCAGCAAAGTCCAACGAGGGGAGGTTGTATAACCATCCATTGCTGTTCCAGGTCCAGCAGGCGATGGGACAATAGACGACAGTCGCCCAGCAGAAGCTGAAAACGAGCGCCGGAAGCATGTTTCCTCGCTCGAAGGCGCCACCAACAACGATCATCACCTGGATATCGGCGATTAGTAGAATGAGCGAGCGCTATTGGACTCGCTGGATCTTACTGTGCACGCGCAAAAGAGCAGCTGATAGAAACAGAACACGATCTCAGGTAGAACCGCTGAGCCCGGCGAAGGCGCAGCCATCACATCCTTCAATCCAAAATTCTTCAGGGTCCCGATGAAAGGGCCCGCATCACGGGAATATGCCAAGGAGTAGCCCCAGAATATCCATTGAAACGTCGTTCTAAGAAGCTGGTCAGTGACTCCGTACTGTGATCGTTCGACAACCTGAGACACTCACACGGCAACAATCATAAGCGATTGGAAGAGTAATGTCAACGCCGACTTTCTTCGCGCCAGCCCACTATATAGCAGACCGATCCCCGGGATGATGAGCCAGACAATGAAACCGCAGAAGATGATATATGTGTAATTCCACTCAAAGCCCACGAATTGAGCGTTCACGTCGACCTGGAGCGGGTCTCCGCCGCGTGGGTTGGAGACGTTGTATACTGGCTGTGCAGAATTTTAGCCACCGAAGCACAGGAAGGTGACAAGCACAATCCAATTGAGTGATGGTTTGGAACGTACTACTGTTGCCATGCCCACAGCTAATCTCGCCGCTCAAACAGGTAACGGCCCAGGTGATTCGAATTGCCGGATTCAATGACTTCAAGTTTTGAATGGAATTGCGGCAGCGTTCAATGAGGAAATAATGAGGTACGACCCAGAATACATTTAAAATGTCATATACCCCCGAACCAGACCCCATCTCGTCTCCCCCGATATCATGGACAAACCCCCAAACCCAGACTCTTATCTACACCCGACGGCCAAGACCTACCCAAGGCGCATCTGGTCTTCGAACACGAGCATCGAGCTTCGATATTTGACATTTAGGCTAAGTCCTTGACAAAGCATGTTGATGACAATCGATGTCATGGACGATAAAGCGAAGTGTGATTGATAAGGATGCGAAATGTCGCGGATGCGAGATAAGGCCGTCCAATTACACTGGCGCGGCCATGCAGCCCCGGATCGGGCATCCTTCTAGGGTTTAGCTGAAACTCTTCGGTGCTTATCTAGAAGTCTGTTATCTATAACGAGCTGGACTTGGTATCCATTCGTTGGATTTTATGAGATATATTTATGGCTGTTGCATATGACTTGCCTAGATTGACTTGCTGCATCTTCTCTTCTTCATGGTGCCTCGTGAGATGATGGACTTTCAACATTCAACATGTTGATATTGACACGTCAATTAAGTAGAATCGAATAGGTGACGGTATTGGAACACTTGGAATGGAGTAATCCCGGGGGGAGGGGAGCGCACCGAAGGGAAGCCCAGACTTGGCACTCTACTCTACTGATTCTGTGTGCTTTAACCCAAGCTGAAGGCACGACTATGGCGAAATATCGTAGCTCTTGAACAGGAACGACACTTTAGGCACTCGTGTATGGATGAACATAAAGAATTGAGAAGGAAAGTGGTATTGGAATCTGTATACTTTTCCAATCCTCAAGTCGAGAATGTCCCGAACATAGAGTCAATCCTCGTCCCCATTGACTATTGTCCTAGGTGTCACTGACGGCATCACCCAAGCTTTCTCTCGTGCTTGATAACATAAAATAAAGCAATTCCGTAACTAAGTGTTTTCATACATCGTTCCTCATTAAATCCTCCGTATATACAATAAATGATGGTCATTGGTCTCAGAGTTTTGGGAGTGCAAGGCTCATGGCCTGTTGAGTTGTTCTCGGCGATAGAATAGAAGGAAACCAAAGCTGCAATAGTAGTAAGTAAAGAGTTTACAGCGTGGAAGAAGGCAATGGAGTACTTACCTGGCCAAAAGCTGGAAGAAAAGCGCGATCCAGAACCACGCATTACCAACTCTATCCAACGAAGAGCCAACATCCGGGGAGATGCCAGCCGGGCCAATTTTGTTAGGTGCGAAAGCCCGGGCGCAAATTGTGGCAATGGAGCCAACAGACTGCGCAGCCAACAGGACAAAGCAGACATGAACTCTCGTCAGTGTTTGCAAAAGGATCATCCCCAAACCGACTTGCTGAATCTCATCAAGAACGCCTAGCCAGAGCCAGAGGCATCGCGAGACCAGGGCCCCGGAAGTAAGACCACCGGCCCATGGGAGATAGTAGCCGATGTTCGATGCTCCCCACCAGGTTTGCGCCCAGCGTGGTGCACCAAGACTCAGACCGAAAACAGGTAAGATCCAGCTATGCTCCTTGGATAAGACGCGGAAAATGAGCAGAGCACAAACCCAAACAACAATAAAGAAGAAGAGGACCAAGATGAGAACTTCCCACGACTTAGCGTGTTGAGATGACCAGAGGAATGACCAATTGCGACCGAAGACAGCGGAAAGGAACCAGTTCTGAATAATGACCATGAAGAAGAACCAGAGAACAATGCGTCGACGGAAGAGTGATTTGTAGAAGAAGAGGATTTTCCCTGGCGCTTGACGATAGTACTTTGGCAATCCTAGAGCAAGGAGCACGCCGATGATAAAACACACTGCGGCAATGGGCATCATGACAGCCGTAAGTCTCCATGTACTCAAGGCAGCTGTTGTGATACCTCCAACTTCCACCGCGGTGACTCGGGAACTCCAGAACCATAGCGCGACCGTGTAGAGCTGTTGAATGCCTTGAATCAGGCTTGCGCGGAACATCCAATCCTTGACCGGGACGGCACCCTGATCACCAAAATTAAGGGCGAAAAACAAGGCGCCGCTGGAAGACGCAACGGCGTAAACGCCTGCGCCAATATTTTGCGCCCAGGCCCGTCCGACAGATGAGAGCCCAAATGGCGAGATGCCAACGATAACGAACGCAATGCAGTAGATGAACCAGGGGAGACTGAGGACCACCACGGATGGGAAACGATAGAACAAGAACCACCAAACGATGGAGGACAGACAGTAGACTGCCGCAATCACGTAAAGCTTTACCGCAGTCTCACCGACTTGACCAACCAAAAGGGTGATTTGGGCGGAATTTGTCGCGATAATCTGGCCGAGACCCAAGAATATAGCATAGACAGGCCAATTGCCGACACGCCATCTCATGAATCTCTGGATGGCGATGGGTCTCTTGTACCCAAGACGAGAAAGCCATTGATCCATGTCATCTTTTTCATTCCATTCAGAATGGTCAGGGGGATTCGAGCTGTTCTCATACTCCGTGTCATCAACAGCATGATTCAAACCAGTTCCAGTCAGGGGACGCTCCGCCACCTTGGGCTGCTTTTTCAACTGCGCGTCGGTGTACATGTCGAAAAACTTTCGCTCACTCTTTGTCAAGTATACTTCGATACAGTAATCGGTGATCGAGTTCTTCTTGTTGAGATTGGTAAGAAGTTTTTCAAAGTTGCGTGTGAAATGGCCCATGCTATCGGTGAAGGTAGGGTCAACCTTTTGCAGATTGAAGACGGGTTGGTCATGATCCTCAAAAACAGACAATAAGGAGAGAACAGAGAGGTTGCGCGTGTGCGTAACAGGCGTAGCATTTCCGGAATCCAGGCCTTCCGCACGCATGGGTGTTCTGACTGGAGACGTGTCTCGCGAGACAAAGCGAGATGAGCCGGAAGTTGACTCGCCGTGAGAGTGTCTTGTATCATGAGAGGATGTGCGGAGATCCTGCGATCCGAGAGTCCTACTGATTGCCGCCATGGCCTCTTCACGAGAGATGTTCTCCTCCTGCGGCGTCTCAGTGCCATCCTCCTCGATATCTGTAGTATCACCTTCGTCCAGCGGACTCTCACGCAATGCCCTCTTGATCAGACGCTTTCTACCCTGTCCGGGTCCAGACCGTCGTCCTAGAGACAGTTTGCGGCCCAACATGCTGTCTCTGGGGCCTTCGGACATTCTCATATCTTCAAGCTCGGCTGCTTGTAGTTCCAGAAGAGAAGGCTGAATACGATCCGATGCTCTCTCCGGTGTTGTTTCCAAAGCTCCGACCATTGACTGATGGGATACCGGGCGAGATCTTGAAGAAGGGCGCAAACCCTGCATATCCCAGTCTGCTTGAGAGTCTCGTGTGTGATCAAATACACTATTCCTGTTCTTTTCGTGATGGATTTGAATAGCAGTTCGTTGCAGCTTTTCGAGTTTCTGAACCCACTCGAGAACGGGGAATCTCTGTTTTGCCGAGTTCGCACGCATCTCCGCTCTAGTCTCTGGGGATGAGTCCAAGGCAGACTCGATGGCAGTCCTCAACTGATGCAAGAGATGGCGAGCCGAGTCGGATTCCACAGTATACCACCAACCCGGCATTTGTCCAAGGCCTCCAATGCGAGAACCAATTCCGAGAGCACCTTTGCGACCAAACTCAACGGCAACCAGCCCGAATGGCTCATCCCGAGATGGAATTAAGGCGAAATCGGCGCCAGAAAAGACATAGGGTGGAAGAACCGTGAATTCTGGCCTCGAGAACACACGACCTGGGTACATCTCCATGATGCGCTCGAGCTTGATCGCAGCTAATCTGCCGTAAAGATCGACGAGGGGACCGATCACAATCAATTGCACAAGAGGTCTGGCAGATAGGATTCCCGGCATGACGTCCGCAATCAAGTCTACACCTTTTTGCTTAGACCAACGGCCCACGAACACGAGCAAGTCAGCGTTCGGGTTCTCGTCCAAACCAGCCCATTTCTGTGCCTGAAGCTTATCATGAATGAGTTCGGCGTCAGACTGGACGGTGACCGCCACTTCTGCACCTTTCTCCACAGAGCCAGTATCGGAGGGATCCGGATTGGGAAGGCTACCAATATTGCTAAGACTCCAAAAAATGGGATATCGGGCCCATGATCGCTTTCCGTACTTCTGTGACACTCCCACTGCACCGAACCCGCGCTGGTGGAAGCGCAAATAGCTGGCACCTGTGTGTAGAAGATTGAACACATTTCCAAATTGGCAGTACTTCGTCGCTATGTCGATTGGGAGGTTGAAAACGGAGCAGACTTCTTTCTTCTCTTTTTGTGTTCTCAGTGGCCACAGCCCTTGAAATTCGGCGTTGTGCAAAGACAAGCAAACCGGAATTGTTTTGGGCAGTAAGTACAACGGAGCGACACACCCATGGAAATCATTGATGTGGTAGAAATCGATGGATGGTGTTCGCTTGATTGTCTCTGCAATACACTGGTTCCAAGCCGAGTAGTAAATTGCACTTTCAAGATCATCCATACGGGGTGGATAAGGCTCCGCCTTTGTCTGCTGCCTGAAAACCGGAGCATCAAGCAAGACATAGGTAATGTTCTCCACAATGTGATATTGAACTTTCACCAAATATGGCTTGTCAAGAATCGTCACGACGAAGGGTTCAATGGGTGTGTCAATGGGGTAATCGATATCACCAACACACGGCACCACCCATATGAGATTCTGATGCTTCAAATTTTGGGACATGAGCTGGGCCATGACTCCTAGACCACCGATTTTGACCTTGAGTTTCCAGTCTTGGATGTCGTACTCCATGGTGGCAATCAGAACTGTGCGTCGTTTCTCGTCGGCCACCCCTCCTACGGTAATGCCTGTAGGCAAAGCTTTCACTGAAACTATGTTCTCCGAGTCGTCGTGCTTCGCGAGCTTGTCTTTGACTTTGCGCCAGAATAGAAGAGGTAGCGCCTCGACTTTCAGAACATTGCCGTCCTTATTAAGCTTGACTTGATAGAATGTTTGGATAAAGATGAAGACTCCTGCCAGGCCCATGATGATCGGACCGATCCACAGAAGGATGAAGAGTGCAAGCTGGGCCCATCCAGATCCAATTGGAATCTTTTCATACCGTAGGTTGCCATCATTGAGGGAGAGTCTCCATCCGAGATGAGGGAATGGTGGTAATCCAGTAAAATTTATCACGTTGGACGAGAGATAGGACGGGGGAAGCTTCAATATCGTGGAGGAGTTTCCCACATCACCGTAGACCTCCGTGTTATCGGGAATACCCGATGGGTCGATACCCCAGGCATTTAATTGCCCCACAGCTGGCCATTCGTAGACAAAGTCGTAGTTCCAACGTAAAGTCTTGGAGTCATACTGCATTTTGTTGTCCACTCCCGCATCGTAGCCGTACTGGTTGAATGGGCCATTGAACCACAAATGGGGGAACCTTCGAGCGGAACCTTCATCCCAGTCATAATCACCTTCTTGGATGTAATCACTGCTCCCGGTAAGTCTTGAAAAGTATTGCACGCGGATATGAGTTCCTTTCCATGCCTGTGCGGATGTCCCGGTGAAAGTCGGGATGGTGACACTAGTATTGCCACCCTCATATGTCGTCCATTCCGACCAGGTGCTCCCGAAGTCAGCTGAATACCGGAACTTGTCAGCACCTGCGGCATTATGCTTGATGAAGTAACCATCGTCAGACTTGTGCACAAGGCTGGTAGAGTAATTGGAAAGTGGGGTGATCAGAGGATTCGTGGGAAGGCCGACGCGGATCAAAAAGCTGTCGGTTGAATTGGTATAAATTTTCGATGTCTCAGACGTGGACATGTTGGCAACAGTTATTTGATGGATTCCGTGATAGACATTTGTCAGGTTTGCCGACCATGTCCAGACGGTCGGGATCTCTCCAATGTAGTTGTTGCCTGTCGTCCGGGCCGTGACATTGGTGCAGCGGACACTGGAAGTATCAAGAGAGGCGACGATGCCTTTTTCGGTGGTGGAGTTTAGTGAAATTGCGTTGGTAACAATAGCACAATCCATTTCTGTGGAATATCCGAGCTGAATTGGGATGGTCTCGCTCGTCTCTTCTGCTGACAATAACCGAGAATCATGACCGGGAACAAACTCAGTGACGGTAGGACCGGGCTTGACAAACATGTCGGCTTCCACATAGGCTCGGTATTCCCATGGAAGTAGCTCCATGCCACCCTTGATGCATCCATATGTGTCGGTGGGACCATCATCAACAATAAGCTCATCGTAGGGGTAGAAAAGGTTCTTCAACTTTTTCCCCGACGTGAAAGGAGACAACAAGGCAGCGCTACTGTTGGTGCAGCTGCCGCCATATGTCTTTGTGGTATTTCCATTTTGATACACGAGCCATAGGGTTTCATTGGACAATATTGCATCTGTCTGGACAGCAGGGAAGTAGGCTCGCAATACCGACCAAAGGCCAGTAACCGTGGGAGTGGTAGATGAACCAGGAAGGTAGATGTCTTCCGTGAGTTGAGAGATTGTTTGAAGAAACAGACCATCATTTGCGACCGGGAAATGAGCTCGAATCTCAAACATTCGTTTCATTATGTTGCGAAGTGGATGAGCTGGATTGCGTTGATCATAGGTAACAGTGATGTCGTTGCAGCCGTCACGTCCTTTCTCAATCGGGAAATCGTAGAATTTTGTTGTATTCAAGTTAAAGCAGCCATTTGTCCACCATGCAGTTTGAGAAGACAAGGGTTGTCGTCCGTAGAGATAGTTGGATGCAGTCGCATCGAACACGTACATTGCCTGCTCCTCTCCCCACAGGATGAGAGGAATACCCGGAAGTACCAGTGTGATCACATTCAGACCCAAAAGATATTTTGCAGTGCCGTTCTTGATTGTTGGCCAACGGAAATTATCTTGATTGGAAACGCCGTACATATGTCGGGGATCCAACTCTCCTGTGAACGCATTGAGAAAGTCATTTGTGACAAGCATCTCATTCCAGGCTTCGATGAAATCAGTAGGCAAGTCAAAACCGGCAACTAAGTTACCATCCATCCCTAGAAAACGGGTCATTGAACGGTAGATTGTATAATGAAATGCTGATGCGTCCAGTGCTTGTAACCCGTCCTCTCTTAGAAAAGCGTTTTCGGAGGTATTTGTCAATTTGACAGCAGCACCTGCAGAGGCCGGACGCTGATCTGGTTGACGGCCGCGGCCGAGGTAGAGACTACCAAAGGTATTGCCAGATGTGATTTCTCCAGGAAGAAAGAAATTGTTTTTGCCAAGCTTCTTTGCACATTCACGGTAGACGGCCATCATCTCACTGAGGGGCTCGAGAGTCGCTTGAACGGCCTTATCGAAGCGGAAGCCGTCAATGTCAAGGCTGGCGATTTGGAAGCAGGAGTGCCGAGTGATGACATCGCGGACCGGTTTGTGCCATTCACGCAGGCGATCCTGCACAGAGGCAAACTTTGTAAGCTGACGCTGCCAGTCAGGGAAGTTACCGAACGCCTCTAGCTCTCCGTACTGGTCAAAGTCGCTATCATAGCATCCCTTGAGATCTTGGACTCCCATGGTTGTTAACGGATACCCATCCTCGTACCAGAACTTGGGGTAGTTGCATGTGTCGTTCCAAGTGTTCCCAAACGAAAAGTCGGCATATTGTCTATCTGTGACCCATTCAACGTTGTATTCGCTTGCTTTGAAATCCGCCGAGCCGTTCAAGTGGCCTTTGAACCCGATCAGGTTGCTCAACCTATGTTCTCGGGTGAGCTTCTCGGTATCCAAAGTATATATATTACATGATGGCGAAGGATTAACTTACGTCGCTAGCGTATTGTCCACCAACACGTACATATCCCGGTTGTGAATCTCTGTCACGACCCGTCTCCAGTCCTCCAGTGTGCCATAATGCTTGTCGAGGAGAGTGGTATCAGCTGGCGAGTAGCCATCGTAGGCCCAGGGCAGGTTCTCCAGATATGTCCCGGCAAAGTAAATTGCCTACATGTCTGCATTAGCTTCTAATATGGTCAGAGAGGGATGAACGCACCTTGAAGCCCATGCCATGGATATAGTCCAGCGTGTCTAACAAGCCATCTAGGTCGCCGCCGTGTCGCATCTGATTAGAGTTGACCACATGCTCGAACTTCGTCCCGTTGATATCGTCGTTTGTGGGGTCTCCATTCGATATGCGGTCCAAAAAGATCGTATAGATAGGGAAACGCCAGTTGTCTGGCGACGGATGATAGTCATGGTCTGGCCATGCTCCCCAATAATCGATGGGGCCTTGGGCGGTCTTGTTTTGATTGAGATTCCAATCCACAAGAGACTCATCGTACGGCCAACCCCAGACGGATGTGCTCAATAACGACAGTATGAGAAGCGTCGAATGCTGCATTTCCGCCTATGATTATCAGGTATCCTGCAGGAGCCTGCTGCCGGAAAAATGCGCGACGCCTTGAGAACGAACGAAGTAAATTTCAATGAGTCTTGGCAAAAGCGAGTGTGATGTGAGAGAAAGAACGAGTGATTCGTTTCACCCAAAATGGCAATTCGGAATAAAATCCATTTTACGATTATGATGACAAGGACTCTGAGACCCTTATCGGGCCGAACGGCTGGCTATACTCCGCTATGTGTCTCGAGTGCAGGACCCGCTCGGGCTGACCTTTATCGATCCATCCACCGAAGACTTATCGCCCGAGCTGAGTGGCCGCGTTCTATGCCCGTGTCTCAGACAGATCCAACGTCGGAATCCACACAATCGACCGCCACGCAGAGGCTGCATGAGCGATTTGGTCACCTCGGTGTGGCCGGCAATTACGGCAGATACCTTTTAGGTGGGACTTCCCCAGGACGCTTGTTTTTTTTTCTCTTCCATCCTCTTTGTCTCAAATATAGCACCGAAGGTCTCGGTGTTTTAGATCCACATCTCCATCATATCGCCAATCAGGCTGTAATTCTCGACTTCCCATCAGGTTCCGAGCCTTGCCCCACAAGTCTCGATATAGGGTGAGGCGTCACAAGCATAAAAGCTGTCTCAAAAAATATCTCCACGTCCACCAAGGTTTAAAGGCAACCCTCGTATTCAAAATCTAGAGCCTTCTCTTCTCAGTAGTATCTGCTCACGACTCGAATTGGACTTGATCCAATCCTGGTTCGCCTCATCTTTCAACTCGCATCAATCTGACCTCTCGTATTTTGAGAGATAGAGGAGCGGTCAGCGAATCAAAGACCACACCCACTAATTCCCCTCGAGATCGTCTATTTCACACCGTAGAAATGGTGATTAGCACGATGACTTGCCGCTCGATTGACTGGAAGCAGTACCGTAGTCTCCAAATGTGCGGGTCATAATGTTTCTTCCTAGTGCTAGCGGAGTCGTCAGCGCCATCGTGGTCAAGTGAAACGTGGCTTACACTCTGCAAACAGGCAACGTCATAAATTCGTTGTTCGATTCGTATTCTGAGATGTTAAATCGAGCAATCACACAATTCAACAAAAAGCCTCTCACATCACCTCTTCTATTTGAGGGAAAATAAGCGAGCGCGACGTGTAAGACCCGTATGCATATGTCAAGGCGTGCATAGATAAGAAGCAAATGTTATTTTCCTAGTACTGTCCTAAATATAGATCGATCAGGGCTCTGATCAATCGACAAGTCTTGAGATTCGGTGAACCGAGAACGAAGATCCCAATTTACCCGGTCCAACCACCTGCTTTCCAGATGACCGCTTGACTTTTTAATTTTAGATACATCAAGACTCTAAATGAAAATCAAGCTGTCTACTACACGCATGTGCCTCATTGAGCAGGTAATCAATCAGTCAACCCGTAGTCCCAGAAGTATACTTGATTGCTTACTGAGAATGGTTCTTCGCGGATAGAAGGTTCTAGACAGCTACTTGAGTCTGTGCGCTCAGCCTTAGACTCACTCCTGATCAGCTAATACATCATTAACATGATTTGGAAAAGCACCACTCGTCATCTCAGCGTTTCTGTGAGACAAACACTCGTTATTTCCGAGATGCGTCTGGAGACATGGTGGAGCTCGCAGATGGATTCGGTCGGTCGGCTAGGCAGACAGGCGGCACGGTTGGACGCGGGGGCCAAAGAAAAAAATGAACTTGGGAATATACTATGAATGTCTATACTCTTCCAATTCGCTCATTGAGACTTTGAGAATCTTTGACAGGCTCGGAGGTCGAATGCTAGCATCAAGAGGCTCTATATTTGGTGATACTTGGCGCCTGGGCGAGCGTTGAATAGTGGCGCAAAGTAGCTCGTGGGGCGGTGACGCGGCGCCCACGCGGTGACTGTTCCAGGCCTAGCATCGGCAGTTCAATATTGAGAGCAAATGTACCTCTAGTGAGCACCCCAGCGATATGGTTGCCCAACTGGGTACCCTGACATACCTCAGCGATATCTCTCGATGCGAAGGCTCTCAGTCGTGGCGTAAGACTGAATTGTGCCGCTATTGTCATTGGCCTTCACACATGTGCGTCCAAAGATTGATCGATCGATTTGAAGATGCTTGACTTTGTTGTGGCCCATCCTGGATGCTGCCGCCGAGTAGATCGAGGAAGTTTCAACGCCGGCGTTTCTCGCGCTCAATCAGAAAGAGACACGACCCGTTCAGAAGCTTGATTCTCGTCCCTCGAGGGGTCCAGGTTGGGTTTGACACTCCTCAAGTCGCGTTGATCTGACATCCAGATCTCCACACTACGCTCGAAGTAGGCGGGCGGAGGATAACAAGTACCTGATCGATTTTTCCAGAAAGCATGGACTTGAGTTCATCTATCTTCACTTCCTACATCATGTGGGCTCGATAGACGTCCGTATTAACGGTGTTTACACAGCAGCTGGGCTCCCACGCCTCTTGATCCGGCCATTTGTGGCACTTTGTGGCCACTGCTTTGCCGAAAATTGCCGACGAGACTTTCAATGACCCCCCACTGAGTTGATCTAGGCCGGTTCCGACGATAATTGTCGCCCATCCACGATGCCTTATGACAGGCTGTCGGCTATACATTACTTGCGGGGTACTTTGGTTCCTGACGCCGGCCTGATGGGCAAGCTCCAGCGACCCGGGCTGAAAGCTGGGGGCATCAAAACACCCAAATGAGGAGTGCGAACCAAAGATCGTGAGGGGCATTTTCCAACGGGAATGACTCTCGCAGAATGTCAATTTTCCAACACGGAGCGCTTCAGCTAGCTGCCGACTGGCCCCGAATCCTTGACATCTTTCCACCCACGTTCCCCAGATAACATCGGCAGTTGCGGGGGGCTTGAAGGGCGTCATCCTCCACACTCCCGAAGTTCCCCACAATGATCCCGAAGTGACCAGGGACCGTCAAGGGTCCTTGGCTCTGCGTCTCCCACAGATTGAAGATTGAGACTTCTCGTCCAGACACCAACGAGTTCCGCGCCAAGTAAGAACTTGCGATGAATTCGTCCCCTGAAGTTGAATCTTGATTTTGAAGAAAGCTCTTTCGATGACATCAAGCCCGTGCACGAATGCCATTTGAAGTGGACCACATTTTGCTTGCGCTAATGTTTTCTCAGAGTGATTGTGGGGTGTATTCTCGGGTCTCGTTCCGTTGAAAGAGCCTGAGCTCGGATGATTCGTCGTATCGTGGGAGAGGTATCGACTGCCGAGGGAGTCCACCGCGACGCTTGGCTCTGATTCTCAGGATGCGGGGACCTGGGGTTCCACGGCAAATCTTTGCGGGCAAATAGCGCGACGGCATCATTATAAATTAAGTGATCACCTCGCAGGATGGATTCGCCACAAGAGAGCGCAAAGACACCAATCCAGTGCCCAAGTCATTTGTCAAGATGGGCCACTATATCGCCAGTCGCCTGCATCAGGCGCTCACTTTGATGGCAAGCTTGAGTAGTGTCGTCGTCGCTGACTCATTGTGGCCCCTTCAAAGCTACAAGAGTTCCTCAATTCAGGCTCCATACATGAACGTCACAAAGATGGGCCAAACCGAGCCCGGATATCTTTTCCTCACCCCGGAGGATATATCCCGAGGAACTGGGCATCCAGCTATCTATTCAGATGACGGTCAATTAGTATGGCAAGGCGCCAATGGAAACTATTCCGCTCTCCAACCCCAAACCCTCAACGGCGAGCCGGTCATCGCCTACTGGACCGGATACAATGGCAAAGGATTTGGGTTCGGGTACATCAGCATCTTGAACAGTTCATACGATGAGATCCACCGCGTCACACTTTCCTGCCAAGAGCAGAATATCGTCACTGTTTTTGATACGATGACATTCGACTCATGTATTGATATTCACGAAAGCCAGATTACTGAAAATGGCACAATTCTCGTCACTGCGGTCAACGTCACTCGGGCTGATCTGAGCTCTATTGGTGGAGAAAGAGATGGCTGGATCCAGGATGGTCTCATCTACGAGATTGACATCGCGACAAACGATATCCTTTTCCGATGGAGTGCTCATAACCACCTTGCTCAAGTACCCTTGGCTGATGTTCGGGCTCCACTCCAGGGGTCAGGGGGCTCGGGTGTCAATTCCACATATCCCTTTGGATATCCCCATCTAAACGCTATCTACAAATATGGCGATAACTACCTGGTGTCTTCGCGCTATATGTGCAGCGTATATTTCATTGCTCAGAATGGAACGGTCATCTGGCATTTGCATGTGAGTTCATTTTTCCGAGAACACTATGATCTGCAGCATACTAATACGGAATACAGGGCCGAACTGGTGGTGATTTCACATTGGGTCTCGGAACTAGTTTCTGTTACCAGCATGACGTCCGCTTTGTGTCTCAAAGCAGCGAGCGTGTAACGTTGAGCATGCACAATAACGACAACACCGACTTCACGGGCCACACAGCACTGACCACGGGCCTTGTTCTTGATGTTGAGCTGCAAGGCTCAAAAAAGGTCACCCTGGTTAGTCGAATGTGGGATGCTGAGGAGCCCGTTTACGCCGAGTCTCAGGGTAGCTACCAGAGCCTTGAAAACGGACATGTCCTGCAAGATCATGGCGCCACGCCAAAGATCGAGGAGTTCGATGAGAATGGCGCAATCGTGATGCGCGCTCGTTTCGGTTACGACAATACGATGCAGACTTATCGCGCATACCGGTACCCCTGGGTTGGTAGCCCATCTACGAAACCTGATGTTGTGGCTTGTTCGACAAGCAAGGCTGGAAAGACGGCGGTCTATGTGAGCTGGAATGGAGCTACGGATGTGCAGTCTTGGAAGGTATATTCTGGCTCCGAGCTCAAGCAGGTTGCTCCGCGGAATGGATTTGAGACTATTATTATAGTTGCTGAACTTTCGAATGGCGATTCAGTGGTCGTGGAAGCAGTGGGTGGTGTGGGTAATGGAACCAGATCCGAGTCGATTACTGTTGGCGAGGGTTGCTGATCGCAACTGGGGTTAGCAACTATCTTGAGAAATTCCAAGTTTGTTACCAATTTGATTAACATTTGTCCGAGTGATGTAGGTCACTCTACTTACCATATTTCTGCTCCCAAGTGGGGCTTTCCTGTCCTAGCTGCCGCCGCTTTGATGAGGGCGCTCAGAGTCAGGCTCACTGAGTGAATCACAGTCCGGCTCAGACTCAGTGAGCTGCTCAAGCTCATCATGTGATACTCATTGAGGTCCAACAAGCACTCAGTGAGAGTAATTGGCTGTTCACTGATCTATCACTGATTACTAAGCGATTGACCAGAGGCATCTGTCGCGCATAAAGTCTACGCTCAGTCTAAACCCATAGCAGCACTTTGCCGCATGATTTCATTTATTTCGTGACTTGCCTTCGAACGGCCCCCATTCTTTACAATGCACTTTTTTCTTGAGATGCTCGATATTCTAAATCCACTTTACTGCTATAAATAACGTACTAAAGCGCGATCACGGAAGGTATGGAGCTTATCCATTATGGGGCAGCATAATTGACAAGTCAGCGATTTATACACACATTTAGGGTGTTCCTATAAAATTGAGCGAATTCTGGGCGGACTTACCTTTTGCCCAAACACCCAAGGCCTATCGTAGACGGGTAATGGACCTTGTCTTAGGGCTCATGGACAGGCAACGGCACAGCCTAACTTTAGATATGGTAGCTTTGCGTTTACAACACATAGAAAATAAAGGGACTATATGTGTAAGATCGAGACTAGGTTTTACGAGGTTTTGCGCTATTGAGGAGTGTTGAATATAAGGCAACCACTTCTGTAGATAGATAGCGCTTCTTCCTCTTCTTCCCTTCTTAAAAAGCCCAATTCTCTACATTATACTCATATTGCTCTGTCTGTCTTGTTTTCTCGCTCTCTCGTAGATTAAGCTTCTCCTTGCTTCCCCCTCTAATCCTCTACCAACGCATAGCGCTGATACTCACTATTATTATAGTTTCCACGGGAGAATTTCTATGCTTTACTAAATGTAGCATGGATTTAGAAGCCTATTTTACAATGTTGGGGAGAAGGGGGGCTTCTGCTAAAAAACTAAAGTAGCTTGAAATCGTCAGAAGTTTGAGCTTCCTGATAGCACTAAAAAGGCTAATTATCATAGTGTATCGAGGTCAATATATATGTTCAGTGCTTCTATAGAGTTCTAGATGGCCTGATTCCTGATTACAATAGTAGGGGTGGGAGAGTAAAGGATGAAGATGGAGATATTGTATAGCAAAGCTTTCATAGGCCTAATGAATTAGAGAAGAAAAAGACAACTCGGAAGAATAGATCAAGCTTAAATAGAAAAGAAGGAGATGAAAGAAAGAAACAAATGAAGTTTAGACAATATTTCCAGCTCACAGTTGACACGAAGAGAATCCCATTATCAATTACACAGAAAACAAATGAAAGTTGATCTCTAGCTGAATTAGATCTTGCCAACAAGGTGACCTAATTTGCGCCCGAGGCGACATGAACCTCAACAGAACCCGCAGTATTGTCCTGCTTGATGTAAACGAGGTCTAGAACATTATCTTTGTTCCAGTCGTACATCATCCAGGTTCCATTGTTCTCAACCGTGAAGGTGGTGTGAACACTCTGGACGATGGTCTGATAACCGGAAGCACCAGAAGCAACATTCACTTCGACATAACCAGAGGCGGTGTTGATGTTCTGGATGAAAAACAGATCAAAGGTTCCATCCAGACCATAGTCAGCCAGGAGCCAGGTACCATCGTTGCTAATAGAGAGACTCGATTTGGTCTTGCTAACCAGCGTAGCAAATTGAGAAGCCCCCGACGCGACATAGACCTCAGCGTAGTTGGAGGCCGTGTTGCTGTTTTTGATGTAGACAAGATCAAGAGCGCCATCGCCGTTGAGATCGAGCATCTGCCAGCGGCCGTCGACCTGCACGTCGAACACTGTCTGAACATTCTCCACGAGGTAAGATTTGAAGTTTGATGCACCAGAAGCGACGGTGATCTCCACCTTGCCCGAGTCGGTGTTTCGGTTCTGGATGTAGATCAAATCGAGTGTTCCATCGTGATTGTAATCAGCCAATTCCCACACTCCATTGTCCTGCTCGGTGAACACGGTGGTGTCGTCGATATAAATAGATCTGTAATTGTTTGGGGTAATCTGTACTTCGACGTTGCCAGAGCTTGTTCCGATGGTCTGGATATAGGCGAGGCCAGCGACAGTGCTATAAACTACACCATTGGCGTACTTGTACTGGTAGGGAACCATCTGCCAGGTGCCATACTCAGCGGGTGCTGGGAAAACAGTACCAACTTCTTGAACTCGACTCTGATACACAGAGGCTGCAACACCACGAATTTGCCATGCTGTTTGGCACAGAGCAAAAATATAGGTCCGTATGTGCATGGTGAAATAAAAAGAGAGTTGAATAAAAATGAGTGAATGGTCTTGCGGTGCGCAGCAGACAGGTGGTAAAGAAGATGATGTCGGAAGCACGACTTATCAAGAATTAATTATTTTCTTTTCACATTCTGACACTTCACTAGTGCCAGTACGTTAGGGGTGAAAGTTTTGGCAGTATTTCTCGTCGCATCCTGCCAAAGCTCGTGTGAGCCAGTCGGTTCTCATCACCCGAGAAATCGGGCATCTACAAAGGTAAGACGTGGCGCGAGTGGAGAAAAAATAGTCCGCAGCTCGCTCAGAGGACGCCATCGAGTAAGGATCGGTGACTGCTCACTGTTTACTGTATTTTCATTACATTTTTACCGTTGAAAAGGCAAGATCCCCTTGGACTAGGAAGTTCCGCGATTGAGAATAAATGTCAGAATCAATTAAGACTAATTATATTAAGTGAGATGGCTGTAGACATTTAATTTAAAACAAAGTCATAACAAGCGCAGGCGACCAAAAACCTTCGCCTCCATGTGGGGAGAAGGAGATTCCATAATGGACGCAGAAGAAAAAAAAAGACCAATGAAGAAAGGTGACGGCATGTCCGACAGTTAGCACCAGGGGAAGTGGGACGCTATCCGAGAAAGAACAATCGTGGCCTGCTATGGACGAAATTCACCGATCATGCAACCTATGTTCAAAGGTGTTTTTTCTTTTTTTTTCGGTCACTAAAGAATGTCATAGGGTCTTCCCAGGGTCGCGCCAGGGTCTGCCCACGGCTATTTTGCCTTATTTTGATACTGGTATCTCCGAAGTCTCCGGCTTAGGATCCACTTCTGAAGGGATGCGGCTAATAGATATCAAATGCTGTGCACAGCCTCTGGGACGCCAAGAGACCGCCCCACATTTGCGAGTGCTTCTTTGCATCTTGTTTTTGGCCCATAACAATAGTAGCAAGCTAGCAGGTTAAGCGAGAGACAATCGCGGAATTTCTGAGGCTAAACGAGTAAAAGCTCGTGTCCCATGCCAACGACCACGACCGCTTCAATTCGCCGTGTGTCCTTTTTCTCATTGAATGGAGGTTTGCCTTTCTCGGGACTGAACGGGCAGAGGTAGACGTCACCTTTGAGTTAATCTTACACGTATTTCAAGCAGTGAATGGCATGGCGTAACGAGATGACACCGCCACATCACACCAATAAAGTTTTGTCTGTCAGGAACCAGGAACCAGGAACAGGAAAGTTTAACGAGTTTGGGCATGTGGTTCTCCGTACTTTCGATCCAGATCACATGATAACAAGATCCTAGTGCCAAGTAGGTTTATCGTTAACCTGCCTTCATCCATCCTAGCAGGTCCAGGAAAGCACTTAACATTTTGACGCATGGACACAAATCCACTCGATTCGTAGTAATCCACATGAAAGCTTCCAGGGCTAAGGATTTCCATCAAGGGTTTCACGAGAACCGAAGTTCCAGGGGTCCTCTTCGCTCGGTTGTTTTTGCCATGGACAGGAATCGTTTTACTAGTGGGGAGATGAACGGTTTTTTCTAGGGTCTCTAGGACGTTCAAAGCCGAGCGCGTATTTGTCCGAACTTCCCCTGTCCGATCTTCCCTTAAGCAAATATGGACTCTACCACCAGCTTTGATGCGTATAGTGCGATTTTGTGATGGGACTATACCTGATATGTGTCCTCGCTGGTTTAGGTCATTTTTCTTCTCTCTATCTCATAGTGTTCATCAGCCTTCATGCCCATGGCGTCGATCGGAGTGGCCGAGGAACAACCTTCGGCCATTTCTACCAGTTCTGAAATCGAGTCATCTTTAAGTGGAGACGATTTTTACAAATTGACACCCTATGTATGTATGGGTCTCTGTCGCCCCTTGGGGGCTTGCACTATTCAGCCACGTAATGCTCCATGAATACCCTTCCACAACCTAACCAGGATCTAGAGTAAGATGATAAAAAATACAAACAAACGAAATGAAAATGCCCCTCTCTAGTTCAGCCAGCCGATAGGAGCATTAGTCTAGGCGAAGAAATTTCCGGAGTCGATAAGAAGACTCCCCACATAGTTAATCTTTAAAAGAATCATAGGAGAACTACAAAATGTTCTGAGAAACACTTCTAGTCACTCCTTTTGTCGTTTTTCCCACGCTCTTTCACGAGAGGTTTCCCTCTCATTTCAGTCATTAATCGCATTTGTTTCTCCCCCCATAGCCGCCAGACATGCGGTTTACACGCTCTTTTTTAACGAGCACTTTGCTCCTGGCAAGTGTTTCTGCCACTAATGCTGTCATCACATTGACCAAAACCAATTGGCATACCGTGTGTCCCTGCACTACCGCTCTTTTATCCTCCCCCACTACCCCCAGCCTCTTGCAATCCAAACCCGGACTGTCTGGAGATTCTACCAACACGTTTGGCAACGACTCTGGATCAAGCTCCGGCTCTGAGTCAGACTCGAGCTCAATTTCAGGCTCAGGGTCGGGTTCTGGATCTAGCAATGGCTTCGGCTCAGGGCAGGAGTACACTACTTCGACTGTATTCACTTCCAAGATCCACACTGTGACTGCTTGTCCGCCTTCTGTCACGGATTGCCCAGCCACAGCAAAAACAACATACGTGACCACCGAGACTATCATTGACTATACCACTGTCTGCCCTGTCACTGAGTCTGCTACACAAACCGTTGCTGCCACCGATAGTGGTGAAACTTGGCCCACAAAGACAGCTACAAGTCTTGGAAATGATCGGTACACCACCTCTACTGTCTATACCACCAGTGTGCATACTGTGACCGCCTGCCCGTCCTCTGTTAAGAACTGCCCGGCGTCTGAGAAGACCACGTACGTGACCACGGATACTATTATTGATTACACCACTATCTGTCCGGTAACTGCTACTCACACTGGCTCCGGCTCTGTTGCTACCTCAACTGGCTCTACCTCCACCTCTGGCTCAGGTTCTGGCTCCAACTCTAGCTCGGGCTCGGGCTCAGGCTCGGGCTCAAACTCTGGCTCAGGCTCCAACTCTAGCTCTGGTTCCGGCTCAGGCTCTGGCTCAGGATCTGGTTCTGGCTCCAACCCTGGCTCCAACTCTAGCTCTGGTTCCGGCTCAGGCTCCGGCTCAGGATCTGGCTCAGGCTCCAACTCTAGCTCTGGTTCCAGCTCAGGATCCGGCTCAGGATCTGGCTCTGGCTCCAACTCTGGCTCTGGCTCTGGCTCCAACTCTAGCTCTGGCTCTGGCTCAGACTCTGGTTCTGGCTATGACTCTAGTTCAAGTGCCTCGCACATATTCACTACTGGCACCTCTATTTCCTCATCTCGTTCTGCCCAACATACAAGTTCCATTCATGGGTCTGGGCATGGTCATGGCCACGGTCATAGTCACAGTCATCATGGTTCAGGTGCCTCCAGCAGCATCAATCACTCCAACTCGCCACAACCTTCGTCAACTGCCCTTCAAACTTTAACTACTGGCACCTCTATTTTCCCAACTCATTCTGCCCAAAGTACAAGTTCCATTCGTGGGTCTGGGCATGGTCATGGCCACGGTCATAGTCACAGTCATCATGGTTCAGGTGCCTCCAGCAGCATCGATCACTCCAACTCGCCACGACCTTTGTCAACTCCCCTTCAGACTTTCACTTCTGGCGCATTCATCTCGCCTTCTCGTTCTGTCCAACGTGCAAGCTCGACTCCTGTCATCAAGTCCAGCGCATCCGCCTCCCCCTCTGCAACTATTGAGCCGCTAGCCTTGTATGTTCAGCAGGTCCAAGCAAAGCGGAGACGTCAGACCTACAAAAGCGCTTTACTTATTGGCGCTGGCTCCATCACAGCCAGCTGCGCCGATGCAGACCGTTTCTATCTCACTGGAGGACATCTCTACGATGATCAATTGCTAATTGCTGCCGACAAGGACGCATCAAGCGCGGCCTTTAAGGGAACCAGAAGCCCAGGACCTATTCGGGGCACCTTCGCCATTACAGACAACACTCTCTCCTGGTCAAACTCGGACTTCACCAATAGTGCGGCCTCATTCTGTGTCTCTAACAACACTGTCATGGCTATTTTCAGCGGTAACAGGCCTTCCGGTTGCACCCCCGTTACTATTGCTGCCGTGAAGTACTGTACGTATTTACTTTCCTAATCAGCCAATTGAAGAACCAAAGACTGACAGATATCAGCCCAGATGTGCCCTGGGGGCGATGCGACAACCAGCGCTCCGCCGATCAGCTCAGCCATATCGTCTACGAAGACCCGAATCAGCTCAACCAAATCTTCCTCCACACCCCTGATCCGCTCGGCCACTCCGTCTTCGACTGCCCTTCCGAAGTGTTCTGCTAAATCCGACCCGGAGTTGAGAACCACAGTCCTGCCGGCCCTCGACCCCAGTGTCGATGGTTCCACCCTCCTTAATCTGTCCCCTTCGATGTATGCCACTCTCTACTATGCCAGTCCCACGGGCTCGACCATTCTCCAAGTGACCTACCACATGCTCTATCCTCAAGTGACCCTGGAGAATTCGTACAAGATTGCCACGGTGACCTGCTCCGGTGACACATTAACCGTCACTGTGACCACCACTGCGGCATTCAACATTGTCAGCCAGTGGCCCACGAACAACTTCATTCTCATCACCAACTCTGGCAGCTGCAACTCAGACTCTCAGAGAGGTGTCTACATGGTCCAGTCATACACTACAGATGAAGCCAGTCTCACAATAACCCTTGATGTTACCGCCAAGGTCTGGGCCAACGTCTCAGAGACCATGGAGGTCGCTTATGGCATGGGACGCGTGAACTCGACCAATATCTCCTACACGCCTTCGTGCACAGCGTCTTATCCTGCGGCGGGCAGCAGCACCCCAACTCCGAGCTCTGGCTCGGTTTCTTATGCTGACCTGACCCCCGAGGAGAAGAAAATCGTCACCTATCTGACTCAGAACAACACGTACGATGACAATGGTAACATCGCCGTTTCCGTGCCTGCTGTCACCGCGAACACCACAACCCCTGTCTATAACCCCAACTCCAACTCCACGCAGCAAGCAGCGCTCGAAGACGCCTTACAGAATGCCGGTCTCCCATCCCCGGATTCGATGTGGAATAAAACCGCTAGCGATCTCGCGGGTCACTGCTCTAACGGTGTCTACGTTCCGGCAACAACTGTCTATACCAAGCGTGCACCTCATCCCCCCCCGCCGCCGGTCTTACCCCACTGAAGCATATCACCGTCACCGTCGTTCCATGCTCGCCAAGCGCTCCGGGCTTAATGACGAGAAATGGTGGAAGTATCTCTGGGAGGGTGCCTGTAGCGACATTGTTGGCGAAATCCTTGACGCATTTGACGAGGAACTGGGGGCTCTTGCCGAGCTAATCTGTGATTTGAAAGAACTATACGATGATGTCGAGGAGGCCTACGCCAACCGTAATGCGATCGAGTGTACCTGGACGGGTTGCTACCTTGAGGTAGTTGTCGCGACCTACTGGAACTTTACCTACACCGCAAGCGTGGAGTATGAGATCCCAGCGCAGACGCTGGTGCAGTCCTCGGTCGGCAAGCTTAGCTGCGTGGACTGCGGTCTAAGCATCTCCAACCTTGAATTTGTAGGCAGTGTCATGATTGCTACCTCTACGGGTAAGGTTATGAGCGCGTTCATGACGCCTACCATGAGTTGGACCGGAAACCTCGTTATGGGTCTCGAAACCACGGACGCTTGGTCGGGAGAATGGACCTATAACTTCGATACCATCGAATTCAACCAGCCCGTCTCGGTCCCCGGAGAGTTCACTATCACACCATCTGTATTGTACAGTCTGGGAGTTCAGTGGTCCACGACGGCCGCTGTCGACATTACCGCAGGTGCCTCCATCAGCGTGAACAGTGGCACGCTCTATCTGGACTTCTCAAACAACCTCGCAACCGAGAGCGCGAATTGGTCGCCCACCGTGGATTTCACCTACCCGGTATTCTCTTCTTCTGCGGAGGTTTCCTTCATTCCTATCATGAGAACATCGCTCGCCATTGCTGTTGTGATCGAGAACGCAAATTACGGCCACCAGCCCATCTACATTAACTCCGACACGGCCATTGGCTTCAACGCCGCCCTCATCGAAGATGATGGACAATATTGTAACGCTGGTGAGCTCGAGTTGACCTCTTATTCCAGCGTTAACAACGAAGTCCTTTTCACGGGTGGCTCCACCACCGTTCTCTCTCAGTCCGGTGACAAGGCCGGCCAGACCAAGTGTTTCAACGTTCCCAATGACAAACCGACAGCAGATGAGGTCATTTCCCTTCGCAGTGTAGGTGCTGCCTTCTGTACTTCCTACCTAGGCTACGTCGCACCCACCTCCGTCGCATACGCTGTCACTACACGCACCGGGCCCACGACCACGCAGACCACCGTGCCAACAACCATCTCGACCACATCCACCATCTTCGAATACCCCACCGTCACCACTGTCCTCACACAGACGGCCACAGTGGACGCTACCTCCTATGTGACCGTGTCCGGCTCTCAATCCCTTGGTGACTCGTATATGAAGAAACGAGCTCTTGAAACTGGCTCCTCGGTCAAGAAGCGTTCTATCACTATACGAAAGGACGCCGCACCCCAGCCTACCAAGGCCGCCGAAATCGCCAAACGTACCGTCGTCGCCGAGCCGGCCCTGGTCTCCACCTGGGACGCCAGCAAGATCTCCCTTGCCTGTTCCCAGGTCGCCACTGGCACCTCCACAACCACCTTCTATACCTCCACCGCAACTGCCTACTCCGGTAGTGTCGTGAACACTGTGTACAGGACCGTAGACGCACTCGGCGCCCTCAAGACCGAGACCTTCTCGCGCATTGTGGTCTCTCAAACCGCCACCACTGTTACCGGTACCCAAACCGCCACAGCCACCACCGCGACTAGCTGTCCCCTTCAGACCCAAGTGTCCTGTTTCACCATCACCGCCACCGGCCCCGACCACATCAATGGCAAACAGCTATACCTGTCTGACAACAGCTCCTCTCCCGTCTGGGGTGGCTGGGGTGCTGGCTATGAGGTTGGTGTCTTTTACCTGACATGCGCGGGTGATCTCGTCGCGCTCCCCTCCATGGACGTCCTGGCACCTGCGCAGGATAAGTGGGTCGAATTCGGCAGCTTTGCTTCCACGACCACCAAGCAAAAATGTTCACAGGATACTTCATCAGGTATCGTCAGCTGTGGAAGTGGCTGGTATGCTACTTCGCCAACAGCGCTACGCTACACGGACTTCCGCTCATACAGTGGAGATTGGCAACCTATTTGGAATGACGCGACGAACGTGGATACATTGACGCCGATTGTGTTGACTTATAACACTGTGGTTTGTCCTTGCCAGTACTAGTCTGGTTTTTATTTTCTTATCATTCTTTTCTAATTTTATTTTATACTTTATGAGGTCTTGAATCTCACGACCTCTTCTTTCTACCATGTCTGGATTTTGTTCATCTCTATTATTAGCAATTCGATTTTCAAGAGACCGAAATTCACGTTACGACAATAGGACTTTGAAAGCCTCAGAGTATGTCGGGTGTATGAATATCAAAAATGGATATGGCACCTTAATGCCCGTTATGATAATGCAGTGGTTCAAACGCTAAGTGAGGGGTCTGCCTATGCTTGAGGCTGATCGGGCCGCATAGCATTTCCTTAAGTGGGCAAGATTGTTCATTGAACCCTACCTCTTTTATCTAAACCCCTGGCTTACCGTGTTAGGTGCAATGAAGTATCTGTAATTGAGAAAATATTGTATCTTACAATCAGGTGTCAGGTTTTGACCAAACCCCATTATCTTTTATAATTCCCTAGAATACGATATTCTGCAGCAACGAGTCTAATTCTGCCATTTTGTAAGTATAGAGATCAATTCATCGAATTTTGAAAGTGACGCCGCTTTGAAAAATGAGTAAATGACGACGAATTTGGCACAACGCCTTCGGGGAGTAGGGCTTAATCTTGCCTTGTTCGGGAAAACACTTAAAAGGTTCGTTCCAGTCGAGCTAGCGGGAGGCCACACTGTAGTCTAAGTATCAATCTCTCAAGTAGTAGATAGGTCAGACCGCTCAGGGGCGTGCTTGATTCTAATCAGTGAGCAAAAGCGGCGAGAATTGAGCACGAATCCGGAAGAGGAAAGTCAAAAATTGGGAGCGGAAATCCGAAAAGTAGGTACATAAATGTGTCTACACAAGGGGTGACGACAATTGACCGACTCGACGACGTTGGGGTATTTAATTATGAACAATGTACGACCGTCGCGGTGAGAAGTCATCAAACAAACTGAAGCAAAGAACACGGGGATAGAACAGACGCAAAACCGCGCATGCGCATGTTCAGATGAATAGATCATAATTTGGAATCGGTCGCAATAGCCTGGCGTCGTCTCTGCTTGGAGACGACATCTGCGGGTGCAGGCGCTGCTGCGTTGTAAAACAGTTCACGGCCGACATTATCAGACATAGTTAGGACACGCGAGGAAACTGTGGCGCCATCGCGGCGATTTTTGCTTGATGCATTGTTAGCTTAGGCTCAAGACGTTATTCTTTGAGGATTACTTACCCTTCACGACGAGACTGGGCAATCAACTCTGTAAAGTCCCACAGGCGTCCCTGAGGCAGAACCTTGCCCGTTGTGTGGTCCCTCTCCGGGGTCCATTCTGGCGCCAGCCTGAGGGATGGACCAGCTCGGGATTCCTTGTCTTTAGCAACGAGAATGATGCCTTCCTCCTCGAAGCGCTGGTAGGAGTTTTTGAGGGTTTCTTTATTGACAGCTTCGAAATATGATAGGTCGCCTTGATGGTACAAGGTTTTACCAAGCTGCAAGAGATTAGCCACGTACAAGCGCGCCCTCATTTGTTGTCAGAAACTCACAAGCTGAGCACTATCCAGAACCTTCTTGTTATCAAGCCAAATATCTTTCGATCCGTCAAGAGGCGGCGTGAGTCCAAGGAGAGACACTGCACCGAGCCACGATGACTCGATGAAGGGCCAGATCAGGAAGCAATAGAAATCATAATTTTCCCGACCACAGATCCGCTCAGAGTCACTGAGTTCGACGTACTGTGGTGTACCAGTGCTATCTCGAGTAATCTTAATTACGTCGTCCGTCTCCAACCCACGCATGGTTTTCTCCATATTGGCAGCCAGACCTTCAGGTGGGAAAATGAATTCACCGCGAAAGAGCTGCAAACTATTAGAGACTCCCTTGAGTAAGGCATGATTCGATGTAAGCTTACCTGGGAGAGGAAAGAAACCTGATTCTTCAAAGCATCATAGGCGATTCGTTGATTTGTAGGCCCTCCACCCTGCTTGATCTTGGTGTACATCGCAACGGAGACTAGTGCCTCGGTTATGAAAAGGTGTATGGTCATGTTGCGATAGAAGGACAGCTGGAAGCGATCCACTGCATAGTAAGTTGGTTCCACCAAGCCTGAAATCACCCCTACAAGCTTTGGTCCCATGACATCCAAGGCCCGGTCAACAACAGTTTCTGTGGGCGATTGATAGAAGTGAGCGACCCGGCCGCCCTTAGCGCGCACACGCTCACAAAGCCAGTTCAATCTTCGCACTAATTCGGCTTTGCCGACCCCACGACCACGGAGCGTCAAAAGAACAGTTCCGACAAGCGCTGTTGGCATCATCACAGAAACATCATTGATTTCGGACAAGACCCGGTATCCTAGTGTTCTGAGAATCCGGCCACGCTCACCCTGAGCCAGTTTAGCGTTGGTGCCGATTTTCGAAAGATTAAGACGCGTGAGCTGCTGGGTGAGGAATTCACGTAGACTCCAGGGCTCATGGAATCGAACATCTACTCGCCCCAGTTGAAGGGATAAGACTGATGACGAAGATAGAAGATCGGCCAAGTTCTCCTTCGCCTTGGGTTGGCCCAAGAGCTCGCTGATATAGGATCTGAAAAAGGTCAGTAATTAATCGAATGTTGCACAGTAAAACTCTTACTCTGTCTCAATGACCTTGTCATACTGAGTGCTGACAGGGCAAATTATGGTATCTTCCACCCGACCAGACAGTACACTGTCAACAATGAAGTTCAAGATTCCGAATTTCGGAGACAGCAATTTCCCAGTTCTCGAACGGCCACCTTCAATGAAACATTCGAAATTGTAACCTTCTTGAAGCATTGAATCGATGTAAGCCTGCACAACAGTATGGTAAAGTGGGTCATTTCCAAAGCTGCGCCGAATCCACATAGCACCTACGAATGAGTCAGTCTGGAAACCAAAGAAGCACTCGACAGAAGTTAACTCACCTGCATGTTGCAAGAAAGGTCCCAGGAGAGGGATGTTCAGATTATCGCCTGCGACAACGACGGGCAGAGCAATCCCCAGACGATAACAAATGACCTGCAGAGAAACATAATCCACATGGGATTTGTGGCAGGGAAGAAAGACGATGGATTGCTTCTTCGTGGATGCCTCCTGAGCGACTGAACGTAAACGCAAGACTTCTTCACTGGACACATGAATGCCTTGATGGTACGCGCGAGTCAGAAGTTGCGTTGCCAGATAGTACGCGCCTCGAATGAATGATTTGCTCTCCATCTTGCAGATCATATTGTCCATCATATCGTCTACCACCTCTCTGAGACCAGTTTCGATCTCATGTCGGCGTCGCGCTCGCTTCTGATCGAATGTGTCTCCTTCCTTGATGTCTACCAGTCCCTCCTTCTCCTCAACGGCAAGTCGAGTGCTCGCAAGCTCCCGGACTTTGGTTTGTAACATGGGGCTACCCAAGATGGTAGATTTAATTTTCTCAGAGTACCCCGAGTAGAACACGGGTTGGCCGATCACATCGTCGTATGCGCGCCATCCTGTACCGGACATGTGCAGACTCACTTCACGGAGAAAGTCAAGGGGGCGTTGGCGGAAGCGGGTATAGTTGTGGATCAGGTTGCGCTCGGTGACGCCCTCGTTCTGAGCTTCTGGACCACCAGTGAAGCCGGACGGATGGATTGTAAGCTGCTTGCCGACGATTTGCAGGTCTGGAGCCGAAGGTTCGCTAGCAGCGACCGATTTTGGAGGTGTCATGGCAGGCAAAATGGAGTGATGACAGGTGAGAGATCAGGTCATAAGGAGAACACCATTGGAAAAGTGAAGCAGTTGACCAGATTGGAGGAGAAGTGCGGGACAAGGGCCATAGCTCCAAATTCCCAACAAATTGGGGATCGTCCCCCGGACATTGAATCACGGGTTTCCCCAGACAGCCGAGGCGTCACATCACGTGGAGGCGGAAACCATCGGCGCAAAAAAGTGAGCTTAAATTGTTCTTTGAGTATTGTACCATCATGTCTCGACTAGTGACCGGTGTACGGTCCTTCTCCAGTATGTTGCCATCCAGCTCAAATTACTGTACTCAACCCATACTCATCATTTGCTCTCGCCCTAGCAACAGCTTCGTCTATGCTAGCTGGCGTCACCTCCGCACGATCGGCCCGTCACCACTCCTCCTTCGAAGTCTTCCGTGATGTCCCTCCGCTCCGCCAATTGCGCCGCCAGCTGCTACGAAATGATCGCAGTGTTGGGTTCGTGCCCACCATGGGCGCTCTACACGAAGGCCACATTTCTCTAATTCGCGAAGCCGCCCGCGAAAACACCGATGTGTTCGTGAGCATCTTCGTCAATCCCACTCAATTTGGCGTGAATGAAGATCTTTCTAGCTACCCACGCACTTGGGACAGCGACGTCGAAAAGCTAGAGCAACTGAACCAGGAGCTGGCTAAGGCGGCGGCTGGCTCCGATACGTCGACAGGACGGATCTCGGCCATATTCGCCCCTACCTCGAAAATCATGTACCCTAGCCAGCCTCCCTCATCAGAAATCGACGGTGAGGGCTCCTTTGTTACCATAACCCCATTGTCCAAGAAATTGGAGGGAGGCTCACGTCCGGTCTTCTTCCGTGGCGTCGCGACTGTCTGCATGAAGTTGTTCAATGCTGTAACCCCTGACCGCGTCTACTTTGGCCAGAAAGATATCCAACAAACTGTCATCATCAAGAGGATGGTCCAAGACTTCCTGATTGGCACTGATGTGCGGATTGTGAGCACCACGCGCGAACCGAGCGGCCTAGCCCTTAGCTCTCGCAATGTCTACCTGGGAGAACGTAGACGCGCTGTCGGTCTTACTATTTACAAGGCCTTGAAGGCTGCCGAAGAGGCATACCGGTCCGGGCACACCTCACGCGCAGACATTTTGGGGGCTGCTCGAAACGTCACCGTTAGAGTGTTGGCCGAGCAACAAGCTCTCTCCCCAAAACAGAGAGCATTGTTCGAGACCGACTACATTTCGCTTGCTGATCCCGACACTCTTGATGAGCTGGATCTTGTCGATTGCTCCAAGGGAGCCGTCTTGAGTGCAGCTTTAAAGATGGCGCCTTTGGAAGAGACGAATCCTGATGAAGACTGCGGTCTGGGCGACGGTAAGGTTGCTGTACGCTTGATCGACAACATAATCCTTCAACCTCAGCAGCCTCAGCAGCCTCAGCAGTAACATCCAAACCTTCACATATAGAGACATCATCATTTAGCGTTAGCATATAAGAAAGAAAAAGACCGTTTTCTGCTGATACCTCCAAAGCGGTAAGTAGGGCTGGACCGTAGGGCTCGGGCCGAAAATATTCCTGCGGGTCTTGGCTTGGCGGGAAAAAAGTATCGATGGCAAAGCTCTGATTGTCCCTCCCCAAACAGACCCGAAGATCGGGTAATACATTCAATATGGCCGACGATGGAATGCTCTTGAACTTCGCCATCGGTGACTCTGTCATCAAGCCCGAGGCAAAGTTCAAAGGAGGCAGGTGGCGCGACCGCCTCACGGCGAAGAAGCGCTCGCAGCATCATCCCAACCCCAACGCAGCCCAGAACCAACACGGCGAATCGAAGAACCCGAATCACATTCAAATTCCCTCTACAAGGCCTGCAAAGCGACAAAGGACTTCCGACGATGCGCCCAGCGGTGGTCGTTCGCGAGGCCAGCATCAGCCATCGCAGCGGAAGAACCCCAATGATTTCGTTTCCTCGCTCTTCACCAAGAACCCCGAGGCTCAGAACGCCATCGAACCAAAGACCGACGAGCCTGTTGAAGATGCAAAGCCGACCAATGCCCCGTTGATCGACGGACTCGACACTTTCACAAACCTAGGCCTCTCGCCGAACTTGGCCGCGCATCTTCTCACAAAACTCGAATTGAAGGCGCCTACTGGTATTCAAAAGAGTTCTATCTCACAATTGCTTAAGGAGGATAGCGACGCATTCATTCAGGCCGAGACTGGTTCTGGAAAGACCCTGGCTTACCTTTTGCCGCTGGTCCAGCGCATTATGGCTCTCTCAAAAGCTACAAAAGAGGATGGTGTCCACCGCGATAGTGGACTGTTTGCGATCATCTTGGCTCCCACTCGCGAGTTGTGCAAACAGATCTCTGTGGTTTTGGAGAATCTTCTCCGATGCGCGAACTGGATCGTTTGTGGAACCGTGATTGGTGGGGAAAAGAAGAAATCAGAGAAGGCACGGTTGAGGAAAGGCCTGAATATTCTTGTCGCCACCCCGGGACGTCTCGCCGATCATCTTGATAATACTCAGGCGCTGGATGTGAGCAATGTACGCTGGTTGGTATTGGATGAGGGTGATCGCTTGATGGAACTTGGATTTGAAGAGGAATTGAAGGGCATTGTCACCAAGCTTGACGCGAGACAGCGACCCAGTCGCATTCCTGGCGTGCCAACACGAAGGACTACTGTTCTGTGCTCTGCTACTCTGAAGATGAATGTGCAACGTCTTGGAGAAATCAGTTTGAAGGATGCGGTGCACATTAAGGCGAACCCGGAGGATGGGGATGAGGGTGTGAAGAATGGAAGTGATGACGGAGAAGAAAACTTCCGCGTTCCCGCACAGCTCAAGCAGTCCTACGCAATTGTTGCAGCTAAACTGCGTCTGGTCTCGTTGACTGCATACTTGAAGAGAACTTTTATCCGAAAAGGCTCTGTGATGAAGGCTATTGTGTTCGTGTCATGTGCCGATGAGGTCGATTTCCTTTTCGAGGTGTTCTCTAGAAAGCATGGCAAGAGGAGAGAGGATACACCCGAAAAGGAAGGGGAGGAGAAGAAGAGCGACGACGAAGAAAGGAAAGAGAAGGATGAGCGAGAGAAGCTCTCCCCACACGGCACCATCGCGCCTGGTACAGCTTTCTCCAACCCATCAAACCCCGTTATCCTCCACCGACTCCACGGCTCCCTCCCCCAACACGTCCGAACCGCCACCCTCAACTCCTTCTCCAAGAGCACCAACGCCTCGGTCATGATCTGTACCGACGTCGCCTCCCGTGGTCTGGATCTGCCGAACGTCGACCTAGTCATCGAATACGACCCCGCCTTCAGCGCAGACGACCACACTCATCGTATCGGTCGTACCGCCCGTTTGGGCCGCGACGGCCGCGCATGTATTTTCCTCCAGCCCGGCTGCGAAGAGAATTACGTCGAGGTCCTCAAGCGCGGTTATCGCGACGGAGGCAAAGCGCTCACCCGCACTGACGCCACTGAGATCCTGAAGCGAGGCTTCGGAAGTACCAACGGCTCGAACAGTAAAAATTGGGAGGAAAAGGCCACCGATTGGCAGATGGATGTGGAGCGCTGGGCTTTGGAGAACCCAGAGTACCTCGAAATGGCTCGTCGCGCATACCAGTCCCACATTCGTGCCTATGCGACTCACATCGCTGCCGAGCGCAGCATGTTCAACATCAAGGAACTCCATCTCGGTCATCTTGCCAAGAGTTTCGCGTTGCGCGATCGGCCCGGCAAAATCAATGTTCCGGGTCTGCGTGCTAGCCAGGCAGAGACGAAGAAGGACTTCAAGGCTGCTCGCGGTGGTGCAGGACAGAAGAGAAAGGCTGGTGCCGCTGATGATGGGCCAACTTCGACAAACACTGACGATGCGGCACGCAAAATGAGAGCCAAGATGAGGGAGCATATGGCTGGCGCGAACGAGTTCAACCTGGCTTAATCTTGATTTGTGATTTGTGTGAGAGGTGAAGATGCATTGTAAAAAGAAAAAGCATCAGCATGTTTTCAGTAAATATCCCATAATGAAATCTTTCCATCCTTGGATCCAGCTGCTAGCCAATGTGTCCTTTGGACTTTCTCAATTCGTTGGTGATGGATAGCTGCGAGTGACGAGCTCAGGGCACTTTGAACTTGCCCCACGCCCAATTCAGTTGCCTCTTTCGAAGTAACCGCTGCTTGAATTTGAGAAGGCGTTGATTGAGAGAGAGGGGTTGGGTTTCCAAACGCGACAGTGTAACATCCTTCCTTGTGCCATTTGAGCACAGCCAGTTCTTTCATCGTTTTGCCCGAGTACACTCTGACCCTGCTGTCCCAGCCCGCAGTCGCGAATATCTTCCCGTCGCTGCGTATGCGCAGTCCCTGCTGACCAGAATGCTTGGTATTGACCGTTTTGAGAGGCTTATCTTCCGTGTAATTAGCAGTTGGGGTATAGCCAGCGGAAGTTGGACTGGGGATCGGATGTTTAATGAGCATTGCATCAGCAGAAGACGTAATAAAGTAGTCACGCGTAGAAGAAACGTCCAGGGATAGGACAGGCTGGCTATGCGGGCGACTCGCATATAATTTATCCCACTTCCAGGGATTTGCAGCGATGGTGCCAATCTCAAAGCTGGCGGGTGTGAGAGGGCCCTTATGGACGAAAACCATGACATGACCGTCTTCGTAGGCAGAAGCAACGTATACATCTCCAGAAGGTGACACGAACATATTGACAGCCATCACCATTCCAGTCTTGGTTGATGGGTCCGAGGCGATGGTGGTGACACGGCGTTCAGATGGTAGATGGAAGACATCGATGCCGCCGGAGTCAAGTGCATTAGGGACAGCAAACAAGACACCCCGCGAGGGTATTTGCTCTAGAGCGCTCTGTGCAGACATGCTGTTCGAGATTTCCAAGAAAGTCAATGAAAATGCACAGAAATTCAATGCATTAACAGGCAAGGAATGAAGCAGCCATGGCTGAGTGGCAGGTTCAGAGCGCTCCGAATCTGAAACATCAACCGGCAAAGTCTTGCTGAGAAATTCCTCATCTTCTGCGCGAAGCTTCCATACACAGAGTTTGTGGTCGCGCCCATGTCTAGACGGTGAATTAGCAGCTGGTCTTGAGTTCTTTCAGTGCTGGTCTCACGTATAAATCTCGGACACCCCTGCGGCCACCTGGAAGCCCTTGAGTTCAAGGACTGCACCCTCGTGTGCCTTCCACACTGTGACGGGTCGCTTGGTGGCTAGATCCCAGATGACTACCCAGCCCTCGGCGTCTCCAGATACGAGCCGCAGGTTTTGGGAGAAGACGTGCAGAGCGTGTATCGGGGCCTTATGGCCGCGAAGAATGTATACTGGCGTGGCGACAGACTGCTGCCCTTGGCTTGGAGTTTCAGCCATATCCAACTACCGAAATATCCTGATTAGACCCTAGAATTTGAAGCTCGATGGCGGATGGGCATGGGTGAGAACAACGGTGCGGCCATACGGCAACATTAGCCCGCGCACCGCCTTTGTGGTATGCTGCCGCGTATCCGAGGAAAGGTAAATGACAAATAATCCGCGATTTTTCTATCACAATGCATTGGTTCATAGACTGGCCATGAATCGGCACAGCAAATGTGACAACGTGGATCCAAGTAGTTTTTGAGAATCAAATCCTAGCTGCTGAGAGCACACTAAACAATAGTCCATGAAAAACCCTATCTTCTGGCCATTTTCCAACACAAGCTTGCCATATATCAGGACTTCAAATCATTTCCAAATTTCAAGCGCAACCTCCTCCACCGGACTATGCATTCAAGTTGAGTGGGGAAACACAAGTAAAGGACGTCAACTGGTCCTTGGTAAATGCGTCGATCATGCCTGGACAGAGCATTAGACTTCAAACACATGCGTATTTCGAATTAAATTAAACTCACCGGTAACAGCAGCGTACATTCCGAGGCCACACATTGAGAGCGATGCCAGGAAGTAAAGAACGTGCCAAATGTTGATGCCAACTTGAAACATGCCGCCTGCCAAGAACCCACGCGTATACCTCCGAACGAGGCTCTCATCCTTGAAAACCTGTCCAGTGCTCGGATCAAAACCTTCACCCTGTCTAATGCCATTTTTCTGAATGTCGAAGCTCAGCGCAAAAAGAGGAGGAAGGCTGTATGTAAGGTTCAGAAGCATGGATGCCGAGATCACCGACACAAAGCCCATGTAATCCGGAATCGCACCAGCGATCACGAAAGCAATTATCCACCATATCGGACACAGAGTCGCATACATGATCTTTCCAACCCGAGTGGTGAGTGGTGGGGCTTTGAAGATATCCAAAAATATGTTATTATAGACGACCTTGATACCAATGTTCCCGTAGAGGCCGCCCGCAATGAGGGCACTAATCAATGTGATCATATTCCCGGCGGTTTGCCATCCGTAGGAGCTCACACCTTGATAGCTTGGATTAAAGCTATACTGCCCTTGAAAGTAGTAGACCACGCAGCCGTAGATCAAGTAGACGCTGTAGATGAAGAACTGGGCGCCCCACATTGCTTTGATGAAGTCGCGAGGTCGTCTCATTTCGGCCAAGAATTCCACAAAGAGCTGAACACCGGCATACGCGAGAACACCCGACAACATACCGTTGATAGAACCGATCAAACCATCCGGGGGGATGTTTTTATAATGAATAATGGGGGGATAATTGCCCGCCTTATCGGGAGTGATGGTGGCGCTGTTGACAGCACTTCCTGCAGACCCGAGCGTCGCGATCCCATAGTTAGGCGGAGAGTTTGCCATCACACCCATAGTCATGAGTATGACGAAAATGTTCAACCATACTGCAAAATTGGCTATCCAGCCATAAGCACGAAGTGTGCGAATCTGCGAGATGAAGAAGCCTGCACAGGCGAAAATCACCGGACAAACAGCATAGCAAAGCTTGAACTTGGACATTTGGGAAATATTTTCGCCGAATTGAATGGTGACTTGGCCGGTGATCAGCAAAAGTCCGAGTCCTTGGCAAACATTCGTGATATGTCGTCCGTATCGGCCGACTGTTCGGAAGGCTAGATCTCCGTAATTCTTTGCTGGGAACTCGTGGCTGTCAACACCGAGGAAGACACGATATACTAGGTAGCCAGAGTAGCCAGCCATAAGGCCAAAGACTGTATAGAAAGCGACGCCTGTCGAGATAGGCCATTAGTCCCAGGTCTTTCAAATCGACAGCACCGAGATATATCGCACCTGGTCCCCACCCCAGGGTGCCCATGGTATAGCCCGATCCATAAGGCCCCAGAATGTCAGTGGTAATGAGGAAGAAGCCTATTCAGATCACCAGTAAATATTGACAACTCAAGGACAGACCGAGGCTCTCTACTCACAAGCACCAGCCGACGCGGATCGAAACGCACGACTTGCATTCGTCCATTCCTCGTCGCTGATCTGCAGTCTTCTCTCGGGGTTTCTGAAATCCGCTTCGGTCAGCGTGGTGACGGGTAAA
Source organism: Penicillium sp. IBT 18751x (assembly GCA_028828935.1). NCBI lineage: Eukaryota > Fungi > Ascomycota > Eurotiomycetes > Eurotiales > Aspergillaceae > Penicillium > Penicillium sp. IBT 18751x. The sequence continues at coordinate 604,296 of JAQJZS010000010.1, read as the reverse complement.
TTGTCCTGGGCATCTAGCTGGCTCTTCTTCCGGAAAAGTTGTAGCACATTCCAATGAGGCGCCTCCAGAGCCAACTGCTCCTCCCTTGTTCTGTTGGCGTAGAAGTGATATTCTTCAAAAGAGACGGCCGCATCGTACGGCTCACGGGCCTGCGGCTTGACGGGCCGGCTTGAACTCACCTCCTGGACATAGCCGGGAGGGTCGATTCTCAATTTCTCGTCCATAACTCGGCGTGGTTTCCGAGCAAAAGGAAGACAATGCTGAATAGAGTAGCGTTAGGGACTGATTTTGAGACAGGAGGCTGGGGAGTGTAACCTTGGGGGACTCAAAACACAAACACAAAAACAGACACAGACAATCTCCCAGCTCAAGCCGTGCCCCACTCCCGGGGATAAGGAAGTCACATTGACTAAAATGTACCAAGCAATGACAAGCTTCTCTCGGTGGATTTGCGGGGAGAACGCCCCGCTCAACCAAGCGATAAGCTCGCCTTTGCCGACACTTGACTTTCCACTACTTCAATTTGGGCGTGTCGGGCAAGTCACCCCAAGTGGCCGATAAGGCACGGGCATCTGTGTCCCGGTTTGAGTCGGGTATTTTGGTGATGGGAATAAAGGGAAAGTGGTCCCCTCGCGTGAGGCCCGAGCAACGCCAACAAAATCGACTCATGCAAGGCTCTGAATCACGGCGGATAAGAGGCCAATATGCAGATATGCTACTCGTGCGATAAGTGATCAGAGAGCCCCTGAAATATTCCCAGCTGGACTGGGCGTGTCCTGCACATGATTTTCAAAAAGGCGGCCATGCTGGATCACTCTAGAGCCATGTAAACCTACTGATCACTCCGACTTTAAGATGAAATGAAAACTTTGAGTATGTGTATTCAAGCTAGGCGCTTGCGAGTCGGGGTTCTTTGACGAGTTTCTCCTTTTCCAGACATAGTGGAATTGACTGAAAACTCCTGGAATTCTCAACGACTGGTCTGCAGGCTTGAAAAGCTCGAGTATTCTGCATTACGATTTTCGGGAGAACCATGGCTAGTGGATTATTTCATTTGAGCCCAGTGGAGGATGGCGGAGTTCGTCAAGGTCGGACCGATAGCAAAATCCAAGGGTCTCCCGACTTCATAGGTTCATGTTTGGATGGGTTACAAAATTGGTCTCCTTTGTCTCAATGATATCCAACAATCTCATCATTCTCCGCCATCTTGATTGCGATCGCCGTGTACTCGTCTAAACTCTCAACAGGTAGACCAAGCAGCTTGTTGTGAAGTTCACGACGGGACTCATAGTCCCCATCTGCAGTAGGGAAAAACATGCGGCTATAAAGCTGTCTGGGGAATTGTCCAAAGTCACCCTGCTGAACAGCGGCATGAGCCTTCTTCCAGCGCTGCTCAGCAGACTCTTTTGTTATGGTCCAGTCCTCGTCAGTGGTGCCAGTAACACGCTTAACACTCTCAAACATATCGAGCTGGGTGACTCGAAAGCTCGAGATGTAGACGGAACTATTGGCAAACTGCGATAACGTAGGTGAGCGATCGGTTTCACTATAAGGGATCTCCTTGAGACTCAGCAACTTGGCGATGGCTCGACCGCACTGAGGCCAGGTGCTTGTGTTCAATGGCACGTTGCCATCATCGAACTTTATGAAGGAGCGCGTCTTGAAGTCGAACCCGAAACGATCAGGGCCGCCACCTAGACTGAACTCGTACCAGAAGTTACAGACGAGAAAAATGTAGCTGATATTTTGGAGTGTGTTCATCTCGGCGAGAACGCTATCGCGGCTGGGGCTTAGCATGCTGTCGTCACAGAGGCTGTTGTTGGTGACATCGTGCCCAAACCAATTTGGCAGGACGTAGGGTACACCAGCCTTTGACGCAGCGCGAATGAGGTTGTTGATTGTTCCTCGTGGAGCTGTGACTGCCATTGTGATGATGAGGACCTGTTGCCCTTGCATTGCCTCCACGAGTGCGGCTTCGTCGTCACCGTTGTAGTCGACGCGGGCCACATGCATGCCTTGCGGTAGGATGTTGGTACTATACGGACGTGTGATAGCTGTCAAGACGTGCTTCCCAGTCTTGAGTAGCGCTTCTGCTAGATGTCTTCCCACTGTGCCCCCGGCCTGCAATTTGATTAGCCACGGAATGATATATCCCAGGTGGGCCGGAAGAGATTCCGATTTACCCCAACTATGGCCACTCTTGAAATGCGATTAGAAAAGCCCTGCGGCTGATCCTTCGCGTATTTCTGCATCATGGTCTTATAGTTGAAGCAGCTTTAAGTCGTCAAAGTATTTGCGTCGTTCACTCATGCTAGTGCAAAGCTCTGGGCCGATGGGCTCACACGAATTGATAATCTTGAAAGATCTATCCTTTAAGTAGTCCCCTCGGATGAAGCGAGCCCAAGACACTCCGTTGCACTACATGGGTCTGGACATATCGGCCTTAAACCGTGCTGTCGGCTTTAACCGCCTAAGTCCGCGGGTTGACATTTAAATCAGCCTTACCACTTGCAAACGGAGATTTTTTCTCTAGCCCTCTTTCAAAACATGCTATGCCTATTATGGTTATTTTACCCTAGACTCCCTTTCTTCGCAGTGTTTCAATACAATCGTAAATGAGAGTACAAAAATAGACTCGGTGTTTCGCTTATAATAGTCCCGTCGTTGTGGGTATGCTACTGGACTATTATGGCTTTAGGGGTTTCTAGAATGTCGAACCTGCTAACAAGGCAAACAAAAGGAGTCTCCCTAATCTGGCTACTGAGCCAGACACATAATCTCACTCTGTCCACTCAACTTCATATATACATATACAGCACCAGTGGGTCACGTTTTTCTTACTTTTGTGTGACGGATTTGATTGGCGAACATTATTTGCCAGACTTTGAATAGATGAGATAGTACTTAGATCATATCAGTTAGATCCGTTAGAGCCTTGACAGGAACGATAACCGCTAGCTCGTATTGCAATAACAACAATTCTCAACCTTACGACCTCGATCTTATCCAGCGCCATGGCTGAGAGGAATGAATGCAAAGCTCAAATAGATCTCTCACGCCCCAAAAATTCTCTTGATCAACAGTAGCAAGGGTCCGACAGATCACAAGGCCATCTCCGTACCCGGACATGCGGGTCCGGAACTTTTCAACTTCGGGAATTTCAAAATTAGGTTCGGATCGATCGATCTCGATCCATAACGTCATTTTTTCCGGCGCCTCTCGATTTCTTTTCCAATCCTACGACCTATTTATTAGCATTACTTAAACATAAAAAATCAGTTGATGTTCCTTGACTTGATAAAGTGTTCACAATTCTGAAATTTTGAAGTTGAATCCAAGTATTATCCTGAGCAAAGATCATGACCCGTGTTTTAAGGCAACGGAAACAACGCGACCTTCTTTCTAAGTCCGCTCGGATCACCCAATTTACAAATCGCCCTTCAACGCCGAAGACAAAAGCCACAAAAAAATGGGATCAATACAGCGAATTTGCCAAGCGCTCCCCTTTTCCTGACTTCCACCGTCCGTCTTCCCAAGAGTGCTACGAGGCGCATCGCATCCTGGCAAAGCTGCATGGAGATCGCAATCCCACCGCCACAGATGCAATGAATGCCGACGGAATAGATCGTCCAAGTGTCTTTAAGGATCCCCTTGATGGGCTCATATATGGAATACTATGCCAAGCCACAAACGAGCGAAATGCCATTCGACAGATTCAAAGCATGAACGACGAATATGGGTCATGGACTAATTACAACGATATCGTGAACAACGGGGAGACTAAGCTTCAAGGGGCATTAGCCTGCCGTGGTCTCCATCTCAGAAAGTCCAAGTTCATTATGTCCATCTTGCACCAAGTGAAAGCCAGACACGATTCGTATACCTTGAATCATCTTTGGCCGCTCGAAGACGAACAAGTTATGGAAGAATTCCTGAGTTACGACGGAGTTGGGCCTAAAACAGCTAGCTGTGTTCTTGCCTTGACCTTGAACAGAGAAAGGTTCGTGGTAGATACACATATCTATCGTATCACTGGCTTTCTCGGGTGGAGGCCGATGCATGCCACGGCAGAGCAGGCTCGCGCACACCTTGAAACCAAGATCCCCGACGATCTTAAGTATGCTCTGCATCTCTTGTTCATCACACACGGTCGGGAGTGTCCAGCATGCAAAGCTGGAGGAAAGCCAACACACAAATGTGAGCTTCGGGAAGCGTTTCGGGATCAAGTTTCGAAAAAAGACCAATAGCCCCTGGTAATTCAAATCCGTGCTCATTAGCTGTTTTCAGGCTTGTGACCCACGGCACTCACATAAACATGTTTCCATAGCTCAGAGCTTCTTCTTCTTCCCTTCATATAATCATTGTCACTCTTCTATACGTTCTTGGTGATGCTCTTGGTGTCGGTGGGGATGTTTTGGGTTTGAGCTTTTTTTTCATCTGGCCTCTTGCACATTTCTTTCATTGCGAGGCCAAAATAAGACACACAAGACTTTAATGCTTGCAATAGAATATAGTCTTGAATCATCACAGTCACGAAAGGTACAATTTGAATTTCCTTGAAACACAATGTTTTTGAAAGAACAGAAAACGCTGAATAGCAGAAGCTATCACTTCTCACTGGAAGAACTGACAGGTTACTGTTTAGCTGGTGAGCCATTTTGACCAGCCAGATGCTAGTCACGGTTCGACACATGACAAGATAATTCTCGGATTAAATTGAGAAGTTGGTAGGTCACATTTTGTGAACATAATGGTTACAAACTCACCGCAAAGCACGGTACAAGGCTGAGTGGCCTGAATGAGTACAATGTTCTACGAAGTCTAGACCATCGGAGCTGAGTCGCGGTAGACACAAAATCAAGCTAGAATGACTCGGTTGAGGACTAATCTAGTCATGCATAGAGAGACGAGGTTGGCCTTGCTTCATGCCTTGTGGTGTTCATTGGCCGGTTGGAGCTGGAGAAGCCCAGCATGTCCGGCACATTTGTGGGTCCGGAATCTCGGATGATCGGATTTCGGCTTCTTAATTGCACCGAGAAACAATCCTCCGAGCCGGCGCAGCAAGCACACTTTTCCAACATCACAGTGGCTATATGCTGAATCTATTGCCGTATTCCTGTAGAGTTTTGGAAGTATGATCAGCAAAGTTTTACTTGCCCAAAACAAGAAAGAATAACCAAGAGGTAAAATAAGCCTGTGTGTGTGACTAAGTTCTGAACATCATCATACTCAGACTTTGGAACCGCACGAGATGGTCCTTGGCAGATCGATTCAGTTGACAGATCACAAACCGCTTAAGCAAGTTGTTCAGGCATTGATTGGCTTGTTTCTTGCTTCTGCATGAGAACTATGTCATTTCATCCCGATCTCGACACCGCGGTTTGTAAAGTTTGCATTTACGATGCCCCTCGTTGCAATTAATATTGGCTTACAGGAAGTGCATAAGAAGGGAGTTTCCCCGTGTAATCGTTTCCCATTTTCATTGAATCATCTCCACTGAGACAACAAATATGGGTTCTTCTGGCAAAGTGGCATTTGTCACAGGTGCAAACGGCATCACTGGACATGCTATCATCGAACACCTTATTCGAACACCCGAATCTGATTGGTGAGAGGAAAAATCCTTTCCATCATTTCTCACTGCTCATACAAAGAAAACGTTTAGGTCAAAAATCATCATCACTTCACGCAGACCACCTGCAACTTTGTGGGTAGATCCGCGCGTCGAATTCCTTGCTCTTGATTTCATGGAATCTCCGGAGATCATTACGAACAAGATCAAGGTCTTTTGTAAAGATGTGACACATGCCTACTTTACCTCTTACATCCACAACAATGACTTCAACAAGCTTGCTGAGCAGAATTGTCCTCTTTTTCGGAACTTCTTAGAGGCTGTTGACACGGCCTGCCCAGTTCTCGAGAGGGTTTGCCTGCAGACTGGAGGTAAAGTGAGTTTTCAACTTGAAATGATTACGATTCTCCTACATTGCATCTTCTAACCTATCTAAGCATTACGGGGTGCAATTCCGAGAGCTATGTACGCCTTGCTATGAGGAAATGCCGCGATATGAAGGCCCCGGGTCGGGATCCATCTTCTACTATGAACAGGAAGACGACCTTTTCAGAATACAAAAGCGTCGTAATTCTTGGAATTATAACATCATCCGCCCTATGGGAATCATCGGGTTCACTCCTCAATGTACGTCCACAGCGATCTTAACAAGTAATATGCGAGATCAACTAACCCTTCCAAATACAGTCAATGGAATGAACGAAGCTATTCTACTAGCACAGTATTTCCTCATCTGTCGCGAGCTTGGGGAGAGCCCCGTATGGCCAGGGAACCTACGAAACTTCCACAGGGCTGAACACCAGTGCTACGCTCCCAGTATCGCCGATCTCACGGTCTGGGCCACGACCCATGACAACTGCCAGGATAAAGCATTCAACCACAGCAATGGTGACGTTATCGTGTTCAAGTTTCTTTGGACTCATCTGGCAAAGTACTTCAACGTCAGACTTCCTCCATCTCCAACCGCATCTGCAAGAGACGAGCCTGCCGTCAACTTGGCAGAGTGGGCGAAAGGCAAAAAGGAAGTCTGGGAACAAATTGTTGCCAAGTATGGTGGCAAAGCTGAATCCTTCCAGGCTGAGTCATTTGCCTTTCTAACCTGGTGTCTGAACCCAACTGGAGACATTGAGACTCCTGTCCTTAGCACAGTCACGAAAGCTAGAAATCTCGGCTGGAATCGCACGGATGATCCATATGAGGCCTTCTCAAAGACATTCCGTGCCTACGAGAATGCCGGCATTTTACCTAGCTCTTCCCAATTCCACTAGAATGGGTGAAGTGACCTAGCAATTTGAAAGTCTGTTTGCCTTTCTTTCTATAGCAGCTCTGTGTGACACTAAAATTCTAGTTTGAGATTGATAGAGGCTAGCAGATCTAGACAAGCTATTTATGTTCCGCTTGAATGACACTTGGAGCCAAAGTAAAAAAGAAAACGGCCATTGTGAGAATCCTAGAATTATCCGGACATTGGGATGGAGCTATCGCTGCCGACTGCCCACAATTGCCACGGTCTCATTGCTTATATGTACATGCTGAAAGCAAGGCCATAGAAGTCCGGGTCCGCACTAATTTTGATAGCACCTGTAGACCTCAGGGGCAGAAAATAGTCGGCAGTATGTGGTTACGTGGTCTAAATGATACGATCAGGCTATCAATTCCTTTTATTAATTTTCGACTCAAAGGGCTGGATTGGTGGTAGTCTGGAGACCAAGAGTTCGTTTCCTTGCCAGCAAAATGGAATGGAACGTCAATATCAAAAGAAAAAAATAAAATTGGAACATGATCAAAAGCATACAGTAGATACCCCGATAAAAGTGGATTATGGGCTGTTTCAGCATCCAGTGCTGGGTAGATCGGTGAAACAGACATAGGCTGTCGAAGGATGCGTCCCTAAGAAGTGACGTCGTGCAGAAACCGCAAAATCCGAATCCGAAATCCGAGAAGCTTCCGACTTCCGGAACTTCGCCCACAACTTGTTCGTCCTGCAACTCTGCAGAAACAAGCACGTTTTGCCTACGGCTATTCCCAAATAGTTTGGTATTATGGACCAGAGATTGGAACAGTCTCAAATTTCTCGAAAGCTCCCTGCAGTAAGCTTCCTCTCCGACTTTGGCCCGTAAACCCGTCAGTTTCATTCCCTCCAAAATCTCAACACGGGCTACCCCTTTTTTCTCCTACAGAGATCGGACATTTTTGCTAAAGCTTGTGCAGTGTGACCTTTGCTACGACAAGAAGGTATTTGCCTGCCCCGCTTCAAATTACCACTTGCCCCAGCCTACACTGTTGCTAGTATCAAAATTCTCCCAAGGCTTTTCGAGGAAATGTCCTACTCATCCCAATTTCCCGATAGATCAAATGTGACAGAAATCTTAAATGCCTCAATTGCTCTAAAGCCAAGACGACCTGTGTGCGGTCACGACCATGGCGCCGAGGACGGCCTAAGCGATCCGAGTAAGTCTATAGCAAAAGTGCACCGGCGAACCTTTGAAATAGGTCAGTTTGAGAAAGAAGAGAATTGAGATTAATATCCATTTGTTATAAGACCACGGCGCCGGAGAACAGGAGGCCAGTTTCCGGATATTAGCGCCAATGAAAGGTCCATAACCGGATTACCTCGGATCGAGAGTAACCCACCCCTTGAATACGGAAATCAACGCCAGGCCTCCGAAGTGGAACTGACCAGCCATCCACCGATCGAGACGCAACCGCTGTTTGCGGGGGTCTTTGCTGGAGGTCCACGATGTTCCGGTGCAACGGCAGGGCTTACCCCTAGAAATTATCGACAGACGGATGATGCCAGGAATTTGATCAGGAGGGAGCTGGACGTCAATTCGAATCTGCCTCGCGATAGGCGCCGAATTTTAGACTCTGCTCTGTCGCTAGTAACAAAATATGCGAATTATTCACATCAAATTGATAATCGGACACAAGAATCCTCTACTGGAGATGATGAGTCCTCGCCTGATGGGTCCTCGCCTGATGAGTCCAACCCAGAGCTTTATTACATGATGTTACATGGTATGTGCATCTCTGCAAATTGGTTATTTACATCGCTGACTTATCAGCTGCGACTCGTTCGAACATATCTGAGTACTGGCCAGATCACATTTGCAAAAAGACCCTGGAAAGGTTCTGTTTGGCACTCATTCGCAACACCGTGACAGGTCAAAAGAAATGGCAATTTAAGCTATGTGTTCTTGTCAAGGCAGCAATTCACGTCAGTCGGTGGCTACGAATGTCTTCTGATGCAGGATTATCCGAATCATTGCATCTTTCCTACCGAAAGTATGCTGCAGCAGGTCTTCAATGCCTCGAGAAGATCGATTTCATGGCCTCTCCTAATTTATTGACATTACAATCTCTGCTATCTGGGGTATGTATTAGGCCATCCTGTTGAGTAATTTGCGCATATCTTAGACATTCCGTCTGCTAAATCATGTAGGTCATGCTTGTTCAATTACTCGGCGACTCGGCTCGTGCCTGGTTGTTGACCGCGTTCAGCTCCAGAGTTCTCGTCTGTTTAGGATACCATACATTGTCTTCTGAAATGCTGGGAAACGACGATGTATCGATTGAGGTGCGCCATTGCATATATTGGTGTTACTACTGTGACAAAGCCTTCAGCACGGTTCTTCTCCGACCACCATCTCTGCCAGAATTATGTCTTGAACCGGCCAAACTAGTGCCTACTAGCCCTTCAGAGCCCTTGTCGATTGAGGTGAAGATCCTGATAGAGCTTGCTGGGGTCCAGGATGATTCCCTTAAACTTCTGCTTGGAGACAACAAGCGGGAAAAATCTCGGATACCGGGAATTATTCAGTCTATGCAAGATCAGATGCGCAGAATACAGAATAGGATATCTGAGGTATGGAATGACTTCATCATGATCTTCAGCTTGAGATAATGCTGACAAAGGGCAGGCTCGTGATGTTTGGAGCAGTGTTCCCGAGCTAGCAATCGAAATAGATACTCTCGAATTCACTTACCACGCTATACTCACTACGGTCCTCCGCTTGGGCTCCACACTTTTGCACGATGTTAGGATGCGGGACGAATGCTTGCACAATGCCCGAAAAGCCATGATCTCCATGAGGTCGCTACAAATGAAGGTCTTTATCTCACATGAGTTTTCTCTTGATGTGATTTTCTGGTGAGAGACCAATTTCATCCCATAATTTGATCAGCCTCATACTCATCCGTGAACAGGACTGCATTGCTGAACCCTCTTACACCATTTTTTGTGGTCTTTTGCAATGTAGTAGCCACCTCTAACCTTCAAGACCTGCAGCTTCTACGGCGGATAACAGCAAACTTGTCACGAATCAAAGAGCGAAACCCTTTCATCGCGAATTTGCACAAGTTTTTACATCAGTTCGTCAGCCTCTGTGCAGACTTGGATGTCGTTGAAGTTTCAGAGACCCCGCTGAGTTCTGAATTACCGAAGGAAGCTTCAGGACCTATGGGAACTACGGACCATGAGCAAGGTCCCGGGCCTACCACTGAATTGTGTACCCCAATCTCGAATCAGGCAGAAAGGGTACCTACACAGACAGCGGCACGTTGGCGAGGCCAGGGACTAGAAACAGCTGTCCACTCCCGACCTGACTCTCAATCACGTGCATTGGCCGTTGAGGAACCAGTTGTTGAGATGCAACCAGATAACATTTCTATATGGGAGGATGGTCTTATGTGGGATCTATTTAATACACAGCCTTCTATCGAGTGGTGTGACATGAGCTTCCCAGGTGAGTTCATGGGTTCCTAGTGGGCAAAAGGGTAGGGGCTTTTCATCAACTTGATCGACCGTATCATCCGAGATGTTGGACTCTACCGGAAGTATCAGCTAAGTATGCGGCGCTTATAAATATCAAAAATTTTCAGGGGTTTAGGAGACCTAATTTGATAGAACAGATCTCTTTGTATCGATAATCTTAACTCCCCGATTAGGTGTCGATTTTTGAAAAAAGGTGTAGCACCAAGTGTAAAGAACTAGAATGGAAAAGAAGTCTTGCCTAATCACGTATTGTTAATCGGTTAATGATCCTGCCCTACTCACTAACTTTCATTAGAGGATATACAAAGGTCCTGCATCCGTACCAAACCTCCATGCCCTAAGATCCAGGCACCCACGTCTCTCCCATGACAATTCTCTTACGTAGCGAGTACTACTTTGCTGTGCCACTTAGTAAACATCGCTACCAAGAGGTTGCGGACAAGCAGAAGGAAAGTCCTCGACGAACCAGCTAGGGTATTTTTGGCAGGAGAATTACAAGTAATTTATAGATCATTTATTACATCATAGCATGTTTCAATACGATTCAACACTGAAACAGAGCTACGCTGAAGACGGACTCGCGTGTTCTGGAATAGGGTTCGAGAAAGATTCCGTGCGAGCACGTGGTGGCACTGATTTCGATCCATCCTGTATCAACGACCTACGAGCTACCCGAGAGGGGTACGTTGAAGTTTCGTCCTACAGATTGCACCAAAAATCGCCATAATCTGTATCATATACATAAACGTGTATCTGAATGGGGGTATATCGACGTCAAGAAGTCACAAAGTCATGTTCAAACAGCCGTCCGAAAGCCAAGCGGGTAAAAATCAAATCAGATAAGGGTCATAATTGTAATGGTCAATCTCATGGCGAGGGGCAACATAGTACTCTTGGTAGGGGTGGTTTTCCATTGAGAAGTCGCCTGTATTGGAAAGTGGGTTCGAGACCCCCGCAGGAAATTCAAACGCATTTGGGATTGACAAAGCTGGGTCGAAGGTGTAAGACTGATTGTGCATCTGGGTTGGATCCATGGTCTCTGGTTGGGACGCAGGCCACGCCCAGATATGTTTCAGCTCCTCCCTGATAGGCTCAGCGAACCACGCTCTGTCAGCGGAGATGTTGTCAAGAATGCGAAGAGCCTCTTTCTGCGTCTCTCGAGTCTCCAGACATTCTGCTGCGATTGCAAAACATCGTATTGATACACTAGGAATTCTGCGATCTTTGGAGTTTGCAAGAAGGCCACATATGTTATGGGCATGGACTTTTTGCATCTCCTTCATTTCCATTTGAAGATCGGACTTCATTGGATGCGTTTTAGCAAGTAGTATGCGAGCCGTGTGGTAGAAGAGCTCAGAGAGGGTCGCCGTGCGTTTGGGAAGCCTTGAACAGAGTGTGAGCGAGTGAGCAAAAAAACAAACGTATGTGAACCCTACCATATCTTCGGAAAATTGGACCGAGAGCCAGCTTGCCAGGGTTGCACATGGCCAATAGGTTTCATCGATCGCGGAACAAATTTGTCCCACTGATCACACCAAGCACGGTAGTGATTCCATTCTTGCACCAAATCGTGGAATTGAGCAGTATTCGCCTGCAAATCATTGGTAGTAGATAGGTGTTGTATGGTGACCTGAAAGTTTGCGATTTTTGCACAGATGTAAAGGATGCGATGAAACCACAGATCTTCTCCTCTGCCAAAAGACTGTATGTGGTCTAGATCCATGTCAACACCCCATGTATCGGGGTTCCAAGATAGGGTCCAACCATGGTGTAGACAGCTCAAGAGCTCCATACCCACACTGATCCAGAAACACGCCCCTCCGATCCCAGGGGTCCTGGACGTCCAACCACACTCATGGATCAATGCTCTTGATCCTACGATATGATTTGTCTGTGAAGCTTGCTGTGGAGAGAGCGCCTCAAACACGCTCAAGGCCAGTGACGATGCTGCACAAAGAACAGAATCGCGATTTGGATCTTGTATGGCACCCATTAGATCCTGAGTAGCTTCCTCATAGTAATGAGACGCTTTTTCTTCCCCATAAGACGGATTGGAGAGGAAGAGTTGCCGAGCGCCACATGCTAGAAAAGCCTTGAGCAGCATGGGCTCCTCAATGGCGTGAAATGGCAAAATTTGTGTGAACTGAACCGCGTTAGAACGAGGGAGAGGTCAAGAGTGAGAAGGAACACACATGTCTTAATGGATCCATTGAATCAATCCAAGGCCCCACCTCTTCAACAAAAACCTGCAAGAGGTGAACTTGCTCAGGGTCGGTCAATGTGGAAGAGCTGTACTGCTTCGTGGCCAATTTTCTTGCAAAGTTCGATGTCCCATGCGGGAGTAGCTCATCACCGGGAAGAAGATGAGGTTCGTGCCAAGCGTCAGGTCCAAGGAAAACGTCCGCTGCCGTGGAGTGCGAAAAGTCAAAAGTATTCGGGTCAAAGGAGTGAGCGACTGATTGGAAGAGACTCGCGAGTTGATCTGGGCTCAAAGATTGAAAGACCTCTTGCTGCAGGTGTCTCCTTTCCTGGATCGGACTCTCCGGTTGAACGGGTGGATATCTTTCAAAGCCCCCGACATACTCTGATGCGATGATTCGCGAGTCATCACGGAATGTCACTTTCGCACCGTGAACGCGGTCAATGATGTGCGGAGGCGCAACTGTTTGAATGTCGATAAAGTTCAAGCGCACACCACGCCTGCAGATTCTATCTGACTTCCTACAGTTCAGGCATCTGCCCAAGGCCTCATCGCACTTCAGGTGCCTTTCGCGACAAGTCAAACAACCCGTGCGGACTCTTTTGGCTTTATTCTCCGCTATCTCGGAGGACTTTTTGCGGTTTCCGCTTGACGGTCGTGGAGAAGCTTTCTGGCTTTTGGGGGTCATTGGCTTTGGGCTCGCGGCTTGTGATTGAGACTTCGACTGTGAGCGAGTTGTGAGATTCATCTTGAACTTTGATCGACCAAAAGGCCCGGTTGTTCAAGGTTGAGGGAAAGACGCGCTCGTTTCCCTCTCAGCCTCCAGTACCAACTGGGACTGCCAAGTTCTGCGCTGACTGAAGTGTTCCGAATTTACAAGATCTCCCACGTTGCTGTACTCGAATGGCCATGTTCGCTACCGGCGCAAGGCGTGGTCAGGCCTAGGGTTTGAAGGCAGGCCGAGTAGATCCTGGGCGTTTATCTTGTCCCTCAGCGGCCGATGGTAAGCGTGAGCGATCAGAATTGCGGAGGGGCAGAGACTCGAGGATCTGTTCCGCGGTGATGTCAGCTCACGGGCCGTCAGGTTCAGTCTTGGCGAATCAGACGTACCAGCCCATCACTTCCAGAAGTATTCTTACAATCACAGTCCAGACGGTCGGTATGTCAAGGGAGAGACTCAGGATCAAGAGAATGGAGGACGAGTCGAGACTGTGGATCTAACGCGGAGGCGGGCGAGAAAAAAAAAAGTGGGGGCCTACGCTCCACGGGCGACTTCCACTGGTTATCTCCGTAACCTGCCCCAATGGGTAATTACAAACAGTGCAGGATGCAGGTGTCGAAGGCGCACATCTCTTCTTCCTTTGATGATTGCATAGTCCACAGGGCGCGTTGGGTGTATCATGAGGGAGAATGTGGAATGTGAACTGAAGAAATATATACATGGAGATCTGTAAGATTTGTGGGATGCTCTCTAGCATATGTTCTCATCATAATGCGAAAAATAAAGATTTTCAGGAAAGAGGCAGCAACGCTTGACTTTGTCACTTCATGCGAGGTTTACTCCCTAGGCGGGGTAATTGAAGGCGAGAGTGGAATATCAACATGATCGCACCCCAGACAGCCGCTGACATGAACGTGACACGAAGTGCCGTAGCATACGCCCCGATAACTAGAAGGAGTCAGCAAAAGACGAAACAGGAAAAAAAAGGGCATCTACAGAACGGACCTTCTTGTCGGTGAATATGATCGAGATCACCGATAGCACGAATCGACTTGCGAACAAGACTAATAATGTGCCCTTTCTCAGCACCAGTCACATTCTGGTCAAGCTGATAGAGCAGTGAGTTTTGGAAGATCCAACTGCTGATGGCCACACCCATCACAGAACCAAGATTACGGGCAAGACCTAGGGTCGTAGTGGCCACGGCTTGATCATCTTGTTCACTTGTGGCGAGAATCGAAACCATCAAAGTAGGGAACGAGAAGCCTTGCCCGAGACTTGAAAAGGAGACACAGAACATTGCAACGGCCGGGGCTGTGTGCACACCCATTGTGGCTGCGGCACATCCTCCAAGAAGCATAGACACCCCGCCAATGATGATCGTGGGCTTCAGGCGTTTAGACCAGGTGATCAGGAATCCGGTTCCGACACTAGATGCAGTAACAGCAATTGAAGCTGCCACAAGTCGCAAGCCGGAGTCAGTCGGGCTGGAGAGTTTCACAGCCTGGAAATACAATGGGGCGTTGAACATCATCGTGTTGACAGACATGGCCCCGAAAAAATTGCCAAAGACGATGCTGGCGCGAGGATTCTTCGAAAGCAGATCAATCGGCAAAACAGCCCGAGGGACCGTTCTCTCGTATCGCACGAGCACAATCGACAGAATGACCGATGCGACCAGGGAGCCGATGACCAGAGGGTGAGTCCAAGGGAAGATATTACCACCCAAATTTAATCCCATGATCAAGGCCGTGACCGCTAGAATCAGAATCAATGAGCCAGTCAAGTCCACACTACGAATCAGACGCAAGACACCCAGTCGTTCAGACCCTACCCGTTTTACTCCAAGGCCCGGCGGGATCGTGCTGCATGCGGTGACGAACAGGACAAAGATAAAGGGCAGCTGAATGAGGAAAGCGCCTCTCCAACCAATCTGGTCGCAAAGAAGACCACCGAACGCAAGGCCCAAGCAACTTCCAATTCCAAGGCAGAGGTTAATATATGACTGATAGACCCCGCGATACTCGATGCGCACCAGATCACTAGACACGATCTGGCCCATCGAGAAAACACCACCCGCACCCATTCCGCACAGTGCCCGGGCAGCGATAAAGCTACCGATGCTCTGCGCGAGACCACACCATGCCGTTGTGAGGAAAAACATGACTATGGAGAAAAGGTAAACTGGCTTGCGGCCAAATGCATCAGAGATGCGCCCGAATAGAGGCAAGAAAGCTGTAGATGTGAGCAGGAATGCAGTCGACAGCCATGATGCAGCATTAGCTGCATGAAAATACGAGGTGATGACAGGATGACTGGAGGCCATGAGAGTCGAGTCGAAAAAGCCGATGAGATAGCCCATCATTACGCCAGAAAAAATCAGCCAAAATCTCGTGGGAGATACTTCAATGAAGCGTGCCGCGTAGCTGTCGTCTTCGTGCTCGCAGGCGATATTGGTAGATGTATTCGACACCAATCTCTCTAGATTTGGTTCAATTTCCAGACCAGAGGGCGAAGTGACTTGAGCGAGACCGAGAGAAGTCACCTCGTTGATTTCATCCGAACTCGTGGGGCCTGCTTCGACATCTTCGGTGGCCACACTTCGGTATTGCGTGCTTTCCCGGCTTGAGTCTTCTCGCAAGAGCGGAGTAGCTTCAGATGGGCGCACATCTTGATCATCCATAGTGAGGAAAAAAGGGGTGTAATATAGATGTACCGCGAGAAGGGAAGTAAGAATGGCGAGAAGACCGCGGAAGGCGGCTGGCTCTCTGACCACGGGAAATGCGGCGGAAAGAAAGCAACAAAAGTGGGGGGATAAGAGATTAAAGCCCAGACACGAACCGCATGAGCCCCGACCAGGATAATGCAGGTCTAGGAACCGAAGTCAGACGAACCGAGCCAGGTCCTGCAGGTAGCCCCGGAGATCGACGAGGATGCCGAGCTGGAGATCAGTGGCGAAGCTGGGATCCGATCCCGCGATAAGAGGTTATCGATAATCGACAATCCGACTTGAGCTTTCATTCCCCTCATGCCTTTTGCTCTCGCGTGTTTTTTGACGCCTCAACAATCCCTGCGTATTACACTCTCGCAATAAGGTCCCGTTTCCTCATACACCGGTACGATGCAACCCCCTCTCCGAATTGCCGTCCTGGAATGCGACACACCACTCCCCGCAGTCAACGACCGCTACAACAATGAAGGCTACTACGGCGTCTTCAAGACGCTTCTCAAATCCAGCGCCGAGAAGCTAGGCGATCCACGCTTAGACCCAGAGACCGGGCTCCAGATCACAAAATGGGACGTCGTCGACGCGCAAGAATACCCGAAGTTAGAGGATATCGACGCTATGCTCCTTACAGGGTCCAGTCAGTGCTCCTGATGATCACTGTACAACGTAACACATCGCTGATGCCCTGGTAGAATACAATTCATTTGAAGATTCGGCGTGGATCAAACGTCTAGTGGAGTTCACGCAGCAGGTACTAGCGCAGAGTCGGGTGCGAATTCTCGGAATCTGCTTCGGACACCAGATCGTGGGCCGTGCGTTAGGTGCGAAGGTTGGACGAAGCGAACAGGGGTGGGAGCTTGCAGTTTGTGATATGGATCTGACGGAGAAAGGGAAGGAGCTGTTCGGGCTGGAGAAGATCGTAGGTGGTCCCTTTGGGTGCTGGTATAACTTCTGCTAACTCAGGCAGCGTATTCAACAAATGCATCAAGACGTTGTGTATGACTGCCCATCGGGTGTCACTTTGCTTGGATATTCTCCGAGATGTGCTATTCAGGGCATGTATGTGCCTCAGCGCTTTGTCACTGTTCAAGGACACCCTGAATTCACAGGCGAGATTGAGGACGTGATTATACAGAGTCGGGCAAAGGCTGGTGTCTTCAGCGAGGACCAAGCGCAGGAGGCCCTGAGAAGAACAGGTAACGAACATGATGGTGTTTCCATCGGAGCAGCATTCCTTAAATTCCTACTGGAAGAAGCCAATGAAGATTCATGCTGAGGTTTGATCACCGTCAAATCGAATGACACGGGAAAATGCAAAAGAGCTGGCTCAAAGTTCGCATGTATCGAGTATCAAGCGAGCATCAAGTAATAGACTAGACGCCGACGTGGCAAATGGTGCCGACAATTTAAAGACTACTTGAATCTACACTTTTTTTCCACCGGCACAACAGTTCGGAACCTATTCTCGCGAGGAACGGCTACGGTGTTACTTGACGTGCGACATGCGAGAGCCAAACACGGCTCAGCGCATGATATTATAGTTTAAACCAAGGCACCATACAGAAAAAAAAAAGGGAGCTATGAATTCAAAGAATTCCGCCTAAAGTGGAAATGCATCGATTGTGCAAATGCAAGCAAGATGTTGGGAGATTTTCTCCAAGCAAGACATCAAATATATAAAGCCTCCAACCCCTTGCCAAAAAGAAATGCATGTCGTGATCCTTTGAGGAAGTGCTCCAGGCACGTCCCTCCATGCTAATAAGTCAAAACGCCGCTCCGGCCAACCTGGCCTTTCCATGTGGCTATGCCCGTATGACAAGAAAAAGATCCCAGGTGCCATATGCTTCACGCTAACGCCATCACAATGCAAGTTCGCTGCAAAAAAGATAGGAATTTAGAGCGCGCAAAAGAATGAAGAATCGGTTCGAGACCTTTATATCGGTCGAGGTTTGGAAAGTCTGCCGCTACGACGTGGTCCTCGTTTAACATCTGACGCACATTGGTCGGATGATCCCTGAGTATCACCGGAATCGGACTCGGCCTTGGCTTTCTCAGCATCTGCCTCGGTATTCATATGGAGATTGAGGGAAACGAGCTCGTTGTGGTCGTCACGAAACGAGATATCGACCCCAAGGGTGAGGTTGGAGACAAGACGTGTCTTCGGTCGCACGCGCCGGACAGATGGTCGCGGGTCATCGGAGTCCTCGCTGTCCTCGGCAGAACGCTTGCTACCAGTACTGAAAGGTGATGATTCTCGGGATACCTGGATGCTGGAGTTGAAAGAGGGACCGGGGGCAGGCTTCTTCTCTGGTACTGCATCGAGAAGGGCTGCGAACGCCCGGTCGATATCACCACGACATTTCTGAAGCATGTCCACGATCGTGTCACGGTCATATCGACCCCCGAGGCCTTCTTGGATGGACTGTATGTCCCAAGGCGGGAAAACGTCGACGGCCAAACCGGCATCATGTGATGCCGTTTCAGGGGTCGTGGCTGTGGTGGTAGTCATGGTAGGAGGGGGAATGTCGGAAGAAGAAGATGATGTGGAGGAGTGGGCTGTCTCCACGGTGAAGTCGGGGGTTTTGATATCATGGGTCTCTTTATGGTCTGAGGCCGACTCCCTCAAGTCTTCACCTACTTCCCTGAACGGGATACTATCAGTGCTCTTTCGAACATTGAAGAGGCCTCTGTGGGTGCCATCAATGGGCCGTACAGATGAGTAATGTTTGAAATCCTGCTTTCAGTCAGTTGGCAGTTCAAGCCCTTTTTAAGCATTATAAATCATACGTGAAAGGCGACGTGAATTACATCTCGATGCTCTTCATGCGAAGCGTTGACATCACGGAAGGCTTGGACACCATCCATGGTATAAACATTGATGTCCACCTTGAACACTTGACAGAAAGCCTGGAGGTGCTCGGAGCTACCCCACTCGCCGTTCTTCCGGGTGAAATTGACCATCGCCTCAAACCGTCGCTCTTTGTCCTCTTCAGACGGAGCCGACACGTCGGCGGAACGCGTAGCATAGGCCGATTGGGCGGCTCGTTTGGGTCGTCGTCGTTCACCACCCTCAGCAACAACAAATTGCATAAAGTAATCCTTATTCATCTCTATGTGGTCGGCTAGAAGTTGCCGGATGTCGCTGTCGTGATCAAAGTTTCCCCATAATTGATCCGAGAGAGAGTAATAAAGGCAATTTCCTGTTTGACGCGTCATTAAACGATATTGCAAGATGAAAAGAAGCCATCATCCTGCGCTAGCACACGATAGGTTTCTCAATAGCCAGGAATCTTACCGTCTCCTTCCGTTGGAAGAGCAAATAGATCGCGTTCCTTTAAACACGGCATTTCGAGACTTGCTAGGTCAATGGCCCTCTTGTGGCGCATATTTGCGGGTTCATCTTGCTGGTCCAGCAGCGCAGAAGTGTAACAGGAGGATGGTGAAGGGTGAGTCTCGAGAGTAGCCGTCTCCGGGTTGGTGGTGGAGCCGGGTGGTTGTTGTTGGTGGCCCATGAGTATGGGCACAATTCTGCCACCGTGTGAGAGAGAAGACATGGTGGAAAAAGGGTCCCTAAGGACAATGTCGGCATTGATGATATTAAGAGCAAATAAAGTAGACTGTCACTGACACCAGGATGCGAAAGGGGGAAAACCAAGTAACAGCCCGCAGAGTAGACGAGCCCTGCGGGTGCGATGAATTGAAAAAGGAATTCAAGCATCCGCCGCGATTTGAGTGCCGAGTTAGGGGCGGTGAACTATTTCATGTACGGTGATTGGGCCACACGTGAGTCCTTTCCCTCTATGACATCGGTGACTGAGCTTATCCACAAGCTCTTTCTTATTGCCCCCAATTGATTCGTTCTGTATATCTATCATCTCTAGTCTTGCAGTTATACCAAGAGTATACTATTTGTTCCTTGCGCTCTACTATTCCCTGAACTTCGCCTTAATTCAACCCTCACATTTGAGATGTGATTCATTCATTTCTAGGGATACAGTGGAGCCCGAAATGGAGAACACGGGACTTTACGGAGAAGGCCCTTGCTCCAACATGGGGCCAATATACAGTATAGAATCGTTCCAATATGAGATTTTGATAGGCACCTGTAGAGAAAGCACCGCGTGACCTGCTAGCCATCTCTGTCTATCATGCCGCTTACTTCAAGCTTGATGGCTTCCTGTGGTATGGTCGAGTATGTGGAGACGTATCCAATTCGGTATGTGCCCTGTACTCCTCCGCGTCTCCACCTTGAAGACTTTGGCGCGTCTAAGGTAACAAACGTGTTTGATTCGCTTGGGCTCACACCGCCTCTCCCGCTGCCACTTGAAATAGCAGAGGACCAACACTGGCTGTACCGATTGTAAATTACCCCGAGCGACTCCATTTCTCTTATCAAATTGAAAGATAACGTGGAATTACTCCTCACCCCGCTCGAGATTGATGTCAACTTGATACCTTCTTGAGTCTTTCTCGCTCAATTTCGTCATTTGCCATCTTTTCTTCTGTCACATTCTTGAGGTTGATGAATTGGTCAGATCAGGGCAGACACAAGCGAATTCGACATGCCGAACAATATCGTTGTTCTAGGGTAAGGCTCTCCCGGCTCCATCCAAGCAAGGAGATGCATGCATGAACGTTGACTTGATGTATGCGACAGAGCTGGTGTATCAGGCCTAACAACGGCCTACCTACTATCCAAAGATCCGGCCAACCAGGTCACCGTGCTCGCTAAACATATGCCCGGAGACTATGATATTGAATATGCTTCACCATGGGCCGGCGCTAACTACATGCCGTATGCGCCATTTCCGCACTCTTTGTAGCATAGCTAACTATGTTTTTCAATTAGTGTCGGCAAGGAAGGTAGCAAGCATCAGGAATGGGAGCGAAATACCTGGGCCCCATTGAAAGCGCTTACGGAAAAACACCCTGAAGCTGGCATCCACTTCCTGAGTACATAGTTATGCTCTGAACATTGGAGGAGAATTGTGGGCTAACATGAGAACCAGATACACTTATTTACAACCGGAAGAAAGACCAAGGATCAGCTACAGGAGACTGGTTCTCAGAGCTGGTGAAGCCTAACCCCTGGTACAAAGATGTTGTACCGGACGTAAGACCAGCAAAAGTCGAGGCTTGAAGGAACTTGCTTACGATATCTACAGTTCCAAACCATTGCTAAGGACAAATTGAGCGGTGAGATGGATAACGCCCAACAATTCACCTCCGTCTGCATCAACACCGCCGTTTATCTCCCATGGCTCGTGGGTCAGTGCGTGAAGAATGGGGCAGTCTTCAAGCGAGCAGTTCTAAAGCATATAACTGAAGCTGCCACCGCCCACCACACAGGTCAACCCGCTGATGTGGTAGTGAATTGCACAGGCCTAGCATCCAAAACACTCGGCGGAGTTGCCGACGACAAGATGTACCCTGCCCGCGGCCAGATTGTTTTAGTCCGAAACGACGCAGGTCCGATGTACTCTGCATCCGGCACCGATGACGGCCCAGATGAAGCGTTGTACCTAATGACCCGTGCCATGGGCGGTGGCACTATCCTAGGAGGTACTTATCAAAAGCATAACTGGGACGCATTGCCGGATCCAAACATTGCCAACCGTATCATGAAGAGAGCAATTGCAGCTGCTCCACAGCTTGTGAAGCCGGGACAAGGAATTGAGGGTTTGGATATCATTCGCCATGGTGTTGGTTTGAGACCACTACGTGAGGGTGGCCCTCGCCTCGAGAAAGATGAAGTGGAGGGTGTTAAAATTGTGCATAATTATGGTCATGGTGGCTTTGGGTATCAGGCATCATTTGGCTGTGCCAATGAAGTGGTGACGTTGGTTAGGGAAGTGCTGCAGAGCAAGATTCGGGCCAAGCTTTAAGCAGTGGCGAGCCATAGGGAATCAACATCAAGCGGGAGGCTTTCTCCATGCCATGAAAAATGACCCTACTGTGCAATCATGACGTAAAATATGAAATGAGGCTCAAGTGTGTCCTTAAGCATCTCTCTGAACGTTTGTGCTTTAAGGTATTATATAATGATGTCAGAATACTTATAAAGTCCAAGATATTCTTGAAGTTCAAATTATTTGTGTTGAGGTAACTCAGCGGTACCATATTCTGCGGTCTTTATAGTTCCCACCATGCCGCAAGTCCAAGACGATGATTTGACCCTTCGAGTCCAAAAGGTGCTCAAGGAATTCGGCAGTCCACCACTAGCTGGGACGCCACTTGCTTTGAAGGCATCTTCTCCGGCACCCGAGATACTGCTTGCGATGATCATCGATGCGATGCTCAAGTCACGCCCGATTCAACATGACCTTTCACAAAAGACCGTCAATCATCTCATCGAAACGGGCTATCACGACGTCAACAAGCTGTCGGAATCTACCTGGGAAGAACGCACGGACGTGCTGCGAGAGGGTGGATACAATCGGTATCGAGAACAGGCTGCAACCAACTTGGGTGCACTGGCGGAGTTTGTACAGGATAACTATGGTATGTGCTGGCACTTATTTACACTACTCAGCCCAGATGAGTTTGATTATTGTTGCCTGAATGCTAATCCAGCGAATCGCTAGACGGTGACCTCAACAAGCTACTCGAGCGGGCCGAGGCTGAAAGAGAAAAAGTCGGATCTTTGATTAAAGATATTAAGGGTGTCGGTGATCTGGCGGAAGAACTATTTTTGAATAATGTTCAAAGTGTCTGGCCCTCTATGGCCCCTTTCGTCGATTCGCGGAGCCTTAAAACGGCGGATGAGATTGGTATTGGAAGAGATCTGGGAGCTATTTATGACGCAGTACAGCGAGACCCTATGAAGATGAGCCAATTGGCCAACGGGCTGTCTACAGTGCGTCTAGAGCATAGGCAGCAGGACATTACTATATAGACAATTCAAAAGGCTTCGTACATCATTGCCGCGTTGGGCTCGTATCAATTAGCGGGCGGCGAGTTCATTACGTGAGTCGCTGCTGATTCAGCCACTGGGCTTGGCAGACCCGCTGCTTGCGACAGCCGCAGCTGTTTCCCTCTCTGCCCCTGTTCTATCTCTCCATTCATTCAGCCGTGACCTGGTTTGTTCTCTCTCCCTTTGACTTGTCCCTCCTAGGTGTGTTCAAACTCGAGTCCTACCCCGTTTCCCGAACCGCGAAGCGCGAATCGCGGTGTTCTATTTGCTGTGGACCTTGTCCACGCCATCGACTCGGCCGATCCAGAGAGACTAACAAAAGAACTAGCGAATTTACGAACCGATCTCCATCTCCTCCTGCGCTTTCCTTGGCAAGCTAATCGAATATCTTGCACTGCGAATATAGACCTCGAGGCCCCGAAGAGCACTTCCAATCAAGTGAAAACCCCAGAAAACACCATCGCAATGGACTTCTCCAACATCTTGTATGTCCTCTAAATCCCACGTTGGATGGCGCCATGAATCTTGCCTTGAATGATTGGTGAGCAAGTTGAGACTGAGCTTGTGAACTAACAAGCCAAACAGCCGCCTCGTCAACATCGCGATCGGTGTGATCATGGTGCTTGGCGGTATTAGCCAGTTCTTCCCTGCCTCCATGAGCTCCATCATCGTCGGTATATACGTGATTATCTTCGGTCTCGGTAAGTCGCATGCTCCGGCGCATGACGACTCAGTACTAACACAGTCTCAGTTGTTGGTGGTCTTGAGTTTATGCCCAACGTTCCCGACTACGCCTACCGCTACGCCTCGTTCTTGTTCTCCTTCCTCGGCCGCGGTGTCTGTACGTGATTGTGCTTTTCTCTGTCTCGTCTGACATATGCTGACTTCTACTAGTCTACATTTTCGTCGGCTGCATCATCCTCCACGGACATGTTCTGCGGGAGATTGCCGCCTCTATCATTGGCATCACCGGTATCGGCTATGTTGTCCTCGAATTCATTCCCTCTATCGAGCCTCCCTCCAACATGCGCGAGTCGGACCAAGGTTGGGGCGCCGAGCAGGTCTAAGTGGCTTGCTCCGGTGAGCGAGGATCCGTTTTAGATGGCCCTTGTGGGTCGCCTTCAGCAATGGATCTGATCGCCGCGCGATATACGAATACTCAACGAGTGTTATGACCCGGGAACTCGGTGCTCACATGTGCAGGCACCGAAGATTGCGAATAGTGGAGGATTGGTTTCATGTCGAGATACCTAGGGATAGTCCATTTGGGAAGCATCTGTATTATATTTCGTGAATGAGCGTGTGGCTAGAGCTCTCGTATGAAATGACATTGGAGTGGATCATTCTTGGCTTATGATGTCGTGGCTTAGATCAGGCAAGGTTTCACGTCACGTATGGACCCCTAAAGATCATCCTGCCCTAACCCTACGAAGTACAGACCAAATGCCACCTTGGGACCGAGCACGAGTAATATGCTCGAATCTCATATTCATGTTTGGGTCAAGTAACAGCGTGGGCGGAAGAGAGGCAAACAAGGCAAACAAGTCAGAATGGATCCAACGGAAGAAACTGACAACTGCCGAGAAGCCAATGAAACATCGCACATTACGGCTGACATTCGCCTGATGAGCCTTCCGCCAATGATAAAACCGACAAAGATGCTTGCCTGCGCATTGACCCGCCCCGGCCTCACTTGGGAAGGTGCATTCCCACTGATTTCTTCCCCCTAAACTTCATCTGGACTCGGTGGAGCCATGTAGCATACGATCTGGGGATTGAGTAAGAGGCAAGAGGGAAAAAAAAATTTAAATGCCGCTAAGGATCGCTTTCAGACAAAGGAACAGTGACAAGATCTATTAAAGTCAGGGACAGAAAGAGGGAGGAAGAGAGGGAGAGATTAGATGAGATAGAGATAGCGATCCTCGGCAGTGTGATTAGACCGATATGATAGCCTCGTCGATCGCCCCCTTCGTAGATCGATAAAGCCAACTCCCCGTATTCCCTTTTTACCCCCTTTGATGTGCTCGATAAGCAGGCGTTGGGATCATACCAAGTCTGCACGCTTCTCGTTCTTTTTCCTTCTTCCCCTGGTCAAATCACACTTGACACCTCAGACCACCCAATCTGCGCCTCCCCACTTCCCTTATCTTTCTTCCTTTGTTCTTCTCTCTTCTCTCTACCTCGACCCTCTCTCACCCCCTTCCTAACGCGGTGTGATCACCCATCTTGCAGGCCCCTAGCACCTAGGCCCAGTCCTACTGTATACTAAGCTCTTTCGGCCTGCCTCGCCGAATTTTCCCCACAGCGCCAAAGTCAGTCCTTTGCACACGTTGTCAGCTGTCGCAATTGCCATCACCTGACTCGAAGTCTTTCGGTCGCCACACTCTTTCATTATTTCGTCTGCTGCAAAGACGACCCTGTCGTCCATTTGTCTATCGCTATCCAGTGTGCTATTCATTTCCCTTGGGCGCCGTCTTACCTCTTGTTCCTACCGGCTGCAGTCACTCGGTTTGCGTGCTTCCACCAGCAGACCAGACCGACTTTTGACCTCTGCTCTGTTGTGTCTGATACGGTGAATTCGCTTTTCAACTGCAGTGCGGCCATAACCCTCACGTCCAACCGAGTACCTACCCTCTTCTCGCTTTTCGCGGTCTCGCTTTTCGCGGTCTCGTTTTTCGCCTATACTCTCTTACTCCTAGTCCGATCAGACTGGCCGACGACAACCCCCGGCCTAACAGCGAGGTGGTAATGTTAGCGTCCATCCCACACATGGAATCGGTACGCTCTTATTCTGGAACGCCCACTGGCTCCATGCGACAGCCATCTTGGGAGGACTTGGACGCTGCTCAGCAGCTGATCTCGTCTGCGCAAGCGGGTCGCGAACACCTCGCTCAGCACCAAGGTGATGCTTCTAGTTTCAAGGCATCACGGAGTCCTCCGCCAAATCAGGGATCGGCGACGGGCCAATTGAGTCGGGAAACATCCGCTAGTGCGCAGGACAAAACGTCGCCAAGAGCACAGAAGGATACCTCATTTTTAGGACACTCTTGCAGGTAAGTTCTCTTATTCTCAATGGTTATCTGAGTAGTACAGAAAGGCTCACATTGGATTCAGTAATTGTGGAACGAAATCCACTCCACTTTGGCGTCGCGCTCCCACGGGAGCGATGATCTGCAACGCCTGCGGTCTTTATCTGAAAGCTCGGAATGTCGCTCGGCCCACGAAACGAAACCGCATGCAACAAGGCCCCGAGGCTAATAAGCCGGCGGTGCCCAACCACCAGCACAATCATTCGACTCCGGCAGAGGGCGGTTGCAAGGGCTCTTGCCCCGGTGGTGGAAGTTGCAATGGTACCGGTGGAGCAGAAGGGTGCGACGGCTGCCCGGCCTTCAACAACCGTATCTACAAGGCTTCGCATCGCGGAGCCGCACCGGTTCACGGTTCATGGGGTCGCACGTCAGCCCCTGAGGCCGAGACTTTGCCTCTGCTTCAAGAGCCGGAGGCTCCCGCTAAAAGCAACCCTGCTGATGGCAACTCGACGCTGGTTGCATGCCAGAATTGTGGAACGACTGTGACTCCTCTATGGCGACGGGATGAGCATGGCCATCCCATTTGTAATGCCTGTGGTGAGTCTTCCCTGCGACGTTTGGTTCTGCCGCAATTTTCTCTAACCTCCAAAAGGACTGTACTACAAGCTCCACGGCTGCTATCGCCCCACAACGATGAAAAAGTCGATTATCAAACGTCGCAAGCGCGTTGTGCCTGCTTTGCGGGACCAGTCTCCCACTGCTGCTACCCAGTCCTCAAATGGATCATCTGTATCCCCTGAGGCTTCCCCGGCTGTCCTGGCTCATCATGATGAGAATTATCGCTACATGAGCAGCGAGCCTATGGAATACCCGCGCCCTACGTCGTTTGCTCCACCTCCAGTGGACTTCACTGGCTTCCACATCAGCTCCGCTGCCGTCCCCCTTCATACTCTTCCCAAACTGATGGAGCCAGAGCGCCTCGGTCATTCTCCTGGGCCACAATT
Source organism: Penicillium sp. IBT 18751x (assembly GCA_028828935.1). NCBI lineage: Eukaryota > Fungi > Ascomycota > Eurotiomycetes > Eurotiales > Aspergillaceae > Penicillium > Penicillium sp. IBT 18751x. The sequence continues at coordinate 577,355 of JAQJZS010000010.1, read as the reverse complement.
TGGACGACGCTCTGCGTCTCCAAACACTCTCGGCCTACCAAAAAAGCGAACCATCGCCGAAGCTTCGGAAGCCGACCCGGTTGCGACCTCCTTGGATTCCGGATCAAACCAGCTGCCACCCATTATGTCTTCGACTAACCCTTCTCCTCAAGGCCGCCTGAGTTCGATCTCCTCCATTCTGAATCAAGCAGATCCCCACGCCCGTTTGACTCCCCCGCATATCGGTCGGCCTCAGGCATATCAGCCCCCCATGGCCTCAGCATCGAATCAGGCGCAGACTCTCCCGGGCATCTCTTCTCTGTCAGATCCTGTCGCCGACCGCGAACGCCGCGCGAGATTAGAACGTGAAGCTGAACAGATGCGTGAAATGCTACGTGCTAAGGAGCGCGAATTGGCAGAGATGCGCCAATAATTCCGCAGTGATCACAAATGTGCTCCATCTGTGACGACTTTAACGAGAACAAAAAACTTCTTATCATCTCTTATTTTTCTTTCCTGTGGGGTTCTTCCACTTGATACACGGCGCAAATACTCGGTGATTTGCGCATGATACCACTGAACGCTTGGCCGGGATGGAATGGATTGTTGAACTATGTCACTACTCAAAATTCTAGAAGTATTAGGAATGACTGTACTCTACTAATCAATTGCTTCTCTCAATGTTCCTTCTACCATAACATCATGTTCTCGATAATGTAATGTATCTAAATGGTGCCTTCGGCCCGCTTCCACGAGTCTATCTATGTCATCATGACTTGATATGAACCCAGCCCAATTATCAACTTCCATCATCCCAAAAAAAACACGACCTCGCCATCACGAAACCGGATATCCTAAGAATGGGAAAGACACATACCCTCACATTCACCGGCGACGTAATGCTTGCTCGCCTCATCGACCAACTCTACCCTACACACATCCACGACCCATCCTCCGCCGCCACCGCAAATCACTTCAGAGAAACATGCCTAACCCTATCAACTGGAACCTACAATCCCTCCTCACCATGGGGCACAACCCTTCCCCTCCTCCGCAATTCCGAAATTACGCTTATCAACCTCGAAACAGCCGCAACGACATCTCCAACACCATGGCCTGGTAAAGCATTCAATTACCGCATGCACCCTGCCAATCTAGCGCCTATCTTGCGTGCTGCAAATGTGGGGTATGTTGGGTTGGCGAATAATCATACCCTTGATTTTGGTGTTGAGGGATTACTTGAGACTATAAGGACCGTTGAAAGAACCAGGATACCATTTGCCGGGGCTGGAGAGAGTACCGAAGAGGCACGTAGACCTGCTGTATTGAAGTCAGGACAGGAAGGTCGTGGATTTGAGGTGCTTGTTTATGCGGCAGCGGATCATCCGAGGGAGTGGGGTGATGTGGACGGGTTTCACCTCATTGATTACACGTTTGAGACGAGGAAAAGGTTGAAGGAGCTTCTGATGTCTGGTGGTGCGAGATCAAAGCCGGCGTTGAAGGTATTCTCAGTCCATTGGGGTCCGAACTATACGTGGGAACCCGGAGAGAAGATTAGGGGATTGGCTCATTTCTTGGTCGATGAGTGTGAGGTCGATATTGTACATGGTCATTCGTCGCATCATGTTCAGGGTGTCGAGGTTTATCGTGGCAAATTGATCATCTATGGATGTGGGGACTTTGTGGATGACTATGTTGTACATGATGAATATAGAAATGATCTTGGGGCGTTATGGAGGGTTAATATCAAAGAGGAGGAGTTGGGCAATGGGAAGGGTAAGCTGGTGCTTGATCGGTTGGAGATATTTCCTACGCGCATTGAGAGATTCAGGGCAATGTTGCTTGGAGTTGACAATGAGGATCATGAGTGGGTGCGAAGAAAGGTTTCGATCCTTAGTATGGAGTTAGGGACTTTGGTACGCGAGGAAATTGGTAGTGAAGGTCAAATTGTGGTTGATATTGATCAGTGAAGTAAGGATCCCATGAGTGGTCTCAGTATTGAGTATGAAAAGAATGCAGTATGTTCAAAATAGCCACCCATTTACCCAGCCGTTGAAAGACATTAACAAGAATGAAAGAAGAGCGTATCCCGTCGCTGTGTAATCGTAAATAGAAAATATAGCCCTCTCTTAAGCTCGATAGAGTTTGAGAGGGAAAGAAAAGAACCTCATACTGGGCTTGAGACCAGGTGCTTTTCACTGGCACTGTCATCAAGCTTGGTAGTCTCTTGCGAGACGGTCATCTCAGTGGTAACCTCAATGCCACCAAGAGAGCCATGGCTTGAGCGGTCACCGTGCTTGACATTGATCGAATACATGTCATAGTCTTTGTCCATGTTTTGGCTGAATAGCTCAACGCGGGGCGAGCGACTGGCAGTTGCGTCTTTTGTAGCGGTTTGTATGGTTCGTCCGTAGGTGGTGTAACGGTTATGACTGTTGGTAGAGAGCAGTTTGGGAAAGATGCGGCTAATAATGGGCCGAAGGAAGGGAAGACAGGCGCAGATGATGGCGACATTACACTCCGCAGCCGTCCAGTAAGCAGCTCCAACATTACTGTCTTTGGGTTTGTTAGTAGAGTATTCGAGAGTGTGGAATCAGGTGAAGCATACATGAGGTGTCTGTGCTTTGGGCGACAAGACGAAGACTGGATAGACGAAGGATACTCGTGATGACAACACTGAGGCTGATTAGTTTTGGAAAGACAAAAATCAATAGAAAAAATTGAAACATACAGAATACCCATAGCAAAGACGCCCATCAGAGCAATCTTCTGAACACGCGGAAGTTGGAGTTGCACCAGCAAGGGCATAGGCAAAATGAGAAGGGTCACATCTGTTGCAATGTTCATCGATGCGTTGAAGAACCAGACAGCTTCGAAGTTGAGACAGCTTCCTGGCAAGTCGTGGTCCCAGAACTTGGCCACTGGTACGCAGTTGACGTAGCCGCTAACAATAGCCCAAGATGAGTATGTAGCCACAATAGCCATGACGACATGGCAGGCAATTCGGAAAGAGCGAGCGGGGAAGATGCGAAGATATTGAAAGAGAATGGAAAATTTGGTGAACGCTAGACTGGCGTTGTACATAGGGATTGCAGCCCATAGGCACTGTGGAAAGATCATTAGCTCTTTTATTCTAACAAGTAGTATCGAAGGACGTCTCGGCACACCTTCAGTTGCTCTTGCAGAATGTGGGGGGCAATTTGATCAGAGTGGACACCCATTTCGAAATGAAATTCTAGATGCAGTCAATTAGAACAGTGTCACGGGGTCGCAGAGTGAGAGCTCTTACGTGCAGCCACAAGGCCAAGGTATATTATAGAGAAGACCAGAGATATCAGAATGGACCAGTCTTCAAGCCCAGTAGCTTTCATCAATTTCAGTCGTGCAAATAAACGCATGGCGACTATGACAGCAGCAATACTCGTCAAAACTGCTGTGACGACCAGAGCTTGTTTTCCCCGGGCGTACCCATTATCCTCGCTCCGGGGAATTATCTCGTGTATAAAAGGTGCCATGATTTGCGTTGGAAAGATCGATTGCGATTTGAATGATTGTAGTTGTAAAATGAAGGGATTATTTTTTCAAAGAGTGTCGGTGAGGTCTTCGGTCGTTCGCGCCCAGCTTAGAGGACCACTGCAAGCCTCATTCGGAATTGTTGGATTATTGCATCAGCTGTAGGGTGTTGCTTGTTTGATGTTAAGGAAAGTCGATTGAAAGAGTGAGGAGTGGAACTGATCAATGGACAAGCGGGGGATAATGCTTTTGAAATCAGCTCTGGGGCTTGAGTGATCTGTCGACTGTGGGTAGTTCGTGGTGTGTTCATGCACAGCATCATGCGAGATCCATGTTTCGCTTCATTATGATCTCCTTAAAATTTGAATAGTCGTTCAAATAGCGTGGGGTCATCGGCGATCTCCACGAAAAATCTTCAATTTGGGACCGTCAAGCACCTGGTGTTTTGGTTCAATTGCGCACAATGTGGTCCTTGGTGGAGAAAGATTCCATGAAAAGACGCCTCAGCACGCGAGTTCCCGCCGTCGACGTCTCTAGCGAGATTTCAGCTGGCTAGTCCGGCTGCATCTCCGCCATCAGTGGGGTTGATCTTCCTCAGACGGGTCCTGTGCCTCGTTCGGGCGCAGATCCTACTCAAGAAGGGCATGCTGTGGCCCCACGACCTTGGAACGACGGACCTGTCTACTCAAGTTCCCCTATTGAGTGTAGCTGCCAGATTTAATCGAGCACTTCTCTTACTCGTCATGACCCGCCGTGGATCAAGTGTTACACTTATACAGGCCTTCGCCGTTTTTGCATCTTTTTCTGTCAATATATAGACGTTACACCGCAAGTATGAGATTGCACTTAATTCACCCCTTTTCTCATGGCAAGAAAACAAGACAAGGTTTACATGGGGATGTCATGGAATGAGTCTAAGATTTTCGTATCAAAACTATATGCAAGCTCGATGTGACCTTGCACGATCGAGTTTACAAGGTACCCGACGTCAGACGTGATAGAAAACCGTGATTTTCGCGTGGGTCTCTTCCCGTCTCGAGGTCAAAACGCCCCTCATACGAAATGACTCTGCTCTGCTTTACCTTGAATTTTTTCCCCTTCCATCATCTCTCCATGGTCTATGAGACACACTATTTAGTTCTGATCCAGCCTAGCGCAAGCGTCTATCAATTTCAAGGGTGTTTCCAACCCCTCGGGAATGCCTCTGCTATGTTGGACCCACTCTCAGTCTCCACGTGTGAAAATGTCAATTCAATAATGCCTCGCTGGGTCTCCACTTCGGACCTCTACACCTCAGGAGTCTGCCCGCACTTGCAAATTCCCAGATACATACCACTCAATACCACTGTAGATATCTGCACTTTGACTTGAAAGGCTGGGGAGTGATTCTTACCCTTGGTCATCTGGCACATTTTCGTAAAGCTCAGCTTCCGATCTAGACATCCTGAGTGCAGGGTTTCGCCGTCGTGATTACCTCGGCCCCTGATCGCTGCGCCATCACCATCTTGGAAGCGCTATTGAAGCGTCTGCGGAGAAAGTGATCGTCGGCCTTCGGAGATCATTGCCATGTGGATTATATTCTGTCCAATAGCTTCAATTGCCATGCTGTGACAAGTCTCATTGGTCGCAGCGTCTAATCAGGTTCCTTGCGGAGCATCCTCCCTCCTTTCCTCCATTTTCTATCTGTGCAGCTGATCATCCCAGCATGCTCACGGCCTGGGCTTGCAAATCAAATATCAAAGATGAAGACTTTCTTCACGTGGTAAATAGCCTAGTTATCAGGCAAACACAGCTGTAAGAGGCTACAAGTTATGTGTCTGGATGGCTGAAGTGGTCGCTTTCCTCATATATCATACAATGAGGGTGCATTCCAAGCCCAGTGCGGAAATGATGTCAATCAATGAGACGACAAATCAAACTCGCTTGGTGTAAGTGATGGGGTCATGCCCACAGTGGAGATAAAGGAACTTTTGATCATGGACTATACACTTTACCTATGAAGTGGAGCTGTGGCATCAGCTAGCTCCTATCTGAAACACTTTTCGAGATACATTCTTCTCAAGTGGCATTGTACTTGGCCGCATAATAAGAGAAGGATGAGTCATGGGCTAGCCGAAGATAGATGGTCTCGGGGAGAGCATGTGATTTAGTCTTCTCTGGTAAAAGGAATTGGAAAGCTCGAAAGGAATTCCAGAATCTCAGAGTAAATCTCCCTCAGCTCATGAAAACCTTCTCAGTACAATCAATTAACAGCAATTATCAGACCTTGCACAAGATTTTCGAGAGGTTTGCATGACCCGGAATCGATGATGAGCTGGACAGCCACTGGCCATTCTATCCATGAGCCATTGTTCCAAAACCATCCTCTCATGTATCATAATGACACAGAACTCATTTTTCTATGCGGAGAACATCTCGTGGCACTTTTCCTCGTTGGATTTATTGACGGCTCATCAAGGTTTCATCTAAACCAGGGAGATACAGCAGGCAAGCCCCAGAGTCGTGTCAAGAATTCGCAAGGCTCTGAACAATATTTAAAACCTCAATGCACAGACTGATTATGCGCATGACCTTCACCCAAACAGGTGACAAACTTCTTAAGAACTTGACTTCCATCGTGTGCGTGTACTATGCATCTGCTGGATGGGCTTTCTGAGCGAGGTTGCCTACTTGCTTGCATTCTTTACTGCGGCATGCAGAGATGAGGGAGCCCGACAGGCAATGGCAAAACCTCCTAATGAGAAGTCATTTTCCACCAGAGTTATTCCGAAAGGGAATCCCGACAGCCCAGCCTGCGCATTTTTGGTGCACACGCGGCTGGAGAGGTCCGATGGTATAATTTAAGCCCGCATTCAATCTCTTAGTCATACCGGGGACGAGAGCATATTTGACAATGCAAGAATTATAACTGTTAATTTAGGCCTTGCTGCGCCTGGATCTTACATTGATTGAATAATTAGAATGTTACAATTTTGTTCTCGTGAAATAACCGCAAACTGGACTTCTTAGTTGTAAATGGCTGTGAATGAATCAGTTTGGCTGCGTCGCTACATCCACTGAAAAAGGACACCTGACAACGGATGCTCCGACCACCGGAGTCCGGATTCCGAGGGCCGACCCTGATGACATCACGTGATCTAGACTGAGACTGGCCAATGTTCAAGTAGCCATGCTCAAGATCCGTGTCTCTAGTCATCCATATATAGCCCTGGAAATCTGGAAATTTACCACATTTAGAAAAGCTGAGGTATCATCAAGGTAGCTCTGGAGGCCGTGTTGCGAACATGAAGACAAACTCCGGTCATCAAGCCTTAATACCGCGTAACTCCGATACGAAGGCTTGATGGCTGATATCAGCCACAGCATTGCCCTTTTTTATATGTCCAAGTCGAAGGTGACCATTATTATCAACACATCTTTCTCCTAACTTTACATCGATCACTTCCGGACAAAAGTCGAGACAATCTCGAAATGCATCTCATTCTGACAGGCGCTACTGGCCTGGTCGGCTCCTCCGTCCTAGACGCCATGCTCAAAAACGCGAGTATCTCTAAGATCTCAATTCTTAGCCGAAGAGCCGTGCCCATGGCCGACAACGCAAAAGACCCGCGTGTCCATGTCATCACACATCGTGATTTTGAATCCTATGGACCAGAGGTCTTGGACCAATTGAAGGGCGCCGAGGGATGCGTTTGGGCCTTGGGAATCAGTCAAAGCCTGGTCAATGCAGAGTACGTTCAATCTCCCGTTACTTTGCAGTGCGTGTAATATGAGAAAGACAAGGCTGACGGTGAAATAGCGAGTATGTCAAAATCACTAAGGACTACGCGCTTGCAGCAGCCAACGCGTTCTCGACGCTCGAAACTCCACAGCACCCCTTCCGCTTCGTATATGTATCTGGCGAAGGAGCGACACAAACTCCGGGGCGATTTTCACCAATCTTCGCTAGAGTCAAAGGCGAAACTGAGAAGCTATTGGGAGATCTATCCCTAAAAAATCCCCGTATCCGAGTTGACAGCATGAGACCCGGGTTCGTAGATTTCGCAGCTCACGATTCTATCAAGCCCTATATCCCCACGCCCGGGATCTCCCTCAGGATACTTCTGTCAATCGCAGGTCCGCCTGTTCGGGCATTTTACTCGCAAGCGCAATCTCCGACAGAGCATCTGGGTGGATTCTTGACCGAGATGGCGATGGGTCGGATGGAAGGGAAATATGAAGGTGTGGGTGTATTCAAGCTTGGGGGTAGCTGGATTGTTGAAAATAAGGGTATGCGGAGGATGATGGGATTGTGAAGCGGTCGGAGCCTCATTCAAGAGAGCATGTATATTAGTTTTTCTTAGCTTCGAAAACTTGTATTTCATACTCTTTTTATGAAATACCCGCATCAGTGGATAATGGAGAGCTTCGTTCAGTTACGGTCATGGTCTCAAACAATAGATCTCAGGGCTGTGTATATTGGCTGATGTGATACAAAGACGATGATGGCAAGTCACTGTCAAGGATTGAAGTAAATTGAGACATTGGGCGTAAAGTAAGTCTAATTCAAACCCTTCGCTAACGTTATTCATAATCCCCACCGAAGTCAAGTGACATGCTCCTTCTCCTCCTCTTTCGGGATCCTAACCCAAATCACTGTCACCAATGCGGCAGTCAATTGAGCCCCCAGTGCAAACCACCAAATGGCGTGCAGTCCCTTCAATCCAATCTCGCCATCAGGGCCAGTATCGACACGAGTACCAATAGCATCAGCGATACTGGTCATTATTGCGGATGACAGGTTCTGATTAGTGACCAGTAAACTACCAGCACTGCCTTGGTACGACCTGGCAACATTACTTGTGATGAAAATCGAAGCAGCAGCAAAAGCCAAGTCGGGCCCGAATGTCACTAGCGCAACTCCGGGGAAGGAAAGCTTCCAATACATCGTGTCCGCAGTCTGCGGAAGGAAAAAGGCCGGACCGAGAGTGAAGGCCAACATAGACACAGTATAGATGTAGTGGCCAGGGACAATGTGAAGGGTTCTGCTCACGATCCACGTTGCGAAGACACCTACCACAGCGTTGGGGATATGATATAGCGCGATGTCAATTGGGCTTGCGAGTTGAATTCGCAACCAGAACTGGATGGCATAGAACTGCCAGGCCCCGAAGAACGAGCCGAAGCCGAGGAAGTAGGCAATCATGAGAGGGGTGAATCCAGGTGTCCGCCAGAGTCGATTGGGAATGAGAGGGCGAATGGCTGCCTGCTCAGCAAAGAAGAGACCGACAAGAAGGAGCAATCCGACAATAATGAGGACATAAGTGTAGGGAGACCATGAAGCGACGGGCCCCTGTGTCAGGCCGAATAGCAAGCAGACACATCCGCCCGCAGCGCAAGCGCCTCCAATATAATCGAAATGTCGGAGGGAAGGCGCTTCGGTGCCCGCAACATCAGCCACAGGTCGCAGAGGTGGGATGCTAAAGTAAGCGGCGACACAGCATATAGCGCAGATAATAGCATTCGTTCCAAAGATCCACTCAAGATGCTGGTAGAGCCCGCCTCCTTGAAGGCAACCTAGTGAGAACCCGAATGGAGCGCAAGCGGCCATGGCGGAAAACACACGATTCTTGCGAATTCCGGGCTTGTATACTCTGCCAAGAATACTCATGCTGCCTGAAACAAGAACTCCAATTGCGAGTCCTTGCATTGCCCGAGTGATAAAGAAAAGGATGTACCGCGACGGGGTCAGTGAGAACACGCCGATAATGTTCCAAACACCCAGCCATGCAAATGCGCCCACCATGAGGCTTTTCGGGGGAGCCAGGTCAGAAAGAGACCCTGAAATGACCACCGAAAGCCCGTTCGCACAGTTGAATGCACCCACGACCCAGGGAAGCTGCGTGTTCGTGATGCCGAGCGCGGCTTTCAATTGCTCTTGCGGAGCAAGCATATCTCCGAGAAGGAAGGAAAAGAGCATAAGGCCCGCTGAACAAACCATGACCAAGATAATCTCGGCTGTGAAGCTCGATAGTTCAGTCGGCACACCCTGCCTCTTTTGGGGCGGCAGTGCCGCCTCGTCGGCTTCCCGGCATACCGAAGCCGATATCGAGTACTTCCGATTTGTTAGTCGGCTGCCGATGGGCGCAAGTTCACTTCCTTCTGTAGTCTGAACGATGCTCGTAATAGCCTTCTTGGTATGCAGAGCGTCTTTATCGAACACATTCAAGTTTCCGAATAGAGGGTCTGGGGTTTGTGCCCCAGTCGCCGGGGTAGCATATTCTCTTGTGTATGAGAAAGATGAGCGACCTGAGTCAGGAGTTGCATCCCCAGACTCATGGGCATGTTCGCTATTCAAGACGAGTGGATTCGAATGTGAGGGAAACTGTGGAGTGGTTTGTGGAGGGCCTTCGTGGACCGAACTGGAATGTAGTTGCCCAACTGGCATCCTGAATAAATCGCACGCCAACCTGAAGATGAAAGTTGATGGGAGATGGAAGATGTAGGTGTTATATGTACCGGTTGAGGGGTTAATCGGGCAGCATTGTGGCGAAAGTGCAGAAATATCTAATTAGATGATCCAAGATGAGTGGGGTGAGTGGAGCACATCCGATCATCGAGAAAAAAAAGTAAAGTCAGAGCTGCGATAACGAACAATGAAGCGCGCACCAGGTATTAATTTAACACTCTTTCGTCCCTTGCGGAGGTTTGTGTGGCAGTCAGAATTGCCCGCCGATTCACCGGTTTGCCGGGCTAAGATTCAACGAAGTTGATCCACTGCGATGAGCTAGGGATACATATTTCTCTTTCAGATCCACGTCAGCGCAATTATATGTAAAAAAAAGGCATGAAGATCATCGGGAAAGGCATCGACAATCATACCAGGTAACCTGCAACACGACGGGCGTCTTCTCCAACTTCGCGAAGCTGTGGACGGAAACCAACTTCCGGGGGATCACTGATCAAGCATGTAGATCTAGCCAGGCGCTGGTCCACACGGCCCCATCCAATGAACTCGTTGATGTACATGATATCTCTCTCTCACACACACACGGGCACACACACATATATATGCGTGTAGCCAATGAGCAGGCAACTCTTGCGCAAGTATCATGAATGAAATTGGGTTCACGGCATTCTTCGCAGCGAGGTCATGGTTTGGGCCAAACGAAGGAGACCAACAGTGAAAGAGGATTTACAAACTCTTCGCGTTATCAAGGCCTGGCGACTGAGCCTCCATGGAGGTATTGACTGAGCCTTTGGATGACTACAGCGAACGTTGTGCTTGAAATCAGTTGAATAAATGAACGTTCGCCTGAGCGGAATTGAAGACATCGAAAATTATCATAACATATCATAATTTGGCACCCATGCGCAATTGGGAATCTAACCACTTCTGTACAAGATCTACCAAACCGTCAATTTCCTCTTCGGTATTGCCCGCATGCAGACATACACGCACACGTTCCTTCCCCTCCGGGACAGTAGGAGACATGATGGCTCGTGCGATATATCCATGCATCCGACAATGACTTGCTAGAAGACGTGGCTGCGATGTTCTAATCGAGAAGATGGGGGATGTTGGGAAGTGGTCGACCTCAAACAGCGTGACTGAGGAGTCTATCTTAAGACTGCCCAGGCGTCGATGAAGATAGCGGATTAACCGCTGGAGGCGTTCTTGTAACTGCTTTTGATCAGTAAGCGCTTTGTTGAGTCGATAGACAATGACGTACTTGCTCGGTCTCCCCCGATGATAAAAGCTCATAGGCGGTGCGAATGGAGGCTAGGAATGGGAAGCCGAGAGCGGTTGTATAGATGAGACTCCTGGCGTAATTGATCAGGTAGTCTCTCGTTTCAGACCCACAAAGAACCACGGCTATGGAAATTAGCAGTGCCCTGAAATATTGATGGACAGGTGGGAAATACCTCCATGACTCGCTAGCGCTTTCCCGAAAGTGTGTACACGAATGAAGATTCGGTCTTGAACACCGAGTTGTTGTACCACACCAGATCCCCGAGGCCCGAAGACACCAGTCGCATGCGCTTCGTCGACAATAAAATAGCCGTTTCCGCGGGGAAGAAGATCGTCGACAACCGCAATGAACTCCTTGAGAGGCGCCATATCCCCATCCATACTGTATATGGATTCGACTAAGACAAAGACATTCCGCGATCCATTTTGTACCTCAAGGTCAGTATCAATTTCGGCCTTGAGAACCTCCCTCAAAGCCGTGGGAGAGCTATGAGCAAACATCTTTCTCTTCCCAGCCCGGGAGAGCCTCATACCCTCGTGAACACTTGCATGAATAAGCTCATCGTACAAGATAAGATCGCCTGGTTGAGGCACACTGGAAAGGACGCCCACATTTGCGTCGTATCCGGAATTAAACAGAAGAGCCATTGGCGCTTCGTGGAACGCAGCAATGAAGCGCTCCAGTTCCTCGGCATAGGCAGAATTGCCGTCCAGTAATCGAGATCCCCCGCTGGCAAAATGGGTATTTTCTGGGGCATTGTTTAAGTGGCCCAGATAGCGACTTCGGTACGCCGGAGATGTCGAGAGGGATAAGAAATCATTGGAGGAGAAGTCCCTCCCGTCTTGCGGCACGAGTGTGAGGCTGCGGCGGGCTTCCTTGGCCTCTCGACGGACCAAAGCAGTCGTCAGAGAGTCGACGAGAGTCATGATCGACGTGAGCTTGGATTGTTGACGAATCTCAGTTGACGGGGGAGTCAACGGTTAGTCACGGGTGGTTCCTGGGCACGGCCGATGGTGATCCGCACTTTAATTCTCTAGCCCCAGGGACGGGCTACAACGGAGAACGCGTCCGGGGGACACCGCGGGGCAGACAGGGATGTCGCGAAGAGTCGGAGACATTCTAGACGAGATCCCAGCCACCTTTGACTAACGCGGTACGATAGAACTCAATTCCAAGCCAATCTCGTTGGGGATCTCAACGGGAAATTCAACCTCGGTGATTTTGGGGAGTCACCCTGGGTGGACCCGGCGATGGATCCACGATTCGTCAATTGACGTCAAACTTCCCGTAATCGTGACCGACGGTGACTTGAGCACTGTCGAAGAGTGTCAGGCACAGTCGTCCTTTCGTTATCCACGTCCAAGATGGCCCCTGTCGGTGCTGGGCTCTGGCGCACTCTGCGCGCCCATCAGGTGTACGGCGCCAACACCGATGTCGGCAAGACCATAGTGTCAACTGTGCTTTGTAATGCTATCCAACAACAGAAACAGAAGGCGGCCTTCCTCAAGCCGGTCTCTACGGGAGCGCTGGATGATGCGGATGATCGGTAGGAGCTAGACCTGCAATTCTTCGAGCCATTCGAACTGACGGTCGCAGGCACATGAAGCGCTACGGGGCTGGGACGCTCACCAAGTGCCTCTACCAGTTCGATGAGCCGGTGAGCCCGCACATTGCTGCGAAGCTGAAAAGCGTGAGTAAATACTTGTTCCCTCTATACTCCTGTCGGGTCTTACAGATTTCTAACTTGAATAGGTCTCGGATGACGATCTGCTCTCATCGATTCACAAGACTCTATCTGACTGGGCCCGGTCGGACATCGACTTCGCTCTAGTGGAAACAGCGGGCGGCGTGCACTCGCCAGGTCCGAACGGCAACTCTCAAGCAGACCTTTACAGGCCACTACGTCTTCCTATTGTCCTCGTTGCAGACTCTCGCTTAGGTGGAATTTCGTCCTCTATCTCCGCCTATGAGTCTCTGCTTCTCCGCGGCTATGACATCCAGTCCGTGTTGTTGTTCCGCGATGAGTATTACCAGAACCATGAGTACTTGCGTGACTTTTTCAACAAAAAGAGCATACCTCTGGTACCTTTACCGGCACCTCCGACCAGACCTGCGCAATTAGACGCTGACTCGCGATTGCGAGATGAAGAGGCCATGTCTGCCTACTATCAGAAGGTTTCCCGGGAGTCCGAGATTCTCCGCCTCCTCGAGGAAATGACCATCAAAAACACGCAACGAATCGAGCGCCTAGAGGAAATGCCCAAAAGGGCACAAGACCTGATCTGGTATCCATTCACCCAGCACCAAGGCATGTCCGCCAAGGACATCACAGTCATCGACTCAGCCCACGATGATTATTTCCAGACTTTCAATTCGGGCGCCTCGACTCAACCCGAAAGTGAGCTGCGTCCTACCTTTGATGGGTCTGCGTCATGGTGGACCCAAGGCCTGGGCCACGGAAACCCAGATTTGTCTCTTTCCGCTGCTTATGCCGCTGGTCGATACGGCCATGTCATGTTCGCTGGCGCGGTGCACGAGCCTGCGTTGTCTCTGGCTGATCAGTTGTTGAAGATTCTCGACAATCCGCGCTTTGCCAAAGTCTTCTATACAGACAATGGAAGTACCGGAATGGAAGTCGCCGTCAAAATGGGCCTTCGGGCCGCGTGCGACCGGTATGGGTGGGACGCTAGCCAGGAAAAGATCAACATACTTGGTTTGAAGGGTAGCTACCATGGCGATACCATTGGTGTAATGGATTGTTCCGAGCCTTCTACCTATAATAAAAAGGTTGAGTGGTACCGTGGTAGGGGTCACTGGTTTGATTTCCCTCTGGTCAAGATGATCGATGGAGTTTGGACTATTGAGGTTCCCAAGGAGCTGAAAGCGGAGCTGGGTGGTGATGTCGAGTTTGACTCATTGAACTCGGTGTTCAATCTCGAGCTGCGTCTGCAGTCGGATTCTGGGCAGCGCTACAAGGACTACATTCATCGAACTATTGAGACATTGGTACATGAAAAAGGGATGAAGTTTGGTGCTCTGATCTTGGAACCTGTTATCTTGGGCGCCGGAGGAATGCTCTTCTGGTAAGTTTCTAGAGGAATTAAGATGAACAACCACTAACCGTCACGATCAAAGTGACCCGCTCTTCCAGCGCTGCTTGACAGATGTCGTTCGCGAGAACCCAGATTTGTTCTCAGCCCAAAACAATACCCCGAAGTCATCACCATCCTGGTCTGGCTTGCCTGTCGTCTTTGACGAGGTATTCACGGGCCTTTGGCGCCTGGGACGCCCATCGTCGGCATCTTTCCTAGGTGTTCACCCTGACATTGCTGTTAATGCTAAGCTTCTCACCGGTGGATTGATTCCTCTCTGCACGACCGTGGCTAGCCAGGAGATTTTTGACACATTCTCGAGCCCCGAAAAGAGCGACGCTCTGCTCCATGGCCACAGCTACACCGCTCACGCGGTTGGGTGTACCGTCGCGAATGATTCCCTCAAGACCATGGCCAACATGGATCTAAGTGGAGCATGGGATGAATTTAAAGCGGACTGGGGAACAGATTGGGATGCTAAATCTGCCTCAGCGACGGCAACAAGCTCGGATGTATGGAGTGTCTGGTCGCAAGGTCTATTGAGTGACCTCTCATGTGCTGATGCCGTGGAGAGTGTATTTGCCATTGGTACTGTATTGAGCATTTCGCTACGGGATGCCCACGGTGGAGGTATGTCTCTCGCTGGACGAATTGAGCTCCAGAGCCTGCGCTAACATCTCATAGGATATACGTCTACAGCGGCGAAAGGTCTTCAGCAGAAGCTGGCCGTCGGTGGCGACCAATTCAATGTCCACTCTCGGGTCCTGGGCAACGTGCTATACTTGATGTCCAGCGTGACTTCCAAGCAAGACTCATTGAAGGAGATGGAGAAGCTCCTCCGTTCGTCCCTATTGTAGCGGAAGTTGGAAACAAATTAAATTGTGTATTGCGAAAAATGAAGAACTTCTATCACAGAATGATCATGACCACACCTAGTGCCATTGCAATAGCAGAACCTCCGAGGACTGCACCAATGCCATCCCAAGTAGAAGCCCTAGACCCAACCCTATACGCCGCATTGGGTGTGGAAGCGGCTGTACCTGTAGCATTGACCCCGAGAGGACCAGTAGAACCTGTAGTACCGGTGGCCGTTGAATTGGCTTGCAGTTGATGTTTCGTAATTCCAGCTGCGTCCAAATCAGACTGATGATGAATCATAGTAATGATAGGAGCGAAAGACACAGCAGTCAAAAAGCGCTCGGCGGCATCAGGGAAGGTTGTCGAGGAAGTCGATGTTGACGCGCTCACGAATGAATTGACAGGGTATGTATTTGTCATCGTAGTACCGGAATAGACATGTGTCCAGGTAACCGTCTCCCAAACATAGTCATTATCCACGTAGACATCGCAGCCAACGCTTGGCTTGTAGCTCGGGACAAGGGCCGTGCATTGACCAAGGCCGTCTGGAGTCATAGAACTAGAAAAAAAAAATGAGTCTTGAGTTCCTACTAAACATGGCTGTTGACATACCTCGGACAACAAAGCACCATTGTCTGACTCGGTTCCAGAACACTCGCCAGCAAGGTCGCTGGCTGTTGCCAAGAAGGTTCTTCAGTCTCAGGAGTCACCAGGAATCCGGAGGTACTGAGAGACTCATCGTCACGTTCAGCAATACCAATTGTTTTCCAGTCGAGAGGGCAGTGTAGTCCCGGCGAGTAGTATCCATCAGAAGCGATCCACTTTTTCTCATCGAACCATGTTGCTGATGTGGTGGTGCCGGGCGGCAGACAATCCCAGTCACTCGTCGATGTTGGACAAGCAACCTGAAATTGCACCTGAGTTATGTCGTCGTAAATCGCGGCGAGTGAGAGTCTGTCTGTCGCCGTACAGCTAGGCGCCGGGGTGAATGTTGTCGTGATGGGGCCGTAGTTCTCGAAGGTCCAGAGTCCGCCATAGACGGCTGCGGTGGTCATGACTGCGACTTCTTGTTTTAAAAATGATAAACAATTGTTACAATAGTTCGAGAAATCCTTTGAAAGAGGATTCGAGAAAGCAGCGAAAATGAGGGCTTAAAAGGGGCCACGTCCATTCCAGTGTAAGGTCCAGTAGCTTTTCGGCCCCCGCATAAAGTTGGACTGTTAAATTACCATCACTGTTAGAGGCCTTGGTAATGGTTCAATGAGGCTAAAACTGCTTGGCTTTCAGCGGACTATCTCGCCCGTTCCTCTCGCTAGCCAAGCAAATTGCCGGCCTGGCCGGCTTGGCAGGGACCGAATCGACTCTATGCCCCGATCTAGGGCCCTCTTGGGTTAGTAGTGTCTTACAGGGTCCCCTGAAGGGGCCTGATGGATCTTGGCTTCCTTGATGGAGGCTCTAAGGCTGTTAATGAAGTTAAGCGAGGTGTGGATCGTTGAGTTATGAATTTTTGCCTTCGAAAGGAGCTAGTCGTCATGAATTCGCTAGTTGACATGTGAAATGAGATGTATGATCTGAATGTCAGGATTACTTTGATCAAACACAAGTTAATGGTTCATGGTTCGGAAATCAAATCTTCTTGGCGATCGCAGTGGAGAAGGCCGGCCCATGCTTCCAGGCTGCCCATCCCAGAACGCCGATGGCCGGGACTGCGATTGTGGCAAGTCTGATGATCGCTCTAGTGACCATCGGTTTGATGAGTCCCGCAACAATGGCCTCAAATCTTGCAGGCTCGTTACGGTCGGGATATTCTTGATCGGGAATGGGCACCTCAAGGAACGGGCAGATCTGCTCCCAGCCGAGTCCATCCTCGAGCCTGATATAACAAAGACGTTCGGCAGGGATTGTTTTTTTGGCCATCTCGATACTATGGATGTTAGTAAATTGAAGTCTAATTAACAAACCTATGTCACTCACTATTCAACGTAATTCCGCCGCATGGCAATTGCGTTCTCGGGCTCCCCAGGCTTCGTTTTGTCCGAGAGTGCCCAGCATATAGTTTGGTTCAAATTCAGGAACAAGTTCAACGGCCCATCGAAATATCGAAGAATCACAAGGGGGAAGCTATCCGCCATCTTCATCGTTGCACCCGCCGTGTTATTGAAGGATGCAACCCATTTATCAGGATCTCTCTCCGTGAGAATGAACTTGACATTGGGATCGTCAGCATAGGCCTTGATCGCGGACATCCCAAAGAAAGATGGAACTTCAACCAAGCACTACAACATGTTAATCAAAAAGCCAAAGGGGCAATGACAGAGAGCATTTCACATCATATTCAGCGAACCATTTCTTGAAATCGGCATCCGAGTATCGTTGTATCCCAGAGAATCTATTGTGCTGTGCTGTGACTGCCTCGTTCATGATCTCCATGTGAGTTACACCATGGGCGAACAGACATTCGACAGAGTGGTAAGCTTTGAAGCCTAGAATTTGCAACGCTCTGTAGAGGCCTAGGGTGCCCGATCTAGTAAGAAGACCTCAGTCTACTGATGATATCTCCAGGAAAATGTTGATATGTACCGGCTCGGACTGGCAACGATCAACTTCATTGGCCGCTTGCGGGCTGGCTCACTTAGCCTGTCGATTTTGCGCGACATCTTGGTGGATTGAAGGAGTAGCGTCCGGAAATGACATTGAAGTGAAGATAGAATCGCATCGCTTCATTTTATTCTTCGTATTTAAGGGTGAAGATAGGAGGGGGAAAAGAGGCCGATAGCTGTGCTTACTCTGCTGACGTGGGGGCGGTTCCAGCCGCACCGGGCTAACGGCCGATTTTCTCCAGCTGAGTATCATCAAAAGCCAGCTTCTGAACCGCGTTTGTGCTTTTTGGGTAATAGCAAATTTGATTGAGACGGCATCAATGGGATGGCGAAATTGAGATTTGAATTCACTTCTTGTCTTCACCATGTCGCTAGGGTTGATCGTCGAGATGTTTGGCGGCGTGGGATGGTCTGAAACCTACTTTTGCTCAAGCTGAATTGATCAGGGTTGACTGACAGAGCTGGAGGTACCTTCTGTAACCACCTACCGAGAGAAGCATATTATCTGATTTAAGATAAAACTGTGAAGTAAAGGCACATCCGTAATTCCAGACATCTTGCTTCACGCTACTGGCAGTCGTTCGATTCCTTTCCTTTTCATTTTAAGATTTTATTCCTATCAAGCTTTACAAGACTTATGCTCTTAGCATTGCGAGAAATTTGTTCCAAGCATGCAACAAAGTGCGTAGCGTAGACTAGCATATGCCCTGGACAATGACAATGGGGAGGCCGGCCAAGGTTTGGTCGCAAAGGACTTCTGGCTCCGCGCGCTTCGCCTGACAACCTAACCAGAGAACAGCCCCCTCGCCAGCAGTAGAGGTATCATCTACCACGGGAACTCATTGTTTGCCACGAATACCACCGGCAACCGTCACACAGACGCCGGTGTGGACGAGAATATGTCGGGACTCGACTCCTATCATTTCCGAATCCGTTTCCATCCATTTCTACGAGAAATCCGAGCCAGTTTCTGTGGGGGAAAGCCGGGGATAGCCTGTATAGAAACTCAACTCCACGTCCATGCACGTTGCCTGGACTGATCCATTCCTACTGGAAGTTGATCGGAACCACTCCTGGACAAGCACTAGCGGCGTGGTTGAACTTCCCCACGAAAACGGGTGGAGCTATGTGGTCATCGAAATTGAAATCGCCGTTCCGCGCCGGCATGATATCGTGGTGACGGCACAGGAAAGTGATA
Source organism: Penicillium sp. IBT 18751x (assembly GCA_028828935.1). Classification (NCBI taxonomy): domain Eukaryota; kingdom Fungi; phylum Ascomycota; class Eurotiomycetes; order Eurotiales; family Aspergillaceae; genus Penicillium; species Penicillium sp. IBT 18751x. The sequence continues at coordinate 558,382 of JAQJZS010000010.1, read as the reverse complement.
CTCATTGTAGTGAGGTGAACTTCCTGGCGAAGCCGTCAAATGGTGATAGTGCCCTCTCGCGGGAAAACGGGCGCTGAGTTCTTGCTTTCAAAGAGGGATGGCCCAGATGCGTGGCTGATGCATTGTCACATCGGGTTACATACAGAGGACGAGTTCGCTGTTCAGTTAGTGGAGCGGTATGACGAGATAAAATCTCTGATTGAGTATGAGCAGCTCCACAGCAATTGTAAGACGTGGGATGCTTTCGAGCATGGTCTCAGTGTGGAGGAGCATCAGTCGGGCATTTGAGTTCAACTAGTTCCCCCAGATTACACGAAAAGGATACCAAAATGAGATAATTGCCAAGGGGGGCTGGAGATGCCTATTCAACAAATGTTACCGCACATTGCAATCTTTCGTTGACGTCCGCGTCCCGAGGTGTGCAATTAGGCATCCCCGGGGCTGATTAATAATAATGCGCATATCCTATTCATCAATTTCCGACCACCTTAGCGGGCCACTATTCGGTATTCAAGAGGGCCGACATGATTAAACCCCGGAATTCACACCTGTCACAGAGACGACGGGGTTTAGGTGTGGAGAGACGGGGCTCTTTGACGGTGCAATGACTTCAATGCCATCTTCTAGAATTGATCATCATGGGGGTAAATTGTCAACTGGGTGCCGGTTGACCATGGTCGAAAGGACGTTCATTGGCGCCTGAAAACCGGCATTTGTCATAGGAAGCATAACCAAGGCAGCCCTGTAGAGTCGGGTCAGGGCCGAAGCTTAAACGACGTTTGCCCTGACTAAAATTTTCAGGTGGCAAGGGCGCGCTTTGAGCCGCTGCTGGCCTTGAAGTGGTGTTTCCATTACCTCAGAAGATCTTCCCGGGCTTGGCTCCAAAACCGGGTTGCCGCTCTCTGCAAAAAAGAGAATTGTGCGTTGGCCACACATCGTCCGGGCACAGTTGGTACAAATCACCGTCGCGGTCGCGACTAGTTCGACGCGACTAGACCTATGCATTCAGAGACATGCACAGAAATAGTCTCTTGGCACTAGAACTGGTGAATTTCGGATTCGAGGCCGGTTACCATCGGGTCTGCCACGCGGGTCTCGGGATTCTTATTATCTAATGGATCTCTGGCCCGATCCTGTCATTCGCAGCCCTCCAAATAAAAGTGGACTAGAGGCTCCATTTCGACCCACTCTGGCGCCCGGGAGTGGACCGAGGACGCTTAAATTTTGCTGATCGCAACTGAGCATCTGTATGCAGAAACGGGCCCCAGGTCACCACATTTTTAGTCTGCCATAATAGAATCATGCAATCGAAATACCCTCGGTTATGATAAGGCGATAGCACCCGCCTTCCAGAAGTCCCGGGCCCCGGAATCCACGCCTCCAGTTCCCGCCAAGCTCAGTCGCGGGGGGTGTTCGGTTGGCTCCAGCATGATGGAGCTCCACCTACGGTTAGCTAAGGATTTTTTTGCACACATACATATCAATCGCTGCCTCGGGTCTTTCCCTTCTTCCTCTCGTCCTGACTTCTCGTGAACCCTCCCCGACCTAACGAATTGACAATATGATCCTCGAGGGAGTCACCCCGAAGCCCGAGCCCGTCGCCGACGTGGACTCCGAGGCGGGATGGAAGGAGAAGTCGCTGGAGGAGGATGGAGTGTCGCCGCGCTACCAGGATGCCTTTGGTGATGAGACCAATGCTGAGGTCAAGTACAAGACCATGGAGTGGTGGTAAGTCAATGGCGCAATTTTCCCAAAGACCAATATAGATTGGATGACTGACTGCGATGTGATCTCTACAGGCAAGCTGGAATGTGTAAGTTTCTTGAGAATGATTGACGGCACGCGTCACGAAGATGCACAACCTTCTAACATGAAGCAGTCATGATCGCCGAGTCTGTTTCGCTGGGTGTCCTTTCGCTGCCCGCTACCCTGGCGTCCCTGGGTCTTGCGCCGGCTCTCGTCCTGATTATCGGCCTCGGTCTTCTCGCCACATACACTGGTCTTTTGATTGGAAAGTTCCACCAGCGCTACCCTCACATCCAGAACCTGGCTGATGCCGGTGAGGTTTTGATGGGTGCATTTGGTCGTGAGCTTTTCGGTATTGGACAGCTTCTGTTCTCTATCTTCATCATGGGTAGCCACATCTTGACTTTCAGCGTCATGATGAACACGGTCACCGAGCACGGTACTTGTACCATGGTCTTCACGGCTGTTGGCTTCGTCATCTGCATGGTGTGCTCTCTTCCCCGCACCATGAAGAACATGACCTACATTTCGTGCTGCTGTAAGATTATTCTTTTCAAATTTCCAGTCGCGGCTTTCCATGCTAATTCAAGTACCGTATAGCATTCGTCAGTATTCTGACTGCTGTCATTATCACGATGATTTCAGTTGGTGTTCAGGACCACGGGTATAGTAATCTCAAGGCTACCGTGGACACTGATCTGTATCACGCCTTTACTGCCGTGACCAACATTGTCTTCGCCTACTGTGCCCACGTTGCCTTCTTCGGTCTGCTCGCCGAGATGCGCGAGCCAAGGGACTTCCCTAAGGCCTTGTACATGTTGCAGACCTTCGAGATTATCTTCTACGTTGTTGCTGCCGTGGTCATTTACTACTATGTTGGCCAGTCTGTCGCATCCCCGGCTTTGGGATCTGCTGGCCCCGTGATGAGCAAGGTTGCCTACGGCATTGCCATTCCTACTGTGAGTGAAACCCCCTCCATTCTATCTATCAATTGTTACTAACAAAGGAAAAAAAAGATTATTGGTGCTGGTGTTGTCAACGGTCACATTGGCCTCAAGTATATTTACGTCCGTCTGTTCCGTGGCACTGACCGCATGCACCGCCGCGATCTGACCTCTTACGGCTCCTGGGTTCTCATCGGTCTCATTTGCTGGATCATTGCCTGGATCATCGCCGATGCTATCCCCGTTTTCAGCGACCTGCTGAGTCTGATCAGCTCGCTGTTCGCTTCCTGGTTCAGTTACGGTCTCCCCGGTGTCTACTGGCTGCACATGAACTGGGGCAAGTGGTTCTCCTCTCCTCGCAAGATCTTCCTCACCGCAGTCAACATGTGCATCGTGTTGATTGGTGGTTGCATGTGTGGTCTCGGTCTCTACGTCTCTGGTAAAGCGATTCACGACGATGCCTCCAACAACAGCTTCTCTTGCGCTAACAATGCGCATGTTTGATTTCTATGATTCATGTGCATGATATCTGTACTATATCATTTCTCTCTGTTTATATGGGACATGTTGGGATGCGACATTAGCTTTGATTTTTCGTTTTAAATAGCCTTTTCATAGACCTGGGTGGGAATACAATTATGACATTTTTTGATTACATTCACACATGACTGACACAAATTACTCGCCAATACGCATATCTTCATAGCCTTCTAGGGAGCTCAACCAACACCAAAAAGAAAACCCGGGAACAATTCGGGGAAAAGTCGGAAACAGAGTCCATCGAAAAAAAAAAAAATCGTCGTCGGGAAAGAGGCTCGGGAAAGGTATCGGGAAAGGCATCGGGAAAGAGAGCGGGAAAAACGGCAAGCATCGTGTTCAGCCCACACTACTCATCTGGTGGCTTTTCCGGGCACTTTCTCTATTTGTCAGAGTCCAAGGGCTGCTCTTTCCTTTTTTCCATACAATAAGTTGATGTCGCTTAAACGCTTCAACCTGCAGTGCTTCATATGTCAAGGGTGGGTAGTGTCATTTCACAACTGTGCACGCTGCATTTCATAATTTTTTTTTTCCTTGGAAAAACAGATCTCATACTCGTATTGAGACTAGCCTTCTCTCTCGACACAGATCTTGTCTTCATATACTAGAGGGCTCGTGAAGTGCACAGGTAGCTCGCGTAGGTGGAACGAGACGACCCACCGGATGGCTAAGTGGGGTTTGAGCAGCATTTGAAGAAGACCTTGATCTCTCCACCATTATTCATTTGCCAATCCAATTGGGCAGTGCCATAATCTGCTCGCCTACAGTAATGAACATCGCTTGGACCCACAAATTGCTTGTCGGCAACTCGGATGTTAATTTCCTAGGCCTACCGCGTTGCTTCCTGCACAGTTCCTACAGTACTGTTGTTACCAGATGAATTGGTGGTCAAGGGATATTGGGACCACCAGGCGTTTTCGAAATTTTGTATTCAAAAAGTAAGCGTGAAGTATGTAGTAGTTTCGAGATCAGCTATGCTACCGCCAAACTCTTTCTATGTACTTCCAAGATTGCTGGAAAACAATTCGTTTCGCTTACCCGGTTCATAATTCTGGCAGTAATTTTATCTTTTAGATTGTATTGTTATCAATTTCATCGTATTACTGAGGAGTGCAGTGAAATTGCATGGTCATGAAGCAAAGGGCTATCTAAGCACCAACGGCGTCGATACAATAATCAAGGAATGTGGCGCCACTTCTATCACAGCACAGAGCCTCGCTGCCGGCGGCGCTGGCGCTGCAGCTGCTCTTGAAATCAGAGATATCCTTTGCACTCGACGCTGTTGAGAGTCAGCAAGAGTTCAGTGTTAATCATGCAGGGACTAAGCGTTAAATATGTAGCGCTCGTTCGGAACTTCTTACGGGTTTTGCAGTCCGCCTGTCCAAACGCCAAAAAGCCGGAGGTACAGCATTGAGCAACGTTGTAAATAGCGTCTGGGCACACGCTGTCGCGCTTATCGAGGGAGTTAGGCTGTGCCAGGGCAGCGCCAGCGCAGACGGCAATAAGCAGAATAGATGCCTTCATTTTCAAAGTTGGTGGTGTAGAGAGAATTTTGATAGTGATTGGAACCTCATGATGAAATAAGAGGGAACCTGGAAATATTTAATCACATCACTTGTCCAGGAGCCCCGATCTCAGGTGCCAGGATCGTGGTACAGATCGTGTCGATCCGGTGGGTCCACTAGGGGCGCTCTGCATAAATAGCCTTCCTCCCCTAGATGGTCCGCCCCATATCAGACATAATATCTGCAGGTTACTCACAGATCTATTAAAGCTGGATTCCAATATTATAGACTAGCGAACAAATGTAGCAGCGATTGGCAGGTTCTAAGATTCATACTCATATCTAGATCGCAGCTCATCATTCTATTGCCGATTATTATATCATGCATTCGGGCGCTAAGTTAGTATATGTCCATTAACAGGGGCTAGAAAAAATACTCGGAGCCCCTCGATCGATGGAGTTCCAAGGTTGTCGGTGAAGAATATCGCCCCTTGATGTTGCATTCCCCGACTACGTCCAGGTCTTCTTTAGCTTCGTAGGGCTGTAATTACGCTATGCTATTGAGTACTGGCGAGACTTAGTCTTCGCGACATATGTTTAGAAGTGTGTAGGATTTACCCGTCTTCATTGGCTCGTTGTTCATATACATGGCACCCATAGTGTCGCATTTCAATTTTTACTGGGACTCGTCCATTCCATCATTATTGAGATTATACGAAACGACGAAGCGTTCAAGACGTCTGATGGCAAAAGAAAATTCTCCTGTCCGGATCTTTGTCTCGCAAGATGGGTATCTGGCAAATTTTGTGCTCTAAAATGGCCGAATCAACTGGATTCACTAAGACGTTTGAAAATCTCCAGAACGTGATGCAAAGTCCAAGGGAGAGGTATACAGGAAATCGTTCTGTAATCCGTTTCGGGGGTATGATAATCGGCTGCTCAGGGTGTCACTCCGAGGCACGTTTTACTCGATGTTAGTTGATCGATCGGAGAAGGGGTTACTGTCTCACACATTCCTGTGGCTGCTAAATGGTTGGGCTCGCGAGCAGTGGTGGTAGACGATTGTGAGTTATGTGTTGCGTTTGGAATAACGCATATCAGACCTTTGCTCAGGACTCTTAATGGAAGACTGCAGAAGTACAACTGATTTCGAATACTATTGTATCTTGAAAAAGAAAAAAAGCAGCTTGGTAATCACGTCAGCTGCTTGGCCTCTGCCCTCGAATCGGGCAATATATTTTGACCCATGCTGCGTCCTGTGATGACAATACAACCAGAAACCGAAGATCGAGGTCATTCTTATCGCATGAACATCTTGTCTGGATTCTAATATATAGATGAGCCCCTCTTTATTAGCCTTGACTCCAGGAGTATCAGAAGCCGAATTTTGCTACCTGCAGTCCTTTAGAAAGGTGTACACCATAATTCTTCTAGATCCATCGATTTGAAGAAGTTTGGTACCACCGAAAAAGGTTCACTCAGGCCAACTTCTCATAGGCCTAAGGGTGAAGTTCCTGAATATTGACGTGGATACACTGCCACTTAGCCATGAGCTGTGCCGTCAAACTCACACTTAACTCGGATAGGCAACAAAAGTAGCGTGTATTTTGGTTGCTGCACGACGTTTCTTCGTCTCCATCACTTCGCTGAGGCGTTCCATGTTGATCGAGCGTTTAGATCAAGGCCGCCCCAGGCTTGATGAAATGCAGTCGGACACGTGCAAAACATGGCATAGGGCTGCGACAAGCCTCCGGTCTTACAGGCTGCGTTTAGAAAAACCAGGTTATTTCAGTGATTCTACCCCTTTGCCCATTCTGGCTTCAGGTTGAAATCACAGATATCTTTCCCGCAAGGTCTCGCCGGGTGTAAAATTCGGGTGATCGCCATGGCGTAGGCTGTCATTCGACGTGCAAGACATACATTTAGTCGGACATGATAACTTCGATGCCCATTACATGGAGAAGGCATGGGGAGACACTGTCCCTTAATTTTTCTGTCTGCTGGGCCTGTCTCTGAAGGGCTTATTACTCACTTCTTTGGTCTGTGGCGAGTAAGTCCCTGGCGATATGTCTAAGCACTTGCGACGTCCTCTTGACCACCATGATATTAACTGCTCTCTACCTCAATGCAAAACCTTGTCGCGGGCCCTTCAATGAGCGACTCGCGTTAATTCAATGGTCACTGTAGGATGCACCTTGCACGGTCAGTCCGGTATCAACTTCGGATATCAACTTGGGACATTATAGCTACCTTAGGCTTGATCCAACATAGCCTTGGATTGTGGCAAGCCAGGAAATATCTTGTGGACTTCCCACGCTGCCGAAACTGTGTGAATGCCTCTCATACACGGACTGTTTTACCACAAGTCAAGTAGTAGAATATGCATGGAATTTTAGCTATTCCTAGTAAGAATTTTAGGATCTAAATGAACAAGGAAAAAGAAAGACAGAGAATTGGGTAGCCTCTCTAGATTGATGAAAGTCTATACCAAGGGCCGGGAAAGCAGCATATTAGGCCTTGATCAGGGTTCATAAAGAGATCAGTAATAGGAACAAGAAAATCATCATCTATAAAATAAGCATACATCGATCTCATAAAGGTCCTTTATTCTGAAGATCGTGCGAAACAGCACCCTGATCAGGGTCCCCTAAAATAAAGGCATCGTGACCCTATCACTATAATCAACATTCGTCTCCACAGATTCAATCCGCTCAGTGCAAGTCCCAAAGATCCGATCCCAGAGCCTAGTCTGCTTGCCATAATTATGGCTCTTGCGCCAGCCCTTCCGATGATGCAAATCATGATCCTCGATCACAATCTCGCAATCAAGCATCTGCAACAACCAGCTCAGCGTTGACGGCACAGTCATATGCAACCGCAAACCACTGTGTCCGAATACCTCCGCAAACGCCACATACTGGTGACAGATCCACCATTCGTAGAAACCCATGGGTAGACCCATAAACTTCAAACTCAAGTAGGTCATCATTGGCACCCCGACCATATCGAAAAACTCTTGTTCATGGTCTGCATATGCGGCGAGGAGTGGGTTGGGATGTTTAGTGAGATGGTGCGTGCGGTGGAACTTCCAAAGGAAGCTGACATCGTGCATAAGACGGTGGTACCAGTAAAACCAGAAGTCGAGAACGATGCCGTATAGTCCGATCTCAAGGGGCAGCCAAAGCCAGTTCAAGTCTGAGGGGAGCATGTTGCGGTTGTAGGCGAGGTAGACTGAGAGGATGAGGCGGGATCCGGTGGTTTTGTACAGTGAGGTTACCACCTTGCCGACGCCTACGTCTGGGACGCCGTCACGTTCATGCTTGTCACCATCCAAGAAGCCGTGGATGTGACCTAGGCGGCGAAGAACGTGGACCTGGTAAATGACTGTGGCGTTGAAGGCGAAGAAGTACAGGTTGAATGTTGTTATAGGGCCTAGGGTGTGGCCTGTGTACATCATGATGGTTTGGTGGAGGATGAGCGGGAGGGCGGAGTAGAATAGCACCCATCGTTGGAGCGACCATTGTGGCATGTATGGGATCTTTTCATCTTTGCTGTGTACCGGGACGTCTTTGTCTAGGGCGATCGGGTGGGCGTTAAGGATCTCAAGGGCCCAGTGGTGGTGATTCCATTCTTTGCGATCTGCCGTTCGCCAGGTGGACTTCATGGAATCCTTCGATTGAGATTTGGTATCCATCTTTTCGGTGAGTTGGGCAACGACATATCGGCGGACGCTTGGTTTATATCAGTCCTGATCTGGCTGGTATAGCGTAGCATGTGAAGGGGGGCACTTCGAGCCGCGAACGATCCATCTGTGGATCTCACTTCCCCAACAAAAACTACAGATTAATATGACGAGATCATCATGGCCGCCCTGTTGTAGATCGGAGTCGATCCCCCAGTTCCTACATGTGAAGCTGGGTGATTCCCCGCAAAGTTTACCGAGGAGTGATCGCATGAGCATGATCAAGCGTGTGTAAACTGCGATGTTTTGTTTGGAGGCATGAAGGATGGGATCGAAAATGCGTTTTCTAGATGTAGATCATTGCTACGAACAGGTGAATTGATGATGTGGGTGGTGCATCAGTGGGAGACTCGGCCTCGGTTCGCGCCATCGTGAACGCCAAGAAGGGCGATCTCCCAGTCGAAGCATCTCACATTCCCCTGAAATTCGCCTATTTGATGCATAGCGTAGACCGAGCCAATGATATAATTGACAGTCCGTTCTTTCAGCGTCTTGAATTATTCTAGAAAGGGAAACCTGTGCGATTGACCAGCAGAAACCTGGGGTGTGGCGGAGTTCCAGGGGTCTGTGGTCTTCACCGGTCCCTAATGCCGCATTCTGATTCGGTTATCTGATCCATGGTCGTCTCGAAAGAGCAATAAATCTCCGGTCAAGTGTTCGCGCTTTCTGCTCAGGTGATTTCGTTCGAAAACCATATATAGGCGATATGCTTCCCGGGTCGTGGATCTCGACAGGGCAACAGTTCAATCATAGAACCCACCCTCTACATTCGCTGAGTGGCACAACCTCTTTTGAATAGAGTTGAGAAATTTGACGAACGGGTCGACAGAACTCTGTAGCAATAGCGAAGGACTGAGATATTGAAGGCTTTAGACAATCTTCTTATCACTTTTCAGGCGTTGGAAATCAATACAAAGGATACCAGCCATCAGGCGCCTCTGTACACCCGCAAGTATGAGGTTCCCCGAGGAGTGCGCACTTGATAGTCCCGCAATTTCCGCATCCGAGGTTATTGCACTCCACGGACTTGAACATACACCGACACCTTCACAACTGAGTTTCAAGATCTTACAACCATTGGAAAAAATAATCATTGTAAAGACATCTTCACATCGAGAATCTGAGGTGGTTCAAGGTCTCGTGTCGGCACTTATGAACACCAAACGTGGAGTTCAATAGGTCAACGGATTTGTCAGTTTTCCGATCTCGGCGGGATGTGTTGAGGTGCATTTTGGCTTTTTCCCATTATCGTTGAATGGTTGATCAGTGACGCACATCCAGTTCCCAAACGAGTGTCCGGTGTGTTTGCGTCCAAAGTTTACCCAAGACGAGCATTGGGTCGATTACTCTGCCAGGGTCTCGGTTCATTCGATAGGTAGACCAGACCCTCTATGTCAAAGAAAAGCAGACCTTTGGGCTACGGTCGCGAGGACAATTATCGGAGATGATAAAAGTTGCCTTAGAATTCGAAATTTATTCATAACTGTTCAACGGCTCGCTTGGCACTAATGCAAGCCCGAAATCTATGTAAACCCGATCACATCAACATGGGCAGGATCTAAGAGCTAGCCGCGACCTGCGCAGCAGCCTCAGTCCCGGCAGAAGGCGGGGTCGTACTCTCAGCAGCCTGCTTCGGCTCGGGTCTCTCGAAGCTCTTCATAGGGTAGTAGCCCCAGCGGTCAAACATGGCACGGTCCTCGTCCCAGCCATTGCAGTCCGTAGTCAACATCTTTTCTCCAGTGAACACGGCATTAGCACCCGCGTTGAAGCAGGCGACCTGCTGTTCCTCGGTCAGAGCGATGCGACCGGCGGCGAGGCGAACAATAGTAGCGGGCATCACGATACGGGCAGTAGCCACGGTTCGAAGAAGACGGTCGAAGGGAACCATTTTCCGGTCTCCGAGGGGTGTTCCGGGGATGGGGACTAGAGCATTGACAGGGAATGATTCCGGGTGCTTAGGCAAGCTCGAGACGGTGTGCAGAAGACCGACGCGGTCTTCGTCGCTCTCGCCGAGGCCGAGGATTCCACCGGAACAGACATTGATGCCTGCGTCGCGAACGTGATCCAGTGTGCGGAGACGCTCATCGTACGAACGGGTGGTGATGACGTTGGGATAAAATTCACGAGAGGTATCGAGATTGTGGTTGTATGCGGTCAGGCCGGCCTCTTTGAGTTCCTTGGCTTGGTGCTGGTCGATCATACCGAGGGTCACGCAGACTTCCATGCCCATGTCGCGGATTCCGGAGACCATAAGCTTCACGTTCTTCAGGCTGGTCTTACGGCCGCGCATGTCGCGCCAGGCAGCGCCCATGCAGAACCGAGTACTGCCGTTTGCTTTGGCGATTCGGGCTTTCTCGAGCACGTCGTCTACAGGGCTCATCTTTGTGGCTTTGAGTCCCGTGTCGTATCGAGAGGATTGGGCGCAGTATGAGCAGTCCTCGCTGCAGCCGCCCGTTTTGATGTTCATCAGTGTGCACATCTGGATGGCTGAAGGGTCGTGGAAACGACGGTGCACGGCGGCCTAGCAGGCATTAGCTTAGTGTTCCATGTTGTGTTCGTCTCGGGGCTGGAGCAATTGAAGCTCCAGACAGGACTTTCAGAATGGTACGGTCAAGATCACTTACCGAGGCATATGTGAGTTGGTTCAAGGGTGTGTTGTAAATCTGGGACACTTCCTCACGGGTCCAGGTGATTCGAGGAGTGGTGGCAGTAGTAGCCTCCACCAGAACACTGGGCACTCGACCGGCAATAGAGGCCGCACTGGGGGGACCCTGAACGGTCCCATAGGAGCGCAACAGCCGAGGCAAAGACCGCGGGATAGAAAACGACATTTTGCAAGGGTACGTGTAGAAGGAAGAAAAGGACAGGAAAGAGGATCTACGAGAGGGGCAGATTCACCGGCTCGACGATTACGACGTGTGGGGAAGCGTTGTCGGGCTTTGGCCCAACTTTAACTGCTGGCCCCTGGACGCTCCCGTGGTATCCTCTGATGACAATATGAGATTATGAAATTATCGTCCGGATCAAGTAGGGAACCCTGAGAGCCCCTCTTTTCTCCGCGAGCTTCGATCTGGTTGGGGTCAACATCCCTGCAGACCATAACCCGCAACCCGCAATTTGCAACCCGGAGAACGCAGGCTGGGGGCTAGGCCAATCTGTTCTCCTCGGAGATCTCTCGCTGATAAGACGGATTCCAACTTACGACTTGATCCCGATTGTAACCGAGGGCCAATTTTTCCAGGGACGGGCGCCATTCTGGTTTGAAGCGCCTCGAATCTGTTGAGTTGACTATATGCGTCATCCAATCTGAATGGGGCCCGTCGACTCCACAATCCATCACCAATGATCGTCGCAGGATTAGCATCTGGCTCGTGAAAACATGCGCATCTCTCGACTTGTGCGTCTGGGTCTACTTGTATATATTTTGGAGAATCGAGATTCATTGATCAGGGAATTCATTAAGACATATTAACAACATAGAAACATTAAGGAATCGTCGTCTCATTCTTCCAGGGCCAATCTTCGGTTCCACACTCCCGACACCACCAAGAGCAAAATGCATCCCCCCGCAAAAAGACCCGACAGCGGCCACAAGACAGAAAACAGCAATCGGATCAGTGCAACGATCAGCAAAAAATGAATGCAGAATGCGAGATTCAATTTTTTAATCGCAATATTCACACCAAACAGGAATTGAAAATGTGTCACTGGTTTGGTGGCTCGACCAGTCTGGTCTTGCGTGGAGACACTGCCGAATCGCACGAATATCATAGCAAGAATTTGCTGGCCTATCTGCATGACAAACCCCATCATGCAAGAGAGTATCCAGTTCGAAGACAGATTAACAGAGAAATTTTCATGGATTGTGGGGATGCGATGTGGAAACGGTGTGGGGTGGGAAGCAGATAAAGTCTCCAGGGTGTTCTGCGCGGAAGTTGGCGCCAGAGCCCCTATTTTCTCTGTGACATCTGTCGTTGACGCTTCGGTACCCGAGTTAGGTAGCGAAGGGTAGCGAACTTCCTCCTCCAAGATGGGTTCTTGGATAACTGGGATTTTGTTCGTGGCGGGAGAATCAGGCATGCGTAGCGGCGGGTAGCGAACTTGACTCTTGGGTATGGAATCTTCAGTAACTGAGAGCTCAGTAGTGGCCGAGGTCTCCGTGCTTTCAGAAGCGATTGGCGGTGATGTAGTAGTCTCCGGACCAAGACGCTGTTCCATCTCATGTGCGTCCACTTGTGCTTTTCGGTGCTCTTCTAGAAGACCGAGCCATTCATTCTCTAGTCTCGCTCGGCATTCTGGGTTGTGGTCGCCGTGGACTAGAGTCTGTGCAAGTGTTTTGATCACACCTTTCACTAGATCACCGCTGAGATCTTCGTGAGCGATAGTATGTTGGAGAATGTCTCTTGCAGCCAGCTTCCTCTCTTCGCCAAGTTTCCTAGCGCATGGCCTGGGGTTTCTACTTGTCGACGTCATTCCAAAGCATTTGATGTCTTCTTTCTCCGAGACGGAGACTTTGATGATATGACCTAGCGAGAAAGTGCTTGAGGAGGCCATTGCAATGATTTTTGAAAAAAAAAATATAAAAATATAAAGTACCGGTAAATTTGACTACTTGATGGATGGATGTGGAGAGCCGGTGTAGTCGCGATTGGCGTTGGTCGATGGTCGCAGGCCGTGATGCCTCGAAGTTGGATAGTGAAACTCGTATGTGCGGCATCTTTCGCAAATTTATATTCTTGAAATAAGCCACCTCGAGTATCAGCTCTGAAGGGAAAGAATCAACGTCCTCTCGGTTGGCACTTCACAGCCACTACGAACAAGGGCTTCGCCTCAGGCAACAGCAGAGCAGGACGTCTTTTGGGGGCTATATCGCTGTGGCTTATGGTATTTTTGGAACTGTAATGAGGGCAACTGCAATTCGAATGCCTTTCCATTAACCCTTGATGTCATTGGGTCCCAGCGAGCGAATCATGACCAAAGACCAGAACCACCTAGACAGGGGTGCTGAATTCCAAATCCAAATGAGGCGTATACTCCTGAGCGGGCCGAGCCATCCTAGAAGGAACCTGTTTGGCCCCTACGCGGAAATGCTTCAGCCGCAGCACGCGCGATTTTCGAGCCCCTAATGAGCTGATCAAGATGAAAGGTGCTTGCAAATAGAGAAAAAATAAGCTATGATGCTTGGTTCGAACTGTAACTCTGTTGAAATTCGTCGTAGCCTATTATCATCTTCTGCATGGGTCGTATGTGATCCAAGCGCATCCTACCCCCCAGCAAAGTAATTCGAAGCTCTGAAAGTGGAGACGGAGAAGAACTCGTACTTTCGTAACCAATGTGGTTTATTCATAGACAAGAAATGCAGCTAAAAGTCCGCTATCTCCTTAGCGGATTCAGAATCCGTGCATCGCTGCGCATTCATTTCTCTCCATCCCGATTGACGACAAGATAACGGAGCTGAAGATCAACGAGTAGCTCAATCGGTTAGAAGTTGACCACAGTGGATGGAAGCAGAATATCTTAACTAGCCGTAGCTATCCGGCACGTGTCGAGACCGCAGGGTTCATGTCGTACACCAACTGCGAGATAACGCCAAGTGGAGAACAGCCTTGTTCAACGGAAGTGTGCCTTTCCCCGCCCAGCACTCCAACCCCGTATCAATTTGTATCAAATTTTCAGATCACAGAAACTATGGAGTCTGAAATCCTCATCGTCGGCGCCGGTATCTTCGGCATCAGCACCGCTTATCATCTTGCCAAGCGCTCGTCCCATCCCGAGACGATCACCGTGCTAGACCGATGCTCGGCTCCCTCGCAAGATGCAGCGTCGACAGACATCAACAAGATTATCCGCGCGGATTACTCTAGTTCTTTATATATGGAGCTGGGACTGGAAGCCATCGAATTGTGGAAAAATGACCCCCTTTTCAAGGATTCCGGTGTTTATCACCAGACTGGCTGGATCATGATGGACGAGAAAGATAGCGACCTCGCCGAGCGCATTGGTGCAAACTTTCGAAAATGCATCGGTTTCAATCCTTTGCAGCCCCTGTCTGAACATGAGGTGCGGTCGAAATGGGGTAGAGTGCTTAAGGACACTGATTTGAGTCCGTTTGGGTCTTTCTTCTTGAACCCGCTGGCCGGCTGGGCTGACGCTGGTCGGGCTTTGAAAATCATGACAAATGAAGTTATCAGTATGGGTGTGCGATATCAGGTCGATGAAGCTACACGCCTTGTGTTGGGTGAAGATGGCATCAAGGGTGTGCAGAGCGTGTCGGGTGAAATGTACTCGGCAAACAAGGTGCTTCTCTGCACCGGAGCCTGGACAAGTCAGTTGATGAGTTCTTTGGAGATTGAACTCGAAATTCCCGAGAGCGACCGTGTCGAGAGTCAAGCCACTGCGGCTGGCGTTTGTGTCGCCCACTTTCTGCTCTCGGATGCCGAACGGAAGCTATACGACCAGCTTCCTGTGTACGTCTACGGTGAACAGGGTATGATACATTGCCAGGCTACGATCCTTGAACATACTAATATACACCTAGGAGAGGTCATACCCCCGACCGATGCCGGACTGCTCAAGTTCACCACAACGCAATCCTTCAAAAACACCAGTCACGGCTACTCGGTGCCACCGGCCTCGGGCTACCCCTTCACAACCCAACGCATTGCCCCAGAGAACCTTCAAAAAGAATGCATCGACTCAATTCGACCCCGTCTACCCCAGTTGTTCACTAGCGACCGCCACGTAGATTACTTCCGCCTATGCTGGGATGCGATTACCCCCGACCAGCACCCTTTGATCACCCAGCACCCAGACACACGACTACGAAACCTATACCTAGCCATAGGAGGATCATTCCATTGCTGGAAGTTCCTCCCCACGATCGGCCGATACGTGGCCAACATGCTAGAAGGAAAAAGCAACCGTGGTGATCGCGACGACGCGTGGGCGTGGAAGAAGTCGCGTCAGGGTGGCGTTCACGACAGTCTCAGACCCAGCAAAGAGCTGAGCGAGTACTACTGACATGCCAATTAGTAGTATACCAGTAGGTCACCAGAGTGGCATAGCAAATTATGCCGATGTTGCACTGTGAAGCTGCACACAGTGCAACGGGAAACAGCCGAGGTGGACTCTGTTCCCCGCATCGGTTCCACCAACCCCAGTGTGTCCACTGGGCCTCCTAACCGAAGATCAGCCATGTTCTGATAGATCTTGGCCCCTCGTCATCTTGGAATGCGGAGTCGCCCTGTTGTGCCGAGGATCCATTGCTATTTCGGCTGAAAAGACACCTTTTCCCCATCTTCAATGTCGAAACCCCCTCGTCCACTTTGTTTTCTATGAAAGAGCCTTGGAGTATCAAGAACTTCTATTGCATTGGTAATTTTGGGCATCTGAGATTTTAAAGTTGCTCCGGTGTGACTAGAGGCGATCTATAATTGCGAGTTGAACGTTTCAGCGACGATTCGGAGATTTGCAAAGCAAAAGAATGGATCTGATGGATCTCGGTATGTCTGTATATTTATGGACCTTAATGGAGCATATTCTTAAATGATCCCAGGTACGGCCGCCGCCGCCCTGGCAGGAGGCGCAACAGTGGCAGCATACCTCAACGCGAAATTCCACATCAAGAAAGACATTTCATCAGTACTCACCGCTAAAAAAGGCGAACGCGAATATGCACAAGCGGGTGGGTTGAGCATTCGCAGCACATACGAGCACGATCTGACATTCTCATAGTGCAAAAGGGCCGCGGGAATCCGTGGTATGTATTCTTGGACACGGTGAAGAAATACCCCGACATGGTCTGCCTATGGACTCGAGAAAGGTCATACACCTACCGCGAAGTCCAAGAACAAGCCTGCCAATACGCCCATTTCTTCCTATCCCAAGGTGTGGAGAAAGGCGATCTGGTCGGCTTCTACCTGCAGAACCGAGCCGAATTCATCATCGCCTGGATCGCTACGTGGAGTATTGGTTGCGCCCCTGCTGCGATTAATTACAACCTGACTGGCAATGCACTGGTACACTGTCTCAAGATTAGCGGAACCAAGCTCACCCTGGTTGATGAGGATGAGACATGTCGTACCCGTGTGGCTGAATGCGAGGGTATCCTGACAGGACAACTGGGCATGAAATTGTTGACTCTAGACGATTCCCTTAAGGCGCAAATTCGGATCATGCCGGCCAGCTTGCCGCCTGCGGATCTCGCAAAGAACGTGGCGGGCGAATTTCCCGCGATCTTACTCTACACGTCGGGAACCACAGGCATGCCCAAGGGCTGTGCGTTCACCATGGCTCGGATCTACACGACGCTTTTCATCCGTCGTGACATGATGAGTGATAAGACTGGCCCTGACGGTGACCGTTGGTACAGCTGCATGCCTCTGTACCACGGCACTGCAGCTATCAGTCTAATTGCTTGTCTGACAATGGGCGTCAGTATCGCCCTGGGGCCCAAGTTCAGCGTTCGCAATTTCTGGAAAGATGTGCGAGATTCCGAGTCTACAATCTTCGTCTATGTCGGCGAGACAGCTCGCTACCTTCTCGCGCCGCCTCCATCACCCGAGGATAAAAATCACAAAGTGCGTTGCATGTATGGTAACGGCCTTCGTCCTGATGTCTGGGAAGCATTTCGCACGAGATTTGGTGTCCCTGAGGTGGGTGAATTCTTCAACAGCACAGAGGGTATTTTCGGTCTGTTCAATTACAACTGTGGTCCCTTCACCGCTGGTAGTGTCGGACACCATGGTCTCTTGATGCGTGGCCTGCTCCACAACACATTCATTCCCATCGTCATTGACCCCGAAACCGGGGATGCGCTCAGAGATCCCAAGACTGGCCTTGCCGTTCGCGCAAGTTACGAAGAAGGCGGCGAGATCATCGTTCACATCCCCGATGAGAAGGCTTTCCAGGGCTATTGGCGCAACGACTCTGCGACTGAGAAGAAATTCCTCCGTGACGTCTTCAAGAAGGGTGATATCTATTATCGCTCCGGCGATGCTCTCCGCCGCCAAACTGACGGCCGTTGGTACTTCCTCGACCGTCTTGGTGACACATTCAGGTGGAAGAGCGAGAACGTGTAAGTAACACGGCCCCCGAGTAAGTAAACATAACTAATATAATTTCCAGAGCCACCGCCGAAGTCGCCGAAGTAATCGGCCAATTCCCTGGCATCGCCGAGGCCAATGTCTACGGCGTCAAACTCCCCAACCACGAAGGTCGAGCCGGCTGTGCCGCTCTCCAGATCACTCCTGAAGCACGCCAGGGCTTTGACTTCGCAGCACTTGCGCGCTTTGCTCGGTCCAAGCTCCCGCGATACGCGGTCCCGGTCTTCCTGCGCGTCGTCGACACCTCATCGCATATCCACAACCACAAGCAGAATAAGGTCCCCCTTCGCGACGAGGGCGTAGATCCAGCGCTTATTGGAACTAAGGTCCCCGATGGAAAAAACAATCAGTTCCTCTGGATTGCGCCCGGTGAGCAAGATTATACATCCTTTGGGAAAGAGGAGTGGGAAAGGATCGCTAGTGGAAATGCGAGGTTGTAGGAGACTTCACGAGTTGACAACCCCAAGGTCATCATGCAAGAAGAACCTAAATACATTTCGAAGAGATAAAAATCTAGGAAACTACATTAAATTCCTGCACAACACTTCTCGGCTCCTGGTACGGTCCAAGACTCTTCCACTCCATGTCAAGTCCAAAGCCCTCAGGCCCACCGACTTTAAGTCCCCGTTTATCTCCCGTCCAAAGAGGATGCGCTGCCATTCCGATAACGCTGACGCGTAATCCGTACCGTAACTCTTGTGATCCAATTGCCTCGCCGTCTTGCCCTAGAACTGAAATCAGATCTGGGACTGTGCAGATAACTTCATGCCGCGAGGTGTCGTCGGGATCCAAGGCGTCCGCGTATGCGGCATAGAGGAACTCGTTTTGGAAGGGTATGATTAGGTAGCGGGTTTCATCTGAGCTTGAACTTTCAGAGCAAGAAGAGTTTGGATCTTTTTCCTCGCTACTTAGAGGGGCAATTGTGCATTGGCCCATTGTGTAGCCGCGGCTTACGTCGCGCTTGACGTCGACGATTTTACCAGTGTATAGGAGACGGCCGGGGGATGTTTCAAACTAAGATGTGTCAGAGTTCTGGCTAATTTAATATGAGCGATTGATCTGAGGACGTACAATCGCATCGATGATATTGGTCTTTAAGCATCGGGCTTTGTGGACCGCACGTCCGATGTACCATGATTGAGATACGGTCTTGGGAACCGCGTAGCGCTTGATCGATTTGCCAGGCAATGGGGTGCATGCCACTGCAATATTGAGACCGAGGTCCACGCACTGTGAGCGTAACATTGTTTCGACTCGGCGATTGGACTCCGCCTTCTGTTAATGTGGTCAGCTTTCGCAATCCTGCTTAACAAGTAATTTGCAAGTGGTAACCTACCAGAACAACAGAAGTGTTCCCCTTGCCATCCGCCAAAGCACAAGGCGTAATTAGTTCACCATAGACGTAAGCCGTACCTTTGACAGAAGACCATCAGACGGGTTCAACTTGGTACCATCAAGGATTGCAAACTCACCATGTTCCATGGTCGGATATGCCCTCCCCATTAAATCGCCATCAACAACGGGGATATCATAGTAGACGCTGGTCGGGAAGGTAGACATTCCATTTCCACCCCCAATCTCATCCGCAATTACACCCTCAAAATGGGTATATCCAGACATTTTGACCGCTTGGTCAATTGCAGTCATAATCTCTCTTCCGGCGGGTATTCTCTCCCCAGAGACGCTGGGTGCTCCGTACCATGATCCGAAGACGATGACATCGGAATCATTGAGACTACTTGGGTCCACAACCCGCATCTTGCCTTTGGCGTTGTGTTGGCGAAGACTCTCGAGGCATTGTAGGTACTGAAGGTATGAGGGCCCTCCGCCTCCAGTACCCAGAACGCCGGTGCCTGTTGCGATGAACTCGAGGTCGACGGGGGAAATGTACCATACTCCATTACACACGTCGGGGGCGTAGGCGTCAATGTCAATAAATGCCGAGTATTTCACCAAAGATTGAAGATTTCTGGTTTCCGGTTTCTGGTGGTAATGGCTCCGAGCTTCGGGTTCAGACTCTTCAATCACAGCTTGAGTCGACATATCATTTGTATGAGCTTCATTCATTCGCGTTGTGCCTGGACTTTGGAGAGCCAATCGGCCAACAGCCTTGATAACCAGGCGAGTAGCCTTATTCGTCACATATTGCAGTGGAATTTTATCGATAGCCACGATCTTGACGTCTGCTCTGTCTGCGCCACGAGCGACGGCATTTTCAATCGCTTTGGTCTTTGCCTCCTCGAGAACTCTATTCTCGTCGCGGCCTTCTAAGACCTCAATGCTGTCAATTTCGCCAACGACCTTGGCGATTGCTGCGCCGACTGCGTTTGCAGAATCATGATGAGGTGGGATGATGCATTCTGCAACACCTTGCAAGTCATCCATTCGCACAATAGATCCACCGCCGACTAGGAGCAGAGTGACCGGTGCATCAGAAACCTTCATACCTTCCACTGCCTGCTCTAGGATCTTTTTGATTCGCAAACGTGCTTTGGTGACCACACTTTCAGGAATGGCTTGAGCTTGCTTGATATTTCCGATTTGCGCCTTCCCAGAGGCAACGACAATATCCGTAGTCGTCATCACATTACCACCGAAGACAAGTGCCTCGCTCGTCAAATAGTGTCCAACCGATTCCGGCCCTACTTGTACTTGATCAGAGCTCGGATCGTATATCACCCGACTCCCTCCACCCAGCCCAACAGACAAAACTTCCGGCATTGAGAATGCTGTTCGCACACCGCCGACCTCAACAAAGTTCGGGGCTTGTCGGGGAAATCCAGATGGAAGCAAAGCGCAAATGTCACTCGTAGTCCCTCCCACATCCATAACAAGTACCTGGGTTTCCGAGGCTGTACCTTTTGCACCGCGATCCAGGGATGCTAGGAATGCAGCACCGGTCATGCTGTTCGTCGGGCCTGAAGCAAATGTCTTGATAGGCAGTTCTGCTGCTGTAGCCGCATCTGTCAACGTGCCATCATTTTGCGTCAGATAGAGAGGGCAATCCAGCTGCAATTTGGCTATCGCTTCACAAAATGCTCGCACTGTACGCCGTGCGAGGTTGAGAATGGAGGCATTGAGAATTGTCGCGTTCTCACGCTCTAACAATCCAACACCTCCGACCGTGTGTGAGCACACCACTGATAAGGTCGGGTCTTGTTCCAACATAAGGCGTTTACATGTCTCTTCGTGTAGGCCCTGGTGATCTAGCGGAGAAAAGACGCCCACAACTGCGACCATTTTGATTCCTGCTTCTTGGATGCTCTCTATAGCTTTTTGCACCTGAATAGGACATAGCGGGGTGATTTCACGTCCGTCAATTTCGAGTCCTAGGAGTCACGATCCATCAGCTGTGACAACGTCAATTTAGATTCCCGTTCTTACCTCCATCCAGATAGATCACTGGCCCAGCCATAATCTCCTTCAACTCAGGCGGAAAATCCGAGAAAGGGGGAACCTGCTTCGTGAAAGGCCCGCAAAGGCGCATCACAGCGACTTTACTCAAACGGCGTGCATCTGCCTCGACAACTGCATTCACGAAATGCGTGGTCCCGATAGCTACGCTGAGAACGTCTCGTCGGTTAACCGCAGACTTGTATAATACATTCTCGATCACGGCATGAATTCCAGAGGTGACATCCAGTGTTGTGGGAGTCTTGCTAGATGCGCAGACTCCGCGCGTTTCGGAGTCTGTGGCGGCGATGTCGATAATAGCTGCGTCTGTGTTGGTCCCACCAACATCAACACCAATCCTGTATAGGCCACTGGTTTTAGTCATGATTGATATAAGTTGGATCTCTACCGCAAGCAAGAAGCTATCGCAGAGACGGGTTGGCAAATGATTTCTCACTTGATCCAGGAGACAATCGGCACTGGATATATGCTACCGTTGGTGCCTTCGCGGGTATCGTAGACTTGCGTCAACACTTCAGTTTTCTAGGGCCTTAGAATTGAATCCGAACTCTAATGCTCGCCGATGATTACGAGTGATCACGTTCGCCGTGCAAGGGTTAGTGATCTTAGTTCTTTGCAACATGCTGGCCCTCGAGCGCATTCCGCGGACACGAAATTGGCCGAGCGCCAAGAGGGGCTCTTATCGCAAGATGCGGAGAAGCGTCGCGCGAGCAACCAATGGAACCCTTCACAACAGCGTCCGAATCAACCTTTCTCCTCCTCAGTAGGTGGTAAGAGCTCGGGTCGGCAAAGCAGTGCCTTTTGCTATTCTTCTTCAGGCCTAGGAAACAAGTCTGAGGTATCCGTTGGAAAGATGTCGCGTCTGTGCGACGGTGCCCGCGGATGCCGTTGATAGAAATTCCTGGTCCTAGCTGAGGATGAAGAATGATAAGCCAGTATCTGGAGAGGTCTTATCTTGAAGATCCTTCTTGGTGGCCGATCGGTTGATTGTTTGATCGGCTAACTCAGGACGAAGTGCGGAGTAGATAAGTCTCAGGAAGGTTCCCTACTAGCGTCCCAGCACGGATGCCATCACTGAGCATCTGTCTATTCGGTCCTTTGTCCCATCATCCAAAAATTTCTTCATAGAAATTCACAGGGACCGTCCATTAATGCCGCTATGGAGGCGTTTCTAAAGAAACTCGAAATCGACGGTGAAGGCGGCCCCGAACCAGACCAGTGGATTAACAATGATATTAAACCTATCGAGGACGGTCGCCGCACTTGGGGATTTTGGACCTTTCATAATTTCTGTAGGGACTCATTGGAACGAGGAAAGATCAAGTTCTTTGATTGACATGGCTGTCCAAGGGATTCTCGTCAACTCGAATATCTCGACATATATGACCGGTAGCTCTCTCATTGCTCTGGGCCTGACATGGTGGCAGGCCATCATCGCCATTGTGGTCGGACAGATCATTGCTACCATCTTGGTGGTGTTGAACTCATTACCCGGCGCATACTACTACTGTACGTCGCATTGCGAGATGGACAAGGTTCTCTTCTGATCATTGCAGTGGGATTCCCGGTGGTGAATAGATATGTGTGGGGAATGTACGGAAGTCAGTTCGTGATCTGGAATCGTATCTTACTCTCCATAGGTGAGTCGGTCTGCCCCATTTTCACTTCACAGTGCTAACAAGCTTCATAGTTTGGTGTAAGCTCATATCCCAGCCACATGCTTATTGCAGCACTGACCCACTCAAGATGGATTTCAAGCCTGGATCGGCGGCGAATGTGTCTACGTCTGCCTCCAGGCAATCTGGCCAAACATCGAAGAGCGAATACCAAATACTCTGTCCAGCTCCATGGGCACAACGACCGCAACATTCGTCTCTTATATAATCTTCATGGTCATCTCACTACCAGTAATCTATATTCGACCCTTCAAACTGAACTATTTGTTCTATGGGTCCTCCGTCATCATCCTAGTCTTCGAGATAGTTCTCCTGATCTGGTCTCTCGCAACAATGGGCCCTGAAGGGTTTGGATCAACCATTTCCAACACCGACGGTACCTCGTCAGGTTGGAATATCGCATTCGGGATAATAAGTACTATCGGATCTATCGCCGCTGGAATCTTGAACCAGAATGACTATGCACGTTTTGCACGCAAGCCAAGAGATGCCATTTGGGGGCAAGTGATCAGTTTTCCTTTTTATGCAATTGTATGTTGCGTGATTGGGATTTTGGTCACTGCTGCTACGCAGGAACGATATGGTGAGGCAAAATGGAACCTGCCGACACTTTTCAGTGCGATTATTGAGCATGGTGGATCGAGATCTAGAGCTGCGGCCTTTTTCGGTGGCGCTGCTTTGGTTATTTCGCAGATTGGTGTTAATGTGCCTGGCAACGCTTTGGCCGGAGGTATATATGCACATTCTTGTCTATTGCTTTCTCTGTTGACTTTTATACTAGGCTTCGACTTGGCAGCAACTTTTCCACGATACATCAACATTCGTCGCGGTGCTTACATTACAGCGGCTATCTCCGTCGCATGTAATCCGTGGAAGCTAGTCAACACGGCCACAACATTCCTTGCTGTTTTGAGCAGCTATTCGGTATTTTTGGGTCCTATGACTGGCCTAATGATCTCCTCATACTTCGTTATCAACCGCTGCAAGATCAAAGTGGACGACCTTTTCATCGGAGACAGCTCCAGTATCTACTGGTATACGTGCGGTTTGAATTGGCGCGCTATTGTCGCAGTACGTTTCTTTATTCCCTTCAATTCTCAACCTTGCTAACAGGCTTAAGTGGATTTGCGGAACTGTGCCATCTTTACCTGGCTTCGTTGCCTATGTGAGCTCCGGTGTCACTGTTCCTATCGGCCTAACACATCTGTACTACATCTGCTTCTTATCTGGTCTATTTATCAGTGCCTTTGTTTACTGCGGGCTTCATTATCTCTTCCCTGTGGCTGCGATTCGAAACTTCGTGGAGAATTCGCCTTCTGCTAAGGTATTAATGCACGAGTACCAGGAGCGCTGGGATCATGGTGATGAGGTAGAAACTGTCATGGAGACACCCAAGCTATAAGACGGTTGTGAGGCTGCTACCGTGATGAACTTGATTATATTTTGGGATTATTTAGTTTCAATAGAATAAGGTCACAGGGACTCAACAAAAACATAATAAGTACGGAGCTTTATAGCCTTCTGGCTCTACGAACCCTGAGTCAGTGTACTAGTTTCTTAAGGCGGCTGTAATGACAGAGGACTCGCTTTCTCGCTTTGCATTTCAACCGCAATATGCTGATCAAGTATAGGTTTTGACTAGGTACTACTTGGATATAGATGAGGTTTTACATGAGGATTCTATTCATATCTACTTTCCAGGGATATATATCCTCGAAGAAATATCTGCACTGGGCATATCAAACATTCTAAGGAAAGAAAGAAAAAAGGTCACATTTCGCTTGCATCGATTTCAGTCGGCTCATATCAAACCAGGCGTGGGGTGGTCATCACCATAGGGGCCACGCTCAATGGATAGCCTATTTTTTAAGGAGACCGAGCAGGTTGATGCTCTTGGGGCGCTCAATGGGCATACCCAGAGCACGGTCCCAGATGAGCTGAACCAGGGGTCCAAGGGCGCGACTGACACCAAAGGCGACCGTGTAGTACAAAGGCTGCTGGAATCCGTAGTGATAGAACAGAACACCGGAGGCAGCGTCGACGTTGGGGTGGGGGTTCTTGGTCTGGAATATCATTAGTGTTGATCAATGGCATTTAAATGGAATTAAATACCTTTCCGTGCTCAGTCAGAACACCGGGAGCAATCTCAGAGTTCTTCTTGACCAGCTGGAAGACAGGATTGGCAAGGACATCTGGGCGGGTCGCGGCAAAATCCATCAGGGCCTGGAAGCGAGGGTCGGGCTTGCGCAGAACACCGTGACCGTAGCCAGGAACGACACGGCCGGACTTAAGGGTGTCCCACAGATAGCTGCGGACATCTTCATCAGAGAACTTGGTGCCAATCTTGTCCTGCATCTGCATGATCCAGCGGAGAACTTCCTGGGCAGCAAGGCCGTGCAAGGGGCCGGCCAGGCCGAGAAGTCCAGCGCTGTAGCTGAGGAAAGGATCGCTCAGAGCACTACCGACCAGGTGAGTAGCGTGGGCGGAGACATTTCCACCCTCGTGGTCTCCGTGGAGAGCCAGGTACAGCCGGAGAAGATCGTGGAAGTCGCTGTTCTTCTCGCCGCCCTTGCCGAGCAGCTCAGCAAAGTTGTAGGCCCAATCCTGCGAAACATCCAGAGTTTGGCTACCAACAGCATCAATTTCGTTAGGGCGGAAGACTAGCGCGGCAACGCGGGGGATTTTGGCAAGTAGGGAAATGCAGTCATCGAAAGTGGGCTCCCAATACTCGGCTTTGTTCAGGCCCTTCTCGTAGGCTTTCGCAAATTTGGACTCGGTGTTCAGAGCAGCGACAGCAATCGAAAGCTGTGTCATCGGGTGCATATTCTTGGGGAAGGACTTGATCAGGTCCAGGATGTGCTGGGGCAGGTATGACTTCTCAGCGAGCTCCTTCGAGA
Organism: Penicillium sp. IBT 18751x; assembly: GCA_028828935.1. NCBI lineage: Eukaryota > Fungi > Ascomycota > Eurotiomycetes > Eurotiales > Aspergillaceae > Penicillium > Penicillium sp. IBT 18751x. The sequence goes on along the minus strand of JAQJZS010000010.1, from coordinate 532,818 downwards.
AAGCGCGCACCTGAGAGGTGGAAGGGACCTGGCCTGTCAAGAGGAGCCAGAACATAGCTTCAGGAAGCATTTCCGTCCCAGTGGTGCCCTTGGGAAGCTCTTTCTGGCAGTCCTTGATCGTTTTTCCATGGAAACGGATGCCCTCATCGGCGTCCAGCACCGATCCCTCCCACAGCATGGCCTTGAGGCCACGCATGCCTCCAATGACGCTCCCGACCTTGGTCTCGCCAATGGTTTCGTCACTCTGGGCTTTGACCTTTTGTAGGAGCTCGCGCTTAGCGGGAATAACCTCTTTCAGAGCAGACTTGAGGTCCGGCTCGGCGGTCGCATAGTGGCGGGCCGAAAAGAGTGGTCGCGAGGTCTACAAATTTCCGTTAATTGAACTAGTCTTCTAAAACAAGACGCGCCAGCTTCCAGCCCTATGGGCTCGTTGTACGCTTACCTGGGCCAGTCTGGTGGCATGGCGGGCAGTTCTGCTGAGCGCCATTGTGAGTGTATGGGTCCGGGGTAGAAGTGTGGGGGCGGGAGGTCAATTGCGGGGGCGAAGAGGAGCAGAAAACTATCCTGGCGATGCCAAACACTCGCTATGAAGATATTCGTGTGGAATAGGATGCAAAATGTAAGAAAACGAAGCAGAATGAAGGGGGACAAGGGTACTTGTGATCGACGAGGCCAACATCTGACCGCGTCGGTTGGGCGCGGGGCTTCCAATACTCTTCTACCGAGGCCCGGGGCGGCTGCATGCGGACAGCGAAATCGGCCTTTCTTAACAGACCATGGAGAATTCTGTCTAGGGGCAAATGTACTCGATGTTATAATTTGATTTAATTATTTGATCATTTTCAGTTGATATTCATTGAGTGCAGTGTGAACATGCAAGAGGTATATCCACACAGTAGACCTGTCGGGCCACTTGTCGGAGCCGAGGACATCGGAGGGCAAGGGGAACACCGATCTCGGACGAAGGTATTGGACCTAGCACAGAATTCGTGGCCGTGGCTTTTCAAGCATCGGCGATACATTTCGGGTGAATCTTGGGGGACGAGATTATTTTGTACCTGCGTTCCTGGACATGCATCCATGGACATGCATCCGTGAACATGCATCGATAGACATGCAGCCATGGAAAACACTCCAACGGGGCAGGTCCGTTAATCCTGCAAAGCCTTGTTGCATGGAATCAAGTGCTGGCTTAAAGGATCCCAAGACACATTGCCACCATCTTTATCAGGCACAAACTCTTAACGTAATTCACCACCGAGTGGGCCACACCACCGAGTGGGCCACCCAACCACCCTTTCTACACTTTTATTGATATAAATCAACCATAACGCCTTTATATTTATTAATCTCTTCTTGGACAGGCATTCTTTTTATGCCCTATCTCGCTACAATTACCACATTTAGGTAGACGCCGCGCTCTTGGTGCTTGCGTAGCTTGCGCCGGTGCTACCCTTGGGCCTATTCTTGGCTGAAAGAACGAATCATGAGCTTCCTCAAGCTCTAATGCTTCTCGTACTGATAGACCGTCATCGTGGGCTATCCATCTACTCACACGAGCGCGTTTTTGCCTTTGCGTAGCGTTTGCAGCGCGTAGCTGCCTATTTTCTTGCTCGAGAAATATACCGTTTTGCATTGCAATTTGACAGCCTTTGATAAGCTGGTTCAACGCGGCCTGGGACGGCGATGGCGGACTTTTGGAGCGTCTCTTTAAGAAAGCTTTGATAGACGATGCTTGCTTTAGAAGCTCGTCGACGTTCGCCGGCGTATGTGGGTAAAAAGCGCTTGATTGACTACCGCGGCTTGTAGGTGGTGTCGGCGTCCGAAGTTGAATATTAAGCTTTGATAGCACTGGCTGAGGATTGAATGGTACTAATCCTGCTGCTTGGAAGCTATTTTGAATCGTATTTGGTTTAAATGCGTCAGCGCGAGCTTGTGGATATGCTATAAGGAAATCAAGCTTATCGATATGGTTGATCCCAAGCCGTATATTCTGGCTGACCAAGCTACCGTACGAGCGCTTTAAAACCGCGAAACACCCGATATCAAGCGGCTGTAGAAGATGCGAGGAATGCGCTGGCATACAGATTGGTATAATATCGTGATCTTGGCAGAGTTGATCAAATTCTGGCGTAAGATGGCTTCCGTGACCGTCGAGAATAAGAAGTCGATATCTTCCATGCGTACGACTATTTGTCGACGGGATAAATTGCTTTTGAAGCCAGCGAAGGCCTATCGCGTCGGATGTCCACCCATTTGCGCTAACTTCGAAGCGCCAGTCGGGTGGAAGGTCTTTAAACCACGCTTGATTATATTGCTTACCTTTAAAGATAAGCGTCGGTGGAAGCGCCCACCCCGAAGCATTGATTGATTCGATCGCAGTTACCCACTCGCGGTTTCCTGGCTGTAAGACTAATCTCCGGCCATAGTATTCTGACCGGGTAATCACTTTTTGCGTCGCACAGAGGCCCATCGCGAAGCCAGTCTCATCGAAGTTATAGATATCGTCCGATGAGATACCGTATTGCTGAATTGTGGCTTGTACGGTGTTAAACCACTCTTGAATAACCCTTGGATCCTCTTGTTCTGCTCGCCGGTAGTCATAGCGTCGTGAAAAGCGAGATTTAAGCTCTGGATGGCGTTGTATAAATTTTGTGACCCAATTCTTGCCGGTCGGCGTAGTATCCTTCGTGCCGCGTTTTTGGATCAATAAATTAGCCATTTCTTGCACCATTGAGTGCCTAGGGGCTGCACCGCGGGTATCCATTGAGATAATCCACTGGATAAGAGAATCTTCCTCGATTTGCGATAGTTTATGGCCATTTGGACGAGTTTCAGCGCGATTTGTAGTCCCGCGTAGTCGACGCGTGAGCGTAGAACGAGGCACTTGAAATTGATCTGCAGCCTGCCGTATGGTGCCAATTTCTTTGCTTTTGATAGCTTGTATAGCAAGTAGGAGGCGGCCTTCTTGCTGGATAGAATCCTGGCTTGATCCGATACGATTTGGACGCATGGTGGTTGATAGAAGACAGATTGACGCGGTAGGACGCGAAAAAGTGGTTGGGTGGCCCACTCGGTGGTGTGGCCCACTCGGTGGTGAATTACGTTACCTGAGGCATCAACTGATAAGGCTAGCCCAAAAAGGTTTAGTTCGAGCCCATGCCAAAGCCGCCGCTCCTGATTGGGCTGTGTAAGCCGTCGCCTCCCAAACAAAAAAAAAAATTGTGTGGATAAGCCCCGATCTGCGACTCTCTTCTTCCCCCTCCATACCTTGTACAGACCAGGCGGGTTACAGCAGTCTGTCTCTGTCACTGCTCTTGCACCTTACACTCTCATTTGAGATCGTTTCCTTTCGATCTTCACTTGGTGCCTCTCCCCTCTTTGTCCTGCTGGTCCGGGAGTTTTTCCCCCGCCTCCTATTGTTTGAGGCCCCTCCATTTTCACGACCTGTTCATACCCTTTGCTTTATTGCATCTGCTAGACCTTACGAGTCTCGCATCGGATAATGCCGCACATCGAGTCACCATCTGATTCCGCCGTCATGCCTACTGTTGTCGCGAAGGGCCCCTCCGGTGTTCCCCCCACCACCGAAGAGATTTCATCCCTCCTCAACTCTATCTTCAACGCCGAGTCATCTCAGGTGTCCCTCGATAACTCCTATGCCTTGGCGAACCTGCTGATTCAGGGTGCTGGCTGCGCTGGTCTCCTGAACTACAGTGTTTTGGCCGATGTCAAGAAGGCCGCCACCGATAAGAAGAACGGAGCTCGCCGCGAGAGTGCCATGTTGATCATCGGTGCTCTGTTCGAGCGCTTCCCTCGCGAATACCCCCTCAGTGAAGTCGTCTTCCTCCTGAATGACGGCGGTATTCTGAACGTGGTCCTGGACTCCCTCGCGGATAAAGGCGCTGTTGTTCGCGATGCTGCTCAATACGCTATCGACGCTCTGTTCGGTTGCCTGAGCCCCGAGGCCATGGTGAATGGGCTTCTGCCATCCCTCGAGTCCTATCTCAGCAAAGGCTCCGGCAAGTGGCAGGGTTTCGTTGGCGGGTATGCCCTGCTTGAAAAAATGGCCTTGAAGGCCCAGATGGGCAACGGTACCATGGAGGAAGAGCGCGACAAAGATGTTCTGCGCGACGCTATGGGCAAGACTCTGAAGACTTTGATCCCCATTGTCGAGTCTGGCATGCACGACCTGAAGAGTGAAGTTACCAAGCAGTCCGTCAAGGCCATGAACGCCCTGACCACCCTCCTTGACAACGACGACATTCGCACTCGCATCCCGCTTTTGATTGAGTCTATCGAGAAGCCCTCGGCCCAGACGCTTCAAAAGGCCATCCACGCTCTCTCGCAAACCACATTCGTCGCTATTGTCACATCACCCGTGCTCGCTCTCCTGACTCCCCTACTTGAGCGTTCTCTCAACACCCCCACCACCCCCCAGGAAACTCTCCGCCAGACCGTTGTCGTTGTGGAGAACCTGACAAAGCTGGTTCACGACCCTGCTGAGGCCCGTACCTTCCTTCCCAAGCTTCAACCCGGTGTGAAGGGTGTCAAGGATCGTGCCTCTCTTCCTGAGGTTCGTGAGTTGGCGACCCGTGCCCTCGATGTTATGGAGAAGGCCATGGCCGATAAAGAAGTTGCCATGGGTGGCTTCTCAAAGACCACTGTAGACGACGTCCTGGCTGTTCTTAACCCCAAGATCCAGGAGCACGGTGGTCTCACTGGTTTCGGCGATGTCAAGTTCCTTGATCTGGCGAAGAACTTCATTGCCGGCATGATCCGTGAGGATGTCAACTGCCGCATGCTGGATCGCATCCCCTCTTCCCTTGGCCCGTATCTGCGTGGTCTGCTCGCGGATGACCAGGTTGATGCTCTTGTCTCTGCTGTCAAGGCTCACTTCGTCGCCGAGGATGAGCGTATCTTCGGCAAGCCGGCTCAGACCGACCCCAACGAGATTGTCATTGTTAATGCCAACTTTTCTCTCGCCTACGGTGGTATGCTTCTCCTGAACCACACCAACCTGCGTCTGGTCAAGGGTCATCGTTATGGACTTTGCGGTCGCAACGGTGCTGGAAAATCCACTCTTATGCGCAGCATTGCCAATGACAAGCTCGAGGGCTTCCCTCCTCCTGACGAGGTCCGCACTTGCTTCGTAGAGCACAATCAGGGTGAGGATGCCGACCTCACCATCCTGGCTTACGTCTCCAAGGACCCTCAGATCGCCCTCCAGGGCGAGGAGCACATCAAGGAGGTTCTCCTTGAGTTCGGCTTCACCGATGGCCCCGAGGGTCGCCAGTCCCAGCCTGTCGGCTCCTTGTCCGGTGGTTGGAAGATGAAGCTCGCTCTGGCCCGTGCCATGCTCATGAAGGCCGATGTTCTCCTGCTCGACGAACCTACTAACCACCTGGATGTTGCCAACGTCAAGTGGCTTCAGGAGTACCTGAAGAGACACACTGACATCACCAGTTTGATTGTTTCTCACGACTCCGGTTTCCTGGATGAGGTCTGCACTGATATCTACCACTACGAGCAGAAGAAGCTTGTCTGTTATCCCGGTAACCTTGCCGCTTTCGTCAAGGTCAAGCCTGAGGGCAAGAGCTATTACACTCTTTCTGCATCCAATGTGCAGTTCAGATTCCCGGCTCCCGGCATCCTGTCGGGAATCAAGTCCAACACTCGTGCTATCCTCCGTATGACCAACTGCACATACACCTACCCCGGCGCCACCAAGCCATCTCTCCAGGACGCTTCTCTCTCCCTTTCTCTTTCCTCCCGTGTTGCGATTATCGGTGGCAACGGTGCTGGAAAATCCACCTTCATCAAGATGTTGACGGGTGAGACCATTCCCCAGGGCGGCAAGGTCGAGAAGCATCCCAACTTGCGTATTGGTTACATCAAGCAGCACGCTTTGGAGCACGTTGAGATGCATTTGGAGAAGACTCCCAGCCAGTACCTGCAGTGGCGGTACGCTAACGGTGACGATCGCGAGGTCTTCCTCAAGCAGACCCGTATCCTGACCGACGCCGATAAGGCCCAATTGGACAAGCCTATCGATTTGAAGGATGGCCGTGGAGAGCGCAAAATTGAAGCGCTCATTGGTCGTCAAAAGTGGAAGAAGTCCTTCCAGTATGAGGTCAAGTGGGTTGGCTGGCTCCCCAAGTACAACACCATGATCTCTCGCGAGACTCTGACCGAGCTGGGCTTCTCCAAGATGGTCCAAGAATTTGACGATCACGAGGCTTCGCGTGAAGGTCTTGGTTACCGTGTTTTGGAACCCAAGGTCATCTCCAAGCACTTCGAGGACATTGGTCTCGACCCCGAAATTGCCAACCACAACGAGATCTCTGGTCTGTCCGGTGGTCAGAAGGTGAAGGTCGTGCTGGCCGGTGCCATGTGGAACAACCCTCACTTGCTGGTTCTTGACGAGCCTACTAACTTCTTGGACCGTGACTCCCTCGGTGGTCTGGCCGTTGCCATCCGTGACTTCAAGGGTGGTGTTGTCATGATTTCTCACAACGAAGAGTTTGTTGGTGCTCTCTGCCCCGAGCAGCTGCACATTGCCGATGGCCGTGTCGTTAGCCGCACTAACAACGCCGTCGCCCTGGACCGCTTCGAGGACAGCGCGACCAACACACCTTCTGGTGCCGCTACTCCGGCTTCGGGCAACACGAGCGCTGCTCCTTCCGCTGCTCCATCCGCCGTCAACTCTGGTGATGAGCAGGGCGAGTTGAAGTTCCGCGCGAAGAAGAAGAAGAAGATGACTCGTGCTCAGCAGAAGGAGCGTGAGGCTCGCCGCCGTCTCCGTCACATCGAATGGGTGAGTTCTTATCCACAGTTGGCTTTCATCCAACATTTGCTAACATTTCTATAGCTTAACTCTCCCAAGGGAACTCCAAAGCCCGTTGACACTGACGATGAGGCATAATTGCTCCCAGATACCTTTGATGTGTAATGGTTTTCTGATGATATTTTTGTTGCATGAGAATCTTGTCATTTGTGGCTTGCATGGGACCTAGATAGACGGCGTTTGGGTTTGCTTTTTCATTTCCATTTTCTTTTTCTTTTTAGTAGATACGCATCTTGTGGAAGGCCGTCGCTGGGTGAAATTCCGGTGATCTATTAATAAAAAGTTCTGTTCTTAATACAATCCCGTCTTGTCTATTCCTATTAGCAGAAAGTAGAACGAAGCTGCACCCTCTTATACCCCCACTGGACGCAGTGTCGGTAAAAATGACCGATAAGCAATTTGGGAAAACTACGCGGCGCCCCACACGATGCGATCGCCAGGTACTTTGACGTCGAAGGGGACGTCACCTGACCCTCCCTAAGCTCTCTCGAACTTTCTAAACCCCAAATTCACTCCATCGCGAATCCCATTGCCGTGCCTAGCAGACTGTGCGTCACGCTCATACGACCCTTCAATGTCTTAGCCTACACCAGCATGCAAGCCCTGCGCTGATAAACGAAACCTGTCCACATCTCAAGCAAAACGCAATGACCAGACCAAGCGGAGGCACTCAAGCCTCAACGCGTCGACAGGACTACTCATCTGTCAACAACCAGGTATCGGACGATGAATCCCTCCTCGTCTCAGAAGAGAGCTTCGAGGAGCTTCGTCACGGAAAGGAGGCTCGCGCCGACGACTTCTCTAGCGGCGACGAAGACGAGGACAATGTGAAATTATTACCGCTGTCGAAAGGCAAGCACTACGACGCTGCGTCCTCGAGTCGAACTAGTTTGCCGATGGAGGATACCCCCGAAGTCAACCAGGATGTGGGGCTACGCATTGAGCAGGTTCTTGAACGTGAACGGAAGCTTATGCTCGGGGAATCGTTTGATACGGATCTTGAAGATGGACACTCGAACCTGGTCCTCAGTGACGATGATGATGATTATGGGGTTCCGCTAGTTAAGGGCCCGCGGGGTTCGAAAAACGAGGGGGTAAGGTGGTGGAAGTCAGGGTTGAGAGGCTTGATCCCGCTGAACAAATGGTGGCATTCTATTCCTTTGGGACTGATTGCTATCGGTGTCATGTGGCTGGCTATGCAGGGTCTATATTGGTTGAGGTCTGAGAGACCCAGGAAGGACTATGTACGGTTTCCTTACGATACTGACCGGCTGTTGAGATTCGACACTGGTTGAGATGCTTCTTTTGGTGAGGGCTGTGCTGACATGACACATCCAGGAATCTGTACCCTGGTATCCCACTCCATTGGGAGGTACCAGTGCTGCGTGGAAAGAGAGCTACGACAAGGCGCATGAGATGGTTGAGCGGATGACGCTAGTTGAGAAGGTCAACGTCACGACTGGAACTGGTTGGCAGATGGGTCTTTGCGTTGGAAATACCGGTATGGCCTTCAAACCTTCCTTGCCTGGTTGAGTTGCTGACAGAGTCCCTCAGGTCCTGCTGTCACTGCTGGCTTCCCATCGCTCTGTCTTCAAGATGGCCCGTTGGGTTTGCGGTATACCCAAAACATCACCGCATTCCCGGCGGGCATCACGACTGGCGCGACCTGGAATCGCGAGCTCATGCTTGAGCGCGGGTTGGCTTTGGGTCAAGAAGCCCGTCAAAAAGGCGTTAACGTCATTCTGGGCCCTTCAATGGGCGCACTCGGCATGAACCCTGCTGGTGGTCGCAATTGGGAGTCCTTCGGATCCGATCCTGTGCTGCAGGCCGTGGCTGCTGCTGAGACCATCCGTGGTATTCAGCGCAATGGCGTGATGGCAACGGCAAAGCATTTCGTAATGAACGAACAAGAGCACTTCCGCCAGCCGTACGAGTGGGGTATCCCAACGGCACTTTCATCGAACATTGACGACCGTACCTTGCATGAGTTATTCGTCTGGCCGTTCGCTGAGAGTGTCCGAGCTGACGTCGCGAGTGTGATGTGCGCATATCAGCAAGTTAACAACAGTCATGCGTGCGAGAACAGCAAACTCTTGAATGGTATTCTCAAAGACGAGCTTGGCTTCCAGGGCTTTGTGCAGTCGGATTGGCTTGCTCAACGATCAGGCGTGCAGAGCGCGCTCAGTGGTCTTGACATGAGTATGCCTGGTGATGGTCTCAGATGGGCAGATGGTGATCCGCTCTGGGGTCCTCATTTGACTCGTGCAGCATTAAATACATCAGTCCCTATGAATAGGATCAACGATATGGTCACCCGTATTGTTGCGGCTTGGTTCCATTTCCGCCAGGATCACTGGCACCGGCCTCCGCCGGAGGACGACGGTGGTCCGAACTTTTCCTCTTGGACCACCGAAAGGATCGGCAGTCTGCACCCGGGTAGCCCTGACGATCTCAGCAAGGAGGTTGTTAATCATTTTGTCGACGCACAGGGGACGGGAGCTCGGGCGCATTCACTTGTGGCCCGCAAGGTGGCCGCAGAGGGAACAGTGCTCTTGAAAAACATGAATAATACGCTTCCGTTCGATCGCAATGTGTCCACTCCCGGGAGAAGATACCGTGTTGGTGTCTATGGGGAAGATGCTGGTCCTGGACAGGGGCCCAATGTCTGCCCTGACCATGGTTGCAATCAGGGTACATTAGCTGAAGGATGGGGCAGTGGGGCGGTCGACTTCCCGTACCTGATTTCCCCTTGGGACGCTTTGCAAACTGCATGGAACCCCGAGACAGTCGACATTCGGGGTTACTTGACAAACGCTGTTGCCGTGAAAGACGTTGAGGAACAGGATCTCTGCGTTGTCTTTGCCAACTCCGACGGAGGTGAAGGCTTCATTAGAAACGATGGCGTCAATGGAGATCGCAACGATCTATTCCTGCAGAGGAATGGCGTTGCACTGATTGAGCGTGTCGCCCGTCACTGTGGAGGTGGCCATGGTAAGACAGTTGTCGTGGTGCATTCCATTGGCCCCGTTGTCCTCGACCCCTGGATCGACTTTCCCGGTGTGCACGCTGTTGTCTATGCCAATCTTCCCGGTCAAGAAAGCGGGAACGCCTTGGCCGACGTGCTATTCGGCGACATTGATGCCAGTGGACGTCTGCCATATACAATTGGTCACTCCCTGGAGGACTACGGCCCCGGCGCACAAGTGCTATATGAGACCGGTGATCCCGTCCCCCAAGTCACCTTCCAACAGGGGCTCTATATCGACTACCGGTATTTTGACCGTCACAATATCACGCCGCGTTTTGAGTTTGGCTTCGGTCTTTCTTACACAACTTTCGAATTTTCTTCACTTAGTATCCACCCATTACAGACCAAGTCCCACCTCCCCAGACCCCGTCCCAAGGATGCAGCCGATCCTCCCCAGTACGACGAAGCTCCTGGCAATCCAGGCGACTCGATGGTCCCTGCGGGCTTCAAACTCCTTGGAAAATATATCTATCCCTACCTCCTTAACCTGGTTGGGACCGACCCCGGCCCATATCCTTACCCGGAAGGTTACAAGACAAAGCGAACGAAATCGGCAGCGGGCGGTGGTCCCGGTGGTAACCCGTCCCTCTACGAAGCCATGCTGGAACTTTCCCTACAAGTGACCAATACCGGCAAACGCGCCGGAAAGGAAGTGGTGCAGATCTACGTCTCCTTCCCAGACGATGTCGCTGAACACCGTGGTCTCGGCTGGAACCGAGAGGCAATCGGTTTCCCAGAGCGCGTTCTCCGGAACTTCTCCAAGATCGAGCTTAATCCTGGTGAGACAAAGACAGTCAACATGACGTTGTCGCGCAAGGATTTGAGTTATTGGAGCGTACGGGCCCAAAATTGGGTCTTGCCTACCGAAGGCAAGTTCCGAATCTGGGCTGGTAAAAGCTCGCGGGACTTGCCGTTGGTAGCTGAATACTGAGTGTTGCTATTTCGGACTCGGTCGCATAAAATGTATTGTATTTATAGATCCTTAGGCGTTGGGACTTGTAGCGTTTTGTGGATGGATCATTAATCAAGATGTTCTCAACTATTGCTGGGGCCTAGTTTAGTTCGGTGTGTAAGGTGCTGTTTTGGGCAGATAGATTCGACAACAGAGATTTACATTCAAACACCCTCGTCTGGCGGCCCAGCCGACTTTCTTCATTCGTCGCTTCGCCTCCAAGAGATTTAGGAGCTACGAAAACCGCTCTGAACAAGACGGTTACCTTTTCGCACGGGGTGTGGCGGTGCAACTTGCAGCGGCGACTGATTAGTGGCGACGATCACCGTCTCTCTGTCACAGATTGATTCTGCTTCTAGACGGTTCGGTTTCTCCACTCTCCGATGTCCACAGACCCTGAGAAGGGTCATTTTCTGTTTCTTCCCATGAAATTCGGGATCGTCATATTTCGTGAAGAACAACGAGCTCAACACATGGGGCCTTTCCCCCGAGTGCATGCTCCTCGGATCATTACACATCACCTCCCTGGAGTGATGTCAAGCGATCTGAGACACTGTGGACCCGTGGAGACATCCATGGTCGTTGACTCGCCGTTTACTTGTGTTGAGCCACGCCGAAGATAGCACGCTTCTTTTTTCGTTCGGGTCCATCGCAGCTCCACCGCGCAGCCCGGTAATCCGGTGATCCCTACTACTCTCTGCGTCACTCTAGTTTCGATGAAACGATCCCCCCGTCAGGGTCTTCGCTCGGCTCACGAGCGGCTCAATACACATCGGTGGCCTAAAATTGCAAGATTTATTCTGGGTCTATCCATCATGGTAGTGCCATAAACATTAAATCTGCGACACGTTCACTGCTTGATCTCGATCGCGAAAAGCAATGAGAAGAAGGAATGCGAATTGGCTTCGGGATCCCTGGAAGAGGCGTGCTGATCACTTCGACTTAGCCTCTGCGTGTCTCACCGTTTACCACCACTTTCCCTAATCGGGAGCTACCGTTCTTCATGGTCCTGACATAACTACCAAACAGGCAACGAGTCCGACTCTATTGGCCCGAAGCGAGCAGTGCTAGCCCAAATTCTGAAATGCCCGGGTCGCTTGTGCATGCTGGATAGCTCCACATCGGCCTCACCACAGCAATGATATCAGTCTGGCATCTACATACTGCAGGTTATGCCGTCGATCTCTGATATGGAGCCACCTAGAAAGTCCTCCCTGGCACATGGGGTCCTCAAGTGGGTACACAGCAGAGTGCTGATGGGATATAAAGCTGCCTGCTGCCTTCTCCCTCCAACATTACATTTACTACGATTGTACACTATAATAGCCTTATTCAACACTTTCGCTACACGCACACTTTTTCACAATGAAGGTCTCCGCTGTCCTATCTTTCGCTTCCTTGGCTGCTGCGCTCCCTAGCTCGCGCACCACCAAGTCCTCCAACGCCCCCTTCAGCGTTACCGCCGCCCGCTCCGGCTCTGAAATTCACTTTTTGCCCTTGACTGCCTCCGGCGGCCACTTCTGGCTCGGAGGCAAGTCGCAGACCTACTGCCCTTCCTCCGTCGGGGCTAGCTGCGGAAAGCAGGACGATACCATCATCTATGGCGGCAACGCCCTGGACGTCGTCGTCCCTGGTGGCCAGCAGATCTACGTTGACGCTTCCGGTGCTCTGAGCTTCACTGTTCCCCACTCGGGCTACATCCCCGCCGGCTCTTCCACCGGTCCCTTCAAGTACACTCCCGGTGCTTCTTTCGGCACCTGGACCTACTCTGGCCAAGGCGCCTCTGGCTTCATGGCTTGCCCTGTTCCTCAGGCTCCTTCGTCCTCCTCCGCTACCCCCTCCGCCACCGCCACCCCTTCAAGCGTCGCTCGCCGCTCTGCTCAGCCTTCTAAGTGGCAGGTCTACGCTGCTCTGCAGAACGCTACTGTTCCCTCCGGCCAGGTTTCTGACTGCCTTGGCTTCGATGCTCTTGCCACCGGCTTGAACATCACCTCTGACCAACTTGCCTGGGAGTACATCTAAGACCTTTATACCCAGAATCTGAATGTACAGTGTTTTATGGATGTTGATATTGTGACTCGTCCCTAGGGATCGAGCTATGTTGCTCGGCGCTTAATGAATACGCCACTGGGCATATTTTGTTTGTATTAGTCCAAGTGCGTTTTTGATATTTTATGTACAGTCACTCTTTACGAAACCAATTATGTCACTCCCTACGAATCCAAATATGAAGTTCTCATCAATCATGACTGGTCTCATCCTAGAGCGTCTGTAAGCCGTGGTAGCTCGAAGTTTTCAGGTCTACGAGGATTCACTCTTACCGGTTCTCCACCTTCTGATTGGCTCCTCAAAGGCAACTCTGGACAGCATCGAAAGCCAAATCATTAAGCTCATTTAGCACATTGCCCGTGATAGTGTTCATCGACCTCTCAGTATCTTAATGCCATGTATTTTACATGAACCTTCCAAACCTAATGAATGGCCAAAGGCTATGGTATCTGAGTGCTGTGCCAGTCAGGAAGGACGGTGCTCACAGCACAGGCCAAGCCTGTCTTCATGGTGCTGGTGTAGATTGCGGGCTCTCTTAGGTCAGACCTCTTGTTCCCACCTTGACTTTATCGTACCATCGGTAGTAAATTTTTTCTTTGCAATTAGCCCATCTCGCCGTCTAGAGATACTTTCCCGTACACATGCCACCGGGACACAAATAATCATGAACGTAAAACATATAGAAAAACTTTATCAAGCGTCTGTGGATTATGTACCGATTAAATGTGTGTCTAAGTCTAAAAACAACAGTGGAAGGGAAGAAGTCAGACCACGTCTATCGAAGCTAGTCTCTTCTTTTCAGCGACCTTTCTCCTGACAACTATTACCATAAGAATGACCGCCAATGAACAAAGGATCGCCAGAATGGTCCTCTACCATCCAAAGCCGATAATTGTTGCTGCAATCGACGATAGAACGGCGACAATAGCAGCCAAAACATTACGGATCAAGTTCAGATCAGCCACTAGCCACTCGCTCCTGGCTTGATGTCCACAAGAAAAGGCATGACTATTGAAGTGAAAAACTTCAAGCGCTAGTGCTATTCTAATTTGCAAGTATGGTAACACGTCGTGGGAGAATCTTCCAGGACAATCTAAGGGGCATCATTAACCGCGTGCAGGGGATCCCGTCATCGCAAAAAGTCTCTCGCACTACTATCTGGCAACCCACTTCTTGGGAAGCGGGCGTCCGGTTCTAGATGAGAGAGACTATATGGAAAGATCTGATGATTCAAAAAATCCTTCGACTGTTCGAGAAGTGGATTATCAAGATTAAATGACGCGATGTGTACGAGACATGTTTGGTGAGATCCACAATGGAGGAAATACAACAGCATTGCTACAAAGAAAGTATAATGTAATTAAGGGGTGAATTGTGATTCTTCGTGTACCTAGCACATCAATTGTATACATCTAGCCAATCTGCCTGAAACTCGCGGTTTTAGAAGGCTAATGTGATGATACACGGGTGAGAATTAAAGTACAAGGACAATGATTTCTTAGAAAACCTATATATAGATTTTCATACAAACACACAAAGAAGGCGAGGTTAATACACCCGACCATCGTCTATACGACATATTCAAGCAGTACCCTTCGCACCAGCAGCACTAGAAGTGCCGGAGGAAGAGAAACCAGGAGGCATGCCACCTCCACCACCCATGCCGCCACTGTTCTCATTCTCAACGCCACCCTCCTCGGTGTAATACGCAGCAGGGGTGATATCACTATCCTCGGTCGAATCAATTCCAACAGTGATCCAAGCGAAAATACCATCGCTCACATCATCCCCAAGGTAGACGTACTCCATGAACGGATCAATGGTATCTGCCTCCTCGGACAGGATCGAATCTTCGGCATTGGTGGTCAGATCTTGGGTGTTGGTGGAATACGGGGATGTTTCCTCGACGGCGGAGATCAGGTCTTGATCGAAGAAGAGTTGACCGACGTGAGACGAGTGCGCGGTGTAGAGGTCAGAGAGGGTTGAGTTCGCCTGCACGGAAGTGTCGTTCGCTGCGTGTGTGAGAACATGGATGTGGGTTGCGCGGCCGGTGTAGTGACCGGGGAAGATCGAGGTGAAGTGGACGATGCCGTCGGCGTTGGAAGCCTGGATGCCGCGGAGGAAGGTTGCGTCGAGGTTGTTGGCGTCGCCAGAGTTGCCGTTGCCGTTGGCCTGGACACCTGAGTAGACGCCCTGGAGGATGTTAGTGAGGCTCATAAGCTTCAAGGCGAGGGACAACTTACGGTGGCGTTGCAGTGCCAGATGTCCATGTAGACATTAGGGAGAGGGTTGCAGGTGTTGGTGTCGATCAATTGGATGTCCATATACAGGGGAACACCTTCCTGGTCCTCGACAACATTCTCGCGGATCAGTTCACCGGTGACGTCTGCCACAATTAGTATATTACAGTGAGGGTTTTGCAATTTACAAAAGACTTACAGTACGGTCCTTGGGTAACATCAGGACCCAAAATGCAGGTTGCCTCAGAGCCAAAGAGGATGCTAGGGTCGGTGGACATGTCCACATGAGTCAGGTTGGAGTGGTGGTCTGTGTTCAGCACACTATCGAGGGAGCGAGCCTTGTTGAAGTGGGCATCTGCTTAATGTTAGACCAGGCATGGTTCCGGTACGGTCCTCTCCGAAGCAAAAGGCGTGTGAGTATGGAAAGTACATACGGGTGTTGATTCCAAGACGACGACGAAGATGCTGGACAGCAGCCTGACGACGAGCCACGTTCTTGTTCTCAATACCACGAGCCTTGAGGTTCGAAGCACAATTGGCAAGGCTGCGAGACTGAACGGACGAGCTCTTGACAAAGGCTGCGCGCTCAGCGGCTTCAGCGGTGTGATCGTGGCCGGGATGAGCGGACACAACGCTGGTCAGACCCAGAAGGCCGACGGCAACAGCAGAAGTCAGGTGAACCATTGTTGCTGGAACCACAGAATGATTGGGTCTAAAGAAGGGAAAGGTAAGATTGCAAAGATGAGATGATGTTGATTCAAGAGAGACTCACGGTGAACTCGCAGTCTTTATACTCCGCGGAGACCAACATCGATGCCCACTTGGGACAAGCCTCCAATCTATCCCCAGTAGCCTGATCTACCTCATAGACCCAGAATTTTGCTCAGGCTGCCGAAGAGCCCTGGCTCCAACATCTCCCCTCAATCCCCAATCCCCGAATCACAGCGCTCACATTGCGCATCAACCAGGTACACTCGTCCTTGAAACCCCAGGAAGGACCCACAGCGGCTACCAGGCTTGATTTAGATGCACCGGTGTGAATCAAGCTAATTCATCGTCAGCCCGCTGATTGGACCCGGCACTTGCTTTGCCCGCAAATTCCGTCCACTTACTTCAGCCTTCACGGAAAGCTGATGAATCCGGCGACGATCATGAAGAGTTATGGCTTTGCCAAGGCACTCTAAAATGGCACCGCGAGGCGCTACGCGGACACGGAGAACCAGTGAGTTAAGGGGTGCAGGTCCAGACCCCCCAGGAACGAGAGTCGGGTTGTGGGCGGATCGGAGGTTCGAATGACGAGTCGATGAATTGAGAGCTGATAGCTTCGGGTAGCTATATCGGTAGCTCTGCGACAATGAATAGAGTCTTTTTGACATGTTTCTCCAAGGTGTATGAGATTTTCGAGTCGGAAATTTACCATTCCGTCCGCTTCAAACTCGACACGGACGCATCACAGTCAAGCATCATGCTGTGGGCGCACACCCATATCCTCGGCGCCCTCATATTTCTCGAGTCGATCATTTCTAGATCCGATGTCATGCATATCTTCTATATCCCTGGCCGGCGTCCGGTCCCCGACGTGGTCTTGGATCCGACGTACTGCGCATACGTACTCGTTCTTGGCGGCGGGGATCTTCCGCATGATCCTTCATGATTCATGTCATGCGCGAGCCTGATTGTGACTGCGCCAAATTGTGCCAAGTGTTTTTGATTCAGAGAGAGCGGGGATACTGCCAAAGAGTACAGTACGTCCCGAAATTGGTGTCACAACCTACACTCTTCGATTGTTTCTCGAACCCTAATGCCAAGACCTGCCATACTATAAGGGGGAAGTCTCGGAATATCTATTTTCAGCATAGTTACCTTGACAGTATTTTACATCTAGAATATAGGGACCTGTGAAAACGACGCCGAAAATGACAGCCTCTGGCGCCAGAAACGGCCGCCTTTCCACCCGTAACTTTGGATAGCGAGCCGCCGCTTAACCGCCCGCTGCCCTGTACCGCCCCTATTCTGCACCCGACTAATACTAGTACCGCCTTTATTAATGCTTTAAACTATTCGCCCGTTATAGTATTAATAACGATATTTATAAGTAGATACGACGCGTATAGTTACTTCTTGTTGAAGTTTAGACGGAATGCATAAACTCGTGGTAATGCACACAAGAAGGTTGTGTATGCATAAGAAAGATAGGACTCAAGGATATGAGTATAAAATCGAGCGTACTTCTTAGAGAGAAGTAGTACCACGATTATGGAAGAAAGCACTAATCATAAGAGAAGATCAAAAAGGATGTTAAGCTTGTTTCAATTTAACTAGGAAACACAGTAGTATTTATATCTCAAGGTATATGTTAAAAGATCACATGAAATGACAAAAGTATCAGCAGCAATCTTGGTGTGTTAAATAGTCTCCTGCCTTAGTAGGCAATAGGTGCGAGATCGTTGAGGATCAATCTGATAGATCTTATAGAGAAGATCTTAGTAGTAATGAGGGGTAGTGGGCCTTTCGTCATATGACCCCACAATATCTATATGTTGACAGGAAGTCTATAAAGTAAGCTATTAAGAAAGTAATAGTCTGGGTAGTTTATTCTATATAGTAGAAGAAAGAGAACGTGTAAATTAAGCTTCTACTAGGGCCTTATATCTATAAATAGGAAGAAATATGTAAGATTTACTCGTGTACAATAAGGTATTATCTCTCCACACTTCGTCTACTCACAGTGACCAGCAGGCCCCGCGTAACAAATAGCTACGCGCTGTCTTCGCCTACCTAGAGCTTAACGCGCACAAAGACCACGATTTTCTATTTAGAAGAAAATTGTGGTCTTTTATCTGTTTGAAAGATAAAAGTTCCCTTTGCACACTTAAGTCTTATTTAATAGAATTATACCTTATAAAAGCTCGCGTTCCTGGTGCTTTTCCAAGACAATACAAACGTATTTATATTTCTCACGCCTCAAGGCGACCACTCGTAATAGCTGCTACAAACCCAACTCCGTCTAATTGCTTCTCCTTAAAGAGAACACTAGTGCGTTAAAGATAATGCTGTCGGTAAACAATTTTGATGAGAAAAGCATGCGAATATAGTAAGATGTAGCAGCCATATTCAAAGACGTTTCAACACTGTGACTGATCATGCCCCGGTTTTCGGGATAACTGAGAATGGCTATACATGAATGGTTTATTGGATCGTCACAGGCGAAGATGAAAATGACAAGATTAACCCACACAGTCACTAATTTGATACTAACAATCAATACACGTGAGATTGGGAAAAAATCTCTGTGTCACCGATTTCCCACTTCCGCAAAGTTTTGGAACTTGAAATTGTATCAGGATGATCAGGTCCCAGGATGTGTTGCTGCTTGGTGAAACACTCTCTTAACAAAATAATGGCATCCCGAGCGTTACCAGAAGATTTCCAGATGAACGCAAGATTTGCCATACTTGTCAATGTTTCAGCGTGGCTTTCGCCAAGCTCGGTCTTGCGAGTCTCCATCACATGCGTAAAGAGATTCTCGGCGGCGTCCAGCTTGCCTTGATACCAGTAGGCCAACGCCAAATTGTCCATGCTCTTTAACGTGTCCACGTGTTTGGTGCCGAGTTTAGTTTTGTAATGCTCCATCACCTGGGTCTGGAGCTGCTCGACCTCTTTCCATCGGCCTTGGTTCTTATATGTCGACGCCAGGTTGGCAATGCTCCTCATTGTCTCGGGATGGTCGTTGCCGAGCCTTAGCTTGCTTTTCTCTATCACTCGTAGGAAAAGCTTCTCGGCACTATCCAAACGACCCTGATTCCAATACGTCGACGCTAGGTTGTTCATGCTCGTCAGAGTATCAGGATGGTCGTCGCCGAACTTGGTCTTGCTTATCTCCATAACCTGTATCTGGAGGTGTTCAGCCTCCTCCCATCGACCTTGATTTAAATAAACCATCGCTAGGTTGGTAATACTCCTGAGTGCGTCAGGATGATCGTTGCCGAGCCTAATCCTTCTTTTCTCCATGACTCGTAGGAAAAGCTTCTCGGCACTATCCAAACGACCCTGATACCAATACGTCGATGCTAGGTTGCTCATGCTTGTCAGAGTATCAGGATGGTCGTCGCCGAGCTTGGTCTTGCTCATCTCCATAACCTGAATCTGGAGATTCTCGGCCTCCTCCCATCGGCCTTGCTTCCCATATATCGATGCTAAGTTGGCAATACTCCTCAGCATATAAGGATGTTCCCCATCGCTGAGTTTGGTCTTGCTCGCCCCTATCACCTGCACTAAGAGCTTCTCGGCCTCTCCCCACCGCCCCTGGCTAGAGTATATCGACGCCAGGTTATTCATGCTCATCAATGTATCGGGATGGTCGTCGCTGATCTTGCGAGTTTCTATCACGTATGACTCGAGCTTCTCGGCCTCTCCCCACCGGCCTTGGCTAGAGTATATCAGCGCCAGGCTACTCATGCTCTTCAATGTGTCAGGATGGTCGTCGCCGAGCTTGGTCTTGCTCATCTCCATAACCTGAATCTGGAGATTCTCGGCCTCCTCCCACCGGCCTTGCTCTCGATATATCGACGCTAGGTTGGCCATACTCATTAATGTATCGGGATGGTCTTTGCCGAGGTTGGTTTTGCGATTATCCATCACCAGGACCTGGAGCTCCTCAGCCTCCTTCCACCGACCCATGTCAAAGTAAGTTACCGCTAGGTTATTCATGCTCATCAACGTGTCGGGATGGTCTTCTTTCAGTCTGGTCTTGCCTATCACCTGGACCTGGAGCTTCTCAGCCTCTCCCCAACGCCCCTGTCCACAGTATGTCGACGCTAGGTTTTTCATGCTCGTCAACGTGTCAGGATGGTCTTCGCCCGACGTGGTTTTGCGAGTCTCTAGCACCTTAACCTGAAGCTCCTCAGCCTCCTCCCACCGGGCCTGGTACCAGTAAATCAATGCAAGGTTCGCTATACTCGTTAATGTGTCGGGATGGTCTTCGCCGAATTTGGTCTTGCGAGCCCCTACCACATATACTTCGAGCTGCTCGGCCTCCTCCCACCGGCCTTGCTTCCGATATATGGACGCCAGGTTGGTCATACTTATTAAAGTGTCGGGATGGTCTTCGCCGAGTTGAGCCTTGCGAGTAGCTACTAGGGATAACTCGAGCTGCTCAGCCTCCCTCCACCGGCCCTGGCTCAAGTATATCGACGCTAGGTTGGCTATACTCATCAAGGTCTTAGGATGGTCTTTACCCAGCGTAGTCTTGCGAGTCTCTACTACCTGCGCCTGGAGCTGCTCAGCCTCCTCCCACCTGCCTTGGTACATACTAGCCATCGCTAGGTTATCCATACTCGCTAACGTATCGGGATGGTAATCGCCGAATTTAGCCTTGCAAGTCTTCATTACCTGCAGAAAGAGACGCCTACCCTCCTCAAACCGGCCCTGATCACTGTAGGTCGACGCTAGGTTGTTCATGCTCACTAACGTATCAGGGTGGTCGTCGCCGAGCTTGGTCTTGCGAGCCTCCAACACTTGTACCTGGAGCTGCTTAGCGTCTTCCCACTGGCCGTTGCTCAAGTAGGTTAATGCTAGGTTGTTCATGATGGTTAACGTGCTGGGATCCTCTTTGCCATATTTGGACTTGAGAGTCTCTAGCACCTGCACCTGGAGCGGCACAGCCTCCTTCCATCGGCCCTCTTTGCTGTACATCGTTGCCAGTGTTGTCCGGATGAATACCTCATAGAGTTCCTTATTGCAGGTCCAGTCCAGATTTATATTCTCCACGTCGGGAAGATGTACCATAAGATGTCGACGAAACTGTGGCTGGTGATCTTCTTCCAAAACTTGAGAACATGCTGCAAGCACAAACTTAGTGTGCCACCACTGCGATTGTTGATTCTGATCACGACGCAATGCTCTCCACCGAACCAAACTGTGCATCGTGGTACCGTTCCATTCTCCGTATACTGGTTGTATGAGACTGAAGCGTATCAGGATGGCCACGGTCCTTCGATATCGAAAACTTTCCCATCCCCGATCATTTTTCAGTATGAAATTTCGGATATCATCGAAATCTCCTTCCTGGAGTACTTTGTCAACGGCAAATAGACCAAAGCTTGCAAGGCGAAACATTTCCTCTTGCACAATTGTGCCATTAAAGTGTGCCAGAAATGTCAAAAGTAGACCAGGCTGCAACTGCTCATACTCTCTTTCAATCTTTTCCAAAGTGGTATCCCATACCGTCCACACCGTTCTCTCTGTCGCGGAAAGCCCTCGCAAATCATTCATCTGCAGTAGCTCATCTTGATGCGTCTCATAGTCTTCCAGATACTGCGTGAGTGCCTGTTCAGGGACAGGGCTATTACCAACGTATGCACCAGCAAGATCAATTGCTAGTGGTAAAAATCCAAGCTTGTTTACCACCTTGTCGCAAGCCTCCAGCACAGCCTCTGAAGGCGGCTTGAGATCATCTGACGGATAGCGGTCTGACAGATGGCGAAGAAGAACCATTCTCGCCTCTCGTGGTGACATGACATCAACTGGAATCTGCTCGCAACCCCCATCGACCAGACTTCGACTTAGAACATCGCGACTAGTAATGATGAGTTTTCCCCGGGCTCCTTTTGGCATGACCTTTTTAAGGCCCCAAGAAAGATCGTCAGCGTTGTCAACAATAACCAGCCATTCATCATCCACTTCAGTCCGTTCACGAAGCCACCGAAGTACATTTTGAATGGCTTGGTCTTCCACAAGAGCTGTGCTCTGGTGATTGCCTTTTTCGTCGGGTAATTCAAGCTGTTTCGCACATCTTGCAAAACTAGATCGGACCGTCTCCTCGCTTGTTGCATCGATCCAAAGAATTGGGTTATACCGATCAGAATTTGTTTCTGCGAATTTTAGGGCTAGTTGGGATTTGCCGCTACCCCCTAGGCCGTGAAGAGTCACCGCAAATGGAACGCTGGCTTTTTCGTGCCGTTTTTGTAGCTTTTCTTCAAGATCTTTCCAAAGTACATCGCGCTGAGTAAAAGTGGGTACTGTCTCCATCGGAATAGCATAGTGGTTCTTCGGCGGCTTAACCAAAGGCCCGATTATCGTGATGAGTTTCGATACGATGCTATCATAGCATTCATTTCTTGACTCGAACTTGTTCAGCGCGTAGTGATCGACGGGAAGTCCGATTTTGCCAACCGTTTTCCCCCCATAGGTAGCAGAGCTTTCAGAAACACACTACCTTCATTATTAGTATGATCCATATGTCATTCTGGGCTAACTCACAAATATTTGCCATTTAAAGAACCATAGTTGGAGAAGGCGGAGTGGTCTTTGCTCATAGAAGTTGACCACCTGTAGGTCGTCTCGAATACTAGCAAGAAATTGCTCGTGTAGATCATTCAACTCGATAGAGTCGTACTCTAGATTCGCGAGGATCAATGGATTAGATCCCAGCGGTTGTAAGGCGGACGCCGTAAGCCAACCCCAACGGCCAAAGCTAGACCCACGATGCGGTGTGCCTAGAAATAATATCGCCCTTGTGTGCTCCGCAATGTGATCGAACTCCTGTCTCTGTCTGGCTTGAACAAGGGCCTACCAGATTTAGCTACTACCTTAGAAGGACTAATTCAATTCACAAACCTGTTTGACAACTAGGCCCCCATAGCTATGTCCCACAAAGATCAACCATCGACCCTGCTCCTGTGGGGGAGTTTCAGCAAAAATCTCTGATCGGGAAATTGTTCAGAAATTCACCTCGTTTGATCTACGGATTTGCGTGTCAATATGCTGAAGCAGATTGTTACCGACGGCCTGAAGTCGTGTAAAGACCGCATCCCTCTTCCAGTATGAATCATAGTTATAAAAGAAAATGCGAATCCCTTGACGGGTCTCGGGGGGAAGATCATCTGGCAAAAAGTCACTGATCCAGTTCACGTGTTGGTCGCGGGTCGATGGGGTTTCCTCGGTTGGGCCCGAGAAGTTCGTAGGTTTTCTCGCTCGCCATGTCGTATCAGGGTTGGATCCGAGGCCATGGACAAATATTATACTATTTGTGTCAGCCACTTCAACTTGCGACGAGCTCTGTTTATACCTACTCGATCCCACCAGCACGCACGGGCGCGTCATGAATTTTCACGGGGACCAGCCCAAATCTCGACTTCGGGGCTTGGTCGGCGAGAAGCCGGCTCGGTATTCTTCGAGTGACCTGATCATAGACGATTGCGATCGTCAGAATGACAGTACTTAGCCACAGAGTGGTACTATTCATAGCTGATGATCTGGCCACAGCACGTGCGTCGCCCCTTTTCAATCTGTCAGCAAACAAAGTCCAATGGAGCCGGCAATTCAGAGGGTATCGTGGCTCGTGAAGAAGTGAGAAGATAAATAGTGCTTTACTATCACAAAAGGCAAGGTATAATTGAAACCGCACAACTCGATGAGAGAGGTTGTTTCTGGCTGTGCGGCTCAGGCAACCGTAGCTGAATCGTGTGCTGGCGCTAAGGGCTACAAGCGCTCCTCGAGTCCGCGATGACTGAAGTGGGGGCTGTTAGAACGTGAAATATCTTAGTACGCTGACCTTCCATCCGGAATTTGCCCCTCTAGTGCATACACAACCTGAGTTGATCCCCTGCGTCACATTACGTTGAGATGCGATGTCTGATCATAAGTCTGGCGCACCATTCCCTCCATCATGTGCTCTGAATAGGGAGCTCCTTGGCCATCTTCCTAGCGAGATTCAAGATTCCTCACAGCCACAAAACGGGGCTGCGACCATACAACATATTCCTGGAAATCCCTCTGTTGGCCTTCACCTTGGTGAAGTTCATCATCACCTCTCCAATGAATTGACAACTCCGCTCCTCGATGAGCTCTATCCCCATCTGTGGCTGGTCTCGAAGAAATCAGGAAGTCATATAGACGCGCTGCATGTGCAAAGAGTGAAGAGACGCTCCATCATCCCGACGGAGGATCCGAGGCTCCATCTCGTCTGGAGCCGGCACGAGATCTACATTAAGCCTGTGCCTCTATTCTTGCTTAACCATGGATTTTGGGTGCAGTATTTGCAGCGTCTGAAACGAGACTCATCAACAGAGGATTCTCTGTCTGTTCCCGAGCAGACTGCTTCAATGTCTGAAAGCTCTATTGCCTTGGGATTTATGCGATCGTACGCATCTCTTGTTAGATCTCCTCTTGACTTCGCGATCGCGAGAGAATCTTACCTGATCCCGCCTGATATTGACTGGATCCAATGGTCAGTCTTTATAAACCACTTTCGCGATATCGGAGATGATAGAGTTGCAAAGCGGTACCACTACGGACAGCTCCGCCTATCACGGTTAAATTGGGCAGTGCGAATGTTGCGTCCCAAGCACAGCCACGCAAAATGGTTCTATGAAAATTCATACTGGTCTACTAGCGACTTTCTGGCGAGAGCGACCTTTCCCTTGATCTTCCTATTTGCCAGCGTCTCTCTCGCTCTTTCATCGATGCAAGTTGCGCTCTCTGTTCCGATAGACGGACTTTGGCCTCAAATACTAGATGAAAATCAGCTACGACATATGAATAGGGCATTTTGGTTGTTTTCTATTGCCGTGGCAATACTGTGGTTGGTGATATGGATCCTTCTCCTTGGTATACCAATAGTTGTCTTGTGTTCGCAAGTCCTCTGGGGATTCAGGAACCGACAGGAGAAACATGCGATAAGTTCCTCTACGGTCTGAATAAATCCCCGTTCATTATACCCAGTCCGGTACCATGGCCAGGCCTACAAATTTTATTAGTACTGTCAGAAGAGACAAAATTGACCAATCCTTGACTGATTAATGACACTTGTCACGC
Source organism: Penicillium sp. IBT 18751x (assembly GCA_028828935.1). NCBI lineage: Eukaryota > Fungi > Ascomycota > Eurotiomycetes > Eurotiales > Aspergillaceae > Penicillium > Penicillium sp. IBT 18751x. Next base: position 507,886 of record JAQJZS010000010.1, on the reverse strand, counting down.
GTCTATGGTACAAGGAAATATACTACGCATACAGCTATCTACCTTTATAGCAAGCATGGCGAAGATTTGGAGCTCTTCTGTGTTGTGGGTGTTCGGTCCGTTGGTGGAGATAACCTAGGTACTTTGACCCAAGAGGATATTGAAGTCAGCCTCGCTGTCAATTTGGCCAATCCGGGATTGGGGTTCGATGGTATATGCAACTACCAGGAGACCAGGGTTTCATTTAGATCATCAATGTGAACCAAAGCTGCATATGAGCCAGGTGTGAGGATCAGTGCGGCGGTCGCGCGTCGGAGGGTGAGAATCACCCACTATCACCCGGATTCTCACCCTGTCTATTGCGCACTCACTTCTCACCTCCGTTCGCGCGGCTTTAGCCTCCATTCAGAAATTTAGGAGTTTATAATCCAAGCACGTACAACCACAGGGCGTGGAGAACAGGGCTTCCCGTCCGCTCAGCCGTACTCAAGCCACACGCTGGCCACTTAGTAGTATGACTAGTAACCACATGCGAATCGTAAGTATTGTATGTCCGTGTTCACCCATTTTTTGTCATTCGTTGGGACATTTGCCCTTGCCGCTTTACTCTTCAGCCCTTCAGGCCCCTTCACCTGAGCGCCCTGAAGGTCCTCTATTCTTCACCCGATCCCCCTGAAGGCCCCTGAAGCGCCGACGTGGCCACTCGATTAAACTTTCCCTCTCTCCCACCACTCCTTGTCGGTGGTCGCATTCTAGCCCCTCCCACTCCCCAACTCCCAACTTTGTTGGTGGCCTGAGTTAATCCTAATCAAGGCTGACCACGGACAATGAATTCACCGATGCTATTACAACTGTTTAGTCTGGTCTTGGTAATCTCTTCTCCAAGGACGCAGTGAAAGTTCTGACCAAAGAAGCGGTGCAGAAACGAAAGTCTCGCTCCCAGAAAAATAACCGCAACTGAAGTGTTCTCTCGTGGCCGAATACTTCGCCAATTAAAACTGAATCGAACCGGGGGCCTTTTGTACTCCGGAGGCCAGAGAGGCAATTACAATGTTATGCTCTCCCACACGGCCCCACGTATAAACATTTGCGTCAATTTGGTATCGAGTGAAGCCGGTTGGAGCTGCATGTTCCTCATCGAGCATCGCTTCTGCAGCAGCCCGCTCGATAGGCAGAGCAGCGATCCAGACAATCGCATGGGAGTCGGAACTGTCGAGGGCGTTGTTGGATGTCATGGTGCGGAGCAAAGTGCACGAGGCTGTCAGATAGGCTGGTGGAAAGATAGTGTTATGTGGTTCACCTCCGTCGAGGAAGCTGGAGTTGACTGTACTGCCGCACATTATTTATCACTGTCAGCCGAGGACGGAACCTTGTCAGTTGCCATACAGGGCTAGGGCTAACCCACATTGACCTTTCGCCGGATTCACTCTCATTCCATCTCAATGTAATCCTACCGGAGGACAGAGGCAAGCCAAGGTTGGTCAGTGGGGGGCCCAGGGATAAACCCATCGCATTACGTTCGTCCTTATGGAGGAAGATCAAGCGCATTTTCAAGATAAAGGGGAAAGAATGTTTTTCGTCTCCAGGTGGCCCCCTGCCTAGACAGCCAATATGCACGGCCAGAGGGATGGAAGGTTTAGATCGAAAGAGTTGCATCCCATATGGACCGTCGTCAAAAGACCTGGAGCCCATGTGGCTACTCCGCCATAGTGGCCGCCAGTTGACAGATTGAAGGCCCTGCTAGATCTGGAGCTGTGGACGTACGTCCAAAGTGGATCCGCATCGACGGCCTTGCGAACGCAGCCTCAAATCAACTGCCCTAGATCACGGGGCCCAAAGCCTAAGCCTTCCCACCACAGCTTCCCAACCACGGGCACATATCTCCAGATTTGAAGTCTGCCTGAACGCAGATCTACAAATCTATTACATGACTGGCCTTGTGGCTCTCAAATATGTTTCTAGTGTGGATAGAGAGCCACACTAGCCAGAAGACGGCTTTCTTAAAGCTACTGCTAATCTAGCGGGAGGAGCGAGAATAAGCTAGGCGTCGGATCAAGCGGCATCTCCGGTAAAATAAAAGGGGTAGTGCGTCGGGCTGACAGCCAAGCCGCGCTGATCGGTGGGGCCGAAGTGAAAGAAAGGGGCGGCGATGAGTGCGAGATAGAGGACTTGAAAGGAGGGAGAGGGAAGGAAAATGAGGTCGAGAGGGCAGGCCTTATCTTTCATGTCGGAGCGATAGAGGGAGAGGTGACAAGATGGTGTATTGGGGCGCTAGGCCCGGAACGGCAAAACTAACCGGATGTAGTAAATCACAGGTCCCAATATTACTTCTACAATTTTATGGCTCATGTTTCGCCCTTGCATGATCAAACCTGTCGTACTGTAGCCAGAGGATTCCAAAGAAATGCAAAAAAAACAAACACTAAGATCTGGTGTGGGCCTCGAGAATCTGAGGCATTACTTCCCTCTGCCACCCCTGACGATCTGGGGGCTTACTAGGTACCAGACTGGGACGTACAGTGATCGATATTCTTTTGCTTACTTGCAGACTACTCATGATCCTACTTATCACAACATTTAGCCTGTTAGCCTTAGCTTTTCTTACTGGACGCCTTCGTGATATTACTAGGCTCCTGAGTGGCGTGATTTGCCTTGGGGATATGAATTACACTCTTTTTGAAAGATAATTGTAGCTACCGAAATTAGCTGCCTAATCTATGGAACCGGACTCTCTTGTATGCCCCTACTCCAGGTTACTGCTTGGACCGTGAATGCACGCGATCTGTAATCTGCCCTTCACCCAAACCCAAAGAAATAGTCGATAACCAAATATGGTTCGCGGGCTGCTTGGTATCGCCGTGGGGGAATATACTAAATAGTCGTAGTCACGGCGAGCAACAAGGCTTTCAGGGATAATGTCAATAAAGCCTGCGATTTGACTCTCCAAAACTGCCTCGATCTCGCGCAGATCTATGAGGATCAGGATTCGGATTTCTTTATCAAGCGTGGTGTGAAATTAGGTGCCGCCCGGCGGTTCGTACGCGACATCGGTCTTTGGGTGAAGCGACGTGGAGAAAGTACTTAAACCAAATGACCCAGTGAAGAGAAAATAGTCCACATCAGCAAACTCATCTTTATATATCTGCATAATTTTCCACATCATACTGTAATATCATTTTAATGGCTCTATTTGAATCCACCGCTCAATACACCTCCGGGGTGACGATATACATGTTACTTGAAACACTTAGGTGTTCGTGCTGATCTAGGCTTGCGATTATTGGGACGATGGGAAGTGTCTTGATTCAACGCCTGTACACGGTGAACTCCATGACTAGAAAGATCACATAGGCAGCGAGAAGTACTAGGCCAGCAATTCGGTGGGGTCCCAGAAAGACGACCGCCAGAAGGGACACCGAGGATACCCAAACTGTCACAAGATCAAACAGAACAAAGGTCTCTGACTGATCGAGGGGTGTTCCCGCCACCGCGACAATACCTACACAGAGAGTTAGCAGGAAGATATTACTCCCTGCTGTGGTTGCGACAATTATGCCTCCTTGTCCACGAAAGCCGCTGAGCATAGCAATCAACTTTTCTGGTAGAGTCGTGGCAAAAGCGATCACGGTCAAGCCAAAGACAGTCCCTGACAGATGGAGAGAATCAGCAATAGTACCTGCGCTGCGAGCAAGAATATATCCCGACAACGACAGTGCGAGCAGTCCAAAGATCAGCTGAAGAATATGATGATGAAGTGGTCGCGGAAGCTTTTTGCCCTTATCGACGGATGCATTTGCCATTTCCTGGGTCGTATTCGTATCTCCTAGCAGAGGAGAAGCCTCTGAAGCTGACGGTCCGGCACTTGGCCCTCGTGTTTGTTCAGCGCAAACATTTGTTGGTTCATCGTCGCTCTCACTGTCTGACAGCTGAGGTACTTCACTGAAACCTCTATAGATGGAATAGCAAATAGAGATGATATAGAGTGCGAAGAGAGCGATGAGAAGGCCGCCGGTAACTCTATTTAGTTGCTGAAAATATGCCAAGATGACGAAAAGTGTGGTGATAAAAAATTGGAGCGCAGAATATATCTTCGCACTCCTATCAAAAGGGCCCTGGCCCGGATAACAAAGAAGCCCCAGCGAAAAGGCACCGAGGATGTTGGAAATTGCAGATCCTATAACATTGCCCAGGGCTAAAGGGGTGCGACCTTGCAGGATTGCAGCGATAACGACAGCGAGCTAGGGAGACCCCATTAGCACCGACCAGATATAGGGTCGAGCTCGAACTAATGTACCTCTTCATATTCAGCTCCAGCGGTCAAAAGGGCAATCAGAGTCGGCGAGATGCCCAGTCGCTGTCCAACGATCACAGTGTGATCGATGAATTTGTCTGCACCATAGTCAAGGACAAAGACCCCGGCAATCAACGCTGCTGTGTTAAAACATAGACTGTCCCAATCCATTACATAGATGTCACTATGTTTATTTCTGCAAAGTCGTTCAAGTCTTGTATTCCAGTGAAGATTTATCATATGCTCGGTTGCTCATGGTTGTGATCAGGCGGAACAAGTTTGATCCGCGGCTACCGCGCTCGACAGTTCGCTTTCAGCTGACATGATATATCATGTCAGCCTTTTCATTGGTTCATTTCGCTTGCACATGGCATTTCACACGTGCATGCATCCCTAAGTACTTTCCTACGGATATCTAGAAATGAGAAACAGCGAACATCGTTGATTAAAGGTCTACGCGTACCAAGAGACGATGAATTTCGAAGCGGGGTACCTAGGTATTAAGTGTATCGAAGGTACAAGTGAATACACCCCTCCAGATGTCCTAATTACTTTATCAAAAACATTACAGGCCCCACTGACAGGGAAAATATGGAAAATCTCAATATGGCCTGGCGTATCTAGGCAATCAGGGTTTGAGAAAATATACAAAGAGTATAAGTGATGACACCAATTGTGGGACGTACTGTATTCTGGTGAAACTGACCGTCGTGAAAGTAGATGTGCGATAGTATGGGGCGCGGATGCCAAGAGGATGATACTGGAGGCTTGGCGGTGCTTGATCCGGGGATCTGCCGATGCCTGAGTTTTGTGAGGGAGTTTGGGTCAGCGCTTGTACAGGCGTTAATAGTAGCCACAAAAGTGATTTCAGGCAAGTATCAGAAACAAAGAAGGTACAATTCATGTAGCTAAGTGACCTGGTGAGCGGTGTCCGGTTTGCTTTTTGCTGGCTTCTTCGTTGACATGGCAGTCCTGGAGCTTTGCGCTCTCCTAGAGCTTCCGGGAGAAGATATTCCAAACGAATGTCGAGGTTCAAGCTCGAAAGTCCGTTGACAGACTTTGGCAATGCCATTAGCAGAGACCACTGTCTCCATCTATGCGCGTGTGGATGTAAAAGTTCGCGTGGGTGGGGTTCCTCCTGTCGCTTCTGTACCAGGAGAATCGACCAAGACTCAAAAATGTCATAATCAATCGACAAACATACAAAGCTGCCACGAGCCCAGATGAAACTAGGAAAGAGAAAATGTGTCATTCGTAGTTATCGCAAATGATCTGGAAAATTACGAGAGAATTTTTTGGAAAGAATTAAGTAGATTCAATTGACGTAAAATTACATTCCATCATCAAACGATGAAGCCAATGGCACATAAAGCATAAGGCGTGAAACTTTGGTATTGCGCTGAACAATGGGACCAGCCACCAGGAGGGGGGGGGAACAATAAAGAAAAGCAAGATCAAAGGCAAAGCCAATAATCTCGAGTCAATTAGACCTCGGCGTGGGTAACGACGGGGCCAACAGCAGCCTTCTCAGTGAAGCCCATCTCGCCAGCGAAGGTGGAGTGAGGGACCCAACCAGCAGAAGTGCGGGGGGTGGTCTCCTCCATCATCTTGTCGACCTGCTCCAGAGTAAGACCCTTGGTCTCGGGAATGAGGAAGTAGGTGTAGACAAAGGCGCAGGTGCAGAGGGAGCCCCAGAGGAAGAAGACCTTGGCGCCGAGGTTGCCCTGGTCGGAGTCGACCATGTAGGGGGTGATGACGGCGATGATGCAGTTCCAGAGCCAGTTGGAGGCGGTGGAGAGAGCGACACCGCGGGAACGGATGGGGAGAGGGTAGATCTCGCCAATGACGACCCAGGCACCGGGACCCCAGGTGGAGGCAAAGAAGAAGATGTAGATACAGATGAAGGCAATCATGGCAGAGACCGCCTTGGGGTTGTCACCGTCGGTGACACCAATGATGGCCACAATGAACTGACAGACAACCATGCCGAGAGCACCCCACAAGAGGAGAGGACGACGGCCGACCTTCTCAATGGTGTAGAAAGAGATTGGGGTGGAGCAGACGTTGACGATGGTGGTGATCATGGTGAGCAGGAAGGGGTTCTGGATGGTGCCAAGCTGCTTGAAGAAGGTGGTACCGAAGTAGAAGACGAAGTTGACACCGGTCCACTGCTGCATCATCTGAAGGGAGGTACCGAGGACAGTGCGGCGGAGGTTCGAGTTGGGGTGGAAGATGCTGCCGCGGAAGCAGTTGAACCAGGACTCAAAGTAGCCGGTCTGGGGGATCAGGGTCTGCTCGTATTGGAAGTTGGCATCGATCTCGTTGAGCTCCTGCTCGATGAAGTCGGAGTCCTCGGGCTGGTCACGGATGCGGGCGAGGGCAGCACGAGCCTTATCCTTCTGGCCCTTGCGGATGAAGTGACGAGGAGACTCGGGGAGCATGAACAGACCAGTTCCGAGGATCAGAGCCCAGAGCAACTGGAGACCGACGGGAATACGGTAGGAGCCGGAGTCGGTGCGGTTCTCGGTCGCGTAGTCGACGCAAGACGCCAGCATGAGACCGATGGTGATGCAGAACTGGTAACCAGACACAATCGCACCGCGCACCTTGCGGGGGGCAATCTCAGACATGTACAGGATGATGACGGCTGAGACGAAGCCGACACCGAATCCAGCAATGAGACGACCAGCAACGAGGAGACCGAGGCTAGTGGAAGCAGTCTGGAGAACGACACCAACGATGAAGACGAAGCAGCCAGCAATGACAGTAGTACGACGACCGAACCAATCAGCGAGGTCACCAGCGATCAAAGCACCAAAGAAGGTTCCAGCGGAGAGAATAGAGACAATGAGGGACTTCTTCCACGAGGGAATCACAAAGGCGTCGGGGTTGGTAGTAGCTTCGCTCTGTTCAGTGAATTAGCAAGACACCTCGAAGTGGGGGAAGCGAAAGATCAGGCCGTACCAAGGGCATGTTCTCGAAAGTCGAGATGAAGAAGTCCATACCAAGGACACCCGAGATGTAACCAGAGTCATAACCGAAGAAGATACCACCAAAGGCAGCAAAGGCACACATCAAGTAAGTCTTGAAGGTGACGGGGGCCTCGACGCGAGTAGCGTCGATGCTGCCCCCGCGGACAGGGCTAATACTACCGGGCATTTGAGCAACGGTAGGATCAGTAAGGGTGGGAGTGTTGACGTTCACGTTTGTCGTGGTAGTGGCGGTTATCAAAGAGTCAAGAGTCAAAGTCAAGAAGAGAGTCTAACGTTGATAGATGTTGTTCAAGTGGAGGATAAGACAAGGATGGGAGAGAAAGAAAAAGTGAGGGGGGGGATACAAGGTGGTTTATATGCAAATCTCCCCAGGGTGGAAACACCCCGGATCCCAAAGTCAAGCCCAAGGAAACACCACCCTCAAACGATCTAGCTCCATCGAGCGGAAATTGCTTACAGAGTTTGGCCACTCTCGGCCCCGCGACGGCTGCAAGCGATGCCCAGACACATGGCTGCTCGAACCTTGCCACGAGAGATGAAAACGAGAGCTAGATCAAATCTGGGCTGCGGAGAGTGACACTAGACCGTAAACAGACGGTGGACATGCCATGCGGTGTTGGAAACCCTGGGGAAGTCTGCACGGATCCACCCGTGGATAGGCGAACGCCGGGCTGGTTGGCTGCGTGTCGCAATGAGTCCAGGGCTAGTGCCGTCCAGAACCACGTCCATTGGCTCGATTTCGAAAAGTGGGAGGGAGCTGGAATAAGCTGGCCAACTAGAAGCTCGGGTCCAGCTCCGCCAGGGCCGAGTTTTGCCAAAACTCGAACCAAAATTAAATCCTCGGCTGCCGGCGTCTCTGGCCCATTCGGGTGACTCCCCCGTGCTTTCCAGTCATGTGATTGGTCGGTGCCTCAACTGCGCCACAGAACTTAGACTAAATTATTTCTTCCACACGTCGTGATCATGTTCTTTTGAGTCTAAGCCGATCTATATTCGGCATCCGGGGTTCACCTGCTCGATTCTTACGGCTTCTCGACTCTCTAGAGCCCGAGTCCCGTGAGGAGATCGGGTGACCTTGTCCACGGCAATGTCCGTCGTGTTTTCTTTTGTCACACATGACAGGGATGTAGATGTCCGTTCCTAACTAGACGCTAGTCACTTACTTCTCCTGGTGTCCATATTCTCGGTGCCGTTGACAACATTCTAAGCCAATTCACTGCGTGCTTGGCGTGACCATAGGGCAGACCGCACGGTCCAAAAGTCAGCCGAAAAGTCTGTCTTGGCAGACCAGTCCGGTAACTGGTCATCTTCCCAGATACCACCCAACGTGGATGCCACCCTAGAGCCGAATCTGGACGCTGCGTCCCGTGGTCCCCACAAATCACTTAGGGTCGGGGCGTCTAGCCACTCAGTCTCCCCGCGCCTCTGGGGAAAAAAAAAACCAGAAGCACCCAAGAAGGGGCAAGATTAAGCGGGCGCTGAATTCAGGGTCTTGGCCATTCGCGTGGCGCCCTATAGAAGCTCGCCCCGCAACTCCTCACTCCCCAGACCCTGTCCCAACCACGTCTATCGGGCTAATATCGGGCCAAAGCCCGTGAAGGGATTCGTGGCCGAGCCCGTGAGCTCGTATGTCATGGCCCGCGTACGACCCCACGGGACCGGGGTTTGGGCTTTGCGTTTCGCAGGGGGGGGCCCGGGCCCGCCATGGTACAAAAGTGCTCTTAGCAATCGAGCTGTCATTCACGCGGGTTTCGCTCCGCACGGACTACCTCGTTTTCCCCCCGTGAGGTCTGAGATTTTTCTCTCTCTTACGATTGCCGGGGGATTTACCTCTGTGGATAGTGTGCTGATCATGCTGACAGGGGTCTACGATAAACTCTAAGCCCTGCAGAGATGCGATGACAGGGTAATATGCCGAACGTGCGCACAAAGAGAAAGAAATGAAACTCCAGAATGAAACCATAGCGCCGTGTCCTCGTTGGAAAAATCCATGTAGTCCGTACACAAACTACAGAACGCCCCTGTAAAACACGACGAGTAACAAAAATCGCTTTTTGTTAAACGACATTTTTCGATTAGACTTCCACTAGTCACTAGCCTCCCCAACCCGTCCGTCTAAACCTTGTTTGGCTTAGTAGAAATGTAAACTTTCCATGGCAGTAGAAAATTTTCATCGCTCCAGAGTTCGGCATCCCATGCCTAGCCCCGGGTTTCGCAATTCCCCCGGGTCGCCTCTGCCCGGTGAGAGATTCCAGTTAGGCCCGACTTTTACAAGTCCGGGGACGGCCGGGGTAGAATGTCTCGGGGTAAGAATCGGGGGGTGGTTCCAGCCAAGACACGATGGATCCTTGGTTGGCCACGGACCGAGAATTGAGTGTTTAGCACTAAGATAAATCGGGGATTATTGAGGGTATTCAAGTCGAGACAGGGGTGCGGGAAATTTCTGTCCTTAGGGGGGTTGTTGCATCCACTTTATTGTGCCTCGTGCGTAGTACGATTTTTACGCTGTAGCCCAGTCTACCTTGAAATGAAAGAGAAACCAACTTCCCAGATCTCTCAATTTCCATAGCAAGCCTTAGCATGTGAATTTTCCTGCCAAGGAGTCGACTTCCAAGGCGATGCAGCAGCGCCGCGCCTTGTAGCCTCTGCTCTCGTGTATATCTTCCTTGAAACCACGCACCTTGTTCTCCACTGGTAGAGCTTTGAGAGGATCGAGGATCGTGCATGAATATGAGCGCAGAATTTCCGTAGACTTTATGTAATTCAGTTCCCTAATTTGACTTGTTACTATGAGTTTTCTCTTTATTGTGCTTTGCGTTAGAAATCTAATGATAAATCTCAAAAATTGGTCAGACGCGACTCGTTGTTATTCCGGGGCTGCAAGTGCTTGTGGGTGTTTGACCGACCGTTTTCTTGGCACTTGAAGTCTGTCCTGTGTGCAAAAGCTTAGCTTTGTAGCTAGGGAAGAAAGCCAAAGCTTTAATGCTGAATATCACTGCCTAATCGATCTTGAGGCTCATTTATATCCTAGAGCATAGGCAAAATTCAATCAATAGTCTCCAAACACAGCTTCCAATAGTCCACGGGTGGGCATGCTATGCTTCGATGGTCTCAGAGATGATGAGAAGATCTGTTCAGAAGATAACAAGGGTACAGTAGAAGTCACGGTGGTTAGGCCGGGGTATGGTGTGGGAATAACTCGTTCACATTTGCCTTGTACAAGATGATAGAGAAGATCTGGACATTGTTGGTGACGTTTTCTCTTCAATGATTATTCAATGATCAGTGCCCTTCTCGTGCCACAACGCCCAGAGATATATCGAATCACTCTTCAAACTTCGATCGGAGTGTGCACAACTGGATGCTGGATAAGTTGCATTGATATATATATATATCTCTTCGACCAGAAACAGAACCCACTTTTGAAGTGATTTACATGTGTTTACATTGCAATCTATAGGCGTGAATGAAAAATATATACTAATTCTTAACCATTAACATATCCCAAACAATCAAATCGATCAATGTGTTCTACTAGAAGTTGTGATTGACCGGTGGCATTCGAGTTGAACCTCATCTTCCGGGGTCAACAAGGGTTGAACCGACCTTGGCATCTCCGCCCCCGCAAAAAAAAACACCGGTGAGAGTTTGAAGTTAGAGCCGAAATCCTCAGTGTAAGGCCGAAACTTGATTTTCCGGGGCCGCGGGGGAAATTTGGTGACCCGGCAATATCTGGCGAGCTGATTCCACGGGTCGGGATGGATACTTGTTTGACATTGACCGACTGGTGCTCGGTCCGTTCATTTACCGGTCGTTGAATTTTTCTTTTTTCTTTTTTCTTTTTTTTTGTTTTCTTTCATGTGGTCCGTTAAGGGGTGTTGTGGCTTGTGTACTATTGAAAATGGAGAAAGCCTCCTTTCAAATCAGAGTAGCACCCAATTTCGAAGATTCTGAGGCGATTTTGGAATCAAGAGAGCTAGTGCCAGGCGTGGCCAGTCCACCAAGCGAAGGGAAATTAGGCTGTTCCAACATCGTTGACTGTGAGTGGCGTATGCCCAAAAACCCCAGTTCTCAGAGTTGGTCGCTTTTGAACCTAAATTGATGAAAATATGTTGGCAGATCAAGAATTGCAAAGGTCGGGACCTCCGCCATGCCCCTTCCTCATTCACTCTTCCAGTATATACGTAGTCATTGATCCCGCGAGTCTGGGTCATGAAAGCAGACGCAAGACAGGCCAAAGCCGGATGAGCCGCTTTCCTTGGGAATATTGGGACCCGTGTGGGTGACGTAGCTGGGTGTGAAATTACCAAATGCTGCAAGCGAGGCTTCCACAGTCAATCTCACCCCTTGTGAATCGCTCAAATTATTGTAATTTCAAACGAGTTGGATAAGCGAGAATTGATGTTCTTTTTGGCAATGTGTAGGGGCTTTGTGAGCTTCATGATGATGAAGGTGACTTGCATATTTCCTCAAGTAGGTTCGCTCATTTGACAGTGTAAAGGGTAGTTTACAAGGCTACGCCATCTGGAGATGAATTGCTGAGCAAATCCTTTGAGTCTAGTGTTAGAATGATACTTCGCAGTAGGTGATCAGACAGCCTCTCTTAGAGATATCATGTGAATGTAGCGCATGACGTTGCACGTCAAATTGGAGCATTGGTTCCAATACCAGATCCTTCCAAGACCGCGCGCTTTATCGAAACTAGAATATCCCTGATTTAGAGATTTTTCGCCGAGAAAAGGAGCCATCAAAGCATTCACTAACGATAGTAACTCATAGACGCTTCTTGAAGAGGAGGTGCAAAGATGCGATATCAAGGAGGCCTTCCTTCTTGGTCAATAGAATAGTAAACCGGGGATTGCTATTACCACTCATAAGCTCCCATAGCTCACCCTTGGTACCTCTCTTGAGTTTCCAAAGGCAAGCGCTCCATCAGATTATATTACATGATGGTATCAAGCAACCCTGCAATTGGGTACAGAAGCAGACCGGTTGGCGCCGTAATTTCTTCTGTTCTTGGCAAAGCATCAAGCCAAACTAGTCCAGGCAATGCCTACCCGAGTCATGTCTTGGACTGATCTGGGAGAAGCAGAGGTCGCCAAGTGCCAAGGTACTTTCCAATTTGTCCGGTGTTGGGCGTAAGCACTAGCCACGCTATGCGCCCTCGGACGCTTGAGACCTTTCGGCTTTACCCGACATCAACATGTAGTTCAGTCCCCCTATTTATGCCTTTGTAGTTGGATCTCGTGCGTGCTAGTAAAATCAATGGCGATCAAATTAATCATCTTGCTCCCTTGGGCAGCCTCTCACTATCGTGCTAGCCGAGAGAGTCGAACCATTTTACGATTTCTTCGTCTACGTTGATCCAACGGGGTTCAAGACTTGCTACGGAGATGCGATACCAGGTACGCCCACTATGTCACAGTAAATGCGCTGGTAGGAATCCATCATACTATGAATCATGCAGTGACGGTACGTCGTGCATGGCTCATTCATTTCTAGATCTGGATCTTGACTGCATCAATGTTTGCGCCTTGCGTCAAGAACGAGAATGAGATCGATTGCATGGTAGTTGTTGGGCCGATGATTGCCGTCGAGCATATTCTGTGGGTAAAAGTGACCGGGCCCGACATGCGATCTAGATGGTATAGCACAAAAAATGGTAAATGATCCCACAATCTAAGCTTTCGAATTGAGCCTCGTACGTGGAGTGATTAAGAAAACCCGGGGGATCTCACGTGGACGGATCGTGATCAGCGCGTCGCGTCAGAGACCGCCCGAAGTCCGCGCTGACACTGCATGGCAACCAAAGGCTGTAAGCCAGAACAGACACGCCAGACAGTTCTAGTTCCAGACATCTAACAGTATCCTGACATACGCAAAATGACTCAAGCAAGCTCTAATCTCCTGGCCTTGACCATGGCGGGCGCCGGCTATCTAACAGCCCTCTGCACGACACCGCCAAATCCCTCACCCTCCCAAAAAGACCGACACAGCACCGACCGCATCACCTGGATCGCCGGTGCTGGTGCCACTATCGCCCGCCGCGCAACACTCACAATCTCTCTATATCACGCTCTCCTGACACTGATCCCGTCATACGCGCCCGATCGGCTTAACCAGATTTGCCCGCGGCCCGAGAACCGAAACATGGCTATCTTCACCTGGAGTCCGATTGTCGTGGCGTCATTATCTATAATCTTCCTCGGGGCTTTTGTTCGGTTATCGGCGTATGACGGGTTAGGGAAAAATTTCACATTTCATCTTGCGGCGCCGGATCAGCTTGTTACCAGTGGTGTGTATCGCTGGATGCAGCATCCGAGTTATACGGGGCAGTTCTTGGTTTATCTGGGCTGCATGGGTCTCTTTCTGAGATGGGATGGGGTAGCTGGTTGCCATATTGGTAAGGATATCTTGGATAGTTGGGTGGGGTATGGGGTTCCGGTGGAAGTAATGATTGTGGTATCGTCGTTGACTATAATTGGACTGAGGGTTAGAGATGAGGAGGCCATGTTGAGGCAGGAGTTTGGGGAGAAATGGGAGAATTGGCATCGGATGACGCCGAGATTTGTTCCTGGGGTTTTCTGAGAGTGTAGCAATTGAACCTCCCGAGCTCGTGGTGGGCCGGATCCATGTGAGTATACTCATATTTGATCTAAATAGATAAATTGACGCCTTGTCTGCTGCATGGAGACTGCTTAGGTTATTTTCGGCCGTCAGGAAGTGTATTATATCGCTTATTTTTCGTGATACGTGGGCACAGATTCATGCGTAGGCATAGTATCCAGTCCATCCAATGCAAGATCAATCCGTGGACCCGTGTAGTTCTTCCGCCCGTCCACGAACCACTGGAAGACAGAAATCAGGATGATAACCGCGAAAGCAGCAATGCAGTAGTCTGGGTTCAATTTAGCGGGATATGCGAGATTAGGTCAGTGTTCAACTCACTCATACTGCTTCCAGTCACTGTTCTGGAAGGAGGAAAGACGAACAGCACAGTTGTCAGAATGATATATGCCAGGGACACCTGTGTTAGATTAGCAAAAGTATGTAATGCAAGTAGATGGACACAAACTATATCGCAGAACCATCCAACGGCGCGAGGCAGCTTCCATTTTCTCTCAGGCAAAGCATTGCGTCCTTGTAGGCAATTGACCAGAATCGGCATCATATATGATAGATCGAGGGCTACGACGGAAGCCGAGATGATAGCGTTGAAGGCGCTGAGAGGTTAGTTGGACCTTCGCAATTTGAAGGGACGCCGATCGTACCTAGAAGAACCCAAGAAGATGCACCCAAAGCAGATGACAACCACCACAGTCAAGATGAGGGCGTTCAGAGGCAGCTTCAGAGTGGGATGCACGGTCGCAAAGAATCGAGATGCGGGAAGACCACCATCCCTGTGAACGTGAGACGATGTTTGGAATGGACAAAAAGGTGGACCTACCGTGCAAAGGCGAAGATCATTCGACTGCTAGTGGTCATCACGCTGAGAATAGCAAGGATCAAACAGACAATTGGGAACCTGGAAGTTGTTAGTAGATATTCCTATAGACCAGTGGGAGCGCTTACATCAAGAGACAAATGGCTCCTATTTTGTTCTTCGTAGCATCGATAAGAATTTGTAGCAGAGGACCCGCGGGGGACGTGGTGACCTCGTTCATATCGCCTGCAACAAATAGCAGAACAATGAGGAAAATTGCGCCGGTTACAGTGCCGATACCGACGCATGTAACCATGATTTTAGGGCCCTCAACGGATGCATTGGGAACCTCTGCTTAAGTCAGAGTAGCTCGATAGATGTCAAAGAGCATATTATTACCTTCAATCATGTGAACAACGGCGTCCTATGCCATAAGTTAATTTGATATAGACTACTTGAGCCAAGTGGACCTACAAAGGCCGTGACACCGAGTCCTCCTTGGAGTAACTGTGACGAAAGTCAATTTGTCGATCGAGCATTCCCATAGACGGACAGACACACCCCCAAGAGCCATGCAACACCATCAGGCCATCCTGTAGTATTGATGAAGTTGGCAAACACAAACCTTAAAAGTTAGCTCCTGGTCGAATCTATTGAAGAATATTTGTGCTCACTTTGCTGTGTTATAGTCAGGAGAAGCGCACGCAAGCACCGTGATACAAACGATCACGAAGCCACCAATTGACCAAGTGACTGGGCAAGTTAGCTTTGGTTCGAGAAGAATCGCTGATATATCTCACAGGCGCCTCGGTAGATGGTAGGCAGAATAGCATTGCCGAAGGCGTTAATGCAGAATGCCCCGAGCGTGAGTCCGATATAGATGAGGAATTGTTGCCAGCGTTGAGGATCGTAACTCTGTTTCATCTGTTAGATCGTATTTTGTAGGGGATTTGATTGTCCTCACTGGATGCATGGCAGAAATAATCCCCACAATCAATTGACTTGATAGGAGCGAGTTGGTAGCTACGAGAGCAACCTATTGGCGGTTAGCGAATTCCGCCGCGAAGGAATGAAGTGGCTTACCCATCCCGCAACGTTGATCCATCCCGTAATCCAAGAGAGTATAGGAACCCATGCAGTCCAAGCAGCTTCGTACTCGTCAATTGCTGTGTAGAGTGAGGAAAGATCAAAACTTACTGACTGTTGGATGGTTAGCGAGTACTTCTGGCAATTGAAAAGCGGAAGCTTACCTGCGACCCAATGGTATTGTCCACCCGCTCTAAAAAAAGTCAATGAAGGTCTCGCATGATCCATAAAAAATGATGAAAGATCATACGTCGGATACGCTGAGAGAAACTCGGCTAGCGAAGTCGCGATGCAGAGGTTGCAGAACCCTGCGGTAACCAGCCCTGTACAGTGTGAGTCATTTCCGGATCAAAAGAGATCACCCATATCAACAATTGAACTGTACCCCAGATCACACTCGTACTCCCGCCCGATGTAAGACTAATTGACAGACTGGCTGAAAGAGCGGTCCACGACTAGGTCAAAATTAGTTTTTTTATTGTTTTCGGACGGAACTGTGCACCCACATTCAACACAGCAAAGGCTAGTCCCAACATCGACCTAGCTATAGTTAATAAACCACCGTCGATTCGGATCATCATGATCTGACCAAGTAGAGAATTGCCGTTTCAATTCAGGCTTGTGGCCCAAAGCGGCCAACTGAGCATCATCACCCTCGAGTGGAGGTCTTTTATCAACATCCATGCTTGGAATATTCAATCAAAAGAAAATGAGATCAGAGAATAAACAGAAAATGACGCGAAAATAAACCCGGACGCTGAGCCTCTAAGTATCCCAGCGAGTGCCCAGTAGAGCTCATGGAGGTCATAACACGGGTTACGGAATAGCACGGACAGGGTCTAGCTGCGGGGAAAAACGTCAATGTGATTTACTCAGAGAGATCGGTGTCTCGTTATCAGCAATTTTTATCTGAAATCCACTGGAGAAAAACCAATCGCCGATTGACCTGAGGGGTGGGCCTGCGGTGGGTTCCACTCCGCGCTTCCTGCCCAGCTTTACGCGCTGTCTCTCCGCGAAGCTTGACTGTTCCTGGACCGGCTGGTCCTCCCCATCTCGCCGATCGGCGCATGTACTTGCCAAACTCTGCATGGCTTGGTTTCTTCTTCTTAGACTCAGTGTAACATCAGTTGTGTTGATCTTGCGGAATGGTCCGATAGAGTATCGGTCTGCATACAGATGAAGATTGACTCGTCGGGGCCATCGATTGGCGGGCAAACCCCCTGTAAGCTGGTTTCGCTTATTGGAGGTTTGAGCTCTGTCAATGTTTCAAGCCACTGCAGTGGCCGCTGAAAAAGTTGTTGCGGGCGGCGACGGCTGAAGCACGAGATGAGATCGTCAAGTGCAGAAGGACCTTGATTGCATACTGTGAGTCTCAAAGAATCGTATTCGGAAAACGATAGACCAGAATTTTATCCGCGGAGGTGAGATGACCGATACCGCTAGTGGTATATGGAAACTCTTGTCAAGATGCATTGCTGTGATGCTGATGGGCATATGACAGGCTTTAAACGACTCGTCCACATACAATTTGGTGACCATGGATTAGGAAGACGCAGGCTACGTCTACGCAATCCAAGTTTGCTTTGTACGATAATGCGGCGTCGTTCACTACCAAGCCATCCTCCCGGAAGCAGACCGCATGTAGAATATATAGCATTTGAACCTGCATGAAGTCTTCCTCCCCATCCCAAGGAATATATTGGCCTCGCGATGCATCATACTTCCTCTACGGACCCTACACACTGCGGACACAACCCCGTGGGGCAATTCCATTTCGCACGAGGGTACACTGAAGAATCGCACATCTAATCCCCGACAGTCCAAGAAGCATTCCGCATCGAGCATCAACTGAACAAGTAGATATGCACAAACCCATGCCTGTTTCGTCCATTATCAGTATCCCCGCGTCTGGGGCATTTGTGTATCCACGCTAGGGTCGGCTACCTTGGCCTTGCTCGGGTTACTCGATTAGCTTTCGTCGATGACTCTCAAAATATATGGTATATTGGGGGCGATTGCTAATGGAGTATGGGATTTAATGTTGATGGAACTATTGCGTAGTATTCTAGTCTCTTACGTGGCATTTGATTTAGGGGAAGCGCTGCGGTTGCACAAATTGTTTCACTTATCAGAAGTAAGCGAAATATCTACACACGAGTGTATGGATTCCGCGGGTGGTTGATCGATATCAATATCACCACATGTACTTGCCCATTGGAGTTCGCTAGCCACCAGGCGGCGTCCACCCGTAGTTTCTTTTTCGACACCGAGACTTTGACTTCTAGAACAATTGAAGGCCAAATGTCGCTTCGACCCGGCGGAAGTTGTTCTGGGGCCCATGATCCATCCGGTTCTTTTTAGCAAAGAGTGCCAGGTACTCTTCTAGATGCAAGCGACCAATAAGTTCTTCTAAAATTTGCATGATATACAGCTATGGCAAATTCCGCCGAGAGCTCACCCGCGATCGAATCGTGGGGTTTGCCCGGAATCGTAACAATCATGTCTCGGGTGTCAGGATTGTACATCTGGTGGCGATGTCCCTTCTGTACAATATCTAATTTTCACAGTCTGTACATTGAAATTTGACCTACGATACCACAGCCAACACAAGTAATACTTCAGAAGTCGTGTGGTATATCTTACCTAGTATCTACAACGAGTTAAACAAGTTTGCAGCTGCTGGAGTGAAAGCAAGGATAAATACTCTTGTCAAGACAGTATGATCCGCCATCAGCGACAACACGTCCCACAACTGAAAAGCCTATCTCCGCACCCCAATGTTGCACTTGCACAACACAAGAGCAGGTCGACTTACCCTAGATAGTTACCTCAATAGATAGCTAGGCTTATACGATACAATGTTGGGCGCAGTGACAGCCACTAACACCCATCGAGAAAGTGCAGCCAGGAATACTTGGCGCGACAATCTCCCCAGACAGATCAGTTCAACCCCTCACACTCAATGACCCACTAATGACAATGAGAAGAGGAAGCGAAAGAGTGAGACAAAGTGATTGATCCATTCAATATAGTAAGATCCATTGAATCAAGACCCTTAGGCCCCCTAGCCAGGCAAGCCCAGATAACGCCCATTGTAGAAAAAAAAAATGCCAGCCCATCAATCCATGCAATCTCGATGCCAAACAGCATCATGGATATAGTTGACAAACGCCGCTTAAACGCCCCGGATGAATCATAGAATCCTCAAGATGGGTGTCAACCTCAGAACCGGAATCGATAACACGACAACCAGCATCGCAATTTGAAGTCCATCACCGACCATACATCTCAAGAGCCTGCTGGACATCTTCCAACGAGTCCTTGCTCCCGTAAGCATCCATCAGCTTCCGGTTTGCTGCGAGACGTTTCTGTTCCTCGAGCTCGGCGAACTCGATCTTGTTTTTCGTTTCGACGTAGTAGTTGTATCCGTAAAAGCCTGGTTTATATCAGTAGGATTCTTAAAGGGACTAGTATAGGTGCGATGCTTACCGAGACCAACTGCTGCCACCATGGGGATGTACCTGCCGTTCGGGGTGGTTAGTCGGGCTTGGGACTGAATAGGGGGAAAGAGTCGTACCAGCGCCCAGGCCGAGGCTTGAGACTCGGGCCGGCCGGATGGCTGCGGTGGGAGTTGCCTAATGCGTAGTTTGACATTGTAGTGATGTTGTTGTATATTTGGAGAGATAAAGTGAAGGTAGGTTGGGATTTGGAGTGATTTGGAGGAGTGGTAAGTGTGAGGACAGGGAGAGTAGTGTGGCGCGTGAGTGTCGGGCATCGGCTTAGCGGGATTTAAAGGTAGCCGTGGAATGCGGGGATTGCATGACGTGGAGAACAGCTCCCTGCGTATCAGGCCACATCTGAGGTGGCGGACCACGGTTACGGTCATGCTAGATCACGCTGTTTCATGATTTAAAAAACTGGTGATGAACTGTCTATTGAAAGAGTATTGGTTTGCAGTTGATATCGTGGAATCGGCCTGATTGACTGGTGCCGAAGGAGTTGCCGAGATCAGGAAGAGCGGAGATCGTGTTCCCCACACTCCTTTCCGTGCACTGCCTCAGGATCGATTTGCCACTGTAATTCCTATTTCTTATGTCCATGAATATGATGACATGACTAGCATGTAGAAACTATCAAATGTCATATGGCGATGTTTCACTTTTACTGGGCATTGTTCTTGGGGGCGGCCGGCGCGGGGCCCTCCGGGGTGACATAGGCCTAGGGTCACATTAGTGTCCACGCTACCTCCCACAACAGGTTCAGGCTCAACTTCAACTTACCTTGCTCAATCCACCATCAACAACAAAGTCAGTACCGTTGACGAAGCTGCTCTCGTCGCTGGCCAGGAAAAGAACTGCCTGAGCCTGCTCGACAGCCTCACCAAATCGGCCACTGGGGAAGTGGACCTCGCGACGGAAACGCTTGGCGTGGTCGTCGCCCAGCCAGTCTTGCAGCAAGGGAGTGCTATTAAAGATGACTGATGAGCTGATGCGACCAGACACTGAATCAAAAACAGGATTACTTACTTGAGGGGACCCGGGCAGAGCGAGTTAAAGCGGAAACCCTCACGAGCGTGCACAACAGCCAACTCGCGAGTCAGAGCAAGGACAGCGCCCTTGCTAGCAGTGTAGGCAAGCTGAGGAGTAGCAGCTCCCATCAAAGCGACAAAGCTAGCAGTGTTGATAACGCTACCATTCTTCTTGTTGTTACGACGCAGAGCCAATACGGCGTGCTTGCAGCCGAACCAGACACCCTTGACGTTAATGTTCTGTGTCAGATCCCAGATCTTCTCGGGTGTGTCAACTGCGTCGGCGTCGTCGGCGTGCATGATGCCCGCATTGTTGAAAATGATGTCCATCCCGCCCCAGCTATCCTGAGACTCGACCATGGCCTGAACATCAGCCTCCTTGGACACGTCGCAGCGGATGGTCTCGATGCGGCCTGCGTTCGGGACGACCTCCTTCACCTTCGCAATGGCCTTGGCCAAGGCGGGCTCTGAGATATCGGCCATGAGGACGTTGGCGCCCTCGCGGGCGAAAAGGATGGTGGTTTCGAGACCGATGCCACTAGATGAGCGGAAGTCATTAGCTACACAATCGGAAGCATGATTGGGAGAGCTTGCCTACCCCGCGGCACCGGTGATAATAGCGTTCTTTCCTTGGAGACGACCCATTGTGATGTGATGGTGGTTGAGCACTGCGAAATAATGAATGTTAACAAACAATTGAGGGACAAGTCCACAAGATATGTCTATACACTAGCTCCACTCGTAGACCGCGGTTCTTACTTACCGGACAGATGAAGTTGGACGTCCTCTCACATCCACAGCGCGGTCTGTATGCGCGGGGCATGTGGATCGGTTACCTAAGCAGTGACGATACCGCGCGGATCGCGCTATCTGTTGATCGCTTGCAGGTTTCGGGGCTGGACCTTGTTCATCCCTGCACCCAGCTGATAAGCAGTCGGTCTTCTTTATACCTTCCGATCGTGCTGCTTCAGCTTATTCCTCATTCACACCCGTCGCCATGTCAGACCTCACTGCAGAGAATGTCGCCGATGTGCTTAAAGATGATCGTATGGTCAAAGTGGCCGGGATCGACGTCGATGGCCAGCTGCGCGGCAAGCTCATGAAAAAGACCAAATTTCTCTCTATCGTCTCAGAGGGCTTCGGATTCTGCTCCGTTATTTTCGGCTGGGACCAGCATGATCAAACCTACTACAAAGAGCTAACAATCAGCAACAAAGAGAACGGATACCGCGATCTCCTCGCGATACCTGATCTGAGCAGTTTCCGGCGCATTCCTTGGGAGAACAATGTGCCTTTCTTCCTAGTCAGCTTCTTGGATCCTGATACACGCGAGCCGGTCTGCGCGTGCCCGCGAGGTCTGTTGAAGAACGCTGCTGCTAAAGCCGAAGCGGCTGGGTACCGCGCCATGGCAGGAGGTATGAATTAACCGCGCTCGTCTTCTTTGCGACCACCATACTGACTTGAGAAGCCGAGTATGAATTTTATCAGTTCCGCGCACCGGGCAACCATCCTACTCCCGAACGAACGGCATCGCATACGGCCGCCTTCCTCCAGAATAATGCGGTCGACTCCTTGCCGCCGTTAACGGAGGGCATGTTCGGATACTCGATTACTCGGCCGCTGCACAACCAGGATTACTACTACGGCATTTTTGATGCCTGTGAGCAATTCCGCTGCGATATTGAGGGATGGCACACCGAAAGTGGTCCTGGCGTATATGAGGCAGTAAGTGATGTCGCAGTCTGCGGCGTGCGCGGTAGCTAATCCCGGTCGCGTCAGGCATTACAATTCGGGGAAGCGAAGGAGATGGCGGACAAGGCCGGATTGTTCAAGTATGGTGCATCTGAAAGTCTGTCGGAATGGTGCTGACAGGTCATTGCCAATAGATACGTTGTCAAGGCGTACGGAATCAAGCACGGCATCACACCGTGCTTCATGGCTAAGCCGCGCCAGGGTCTTCCTGGGAACAGCGGACATATGCACATCTCACTTATGACAGCCGACGGCAAGAATGCCTTCATCCGCGATACCCCCGACCCCAACCCGCCCTACCCCGATGTCGCGCATCTCTCCGATCTGGGCCGACACTTCTTGGCAGGTCTGCTGGTCGGCTTGCCGGATATCATGCCTCTGTTCGCGCCCACGATCAACTCCTACAAGCGCTTGGTCGAGAATTTCTGGGCGCCCGTGACCGTTTCCTGGGGATTGGAGCACCGCGCTGCATCTATCCGGCTTATCACGCCACCAACCGCCAGCGCAAAGGCCACCCGCTTCGAAGTCCGTGTCCCCGGTGCTGACGCCAACCCGCACTTTGTCCTCGCAGCTATCATGGCATTGGGGTGGCGTGGAGTTGAGAAGAAGCTCGAGATCCCCACGCCGCCATTGTCCAAGGGTGAGGATATGGGCGGTGCCAGTGACAAGGGCGTGCGACTCGCGAAGACCCTCAAGGAAGCGATCGTTACATTCATGCGACCGGATAGTATTGCCCGCGAGGCATTTGGAGATGCCTTTGTGGATCACTTTGGAGGCACCCGGGAGCACGAGGTGCGTCTGTGGGAGGAGGCCGTTACGGACTGGTATGTTTTTTTTTTCTTTCTTTTACGTGGTTGCGATGGCACGCTAACGACTCGCAGGGAGGTGCGTCGATATATCGAGACGGTTTAGGATGTCGCGTGGGGATTGATACCATGGTAGCGCGCAGCTGTACATAGCGGCATTTGGCCGATTTGAGATAGGAATACATGAACATTGATCTCACAGTACATATCTCACGTTCAGTGCGCCGGGCCGACTCCATTCCTGGCGGCGGGCCATTGACTGCAGTCATGGAGAGAGTCCAGAGCTAAGCACCAATTAAGCTCGGTCTAGACACTTTGGCGGAACATCACTGTATTTAGCTCAACGTGCGAGACCTGTCAGTGACTGACTAGCTTTCACATGCTCGTCACATGTGGCAACATGACGCATCATCACAAGCCGGGGCAAATCGGTCCAGTACCAAATACTGAACCGAAAGCTACCGAGAGGTAGACTAGGAGTGATGTTCAGAGCAAGCTTATCTGGAACGCTGAACCGCGGCTGATTGGACTTTCGGGTATGCGGGGGACAGGCTGGGACAGCCACTGATCGGAAGAGTTAGGGACTAGCTCTGAGCCCAGGGTTATGTAGAGTTCAACCTTGCTCGTCATCACGGAACACACAACACAAAAGTATAAGACCGTAGCGATTTCCGGATGAGAGAGACTGGCTCGTAGACAGCTGTCCGAAGGTCGCTGCCGTGATAAGACTCGGGTTGCGGCGCATCCCGAGTGTAGCTCGGAGGACGACACCGCCTTGGAGAAGCTGCACAGAGTGAAGAATCCGGGGAACGGGGAATGTCGGCCGAGAGGAAGTAGCTCCCTGCCAGTTTCCCGTCGGGAAAGTCCCCAGTAGTGAATAGTCATATCAGATAGTCAATGGACAAGTAAAAGAGCATAGCCGGATGCCCGCTCATTGGCCCCCGGTCGGAGGTGCGAACAGCCGCGGCTCATGTCCCACGGTTCAACGTGACGTATTCAAGATGTGCTATCTCCGCCTTCGGTCGAATGGGTTTGTATATAGTGGCCAGGATCCCTGACGAGAGTTTCTCTCTCCCTACAAAATCATTCTCATTCACATCTCCCGGCTTTGGATGATCGTGATCTCCATCAACTCAATTCGAAAATGAGCTCCGTCGAAGCCAACCTGAAGGATGTTGCCATCTTCGGCAACATCTCCAATGACGCTCGCAAGATCCTGACCAAGGAGGCCTGCGCCTTCCTGGCCATTTTGCACCGTACCTTCAACCCTACTCGCAAGGCCCTGCTCCAGCGCCGTGTCGAACGCCAGGCCAACATCGACAAGGGTGTCCTGCCCGACTTCCTCCCCGAAACGAAGCACATCCGCGAGAATGACGCCTGGAAGGGTGCGCCCCCGGCTCCTGGTCTGGTGGATCGTCGTGTTGAGATCACCGGCCCTACTGACCGCAAGATGGTCGTCAACGCCCTCAACTCCGATGTGTGGACCTACATGGCCGATTTCGAGGACTCTTCCGCTCCCACCTGGGAGAACATGATTAACGGCCAGGTCAACCTCTACGATGCCATTCGCCGCCAGGTGGACTTCCAGCAGGGTGGCAAGGAGTACAAACTCCGCACTGACCGCACCCTGCCTACCCTCATTGCCCGTGCCCGAGGCTGGCATCTCGATGAGAAGCACTTCACCGTCGATGGCGAGCCCATCTCCGGTGGTCTCTTCGATTTCGGCCTGTACTTCTTCCACAACGCCAAGGAGCTCGTCGCCCGCGGTCACGGCCCCTACTTCTACCTCCCCAAGATGGAGTCCCACCTTGAGGCCCGCCTCTGGAACGACGTCTTCAATCTGTCCCAGGACTACATCGGTCTCCCCCGCGGTACCATCCGTGGAACTGTCCTGATCGAGACCATCACCGCCGCCTTCGAGATGGACGAGATCATCTACGAGCTGCGCGACCACAGCTCCGGCTTGAACTGCGGCCGCTGGGACTACATCTTCTCCTTCATCAAGAAGTTCCGCCAGCACCCCAACTTCGTCCTCCCCGACCGCTCCGATGTCACCATGACCGTCCCCTTCATGGACGCCTACGTCAAGCTCCTCGTCAAGACTTGCCACCGTCGCGGTGTCCATGCCATGGGTGGCATGGCCGCTCAAATCCCCATCAAGAACGATCCCGCCGCCAACGAGAAGGCCATGGAGTCCGTCCGTGCTGACAAGCTCCGTGAGGTTCGCGCCGGCCACGACGGCACCTGGGTTGCTCACCCGGCCCTGGCCGCTATTGCTTCAGAAGTCTTCAACAAGTACATGCCAACTCCCAACCAGCTCTTCGTCCGCCGCGAGGAGGTTAACGTTACAGCCAACGATCTCCTGAACACCAATGTTCCCGGCAAAATTACCGAAGATGGCATCCGCAAGAACTTGAACATCGGTCTGTCTTATATGGAGGGTTGGCTCCGCGGTGTCGGATGTGTCCCTATTAACTTCCTCATGGAAGACGCCGCTACTGCTGAAGTCTCCCGTTCCCAACTGTGGCAGTGGGTCAAGCACAACGTTTCCACTGCTGAGGGCAAGAAGGTTGATAAGAACTACGCTCTGCGTCTATTGCAGGAGCAGGCTGACAGCCTTGCTGCCAAGGGACCCAAGGGTAACAAGTACCAGCTTGCGGCGAGATACTTTGCTGGCCAGGTTACTGGTGAAGATTACGCCGATTTCTTGACCACTCTGCTTTATAATGAGATCTCGTCGCCCGGCAGTGCTGCCAAGCTGTGATGAGACGGTGGATTATGATTATGAATACCCGAGTTTCCTTTTTGTTTTCAACCTTTCCTTATTCGGTCCAAATTATCATGGTGAATTAGCATAGTTTGTATAAAAATTATTGATTCTGTTCACTATTAATTCGTTCTCTAAGATGGCGGGGCCTAGTGCAGTCCCTAGATTGACATAGTAAGCTGGAGCTCCAGAGGCCAATCGGGCATGATGTAATGAGGCGGGACCTCGGGTCTAGATGTGGGGATATGGATCGTTGCGGACCACGGTAGTACATTTCTTCAGTTTTGTCTTTACAGTGATCCGGGCATGGTGCTACTTCAAAGATTGGGCACATAGTATCACATGGAGCTCCCAAGTAGAAGTTACTTTCAGTCAATGTCAAGATCACCCTCATGACTGCTACCATTTAATTATCTGCAAAAGCTTTGATCATTTCGCTTCGGAGGAGCTGAAGGGTCTGAAGGATATGCTTCGGCAATGTTCTGCCCTGAGCAGGACACTACTTGAACTCAAATGATTTCACAGCGACAAATCCATGCAATACTCGTCAGATTGTTTCCCAATTGCAATCCATATTGATTCATCTAGTGATTCATCATAACCATGTAATATTGACCCGCTGGCCCGCAAAGCCGCCTCAACCTCGGCATATCCACCGACCCGACGGTTTCCCGTTTCCCGAATGCCGCTTCTCGGACGAGAACCACATCCAAAAGATACCCGAATAATGGAATGCAAGGGTTGCCACACTTCTGAATAGTAACTCTACCTCATGGACTCTTTGAGAACTTATCAAGCCGCGGGAAGCTCGTCCGCGGGCAAAAACCGCCGAAAAGCGGCGGTTTAACTACCGGGATCGCATCTTTGTGATTGCTTGTGTGTTACAGAGTCATTTTCAGATTTACTTCCAGATTTGGGTCACTGGTTTCTTGGGCGCTTTTGGCGTGGAGAGGCTGGTCAATGCTGAAATCGCGATATTTTGCGCTCGTCCAAGTCAGCACTCTCGTCTGATTATGACTGCGTGGGTCGACTGTAGTATTTGATGATTTTGTTCACTAAAACAAAAGACATCTTTATGAGAGTTCATGATATCTCTCATCACTGGTGCTTTTAGTCGCGTCAAGAGACTAGATCAATTCTGGCGAGTCGTTGTAACGGTGCTGCATATAGGGGGACCCCTTACTGTCTATAACGGATATTGCATAAGACGAAAAAACCACTAGAATGATTGTGAAAGCCTCATCGAAATTTGTAGATTCCATGTCTGATGAGCACCATGCTGTATTGTTCTCTTAGCCGTGTGAGCCAGCCCTGGCTGAATTGGGACATGACCTGCTTCGCTGTAGGACAAGAGTACCCCATTTTACGGGCTTTGGCGATGATTTCATCCCTGCTAACGGTTCTCACAGCTTTGCTCTTGTTCTAGTGGCCAATCTTACAGCTCTACTTCCAGAAAGGACCATTGGACGATTTGCTTTCGTAGAGCAGAGCTTGAGGAGTCTTGAGTCGATATGATCAAATCTTTTCGACAAGATACTGAAGACAGTGAAGTGGGTGATGCGCTTATGATAGATGTGTTCAAATGGGCGATACAGGCTGCATGTCTTGGTTTGGTTCCGAGCCCAATCGCGGAGGACCGTTTTCTGGATTTCACACAGGTCACCGCGTGGCGCCTCAATTCCTTTGAATTATGGGATGCATGATGTCAATTGAGTGGTGTCTAAAACGGTGATTTCTCCATAGCTGAGGATCGCAACTCGCGCGGAGCATAATTCGACTGGAGAAGACAAGGACTTAGGCGGGGGAGGCGGTTCGACTTGCTGTGATTGGCGTAGGCTATGTGGGCCAGACAGCTCAGGATCGCGCATCTGTCGCTTTAAGAGACTCCTTCTCTTCCGCTATTCCTCTCATTTGCACCACTTTCAGAGAATGAATTGAATCTCTCGTTGCATTCTTTGGAATATAGCTGAAGGGCATGCATTGACTCCATCACAACGCCATGATGGAGAAGAACGTGCCGGGATACCTTCATAAACCCGACTTTTTGGGTTACAGGTTAACCTCGAAATCGATGATTCACCCTTTCCGAGCCTCAAATCGAGACCCTAGCGATTATCTCCACTCCCGGCCCTGCGAACGAGCGGTCAGCTGGCCCCTATTCAGACATGGGCCTATGAGTGTGCCTTACAAGCGATGAGTGGCGTATTTAGGGGCCTCGCGTGTACCTGAACTAGTCCGAAATCGGGCCCAGGAATCCACTAGAATCCTCGCCAAAGCATAGCTGCTTTATTTTTCACCGTCGAGTAGCTCGTTGAAAAGGATCAAAGTTAGCCTAATCGAGCGGATGTCTTGCTTGTCCAATATTGAGCCCCGTGGCGGCCTTGCAGGGTTGTTTAGCCGTCTACGGTCTACGAGGATAACGGCTGGTGCTGTGTGATTCTCGATGAAGCAAATTTCTTTTGAATTGAAAGCTTCAGAACCATTCGTGAGGCCAAGGTACGGTTCAATCAAGCTTCCGCAATAGCAAGCTTAGGCAGTGGACATGCTTGTGTAGCCAGTTGCCAGGACGGGGGTTATTTTGGGATAGAACCCCAATGCGTTCTCTCGGCCTTGTCCGAGAGCGAGCCCTGGACGGTAAGCAATAGTCCCGCCACTAAACTCGACACTTGGAAGAAAATAGCCGACGCTAAACTTGAACTGCACGGTTCCTGACCAGCACGGGCCTTAATCTCCACTTAGTCGATCCGGACTCAAGCCACCGCATAGAACCGATCCACTCAGCCTCTCTTCGGATCTTTTTGCCCTCGTTGTTGATGTCCACCAAACTGTGGATTTGTCACTGTCAGGAAGATTCCGTATTCCTTCTTTAGAGGCCGCTTCCTCCCTTCTTTCTCAACTATTCATTCCTTTGCTCTTGTGTTGAGTAGACTATTCATTCGTTTCCTTGAGAGCTTTTGCTTCTCGTCCATTCTTTTTAGAATAGTAATTCAGAGAACCCCTCTGACTCAACTAACAAGATGCGGGTTCAAACATATTCGCTTTTATCCTTGGCTGCCGTGGCATCTGTCCAGTCCGTCGGCGCCATTTCAACCGAGACTGAAAACATTCCTACCCTACCGGCGATACCTGTCGTCGTTCCCACCAGCTCTGCGGTTCAGGTTGCTTCATCTTCTGCTCCCCAGGTCACACTGTCCCCTATCGCGTCGCCTTCGGTCCACTCGCATCATCACCATCATCACTGGACTTACCCCGGTGGTCCTAGTCGCTCGCGCAAGGCATGCTCGTCAAAGGCCGTGTCCTCAGGCGCTGTTCAGTCTTCCACTCCCTTGGCTCACACTGTAACTCCATCCGCAAGCGTGTCATTGCGTCCTATCCACTCACCGACTCCTCCTTCCTCTGGAGTTGCCAAACCGAGTAACAGCTCCCCTGTTGGACCCAAGCGGCCTTCGGGAAGTGTCTCTGTTTCTGGTCACCCCGTTCCAACTGGTGGTGCGGGCCATGGACACGGTGGCCACGGACACCACCCTGGGGGCAATGGCCACGGTGAGGGTAATGGCCACGGCCATGGTGAGGGCAACGGTCACGGCTCTGGTGAGGGCAACGGCCACGGCTCTGGTGAGGGCAACGGCCACGGCTCTGGCGAGGGCAACGGCCACGGCTCTGGCGAGGGCAACGGCCACGGCTCTGGCGAGGGTAACGGTCACGGCTCTGGCGAGGGTAACGGTCACGGCTCTGGCGAGGGTAACGGTCACGGCTCTGGCGAGGGTAACGGCTCTGGCGAGGGTAACGGCTCTGGTGAGGGCAATGGCTCTGGTGAGGGCAACGGTCACGGTGAAGGCCACGGCCACGGCCACGGCTCCGGCTCTGGCTCCGGCTCTGGCGACTTCACCACTTCTACTGTTTTCAGCACTCGTACTTCAACTATCACAGCTTGCCCATCCACAGTCACCAACTGCCCGGCTCGTGAAAAGACCACTTTCGTTACCACCGAGACCATTGTTGTGTCTACCACCATCTGCCCTGCTACCGCCGAAGCCACGACTACTTCCGCCCCCACTGGCACTGGCGCAGGCTCTCCTTACGTTACCACCGAGACTGTTCTGACAACTCGCACTGCGACCATTACCGAGTGCCCGGCAACCGTTACCAACTGCCCCGCACGCGAGAAGACTACTTCAACTACCACTGAGACTCTTGTTGCTGGAACCACCGTGTATACCGTCACTCCCGCTCAAGCTGTTCCTACTATCACTGAAGTTGCCGGTGCCGGTGCTACCTCCACTGGAAGCTCTGCAGGTGCCGCTGAGAGCTCGCTCACCACTGAGACTATCTACACGACCAAGGTTGAGACTGTATACAAGTGCCCTGCTACCGTCACCGACTGCCCTCTGACTGAGAAGACGGCCCACACCTCAACTCAAACCGTTGCTGTTGGCACCACTGTTTACCCTGTCACCGTTGCTGCTACTGCCACTGGGTCTGTCTCTGGACCTGGATCGAGCTCGGGTGTCTCGGCATCTGGCTCTGAGTCCAGCTCTGGCTCTGGATCTACTTCTGGATCTACTTCTGGATCTACTTCTGGATCTACTTCTGGATCTACTTCTGGATCTACTTCCGGTTCTACTTCCGGTTCTACTTCCGGTTCTACTTCCGGTTCTACTTCCGGTTCTGGATCCGAGTCTAACTCGGGCTCTGGGTCAGGTGTCGGCGCAGAGTCCGTCGTCGTCTCCCTTGTCGCCGTGCCTACCAATTCGTTTGTCTCGCCTGTCGGCGCTGGTGCGATTTCCGCCTCGGCTTTCGCCACGTCTGCCAAGCCCTCCGGTATCCCTTCGGCTTCTTACCACACGGTCACCAAGCCCACTTCCTCTCCTATTGGTGTGAGTGGCCTTGGCTCTACGACTACAACTTCAAGCGGCCCTGTCTATACCGGTGGTGCCGCTTTGCAGTCGAGCTACTCGGCTGTGGTTCTTGTCTGCGGACTTGGCGCCGTTTTGTCCTTCATTCTCTAGACGACCTTTTGATTCTTGCCTCATAGAGCGGCCCTTTTCATTCTTATTCTCCTGTTCTATTTTCTAGGACCCTAATGTACATGAATATATGTTTGGATCTTTGCATATAATTAATTGCAATTCATGCACTTGGATCAATCCTACAAGGAGATTTCGCCCCGGTACTGATCTTGACTGAGCAGTGCCCGCGACCTTTTTCGGTTTCATCGGAGCTTTTCATCTCTCATTCTTGACATATCTCTATTCTACCATGTAAAGATATACACCTCAGGTCGATGAATTGTACACACAGTCAGCCAAGTAATACAGGTACGGGCGGCTCCCAGCTCATATGACAGTCTCCCTGTCTCCAATATGCTTCTACTGCATTCCTTGCCCCCTCAACCACCTTCATATGATGTTTCTCCAAGAAGTGTGAGAATATATGCATAATTACCATCCGGTCACTCGTCGACGTAGCAAGCTTTCCGACCACATAGAGTGGCCAGGTGAGTGTAGACATAGGAGTCGATAGCACACAAACTCGAAGCACACTATCGAAAGCAATCCGATATATCTCTCGATTTGGTCCCAGCACTTCAGCGGGGCAATCATCACGCAATATCATGTGAAGAACTAGTAGTCCGCAGTATTTATATGCGCGGGCAATTTGAAACATTGCCTCCTGATAGGCATCCGCAGCAGGCGGAGTCTCTATCGACTGTGCTTCCAAGCTTGCCGCCAACGCTCCCGCCTCATAGGTCACATCCTCGCCTTCCCTGAGTCGACCGACGATGTCGGCTAGACGATGCATCAATGGCCAGAGTCTGCCAGTATAACCAAAGACAGTGTCCAAATCATCCGTGAAAATCGCATAGTGGCTATTACTTATTAGAAAGGGACGAGCCTCCATGGATAGGGCGAGCATGACGTTGAAATAGTGGAACACTTTGCAGAAGAATGCGAAACATGGTGTTCTGGGCGCGTCCCGTTGGTAGTCTAGTAGGATCTTGGCTCCTTGCAAATGACACCACGCATTGCTAGCGGAATTCCCGAGCACGATCTGGGTATCAGTTAGGGCCTGAAAAGATGAGCATGTTATTCTCTTTGAGACAGTACCTCGTAGTATATCAGAAGTAAGCTCCCTGCAAGCACATTCATCCGAGACGTTTCGTCCAGCTCGGGTCGAGAGATTTCGATAGCTAGCAGGTGCAATGCGTGAGAATGCAACTGTGTCGCATCTTGCCGAGACTCCCCACTAAGATGATGAAGATGTGCAGCAGCGACAGCTTCCACTGCGCGTTGAACTTGCACTGAATTTGACACGCGCGGTAAAACATGGAGCACAAACGGATTTGAGATCCCAGGGTGCGATGATGAAAATGTAATCAGGCTAGCGACAATAGTGTTGAAATGATGTACGAGCCGAGTTTCTGTGCTACTTGGCTGAGGAAGAAGCGCTGGCCGCGTGGACGGCGAGCTTGCATCTTCATGCTGTCGCTTGCGATGGCGGGTTTGAGAGTATTTCACCATTGTCCAATCTGGGTAGATGCATTCTACCCCGCGTGCGATGCATATTTGACAAGATGGCTGCGCCTCGTCGCATTTCTTGCGTCTTTTGCGACTGCATCTCGAATTAGCGTTTGCAAGGATCCGTGGATTCGGGGGGCGGGAAGGACCCGTACCATTCCAAGCAGCCCCATCTTGATCTTGTTCCTTGACGCTGGGATTGTAGGGCTGTTGGGCCTGATGCATTTCCGTCTATCATGATGATCGTAGTCTAAGGATGCTCTCGATTCACCAGGCACGATGCGGAGAACTACGTGACATCACACCGAATGGGGTCATGTGATGCGTATGACCTCGTATTCATTAGTTTGTATTATTTGCATGAAGAGATTAAACTTGGAAAGTATCTAGATAGAGATTAGAAAACGAAATTATGTTGTGCGCCGGCGAAAATTGAGAAATGAGCCGCCCTCCCATCCAAATGATCACCTGCGTATGATGACTATCTCCACTTCCGCCCTCTATAACCACCGACGACCTCACCGGTAATCTCTATTCTCGGACAGCTGATGCGGCATAGGGGTTGCCTCCAGCTCAGTAGGCACAGCGTTGGCGCGTATGTTATTGGTATCCCATGTCCAGCCACTTGAGATATGCGCCGACGTGTGTCCAGCAGTAGAACCGTCCGGGCCACTCGAGAAGGTGTTGCGATTTGGATCAGGGCTGTTTGTAAAGATAGTATCCGTGGGTGTGGCCTTGAGCACATCAAGCTCGCTCTTCCGACTATAAGGCTCGGATGGAGCGAGGTTGCCATCGCCATGGCCGTGGCCAAACATAGCCCATCGTGCGGTGCGTTCGGTCCGTCCATCTTGTGATGATATCCACTGACTGTACACGCGCTGGCGACCGAGTACGAAGAACAAGGCAACGAGAATGGCGACGAAAGCCACACTCGCTATCACAATGCCTGCGAGAGCGCCGGTGCTGAGACCATGGGAGCCACCGCTTGCTGCTGCTGTGCTGGTTGTAACGCTGGTGCTGGTGGTGGTGCTGGTTGTTGAGCTCGCACCTCCCTCGCTTCCCTCGGCTGGCATAGACTGACCGGGCACAAGCATATATGGATATTCGAGAGCTCGCTTGTATTGTTCTTCAAAGGTTCGAGTGGCGTTCTGGAATAAAAAAACCCGTTAGTAAAGAATGGAAATTAGAATGTAATGCAACTGGACTTACAGGGTTTATGACACCAACCATACCATTCTCGAGACACGAGCCTATGGCGGTGCAATAAAAGAATGTGGGCTATGTTGAGAGCATCAGTTCCGTATGAGACGCTCGCAAGCAGAGCAGATACTTACCTTGGTGTCATTGACAACCAATGTCCAGGTAGGTGGCTGGGAGTAACATTTAGCAGGTCGGATACTCTTCGTCTTTGCTCACTTACTGGTCCGACCAGCTGGCCATCTTCTTCATTGAACGAATTGAACATGCCTGACCAAAATACGGGTCCACTAGCGGGAACACATGGTGCATCGAAGTCTGCCTTTACAACCGAGTGATTTGTCGGATAGAACTCGAATATGATAATGTCGCCAACATTGGCAGTGATGCTATGGGGCACGTATTGATGAGGGCTGGTTTTGGGCCCGACTTGAATGGTGTGGGTTGCTGTACCGGTCGCAGTCATCGTCCAGGTCGTTGTAGTCGTTGTCGCAAGCGTCGAGTTCGCGGGTGCTGCAGATGTTGGTGTGCACAGTATCGATAAAGTGAGCAAGAGGAGCAAGAGTTGGAATACTCGACCTGGAAGCGGCATACTTGGATAAAAAGCGCAACAATATACGAATAGTAGGTATAGATGTGAACGCAGGCGATAACGAGGAAGAAGTACGAAAGAGGTGGGAAAGTGGCACGCATGGTCAAAGAAATTCGTGGCTGAGCCTAGACTACCAGACATGGCCGAGACCTGGCATTTCGCTGGCATTTCTTTGGTCTTATTCTTTTCGTCTGGTCAATACTTCTCTCAAAGAAACCTTGTCCAGAGTCGAATCAATTCTTTGTAAACGTCGGCTTGCCCCACGTTGGGCATTTACGATTCTATATTTTCGGAAATCTGCGGGCAACTGGCACCGAAAGAGGTACATCATAGTACACGGGCTTCTTAGTGGATTTGAATTGTATCTCACAGCGTCGAAAAATAAAAATAAACGCCTCTGAATGAGGGACAATTGAAAGTGGCAATCCCGAATTTCGGCCTGTGCGCAGATAAAGAGGCTGAACTGCTTTAATTCTGCAGGGTTCACCCTATGCTTGAGGATACGGGGCGGCGCAGTCAGCACGCCATGCATCTTGGAGGAGTCAGACAGTGCGGCTGTCCCGAGACTACATGTCAGCGTGGAGCGGTAAGTGCCACTGACGGGGCTGCTTCTTTTGCTGCGTTGTAAAAGCCCGGCTACCCGTGAGAGGGGGCCAACTGTCCACTCAAGATGGAGTCAATGAGGGCTACCCGATACAATTTAACGCATTTTCCTCGAGGGTTCTAATAGGACATGCTCACGCGGCAATCACATAAGAAGCTGTTGCGCGGTGAGCGGGACCTACAAGTTCCTCTTAATGACACGCGAAAGAAGCACAAGAGTCGAAGAAAGCCATGTCATACATTAAAGCCCAATCATATTCTGTAAAGAGTTGCCGGCAGCTCAGAGCGAATTTAAATCTTAGAGAAAATAATGCAGGTGCTCGATCGAATAGTCCACTGGTCAATTTGCTTCATCCTGTAGTGAATACACTCTAAATTGTGCGGATCAGAGATTCCAAATAGTTCTGGACGCGTTTCACGTCGTTCAAGTCAGCAATGACACCAATGTATCCATCGGGACGAACGACAGCCAAAGCACCCTCGGCTGGGTTGACGCCGTAAATTCCGTAGACATCATCAATCTCATATCCGCTGTAGAACGACATTTCAGAGTATTGCTTTATCTCTCGTGGAATGTCGGTCCACACAAAGTCATTCTCCAGGCGAGGATGAACCACAACCTGTTCAAGCACCGACGGCGGGAATCGAGAAATCATGGCACCGAGCTGAGTCAATGTTTGGGTCGAAGTGCCATGAGGTTTCAGTAAGTCCGTCGATGTAAGACAAAGAATACGGAACCGTCCAGTAGACGCGAAGTCTAGACCTGGTCAGATAAATAGCTTCAGAAAGGCAGCCCGTTTGCAACTTACCATCTTGCAGATCACGACGATAACCATCCGCATGACGAACCAAACGCACGTTCAATAGTCGCCTTCCTGGACGCAAAATGCCCGACAGATAGTCGGTACCCTTAATTGGGTTCTTCTTGCCTTCCAGGTCTCTTACAGTCGTCATATTATCGGGGTACTCGATTCCGCACCCGCTGGTAAACCCGTTACCGCGGCTGAAAACTTCGAGGAATTGATCGTGGGTCAGTCCTCCAACGCCATCTTCGGACGCCCCAATCTTTCCTGAAAACATCGATGAGAAGTCCCGATCGAATTCTATCAGCTGCTGTGCGATTGTATGACGTTCGATGTGGTATGTATCTAGGAGAGGGTCCGGTCGTCCGCTGCTTCCACTGGGTGTAAGTCCATGAATGGCGTATACAAGCTTCCAGGCCAGGTTATAAGAGTCCATCATGGAGACATTCATCCCTTGTCCTGCCTATTATTTGGAAAATTGTTAGTCATTTCGAAGGAAACCTATACTAAGCCAACATTTACCTTCGGGCTGTGCGTATGGCAAGCTACAGACATAGAATGTTAGCAAGTAGTCTTCCCACGGACTGAAATTATTTCACCTACCATCCCCGGCAATGAAGACACGATTCGCACCCTTCGAATCTTTCACCGAAAAGCTATCCGTGACCCGCTGGCCGATCTGATATGCCGCCCACCAGTCCACAGCGCCGTCCTTCTTCGGTCGGATATAGTACGGCTTGAAGACCGCCGCTGCGTTATCGAAGATGGTCTGCTCTGTGACCTGACTCCGGCGAGCTCTAGCATCTGCCGAGGGAGGTGTGTCCGGTCCATCCACGGTCTGTTGATCGCTGTCGGGTTTCACGTCGCCGGGCACTTGCACGTACAATCTTGTCAAGTACTCGCCAGTTGCGATTCGCTCACGAGGAATCACCATAACGGAGCCAGCCGGTGAGTGAATGGCACATCTTCTCCTGATATCAGGGAAATCGGTGTCAACGACCAGGTCGACGACCCCCCAAATGTGATCCAGTGATTCTCCCTCCAGCTTGAGGCCCATGCTGCGTCGAACAACAGAGTGTGCACCGTCTGCGCCGACGAGATACTTGGTTCTCACGGTTCGTCTATGTCCCTCGGTTTCAATCTCTGCCACAACCGGGAACTCCGCATCGCCCGCCTCGTCGATCTTGACTTCGATCAATTTGGTATTCCGCTGTACACCGCGTTTCGAATAGCGCAACAGATCTGTTTCCAGTATCCGTTCAATTCGGCCTTGGTGAATTGTGACTTCATGGGGGAAGCGAGCAGGCACTGCGACGTCCGGGACAATCGATGTTCGTTCAATGATTTTATCTTTGTCGTTTGATGGGTTCCAAAATGCGACCTTTGCCGTTAGTGAAGCTATTTTCTCCCAAGGAGGATCAACTTACCTGCCACATCTGACATCCCTCGGTGAGAATTTCATCTGCCAGACCGAGTGACTTTAGTGTCTCGAGTGTGCGCGGCTGAAGGCCATCGGCTTGTCCTGACTTTAGGGTGGTTGGCTTTGCGTCCACGCAGAGCAGCGACTCATCACTCAATCCGTATCGAGCCAGAAGGAGGTCCAGCATAAGCCCTGCAGGCCCAGCTCCCACAATCACGACCTCATATTTTTCTGTTGTTGATTCTGCGAGTTGCGGAGCTAGACGCGGGAGCGGGGGTGCGAATGACGGGAGAACGCGAAGCTCGCGCGACGCGGCAGAGTATTCCGTGAAGACTGGCATGTGGGCGCTTAATAGCAAGCACAGCTCTGAGGATCTGGCTGTGATTTTGCAGTCAATAGGTTGAGTATTGCGGGCGATGATTAGCTTTATAGAGATATCCCAAGGTCGACGTGTTCAATGGGTCGCACTTGGCTGTATCGCGGGCATCATCGAAAAGCGGGGAATTGGGAGTGCTGTCTATGCGCCATGATTGAATTGTTACTTGGAGCCGGTGGATCTGATTACATGTGTAGCCAGTGAAATGAAGCCGGCGATCGCTGGATGTCCCATTTTGGTGGATTTGTGAGATTCTGGTAATCAGTGGTCATGCCGATTCTGGGGTTATTGCCGAAGATTGGCGAATCTCGGATTTAGAATGCGCCACCATTCCCCACGATCAATAAATCCGGATCAACAGTCGCCAGGTGTTCTCTGTGCCATGGTAAATATACACCATATCATGATTTATGTATTATATCATCGGTGGGCTCTAGTACTTACACACAATGCCGTTGCAATCAAATTCGTTTTTTGTTCACAATGTACGATGGAGGAAACCACGCCGAGATCAACACGAAGCGCCAACGCCACTGGGCTCTTTATAATGTTAGATGTCCGAGTTCTCCAGTCTAGGATTGCACTTTCGCGTCAGTATATTCAGGAAAGCCAAATACAGGCCTCGAGGTTGAATCGGTGATGCCCAAGGCGTCTCTGCATGTTTGTCGCTGCTTGGTGCATCGTGTTACGTCGCAGTCACTCCCGCATCGCCCCGGATACATAGTGGACCTTCCTGCTGCTGTATTGAAACAATGCAGCGTATTATCTGGCATGGTGACTTAGGATGCTTGATTTAGAGGCTGAGAATCTGCTTCATCTATTTTTGGGAGTCTTCCAGGCAGCGCCAGATCGTCCCGGGGACGGCCATAGCTACACCAATCAAGTCTGCCGTTTCGCATGAATCGAACCGTTTGTCCAATTGCATAGAACGCTGGCCAATCAGAACATGATTGCCACAAAAAGCTGCTGAGGCTCAATCCGACGATCGTTCTCCAGGCATCTCAATTACTTTGGGATTTTTCCATTCGTTTTGACTACAAATGATCCTGGGCTCGGCATGGTCTTTGTCCACAAAGCTTATTATTCTACTGCATTGACATCCCAGACGAGATACTCCGCATCAAAGGCCAAGGCTTCCAACAACACGTATAATTACAACCTAAATGTCTTTCTACAATCAACGGGCTCCCGATCTTGAGTCTAATCAAGTTCAATATGGTCAGAATCGTCCCATCAAATTCACATCGGCAAATTTCTCATCTGTTTCATAGAGCTTCAGCCTAGGAGTGGAATAGCGATAAATCTTGCGAAGCGTCGGGAGATCGAAGAACAGCTTGATCACGTCATAACGAAGCAAGCTGAACTTCGACCAGCCCAGCAAGCTCTTCTCAACTCGACCACTTCAACTGAGGACCAGCAATGTCGCCTTCATATCGAGTCTATTGGAAGCGACATCATGGGCTACTTGGGAACCTCTCGTAATTTGCTCGCGATACTCAAACGCGAGTCAAATCCAGATGATCCGCACGTTCAGACTCAGATTCAGTACATCAGCGACAAAATAAGAAAGGAGATTGAAGCTTACAGATTATCTCAGAGAGACTTTGATCGCCAAATGCGCTCGCAGGTGCGCCGACGATATGAGATCGCTCACGAAGATGCTACGCCCGAGGAGATTGACCGGGGCGTAGAGAATGTGATAATGGGTCAGGAGCAGGTATTCAGTGTATGTTCTTATCCATAGAATCCCAAAATATCGTTTACTGACAGGCAGACAGGTCCAGGGTCAGCGAAGCCAGCACGCAAGTGAGGCTCGTGCGGCTGTCATGCAGAGATCAGCCGCAATTCGCAAGATCGAGCAAGATCTGATCACACTCGCGGAACTATCACAAGAAGTTGCTGAGCTTGTCCATCAACAAGAATACGCTGTTGTTGAGACTGAACAGTCGGCGAATGAAACCCACGAAAACCTGCAAAAAGCCAATCTTCACTTGGACAAGGGAATTCAAAGCGTGCGCAACGCTAGGAAATGGAAGTGGTGGGCTCTCTTCATATGTCGTGCGTATTTGTTCAATTCTTGCTCCAAGATTTTGCTGACATCCGTTTAGTTCTCATCGTGCTTATTATTGTGGTTGTGGCGGTTGCATACTGCTCCTTGAGCCATAGCTGTTCAGTCAAATGAGGGTCGAGAAATACGGTAAAGCGGCGAACATAGCAATAGATTAAAGTAATGTCTAATTTAATTTTGAACTCCATAAGCCCCCCTCTATACCGATCCATGATCATCATTACTGCTCTTGTAGAATCACAGTGCTCAGAGCAAAGAGACGAAAGGACGTCAAGACGGGAAAGTTTGGTAATCACAAAGCGAGTCTCGTGACTGACCGCTGGTTTTGAACAGACCGTTTTTAATTCCGCACTCTCAAACCTTCCTCATAATCAAGCGAGAGGCGCTGGCCCAAGGTAGTCTGATCTGACCCTTTGACACGGCAATACGGTATATCTCGTTGCCGAAGTCGGCATTAGGTTGCCTGAGCACGAGATCCAGGCGGCAGACGATATGACAGAGTACCCGGGTCATACGAAATGCACGACGTGTTGAAACTTTGAGGACCCAGACTAATGCAGCTCCATGTCCATAGATCCGCTAAGCCACTGGATAAAATCCCTTTCCCAGGCTCCCCCCGCATATTGACCCTCTGTGGAGTCCTGCCACTGGGGGATTTCCGGTTAACCAGTCACGACGCTCCATCCACTCCCTGCTCGCTCCTCCTCAACAAACCATTGATGATGATCGTTATGACTATGGACCGAGGACGATGATGAGGTCTATATCCGTAATTTGTGGATCTTGGATGGGGGGTTTTCCCGCTCGCGATGTAGCCCGTCAGACTTTGGATCGGGGAGGAGCGTTCGAATTTGGGTGCAATTTCCCAGTTATTCACCTGATTTAGATCTAAGCTGGAACCACCGAGGTGAATACTCATGGAGTCGGTCAATCGGAGTATGCCGGGAAACTCGCTAGCGTAATTTTCGGGAATAATGGATGGGTTGGGTTATAACTCGAACGGTGTCTCCTAACCGATGAGCCATAAATCAGTCAAGGCTCACTGGAAGTTGACTATAACCGCCTTTTTGTTCTCCCTTTCACCCTCGCCTCGTGTTATTCGCCCTAGTGACTCACTATGAAACGCCTGTCTCGTGTTTTTAGCAGCAGCCCCAAGCCTGTTCCGGTCAAAGAACACGAGTGCGTGATTTCGTCTCAAGCAGACAAGCCTCTTGCGGACGAGCCCAAGTCTATCATTGAGGGGCGATCTGTCGATGAAGCACGGCCACTAAGAGTCGTGGTCATTGGTGCTGGAATCTCTGGCATCCTCGCTTGCATTCGATTCGTTCAAAGAATCCCTAATATCGACCTATGCATTTACGACAAGAACGCGGACATTGGAGGAACTTGGTTTGAAAACAGGTACCCTGGATGCGCCTGTGGTAAGTTGACCTGTTGGGAAATCGATCCTTGAGAGTGTGTCTTATTAATGTAAATCTTCTTGGCAGATATTCCTGCTCACACCTACCAAGCCACCTTTGAGCCCAACAAGGATTGGTCTCAATTTTATGCCAGTGCACCCGAGATCCACAGGTACTGGAAGCGTGTTGTCGACAAGTATGGTTGCATGAAGTATATCAAGTTGAGGCAGCAAGTCTCAGAGGCTGCTTGGAATGAGGATAGATCTAAGTGGGAATTACAGGTGAGTCCTTCCATCACTCACGAAAATGCACCAGAGCTGACGCTCGTCTTATCAGGTCAGAGATGTGGAAAGTGGTACTGTTCAGAGTGATCAGTGTGATATTCTCATCCAGGCAACCGGTGCCTTGAACAATTGGAAGTGGCCAAATATTCCAGGTCTGCATGACTTCAAAGGCAAGCTTTTACACAGTGCTATTTGGGATGAAGATTATGATTACTCGGTAAGACTCAGGACTAGGCCGACCCAGACTAAACCTCGTCTAATAACCTCTGCAGAATAAAAATGTCGCAGTAATCGGAAATGGTTCAAGTGGCATCCAGATTGTTCCTGGGATCCTGCCCAAGGTCACGCACATTGATCATTACGTGCGTAGCCGGACCTGGATCGCACCTACGTTTGCTAGAGAACAGGTTGACAAGCGGGGCAAAGGACTTGAGAACTGTCAGTACTCGCAGGTGTCTTTGTGAGACGAGCACTAAATTGATTGATCTAGTCCGATTCACACCGGAGGAAATTGAGGAATTTAAGAAGGACCACTCAAAATATCAGAAATTTCGAAAGGGTAAGACTTGGATTTTACATCTCGTATTCACCAAGCTAACCTATGATTTGACAGATGTTGAACTAGCGTTGCAGTCCATCCATGGCGCTACATTAATTGGAGATCCTATGCAAATTGAAGCTCATGATATTTTTGTCCAGAACATGAAGCGCCGATTACGAAACAAGCCAGAGCTTCTCGATGAGCTTGTCCCATCT
The DNA here is from genome assembly GCA_028828935.1 of Penicillium sp. IBT 18751x. Lineage (NCBI taxonomy): Eukaryota > Fungi > Ascomycota > Eurotiomycetes > Eurotiales > Aspergillaceae > Penicillium > Penicillium sp. IBT 18751x. Next base: position 466,244 of record JAQJZS010000010.1, on the reverse strand, counting down.
TTCCCACCTGCATGTCGCCGGCTAACGCCAGGACCTGGCTATCTCGAGGCCTTGACTAGCGAAAAGGTGGATGTCATCAAATCGGAAATTGTCAAGGTCGACGAAACTGGTATCATGACTTCGGATGGGCAGCATCGAGAAGTTGACGCGATTGTCTGCGCTACTGGGTTCGACACTACCTGCACCCCCCGGTTCCCCATCAAGGGACGGAATGGACTTACTCTCGAAAAGCACTGGGAGAAGACGCCCGAGACCTACATCTCGCTTGCAACCAATAATTTTCCCAATTATTTCATCTCTCTCGGACCCAATGCTGGTCTGGGTGAGGGAAATCTGTTGCTGCTGATCGAGAAGAGTATTGATTACATGTCGGAGTGCATTCGCAAAATCCAGCGCGATAATATCCGCGCAATGGCTGTGAAGAAGAATGCCGTCAAGCAATTCACTCAATATTGTGATCAGTACTTTGCAAAGACGGTGTTTGGTGCAAAGTGCCGCAGTTGGTACAAGGGCGGCACTGAGGACGGTCGCATTGTTGCCCTTTGGCCTGGTATGTGATAAATCTTAACCCTCGTTGACATGGCTGACTGGAGGTAGGATCATCATTGCATGCCATGAAGGTATTTGCGAACCCGCGTTGGGAAGATTTTGAGTATGAATATGTCAATGATAACCCCACGAGCTGGTTTGGCGATGGATGGACTGAGAAGGAGAAGAACAACACGATCGATGTGGATTATTTGGATGACGACCAGATTGACTTCCCACTCCCCGCGCAAGTACGAAAAGCATAGGCAGGAGTAGATAGTGTCCTATTGACGACAATACATTTCATCGTAATCAAACTCCAACAGTAAAAAGGATCCTCGTAAGTGGAGCAAGTCGGACCAAGCCCGCGAAGGTGGTGATATCATTCCGTTACTGTACGTTACATACTTGTAATTCTGCGCGGTAGAGACCCACTTCAAATACAGTGAGGAGTACATTCACTTTGTTCACCGGCGGGAATACCAATACCAGAGGCGCTCTTCACGCCCCAGACCCGATCCTCACTCTTGCTACCCCGGATCTCCCCTCCTCCCCGATGGACCACCATGAAGCCCGTCGACAAGCACTTTCGTTGCACAATATGCCAGCGGGCCTTTACGCGTATTGACCACTTGAAGAGACATCATCTGCGACGTATGTACCCCACCTGGCAAATCCTCTCGAGCTGGCTGCTAAATGGTGACAGATTCCGGCCAGAAACCGTATTCATGCGTGTTCTGCAACGAATCCTTCGCGCGTTGGTACGTGCGCCTTTGCCGTCTCACTCCCAAACTTTGACTTATCCTTGCTGTTTAGTGACAACCTGCGCGACCATTATGCCGATTGCGCCGAGCGTGGGGACCGCAAGATACCCGAGACCGGCCAGAGAGGCCGACGGCGACATGCGTGCCAGTCTGTAAGTTGCACTGCACCCCTATCTGGGTCATGCTGTGCTCACAGCGACGTCTTAATAGTGCACCTCGATGAAGCTTCGCTGCGATGGCAGTAGCCCCTGTGGTTCTTGTATGAAGAGAGGACTCGATTGCAACAATGAACGGTCCACGCAACCCAGACAACCGGGTTTGGATGAAGGTATGCTTATGAGGCGTGGCGAGGGAACGCCATAACTGATGCTGCTCAGAATCCTCGCCGATCAAAACCGAGATATACGAGCAGCCATCAGATCGCGGATCGATCAAGTTTCTCTTGAATGGAGGCACCGATAGCTTTACCGAACAATTCAGACTACCCCCGCGGGGTGACCGGGCACGAGGGCTAGTCTACCACAATCAGACTGGATTAGAAGAGGCGGCCTCAGGAGAAGTCTTCCCTTACGTGCAGAACAATCGACAAGACTATACACCTACTCTCGTCGATTCCGACCCATCGTCATATCAATTTTTCCAAGACACATTCCTCGACTTCTTCAATGGGCCTTTCGGGGATGGCCAAAAGTCCGCCGAAGACCCTTTCAGTGGCCAAATCACATATCAAGCAGCCATCCCCGGGCAAGGGCCCAATTCGACTCTCTCGCCGGAACAGGCCATGTTTGATCCCGAGCCGGAGCGACCGTTTGCCATGGCTTTAATTCAGTCCATCCTCGCTAGAGCCTGGACAGTCCCATTAGACGCCAAAGCTCAAGAAGAAATATCGACCAATCTTAATTTTCTGTTGACGACCGCACGCATACGAAAATTCATCGCGCTATATTTCAAATATTGGCAACCAAGTTGTGCTATGATTCACATACCCTCTTTTGATCCAGAGACAGCTGCAATACCTCTACTTGCTTCGGTTGTCTTCATGGGTGCCATGTATAGCAGTGACCAGAGGGAGGTATACGTCGCGAAGAGATTACTCGACTTTGCAGAGCTCTATATCTTCTCAAGTCAGGTCTACTCGTCAGAGAGCGAGGTCGCTATTAGTTTCTTGGGCAATCGAAGCGCCGATGATGAGTCCAGCGACTGGATCAAGTTCCAAAACTTCCAAGCCGGTTTTATTATCATCGTCGTCCAATATTGGGCCGGAAGTCGCGCATCTCGAAATCGCGCGATGGAAAACCGCTTCAGCGAAGTTGTTAAGGTTGCTCGGCGATTAAGTCTGGTCAAGTGCCAACACACGTCGGTAGAGCAATTGGAGCACCAATGGATTCAAACAGAGTGTCGTATTCGGTTCGTATCAACTCATGAATCAGTTTATTTCTTACTAATAGTCGGCAGGACCACTAGCATCATCTCATTACTCGACTGCGCTTTCTTCTTCTACCAAAATTACCCCTGTCGGTTGACGCATTCCGAGATGGAATGTGAACTCCCATGCGAAGAATCCGTTTTTGAGTCACCACACCCTTTCTCCGAACCTAATTTCCGATTTTCCCGCCGTCTCACCCTCTACGGGGCATTTCAAAATCTCTTCGACTCTTCGCACGTGGCCGGACAATCACCCGATCCTACTCAGATGGACTTGACGGTCTTGGATATGTTCATTCTGATTCATGGTATACATTCAATCTTTCCTTCTCTTGGGACCCAGGCTCATCAGATGTGCAGTTTTATTTTCTTTCATCAATACGCACATGACGCTTGTCGGGCTTCTCAATCAGCATGCCGGCGCAATTCCGGCATCGCAATCCCCAGCCGGCGGAAATGAGAGTAAGAGTACAATTCCTGAAGATTCCCTGCTTGGTTCGATCAGGATAGCCCTGAACCGCTGGCGAGATCACTGGGTCGCATTGCGCAATAAGGTTTCCAGTGACGAGTGGGCCTCCATGGGCTTTTATAAAAACGGATATAACTTCTGGCTTGTTTCACAGTTACTCATCACTAAAAAGGACGCAGTCGATGTTATCATGCAACTAGAGGTGCATTGCGAAGATAAGCTGGAAAGGTTGAAAGTTCTTCTTCAGGATGAACAGGATTAGCGTTGAAGCACATCACAGCTCATACTAAAAAGCAATATAGCTAGCATGTTGATGATTCTTAATACGGCGTTCTGGTGTTTCCAGCTACGGTGGCTAGAGGTTTGGCGCTCGCAAATGTTCGATATCCGGGTCTGATTCTTGATTTTGACGTTGTTCTTGGACTTAACGTGTGATCTATATGTACATCTTACCATCTGTTACTCACGGTCATGAAATCGACTTGAAAAATCAACTGATATTTCTGTGTCCCTCTTCCCTGTTTACGCGTATCCTAGTTTCCAGAATGTCTCGATGTTTTTCCCAGTATCCTCATCAACATAAGCCGGTGCCTCTGTCAGTGTCACATGCTCTCCATGCAATTCTGCAACTCTTCCAGTGAGTGTCTCGTCATCCACGAGCTGTGCTACAGCTTTTGTTGCAGTTGACATAGGCGTGAGGATCATCGATTTGAAAAGATCTGCACTGGGTGCAATGTTCGTAGCTATGAGCTTGTTAGCCTTCCCTCGTCAGCGAGCGAACGAGCTGTGGCAATACCGATGACAGCCGGAGCCAGCGCATTGATGCGAATGTTCTCTGCCTCCAACGGACGAGCAAGAGACCGTACAAGCCCGATGACACCGTGTTTCGTAGCTGAGTAGATCGGGGCCATAGGGAATGGATACAGCCCTGCGTTCGAGGCAGTGCACACAACCAACCCTTTGGAGGAACCGACGAATTCGTTCTTAGCCATGTAGTGAATGGCAAGTTGCACAGCTGGATGTTCCCACTTCAGTATATTCACATAACACATTAGTAGACTTCCACTCACAGTATATTACTCCAATAAAATTTACATTCACGGTTGCTAAATTCGGCTTTGTCGGTCCGTTACTGCTATCTCCCTTTTCAGGCAAAAGACTTCCTTTCTCCGTGATACCCGCATTGGCGAAAACAATGTCGATACGACCCTGCTGTAAGTATACTCTCTCGAAGACCTCGGCTTGGCTTTCCCAAGATGAGACGTCACATTGTTCAAAGGAGACGCCAGCTGATGGAAATTCGGTCCGCAGTTGGTCCAGTGTCTGTGCACCTGTTGTTGGGTTCACATCCAGAATTGTAATGTGAATGTTAGGCTCTGCGATGAAGTGCCGGGTTACACCTAGTCCGATCCCAGAAGCTCCCCCTAGAAATCATCAACTGCCATGTTATTACTCTCCCGTGGGAGATTTTCTTACCAGTGACGATAATACTTCTCTTAGGCGCCATATTCGGTTGATTGCAAGAAGTGTATGAAAGTCAAATTACCGAGACAGCTATATGCCTATTCACATACCTTGACGCGGTTGTACATGCCGCATTGATTTCACGCCTACCCCTCTCTGTGCCTCGTATTTCTCCACATATCGGTGGAGCAGACTTCGCTGGGGGATTCCCGGTGCCTCTGGAGCTTCGGCTGATCTTTAGACTCTGGAACGCGGGGGATGTGGATGAGAGGCGTCTGCGTTCAACCAATCGGTATCTGTCCAACCCTGTATATCCGATGGGAAACAGGGTGGATTTTACGGAGAATCGATGCCGTGGCGATTGAGTTCCTTTCCCCGGCACGTCATCGTAGCCGAACAGCGGAATTATCCCTCGCAGCTGAAAGGCAGAAATTATGGACCAGGGCATTGACGTCCGGATAGCTCCGACCTCATGTAACATTGGGAGAGATCTTACCTTATAGTGTTTCGAGGCTACGTCGTGAAATATTGATTTTTCTCAATTAATTCATCACAGAGTGGACACAATAATGAACGATCGCCTCTAATGCAAAAACTCAATATGTGAATCGCCCTTTTTTGGTACATCTAATGATAGATCACCATTCGCAGTGCTTTCACCCTCGGGTGGTGATCTGAAAGAACTACCGGCACTCCACAATGTTCTTCTCTGAAGATCAATCATCACTTGCGAATCTGGCATTCCCACCGACTGTGATTGAGAATTCCTCATGTGGGACCTTGGCTTCGTTTCATGGGATACTTACTCAATACGTATGATAGGAGTGCCGAAGTGAAATTAATAATGATTGAGATGAAGGCTCTAGTGGTAAATGCTGGTTTTCCTGGGTCTATCGTATTGCATCGGCCAAACCCCGTGGGGAAGCCCGGATTCTGGCGTGAGGATCCTCCATTATGGGGCCGGATCAGCCCCATCTTGCCTTTGAGCACCACGATTTCTCGTGGAAATCTGCTCTAGGTAGACAAGCCACAATCGAAGCAATTATGGGAAGTACCAGCGATCGATATCTGTGGGATGCTATGTAAATGATGGGACTAGGGTAATCTATATCAAGGATCGATCGCCATACGGTATCGAGTAGTGAACCTAGTCGTTGAGATCAGCAAGTTTACTAGCTCCATCCTTTTCATCTCTTGTCAGCTCCGGGTCCTCTTCCATTCCTTCACTCAATTCTCAAATTAATAAACTCGTCACCCTTCGAGATGCCTTTCGGTATTCTAGATGACGACACTCTGGAGCATATTCCCGGTACCGCTCCACTAAACAGCCTCGCGAACACAAACACATATTCTGGGATAGACCCAAGTCTCCTCAAACATGACCCCACCGGCCAGATTGTGCTTGTCCCACAACCATCTGACTCCGTCAACGACCCTCTCAACTGGTCGCGCAGTAAAAAGGAGCTATTCACTGTCGCATATGGCTGGGGATGCGGCTGTGTAGGAGGTAATGCCGACCTGATTCATTGCAATCGCATCTTCCTAAATATTGTACTGATATATTTCTAGCCGTCGGTCCCCTTCTTGGCGGGGCATTCGTCCCTCTCGCCTCAGAATTTGGCGTCTCGCTATCGACTTTCATTTCAGCCGTACAGGGCGGCACGATCGCCGCTATCGCTGTTGGAAGTCTACTTTTTAACTCCTTGGCAGTGAAATATGGAAAGCGTCCTGTTTACCTCGGCACCACTCTGGGCTTAATGGTGTCTTGCTTCTGGGCTGCAGGAGCTAAGAGCTTCGAATCATTTGTTGCTGCACGTGTGTTCTGTGGTCTGTGTATGGCACCTATGGAAGCTTTAGTTCCTGCTTCAATCTCGGATATTTGGTGAGTATTACATTCTTTACTGTCTTTTGTTTCGGGATGATAATACCTCTAGGTTCGTGCACGAGCGTGGGTATCGGACTGCAATCTTCAACCTTGGTGTTTTGGGTGGAATCAATCTTGCGGTCCCGATCGGTGAGAAAGTAGATTTCAAATGAATTAGAATTTTGTTCTAATGATCGGTGATAGCTGCTGCAATCATTGAATATGGATCATACCGGATGGCTTTGTACGCTATGGGTGGTGCTTTTGCTCTGGCCTTAATCCTTGTGTTTTTCTGGATGCCCGAGTCCGCTTATGCTCGTGAGGCTCTCAACATCGATACAGCTGATAGAACTGTGAGTGAGCAGGTACTATGCAAATTATCAGACACTCAATACCATCAGGTAATGCTCGAAGGGAAGAGAAGCCTGGAACAAGTTGAACACGCATCCGATGCCGGTTCTCCGTCTACTGAGCGACCAACCCCATGGACCCAACAGCTCATGCCATACAGTGGCTATGTTAATCATACTTCATTCTGGAATACGCTTATTCGGCCATTTTATTTGTTGGCTTCGCCGGCCGTGCTATGGGCGGTCCTCCTCTTCACCACTTGCATCTCCTGGCTCGTCGGCATTTCTCTTACACTCTCGCAGATCTTCTCCGCTCCACCATATAACTTCTCTGTTGTTGGGGTCGGAGCGACGAATCTCTCGTCATTCGTTGCATCTGTTCTTGGTACTCTCACTGCAGGACCTCTGATTGACGGTTTGATCACCCGATTGTCGAAGAAGAATGGTGGTATTTTTGGTATTACCTTCATATTCTTACTCCGGGACATGCTTTGACCATGACATAGAACCAGAATTTCGTCTTCCAATCATGGTCACCTACCTTCTGTTCACCTCAACGGGCTTCTTTGCATGGGGCCAATCATCCTACGCCCAGGACCCATGGCCGGTGCCCGTCATCGTATGTCTTGGCCTCATCAACTTCGGAGTTCAGCTTGGAACCACTGGTGTCGTCACTTATGTCGTCGATTGCCATCGTGAAAAGGCTGGCGAGGCCTTTGCGACCATGAACTTTGTCAAAAACATGTTCGCGTTCGGGTTATCGTTCTACATCAATGGTTGGATTGACAGCCAAGGTGTTCGCAACTGCTTCTTTACTATTGGTGGTATCACCATGGGCGTGACGCTACTGACGATTCCGATGTGAGTGATGTCTTTCTAAGTCATGCTAAGTTGAAGTAATTTCTGACATGTTCAAGGTACATTTTCGGCAAACGCGCCCGCAGTTGGGTCCATCGTCATGGAATTGCTGATAGATTGTGAAAGCCAAGACTTGAACGCGAGTAATCTAGCCTATATAGTCATCCGGAACTTGAACAGATCTCTCTCAACAATGTCTGACTTCCTGGTCTCCAATTCTTCCATATCCCAATTGCTTGAAACGTACCGTCCATTCAGCCATTCGCGTCGCTCTTGACTCAACCACACAATTGTATCAGCCGGAAGAGTGATACTGTCAATCGCGGCATCACGCAAACTTTCCGGAAGACTGTATTGCATGTCAGTCTTCACGACACCCGGATGTACCGAGATAGCGATCAAGTTCTGGTCTTGATAATCGCTAGCCATGTATTCGGTCAATCGACAGACTGCCAGCTTTGACACACAATATGAGGATCCCCCATGTGTTAAAAAGCTGGCGCCATGAGAGGTTATGCTGATGACTACCTTGGTGTCTGACTTTAACACCAGCGGAAGTAGATAGTGACTGCACAGAAGTATCCCCTTCACGTTGATTTCCATGCCTTTCCACCAGTCGGTCGGGTCCGAGTCGGTCATGAGCTTGAACTCAGGTAAATAGCCCGCATTGTTGATGAGAATGTCAAGCTTTCCATCAAATACTTCACTAACTGTTTGGGCGGCTGTGCGGACCGACTCTTCAGAAGCGACGTCAACTTGCAAAGCGAGTATCTGCGGTGGGCTACGGCCGGCCTTGCGGGCATTGTTCTCGATTTGTGTCACGACATCGTCGAGCGAGGAACGAGCAGCCAACGCCAGCTTCTCACATCCAGCCTCAGCGCACCGAATTGCAGTCTCTCGCCCGATCCCTTTCGAAGCCCCGGTGAGGAAAACGGACTTTCCTGCTAGCTCTTGTCCCGACGGAGCGATAAATGGATAAGTTTCATGATGTTCTTTGACATAAGAAGCTATTGCTGCCCCGTTGTTTAGGCCAAGAAGCCGCAAATAGTCTGCCTGCTTAGACTCATCACTCAATCCGAGACGCTGGAGAAATTCCGACATTCTGAATCGGTAACGGTGGGTTCTTGTGTGGACAGAATTAAGTTTTATAGAAGATTCGTCACAAGGGAGGCCGAAGTTGAGATTGGTCTGATTCGTAGCTTAGCTAGCTGTGAACTTGTCCAACGCCCAGTATTTGAATTTCAACGACCGCTGGACCAAGTATGCGTCATATCCAGTAGGCCTCCCATTACACATAGTATTCAGTGGTAGCCCCTCAATTGAGATGCATGAGCGAGCCTCGTGTACGTGTGCTGACGAATCTCGAGCCTTCCGACGCTACTGGCCCACTCTGGCGCTGCACGAATTCACACTAACTGCATGACGTGTCTCAAATCAGATCCTTGTCATGATAATGGAATTAGTCCAATGTACAAGTGAGGCTAACGTGAGTACTAACTATTCTCGTTCACAAGGCAGCTAGCCACGGCATACATTACTGTGGAGCTATCGCCTGGAGTCCGTACGTGCGATACAATAGCTCACTCAGAAATCCCACTGTTTCATCCAATTTTCCATCAATGGAGCGTCAATCGCCTGCAATTGGCGTAGTGTCTTACTAGCAGCCTGAGTCTTGGTGGTTTCTGTCCATGGACCAGCCTCGTCTGCGAACGAGATAGCTTTGAAGAAGTCGAGGATCTTGAGAGCCGGCTTGTCCCGAAGATCGCTCTCTGTGGGGCTGGTAAAATTTTCCAGGGTCTGGATCCAAGTCTTGATGTCGACCTCCTTCATGTCAAAGAATTTGGTAACTGCTGGCACAAGCGATGACCATTCTGTGGCTCGAGGGTTCACGATATGGAAAGCGGCGCATGGTTCGCCTTCTTGCGTCTCACGGCGGGTGCGAACGATGTCGGTGATGATCTTTGCAGTCACATCCTGAATGGGAGAAACCGGATTAGTGTCTGATAGTGAGACAAAATTGCTAGGCCACCCACTACTGGAACCCACTGAACGGATACTGATCCCAGCCCCTTCGGAATCTGCTTGATGCTTTTGGATGTTGCAACGAGCGATGGCACCCACTCTTGCTTATTCCACATGCCCTTTTCCGTAGTCGGACCACCGATCTGCCCAACCCGATGGATACTAGTTGGGACACCGCACTTGGCAGAGGCAGCAGCACAGATTCTTTCGGCGATATGTTTGGACTCGCCGTATCCTTGTCTGAGTGCCGAGCTAGGTTCATCAAATATGATTTCTGGAATCGAGGAACCCCGCTCCGGGCTGTATCCCTCGATGGTGGAGATGGAAGAAATAAAATGAATATGCGCGGTTTTCTCGCTAGCAATACTGAATTCCACCAAACGGCGGACCCCTTCGAGGTGGGGGGTTTCGAAGGCCTCAACTCGGTGGTTGAAGTTAACTTTCCAGGCGTTGTGGATGATGGTGTCTACACTCTCCAACATCTCTTCATATTTGGCTTCTTCGAGACCTAGCCGCTCGGCGCTAAACTGGGCTTGAAGGAACTCGACTCGCTTGGGGAATCTTTGAAAGGTCGCCAATCCTTTCTCGCGAAGGCTTTGCAATTGTCTAGGAGCCGCATCATCCGACCGATTGAGACAGTAGATCTTGGTGACGCTAAGATCGCGGAGCAACTCATGGAGTAGATAAGCTCCCAGTGATCCAGTGGAACCAGTAAGAATGACTGCGTGGTCTTTGCCGAAGTCTTCAGTGTATTTGCCGACCAGTTCAGCAATTCTCGTCTCCCGATCGGCGTCGCTCTCGAGGTGAGCGGCACCGGGAGGCGAATCATTCCCTTGCAGAAGATCAAGAACATATCCGGACAGCTGGGAGATTGTCGGACGGGAATATAATTGAGGGCTACCGAACATTGCGCCCAAGTCAGGCAAAGCAGACTTCAGAGAGGCCTGAAGGGTTTGGCCTAACCGAAGCGTCTGGAGGGAGTCAAGTCCCGATGAGAAGATATCAACATGTTGGTCAAACGTTGGGACGTCCAGAATCTCCGCCACGGCAGCCGTGATGTATGCGATGACACTTTCACGCGTTGCATCTTTGGGGATTTGTACGACATTGACTTGATCATCAGCGGCGTAGAGCGCATCGATCTCGTCCGCGAATGCATTCACCGTTGCACGTCGCTTCACCGTGCCTTTCGCTGTCCGCTCAAACCGCTTGTCCGAAGACAATACCCCGATACGGTTTTTCATGATTTTGGCGTGGCCAGGGGCGGTCGCATTGGCCTTTTGAACACTGGACCAGATCTCGTCAATCAATGATCTAGATTCACCATTCCAGACAGACCAATTGGGCTCTATGATCGCGCCGGCCTGGAAGCGGCCCTGGCCCACAACCAGAGCCCGAGAAACGAGCGGGTGGCTCGAGATGATCTCTTCCATGGTGATGGGGTTGAACTTCTCTCCATTGCTCAAGACGATCACATCATCATGGCGTCCAGAGTATAGCCAGAGACCATTCTTCTCCGGATGAGGAGAAAACAGATCTCCGGTCTTGTACTCATTCTTGTCAGGGTAGGTGTGGAAGACCGGGTGGGCCAGAGGATCTTCTGCACGGAGAATGACGAGCTCGAAGAGCCCATCACCGGCATCACGCATATCATAGCCGGCATTGGGGTCCCATTCCAGATATTTCCAGTCACTTTTATGTTGGTGCTTCATTCCTCGGAATACTGCGTTTTCGCTTGACCCCAAGACTGACTGGAGATGTGTGATTTCGGAGATTCTATCCCCCACTTCTTGTGCTAACGGTGCACCACCGAAAGTGTGCATGGAGAAGGTGGACAAGGAGCTCATTCCGAGCTCAGATTGACTGAGATCTTCTAAGATAGATGGTGCCATGATTGACGTGTCGGGATTTGTGTCCTTCACGATCTGCGCCAGGAGCTCGGCTGTGAGAGGTTTCTCGGGGCTGAGGACGAATGGTGTGTTGTACATCACTGGAATCATCATACTGAGAATTCCCATCAAGTGGAAGAAGGGACTCATGACAAAAATCGGTCGGCTTTGGCCCCTTCTGGTTGCAAAACTACTTTCTCTCCCAGCGGGAAGAGGGAAAAGAGCAGTCTGCTCCAGTGCGAGGAAATAGCCGTTAGTCATTGGTACTGGCTTGGGGAAGCCTATCGTAACAATTAAGAATAAATGTCAGGAGTGTTCCCAGTGCAGCTGTATATGCTCTGGAGAAATTGATTCCCTTACCTGTTGTGCCCGAGCTATGGATATATACTGCAACTCGATTTTCAGGATCTTCTGATGTCTCCTTGATCACAGTCTCAAGCTCGATTGAACTATCGAACAGATCCCACGGCCCCGGAGCTATCCATGTTTGCAGAGACGGATCGGCTGCCTTCAGCTCATCAATCTGCTTAGCCCGCTCGGGGCTATACACAAATTTAGAACATCCGGTAGCGTTCATAACGTGGCTCGAGGCCGGCGTAGCGTTGCGCGTGGAGAGAAGCAGGGCCTGCTTCATGTCAATTTAACTCTGAGAACTAATGAATATAGCCACCTACAGTGTGTGTAAGCCTCATACACGCGAAGACGAAGATGCAGTAGCGAATGTCGTTGGGCCCCATATATGAGAGTGTTTGAGGGTGCTCTGAATCTGCGACATTTCCTTTTATCCACACAGCCATGCGATTAATGGCCCTGGAAAGGTCTGCAAAGGTGATAGACCTCCATTCTAGAGATGAACCCGAGGATATGGGATGAATACAGTAAATCTGATCAGGTTGAAATTCAGCAACCGCGTCGAGAATCCGCAGGGGAGTTCGTTGAGGGGAGATGGATCCCATGTTGACATGAAACCCAGGAATGAGAATGCACAAGTCGAAAACTTCTTACTGTGGGAAAATGTTTTTGTGCGAGTGATCAATATTTATTGTTACGGCATAGACGCCGATGTTACAAATTTTCTTTTACTCAAATCACCAATAGCATGATTCTTCCAACAACTGCCCAATAACAGTTAGAGCGCTATGCGCAAATACGCGAAGGAACTTGGGGATAGAGCTGCATCTGCAGTTCCTGTACCACCGAAGAGGGGTATGCAGATGTGAGAGCAAATAAGATGGATGACTTCACAAGAGCGCACTTTCAATCGTTTATGCTCGTCGTATCTCGCAATCCGACGCATCCGAAAAAAGCCATCTGCACACCCCGCTTCTCAGGTCTTCAGAAGAAGAACGCTCGTTTATCCTCCACGCTTGGACCCTCGCGGCTTCAGCTAGCTAGCTAGCTACCAGCAAGGCTTCGCGCAGCTGCATTGGCTTATAACTTATGGTTCAGCTGGATGCAGATAAGCCACCAAGGCCTAGGAAAATGCAATGTGATCAGCCACGTAGAACCTGCGGTGAGCAGCCGATTTCTTCATTTTCGCGAGCTTCAATCGCTCGCTAAATTGAGCGCTTCAGTCACTGAGGTAAAATCTCTGCTGAACGCTTTAGGCACGGGGCTTCACGGCAAACCGAAAAAGAGCTGAGCACAACGGGGATCGCCGTTGTTCATAAGGCACCTATTTTTAGATACCTACCATCTGCAAATTTATCTGAGCAGGGTGATCATTAGGGACAAATAGGCCAGAGGAGGCACTCAATCCTCAGAACTTACCATAGGTTGTAAGGAGGATTGGGCGACGAAGACTCTTTTGAGATAGAGCGACTCGGGACCAATCCAATTCACTTCCCTGCACGCCCTCTACTTCAGTGGTCTACCTTCCCGAGTGCTGTGCTCATCTACGGTCTTCTTATTTTTTCTTCAATAAAGGACTGAAGGACCAAAAATATCGGATGGACCGTGCTTATCTTTACTCTGCATCCAATTACTGTGCCATTCAACTATGTCAAATCAGTTCCCCCATTAAATTAGAGACGGCTTAGCTCAAAATGATAACTAACGCAATGCTCGACGCCCATTCCTACTTACGACCTATGGCTGTGGATCACTTGATCTCGGTATGCAAAGATGTTGCAGCGGGAATATCTTGCTTGAGTCCACCATCAGTTATCACGCGATCCTTCATCTGCTTGAGGGGGCCACTACCTTCGAGGGGCTGAAAACTTCAAAGTTTAGAATCTTACTTAGAATCACCTTCTTCGTGTATCTAGTCGACTTGAACTATTTATTGGAGTACACCACTCTCCAACAGCATGTTCATACCCACTTGGATATCTAGTAAGCCTCCTGGGTTATTTTCTCGTAGACAATTCCTACGGGGATTGGAACAGCCGGTGAATTGGGTGAACACTGGAATGGAACATCTGAGTGGTTTTGCGGCAAGCTTGAGAATCCTAAGGTCCAGATTACGGTGTTTACATCGAGCTCTCGGATTCTGCCTACTCTCTGGTCCAATTTTGCTAAGCATGCGGAGATGTGCTGACACGTATGGGTGTTTTCGTGGTGAAAGGTACCGTAGTCGTGAATGAATGGGCAGCTCCCGAGTAAAGAGAAGACCACATCAGCTATCATGCTTTCCGATGGCAGTGTTCTCGAAGCCGAAATTTACATCCCAGTGGTCGGAACCACTCCCAATAAATCGTTCATCTACAAATCCCTGCTGGTCGCCGACTGCCGGATGAATGTCACAGACAAGCTGCGTGTAGAGCGGGCCGGGGGGAAGAGTCTACGCTGTGGGCGACGTGGCGTCAAACGCGCGACAAGCAATTCACGCAATTCTCAGCGCCGTACCCGTACTCTGTGCAAACATTGACTGCGATCTACTGCTCGCTTCAAGTGTCGATGTGTCCGGGGACGCTCGGATATTCATTGAAGATCCTCGAGAGACGCAGCTTGTTCCTATCGGGCGGAATTGGGGTGTTGGTTCTGCCATGGGGTGACAGATACCTATCTTCATGGTGTGGTTGACCAAGGGTCGGGATTACTGGCTTTGGACCACAAGTGGGCTGTGGAATGGCAGTCAGTGGCACCAAGAGTCTTGATGGTCGAGGTGCTGTGGGATTGGGCTTTGGGGTTGGGCTGGGTGCGTCAGGAGTCTTTTCTGTTTTCCTCGTGGTGAGGTGTAGCTTGGCATTAAGTATGCCGTGTTAGTTCCTAGATCGGAGATGAAGGTAGTCAGATGCAATCACAAGTTTCAAGGAGAACCGATTCGATCAAAACACTATTGTCATCAAAGTCACATCAGGAAGGAAACATTGCTGTCAAACGCCGCGCTAGTCTGTACTGGAAGTTTGCAGTATACAATTTGAAACGGAATGCAAAAAGGGATATCACTCAGACTTTGTCGTGGGAAATTAGTGTGGTGAGCAGAGAAGACTACTTCACCGTCCTGATTTCCGTGTAGGTGAACAGGATTATCCGAGGAAGACTGGATCTCGTTAGCAACTATCCATCAACAAAATTATTTTAATCATTACCTTCCCATCCCCATTCCCCCATAACGTTAACCCAATGCAGTCGGCTCCTCACAGTTCTCTCGAACTGGATGTTCTCCAAGGGCGAAAGAGCCGACCCTCGTCTTTGAGATCCGCTCTTCATATTCGTGGATCCAACTTTCCCCCGCATGAACCTATCATGGTTGTCTGTCGAGTTTACGCGTCCATGGAAAGATCGCGGCCTGGTATACGGTGATCTCATCCCCTGATCGCCCATATCTTCGCTAGAGATGGACCCAGGTTTCCTCGGTGGTGGGAGGTCATCTTGCTTCTGCGCTTTTATTGCGTCTCGTCGAGCCCAGACTTCTCGTAACACGTCAAGGCAGCGATCGACACCTCCGAGCATCAGACGGGACTGAACAGTGTTCCATCGGTCCAGGACCCATCGCCGGTCTTCTTCGCCGTCAACTTCGGCTCCGGCAGCTAAGAGGGGGAACATCTGGATAATTGTTGTGCGAGAGGTCGGGGGCACGGTTGCCAAAAGGATCAATACGCGCTTTGCGATTTCCTCGGCGGACTCAGAAGGCATTTCGGGAACGGCTTGGTGGAGATATAGTAGTGTCGCCCAGCGATATGCATGCGCCATCTGGATACTGTGTTGAACCTCCGAAGTGGGATCTTCGGGCGGTTCAAACCAGCGTGGTGGCTGCCAATCTTCAATCAGAGACTTCAGCTCCATTCCCTGTGACACGATTGACAACGAGTTTGTCGCGGTCTTCCGCACTCGCTGAACCAACCTAGCCACTCGGCCAATTAGCGGGAACAGAGTAGCAGCACAGCCCATCAATGGATCAATTTCATGAATAGCATCACCAGGAAGATGGAAGATAGACGGATTCAAATCCTGAGGCCCAGATTCATCCAAGGAAGTGAGTCTTGCAATGACATCCATATAAGTCCATGTGTTGTATAAGAACCGAATACGATCCAGCTCATCTGCATTGAGACCACCCTGGAGCCCAGCGTTCAGAACCTTCAACATCAAAGCTTTGGCGCCCCGCAAATGTTGGACACATGTGCGCGTGTTCTGGTCCCAAGTGTCAGCGAACGCCAAGGCTAAACTGGTTGCTAACGCGGTGTCTGCGCGCATATTTTGGATTTGTTGCCTTAAGCAAGTGATACTCTGTCGCATATGCTTCACGCCTTGGACTCGGAGAGACGGGTCTTCTTTGGCTGCGTGGAATGCTGACAGGGCGAAAAGTGCATGATACAAAGCAGGAGTGCTTTTGGCGAGGGGCCAGACTAGAGTTCGCCACGGATTTTCGGACACTCCATCCTTCACGGATAGAATACCACAGGTGAGCTTGTCAAATCGTAACGCTAACAACTCCTGGCTTTCTGATGCGAGCGAAGGTTGACCTGGGAGACGAGACATATGGCGAAGACTATCCCCCTGATCTGGAAAGGTCAAGTTCCAAGGTCCAGCGCCGGGATCAGATTGCCTGATGATCTCCTCAATATCCTCGTTGTCTTCGCCCAGTAGGTGGGAGAAGCTCAGAGATTCATAGTCAGTTGATAAATCTGGATCATACGGTACCGGACCTGCATCACTATCCAGACCTTGTTCCAGAAAGATTTCATCTGAAAATGGAATATTTTGAAAGGGTTCAAGGAAAGAATAAAAGTTTAAGGAGTCATCAGTGGGAACAGATACCCCAATTGGGGTATCTGACTCTTCCGCTGCCGTTCTTTCATCTCGAAGGACACAGAATCCGTCAAACGAAAGGGCCTCAGCAGACAGATAACTCTTGATGCTAGCAGGAGAGCTATGCAACGAGGATTCCGGGGGAGATATTATGGTAGAATGCGCAGCATGTATTCTGGGGGTAGGATGCTCGGTATTCGGGGGCGTCGGGATACCTTCGGGCTCAGTCAAGGGAATGGGAGCATTTGCTATATCGATAAGTAACGATCCACTATGTTCCTTTTCCTCGAGTGGATTTGCTTACGCTTCTGAGCCTTTGTGGGCCGCCCCACCGCTAGGTTGGTCTCTTCAAAGGGCCGCCACTTGAAATCCTTCTTGTATCCGCCACACTGCACCTTTCGCCTTTCGCACTGGTGACAAGCCGGTTTGGTTTCATCGCACTTCAGCCGCTTCGCCTTGCAGGTGATGCAACCTGGGCGATGCGGATAGATCGGGTCAGCAATCTGCGCAAGTGGATAGGCCCAGCGGCGCTATTCACAGTAAATTTGTCCGGCAAGATCGTACCATTGCGGCTCTTTGTCTGTTTGGGCTTTTGCGCCGCACTCCCAATCTGCTTCGCCCTTTTGGGAGGCGAAGCAGGCTTGCCCCGCGTGAACGGGATGGTGTCGGACGAGTCTAGGATCGTGGACGGCGATGGGATTTTGATATTTTCCATAACAGATCGTTATTATTGATGATATATGGAGGAGTCAACAAGAAATGAAGTAAATATAACGATGACCAAGGGAAAGGGGAAAGATAAGACGGAAGGTCCACGAATGACACAAGGCAGATAGGAATCCGAGGAGGAGTTGGTGATAAGGCCCATGCGGGGGTCGTCGCCGATCTTGGAGAAGTATCTGAGGGGATGTTCAGAAGTCCATCATTAGAATCCCAACTGGCTTTTGCGTTGGCAGATTGAACTATAGCGTCCAGTTTGGGGCTAGATCAGGTAGGCCGTCTCGTGCTCTGAAGCTATACGACCTATACGATCGGCCTCGCGATCTCGGTAAAGCGGGACAGGGACGTGCGGGGAAAAACAGACAAGCAAATCTTTGCTTCGGAGAGATTCCGGGTTGTTCGCCCGTAGGCCTCAATTGCAAAGGCAAGAGAGAAAGAAATATTTTTCCAGCGCTGTCTATCTCGTCATCAGCTGGCTGCACTCGTAATGTATCCTTCCATTGCGTTTCTAAATGTGTTCTTTTGTACGTTCCTTAGCAGGTCATGCGCCCAAAACTACTCTCTGAGTACCCAGGGCACAGTCATTGTCAATACTCATGAGTCGGCGACTGGCGACGATGGCATCTCTATCCCAGAGCCATCGGTTTCCTCCATGAGTGAGGCCAGTGATCTTGTCATCAATGTCTTGCATTTACTCTTCACCTTTTACCTTCTTCGTCAAACGGCCTTTAGTTTGACAGTCCCTACTCTCCGATTTGAAGAATACGCCGGCTCCTGGGCCCATGCTGGAACTGACATTGGCTCGCATATTGTGTGGACAGCAGATCCATCTCCTGGCGAGTGGATACCGCAATATGTCTTTTTTTCCAATGGGACTGCCACGATATCTTTCGGGGCGTACTCGGACCGGTACCCGGTCACGACACCTTGGTCGTGGCGCTAGACTAGCACAGGACGGAGCTCATGGGCCACCTCGTATGTGTCATTGATCTGGACTCCCCGCGTGCATGGATCTTCACGTTCTCTTCGCGTTGGAACCTATCTGACTGGGCATACGCTAGGCTGGATCTCGCAGTGACTTTGAATATCACGCTCTCTACTGATCATGCAGTGGTCCCGGCAATGTATAATTCTTGCCGGATCCAAAATCTTCAGGACTGGCCATTGGCTGATTCTGCGATGTATCAGTATTTATTGCACTTCGATTAAGAGTGGATGGAGCGGGTGCGCGCCCTTGACACGCACCTGGGAACAATGGCAGGGGTCAGTAGGTCCCGTGGAGAAAGTTCCCCGAGTCAATGGCTACCCTGGCCCTTGAGTCCGAGCATAGAAAAGGCAGAAAAAATCGACTGGATGCCAGACTCAGAATACAATAGACACCAGAATGAGAAGGTGAAGTACCGAGCGCAATGAACAAAACGGTTGAACAAGTTCCTCGCTGGAAAGCTTAGTAAAGTGGCGGTTATCGGAGGCGTGGGGAACCCCAGAAAGCGTGACAACTGCGCGGCCCGAGGTCAAACGGCCATGTAAATACTTCACCGAACCGTGACCTCACATCCTCTTTCACCTCACCTCCCACCCCTTTCTCGCTCAATCACGACCTCAATCATGCTTCGATCGATTCCGCGACGAGTACCCCGTCTCCCCGTCACGGCTGCTCCCCGTCTGGCCCTGCGCTCGTTCACATGCGGTTATCCTCGGATGTCGTCACCGACCGTCCAGCCCCCGGTGTCTACGACGCTGCCATCCGACGCATTCCAGCTGTTGTCGACCGCAGACAAGGCCGGATTTGCTGAAGATGCGCTCTTCGAACAGCAAGTGCGGGATGTGGAGGCATGGTGGAGCTCGCCCCGTTTCGAGGGCATCAAACGTTCTTATAGCGCGGCCGACGTGGTGAGCAAGCGTGGCTCGCTGCAGCAGTCATACCCCAGCTCTTTGATGGCTCGCAAGCTGTTCAATCTCTTAAACGAGCGTGCGGCGGCTGGAGAGCCGGTACACACAAGTGGGTTTTGAGCTACTCCTTCCACTTCCATGTAGCTAACATAACGGATATGAAGTGGGTGCCATTGATCCTGTACAGATGACCCAGCAGGCTCCCAACCAAGAGATCCTCTATATTTCGGGCTGGGCATGTTCTTCGCTCTTGACTTCCACTAATGAGGTTTCTCCCGACTTCGGCGACTACCCGTACAACACGGTGCCCAATCAGGTTCAGCGTATGTTCAAGGCCCAATCGATGCACGATCGTAAGCAATGGGATGCGCGACGAAAAATGTCTGCTGAAGAGCGCAAGTCTACACCATACATTGACTATATGCGACCGATCGTTGCGGACGGTGACACCGGGTACGTCTTACCCCGATGATGAAACTGACCTTCGAAACTGACCTGAAATCAAAGACACGGGGGTTTGTCGGCTGTCCTCAAACTCGCCAAGCTGTTCGCAGAGAATGGTGCTGCGGCAGTGCACTTCGAGGATCAGCTCCACGGCGGCAAGAAGTGTGGTCACTTGGCGGGCAAGGTGCTTGTTCCGATGGGCGAACACATCAATCGCTTGACTGCTGCGCGATTCCAGTGGGATATGATGGGTTGTGAGAACCTTGTCATTGCTCGTACTGACTCCGAGAGCGGCAAGCTAATTAGCAGTGCCATTGACGTGCGCGACCACGAGTTCATTCTGGGTATTGCGGAGGAGGTCGAGCCGTTGGCTGAGACTCTGCAGGCCATGGAGCGTGAAGGCGCGACTCCTGCAGAGATTGACGCCTTTGAGCTTGATTGGGTGAAGAATCACAAGCTTGTCACTTTCGATGAGGGTAGGTGATAATCAAGCCCCGGTGTCTTTTACCAATACTAACCTTCCGCAGCTGTCGACGCACATCTTCAGGCCGAAGGCGCTTCGCAATCGGCACGGGATGCCTACAAAGCCCATGTCAAGCAAAACCCCGATCTTTCCTTCTCTCGTCGCCGTGCCCTGGCTAGCGACTTCACCAAGACCCCGGTGGTCTGGTCGTGCGACAGCCCCCGTACTCGGGAAGGGTACTACCACTACCGCGCGGGATTCCCAGCCGCGACCAAGCGCGCCAAGGAGTTTGCGCCTTACGCTGACCTCTTGTGGGTTGAGACCGGCGACCCCAACGTCGAGCAGGCTGGCACTCTCGCGGGTGAAGTTCGCGCAAAGTACCCGGGCAAGAAGCTCGTGTACAACCTGAGCCCTTCCTTCAACTGGATGGCCCAGGGCTTTGATGAGGCTTCATTGAAGTCCTTCGTCTGGGACATCGCCAAGCATGGGTAAGCTTCAATTGCTGTCTATCGTCGAACTCGAGCTAATCTTCCCAGGTTCGTTCTGCAATTAATTTCTCTGGCTGGCCTGCACAGCAACGCAACCATTACCACTGAACTCTCCCGCGCATTCAGGGATGAGGGTATGCTCGCCTACGTGAAGCTGGTCCAGTCCCGTGAGAAGGATCTGGGTGTGGATGTCCTGACACATCAGAAGTGGAGTGGTGCTCCCTACATGGATGGTATCCTTGGTGCTATCCAGAGCGGAAGCAGCAACAGCAAGAGTATGGGCGAGGGCAATACTGAGAAGGGTAAGGTCTCCACCGTACGTAGCGAACACGCAGCAAGCTAATCAATGTTCACAGGTTTCTAATACATCTTCCTTATGTTTGTTTCCCATCATCACTGTCGATATTCGCGAGCATCATGATTCTGCTCAAGTCGTGTTTCAATACCTTGATTTCATTTAGAATGCTTCAACTTTACAAAAATTACTCATATGATCAGTTCAAAGCAGATGTTTTAGCGAGTTAACCAACCAAAAGTTCCCGTACAACTGCCAAGCAAATGAATTCAATAAAAACTTAATATAAATTCATAACATTCATCACAGACTACATCAAACGTAAACAGCCGTATCTGTCCGCTCAAAGAACCGAACAGGAATATTCTTTTGATACAAGAACCAGGAGTTAGTAATTTCCCACTCATGCTCCTGACTCGGCAATTCCATCTAGAAGTCGTCAGCAAAACCGCACACCAATCCTATGCCGAACCCCAGGTGCAAGAAAGACTTACATCAAAAGAGCTGAAAAGCGTCGCAATCAGCTTATAACTCTCCAACTGACTCAAATATCTCCCAAGACAAGCTCTCGACCCCGCTCCAAACGCCATATCAGTAGCCTTCATTTTCTTGATCCTCGCCTGGAACACCTCCTCCGTCTCCTCCGGTCCCTTCAGCCAACGCTCCGGAATAAATGCCTCTGTGTCAGCTCCGAAGACTTCTTCATTTCTACTGATCACCCACGGATTCATACCCACGACGGTATTCTCAGGCACATATCGTCCATCAGGGAGAGTGAATCCCCCCTTTGGAACAACTCGCTCGAGAATAAGACCCACGCCCGGGTTAAGACGCATCGATTCTCGCATCACCGCTTCGAGATATGTCAGACTATTGATATCTTTCCACTTGGCAGGAAGGGTCAGATTAGCATTGCGAAGCTCGGAAACGAGCTTTTTGTGCACGTCCGGGTGCTTGAGGACATGGTAGATTGTGGCGCAAAGAGCTCCTGCGGTGGAGTCACTGCCTGCGAGGACGTTGGAGAGAAGGTACAGAATGACAGTGCCGTCGTTTACAAGCTCTGGCTGCTTTTTCTTGACTTCGAGGAACTTAGCTAGAAAGTCGATGTGGCTGGTTGGTGTGGCTTCTTCGTAGCGGGCTTGAAGTTGTTCCACGCTGAATATATTGGCCCAGACGAATGTTGGTGGGCCAATTCGCATGATTGGGTTTTTGTCGAAGAGATAGTCTAGCATTGGGATTTGGCATATCTAAATTGGTTTCAGGGGTTAGTATGGATTGAGTCGTATGAACTCTTAGGTACGTTTTGTAGGGGGTGGAGAATAAGTACCGAGGCGAAGTAGTCGAGTGTTTTTGTCGATCTTCCTAGGAAACCCTTGTAATCGCAGCCGGCTTCGAGAATGCCCAAATCCTTGGAGAATGTGACTTGGCTCATTGCGTCCCATGCAACTAGGGCAATCCCGTTAGTTAATCGCTCAAGTAAGATGAAATTCAGGCTCACAGAAATTGATGTATTCCGACACCTCACATGTCTTGCCCGGACGGACGAACCGCTCACGGAGCTTCTCGAGAAAGAGTTCGATGGTAATATCCACATTGTGCTCCACGTCCTGTACTTTGCTCATGGAGTATAGGTTCTTGATTGGACGGATGAAAGTCGAGTGCCACTTTTCATCCTGGTTCGAGAATAGGTTCTTGTAACGGGTGCCTGAGACGATAACGTCATTGACGTTATACATATCACTCTAGGTCAGAGTTATTAGCATACATGAACTTCCACGTCATCCAGGAGCTCATGAAATTAAATCGATCCCGTACCTTAAGCCATGGGTTCTTGGTGTTGTACACTTGACCGATCAGGCTCGGATCGGAGAGACTGAGCAGATTGGGACCCATCCGAACGGCGGGTCCGTACTTGCGGTGTAGCTCATTGTGTGTGATATCGCAGCGTCCTTTGAACACGTCTTGCAGGCGCCATATGTTGGTGAAGCTGGTGGGAATCGGGCCCGGAAAAGACCTCAGTGGGGAGCGGAGGTAGTTCCAAAGAAAGCGAGAAATGACAAGGATGCAGACGGATAGAACGAGGTTGATCACTAGTTCTGAAATGGAGAACATGATGTTGGGTCTTGAGTATGAGGTTTTTTTGTTCGGGCTACAATGGAGAATCGATTTGCGATGAGTCGAACGTGAACGTTGCACTAAGGAGGTAGATGAATGATCATGTCCTACGCGATCTCCGCAGACCCCGTGTTCTTAGGCAATCGGTCCACTTTATCCCTTAGGCTAAAGCTGTGTGTGATGAAGATGCACGGACATGATGCTGGCTGATGGCGCGGTATCTCGACCAGGTGGTTGGATGGGTACTTCTAGGGTTTCCACTCTCATTTAGCTAATGGGTGGTCAGTGCTACATAGATGGCCGTAGTGGCTCAAGCATACTGGGACAAAATATGCCGGACAGAGACCTAGAGCTCCATAGACCAAGCTAGGGAGCAACAAGGGTGCCGTGACGCTAGTAGGTCGATTGTGTCATGCTGCAGATCGAAGACCCTTGATTGGATCAGACAAAGTGTTTCAATTGGCATCTGCAGGCAGGGGATTACTTATAAGGTACATTTGTGATTGATAGGTCATATTTTTGATATGACAGCCACCGGGGGGGGGGGGGGGGTTGGGTTTACTACTATCTTGAGTCCTAACGGTGTTGTAAATTGAAAGGTCTGACGCTCGTTCTATCGCAATAAGTAGAATTAAATAACCTGAAGAAGAAGCGGCCCTTTGTGGGTTGCTCTTAGTCAAGCTTTTTCTAATCTTCCACAGCCTTACTTCGGAATCCACCAAGAACCTGAAGAAACGTGCCCCAACGTGCGAGACGGTCCACGGCGCATTGACCGGATCGTCCCGCTGGGTAGAACGGGAGACCCCGCCGATTCGGATGCGGTACTTTTAAAATGTGCTCTATCCAAAAACTAGATGGCACTATACCTGTACTTAGTCTTTTCTGGGATAAGCTCCGAGTATGACAGCTGCAGCCCAATGCATTATTTAGTACCCGCGCACGAGCAGAGAGGGGGCGAAAACGGGCTAAGTCCCGGAAGCCGGACCCGTTCAAGGTTGGCCGTTTCATATGCAGCCCACAACGGCTCGATTTGGTAATATCTCCACCATGTCAACTGCCCATTGTTTCCACCCGATCCCCCGTGGCCGATCGCTGTCACTTTGCTCCAGCTGTGGACTGTGCGTTGCGATCTATCAAATATACTTCGGGCGTTGCGGTTGGCGGAATTCCCACATTGGGTCCATCCTTGAACTGGCAATTGGGAAATCCAGGATGTTCCCAAGAGCAGGATTGTGTGAATCAGGTCCTTCAATGGTAGTTATGACATGCGATCGTCAGTTCTAGACCGAGAGGGTACTTTATCATAATCGGGATGCAGGGGTACACTTCCGCGGTCTGGTCATGGCCCAATTTTACCTTGTCTTCTCGTGTGATTGTGAGTCCAGTCACCTTTTTTTTGAGACAGCACTTGAAGATCTATTGTTGCATCCTTGCCCTTTCTTACAAGACTCAAGGATGTCGGAAGCATCCTAAAGGGGGGTCTTGATATTTCTTATTCTCCCATCTTACCGTCAAAGAATTGACCCACGAGCGAGCTTCACTCTTTTGCTCAAGTCCTCTCTCTATATGCCGACGGGGGTACCTCTTTTAAAATAACATGACCGCCGAATCAGCTTCTTTGGATGCCCAGAACCAGGGCCCGACTATTCTGGCAGTATGTTGGATATTGGTTCTTATTCCTGCCTTGATGGTTGGGTTGCGAATTTGGTGCAAGATGATGCTGAGTAGAGGCCTTGGCTGGGATGACCTTGTTATTTGTCTCGCATTGGTATGAGATCCTCTCTTTACGGTATCATCTCCGAACACCCGCTGATTCCAATAGTCCATGCTCTTTGTCTACACGGCGCTTATCACAAAAGCCGTGCAGATGGGAGTAATAGGCAGGCATGTCTTTGCGATTGAAAATGAAGAGATCGTACCGCCTGCTTTAAAGCTCGTCTACATCAGTTTCGTGATCATTATCATTGGCTGCGTTCTTAGCAAGACTTCCTTCGCCATCACCCTTCTTCGGATCGTGACTAGAACATGGATGAAGGTTCTATTATGGGCAATCATCATCACTATGAACGCAATCATGTGGCTTTGTGCAATCTGCTATCTTGCTCAGTGCAGGCCGGCATCAGCACTGTGGAATACCAAATTGATGGCCACCGCCAAGTGCTGGCCCACCAGTGTGTTTGAGACAATTGCCCTCACGGCAGGCGCATACTCTGGATGCATGGACTTTATCCTAGCTCTCTTCCCATGGGTACTCCTATGGAAGCTCCAGATGAAGAAGCGCGAGAAATTCGGAATTGCCGTTGCCATGAGTATGGGTGTCTTGTGAGTCAAATTATTCCTGCAACTGCTTCTGGACCATCAACTCAGTATGTTACTAGCGCGGCAGTAACCGCTTTCATCAAGACCTCCAAGCTGGTCAACGTCTCTCAAGTAGAAGACTTCACCTGTAAGTCCATTCAGACGCACATGGTCCATCCATCCAACTAAGGAACCACCAGGGTTCTGCTCGACAATTATTATCTGGGCTTCCGCCGAGACAGGCCTCACTATCTTCGCCGCATCGATTCCCTCCCTCCGAATCCTCTTCGTCCGCATGCGCTCCTCCAACTATAATCGCAGCAACCCAGCTTCTTCTGAAAATTATCAGCTCTCGGACAAACGCCATGGCCCTAAGCCATCCAGTCAGCGCGATCCATACTATTACTACGGAGGCGATGCCGTCACGCTTTCAGATGGCCGGGACGATAGTAGTGTGAAGAGTATCCTGGGCCGACCAGGCATCACAACAACCCAAGAGGTGTTGGTGACGTACGAGCAGAATCTGGATGCTGATCGAGAGCTGGAAAGGTCGCGGGCTGTGGTGAGTCCAACGACTCCCACGACGCGCTGCTAAAACGCCGCCCTGGCTTTTGATCCGGGCTTATTTGGATGTTTCTGGCTGCTTTCCTATTCTTGCCCTTGTCTCTGTATAGTGATGACTATTTAATCTGTTATAAAAGCGTGTAAACAAAAAGAACGGTGGGAAGCGAGACCGGTTTGCTCGAAATGAAATTGGGATTATTGACTCTTCACTTCTCACCTTTTCGTTACGGTTCTTCATTGTATTAAGGGAATGGCAGCAACAGGTAGGAGCTATCGCCAGATGCTCATGCAAAATGATCTTAGGCCGCCATTCGAATCTTTCCAAGTGGTTTTCTTACAATCAACGAGGCCAGGCATGTCTCAATAAAATATAGAGTCTGATGTTGTCTGTGGGTAGATACGAACGTATCTCAACCTCGGTACTGTTTCCAGGGTAAACTCATTCAAAGTTGAGACGATCATGCAACGGCGTCAAGGTATGTGTCAATGTTCTTTAAAAAATAGACCGGTATAAAATCACGGTCGGGTGCGGAGGACGCAAGGCAGAACTTCATTTCCAGATGTGCAGGAACATATTTTCGCATCTTTCTCCCATATTCTCGATTCAAAAAACGCTTTAATACAAGCGCCCACGTGCCTTTTGCTTACACTAGATCCCACGCCGAAACCTTTCACCCTCAATCAATGTCCACACCTCTCAAGCTCTAGATAGGATAGCATAACAGGTACAGATGAACGCGGAGTAAAGTACGGATTACAGAGAATACACCGGCAATGACATGATCAGATAAAGCGGGGTGGGATCCATGGAACCCAGCCCTATGTAAATTATGGAGAAAAGCCTAAGCGGAGTAGTATTGATCAGCGTGTAAGGTTTTGGGGTCACATAACACAGGTCAGGATTTAAAGATGAAACCATTCTAACTAGTCTGGTATTACTCGAGCTAGCAAGGGTTGGTATAAACGGTATCGAAGTGATCGGCCTCACACTGCAGCTGGGTGGATACGTTTGTGAGTCTGGGGGTAAGGTGTGAATACGGTGGATACGGAGACGAGTGAACATACCAGAACGTATTGTGAACTATAACGAGTAACGAGTTATGTGTACTAGGATTTCACACTAAATGGCTCCATTATAATTTATTTTTGACGCTAATTATGGAGAAGAAATTGGAGAGTTTGATTTTCCAAAGCCTTTGAAAAGCGACTAAGAAATGAAAACCTGGTTCAATTGTTCAAGATATTGGGAAATCACTACATAACATCACAAACATATCAAGATAGACATAAAACCAAAACCGGGAAAACCTAACCCGTATCAAGATGTTCGTAGAAAAGAGGTACATCAGAAGTTAAGAGAGAAAAAGGAGCACATGGTTGAAAACGGAGCCTAGCTCAAGCATTCCATTTTAGCCAGTCATGGCTCTCCGTTCACAGCCCTGATTCAGTGAAATGATAACAAGGGCCATAAAAAGTTACGCCACGAAGGAAAGATCGAAACGCAAAACACCATATTTTCCCATCGTAGTACTGCAGAAAAGACGTCGCTGAAGAACGGCAAAACAGTTAGAGTTACCTGGTTTAATTGACACGGAATGAATCAAAGATCACTGGAAAAACCACAGATTAGTAAAGGCACCACGGATAGGGTAAAATCGGGTATAGAATCGAACTAAGAGGGACGTACCTTCTTGGCCTCGGCGGCAACCGCTGCCAACCCACATGAGAGTGTTCAGGAAGGTGTATCGCTCATCACCAGTTTCCATGGACAGGTTGACGCGATATTTGTAGCTGCTGGGATTAATGCCATCAGCCACACTGGGATCATTGACTTTCTCCAATACATCCTTCGCGCCGGTCAGCCAGCCCTCAGTCTTGACCATGATGAAAGCGGGGGGCTCATCGGCAGTCTGGAGCAAGTAGTTGGCGCGCAGTTTTGTAGTCGAGTCTTTCGTAACGATCTGAGTGTCTTGACCGCCGGGCTGGGTGCGTATTAGCAATGGCGCATCATGTCGTCTGAAGTTGGGACCTTACCAGAACAACACCTTTACCCCAACGACCGGCCCATTGCCCACCAACGTATGAGACCCATTCTTGGCCACCCCAGATGCTCTGACCAATATTGACCTTGGGGTTCAGTTTGATGCTCATGCGGAAATCAAGCTCCAGCGTGGGAACGGGGATTTGGAGTGATCGCGCGACATCGCCTTCCGGAAATGTGTGTAACAGGTTGTTGGCGGGAATCGAGTCTTTCATAACACTGAGATAGGTAGGGCATTCGAGCAAGTGCTGGCGCTGGCGACTGGTATTCTTGGCGCGGACCTGTTGGCAGTAGATGCACTGCACTGACAGACATTTGTCCTCCTCCTTGGCGCGGAACTCCACAAAGGCCGCGTGCACGTCGTCCAGCGGCGGCGCAGGCAGATTAGAGGTGCTGCTTTTAGCCTTTGGCTTTGGGGTCGGACGCGACGGCGCGACTGACGAAGGCGCAGAGCCCGGAGGACCTGGAGGGGGACCCGGGGTCGGCATGGGTGGGCGATTCTGTAACGCCTGCAGTGGAGTTTGCAACGGGGTCTGCATTGGAGTAGCGTGAGGATTGACACCGTTGGTCATCAATGCGCCATTGGGGGTAGGAATGGTAGGGCCTCCTGTCGGGACAGATGGTGTAGCTGTAGGGCCATTGGGAGTACCGGGGTATCCATTGGGGGCGCCGATGCCGTTGGAAGTGGGAGTAGGCTGAGAAGGCTGAGGCGCGTTAGGGTGTCCTCGAAGCCCAGGACATTCAAGCAAATGTTGCTTCTGTCTTGAGGTATTCTTCGCGCGAATTTGTTGACAATAGATACACTGCACGGAGAGGCACTAAAAACGAAACGGGTCTCGTATGTTAGTGACGCTGGTCTGTTGTGGTGGGTTTGAAATATTACGAAATACACAGTCACGCACCTTATCATCTTCCTTGGCACGGAACTCGACAAACGCCGCGTGCACCTCCTGGTCGACGGTACGACCCATTATGACTGATGTGAGGTAGGGGACCGATGCTATACCGGGGAAAACGAAGTCGTAACGCGAGGGGAGGAAGCGCGTTGAGGTGGGGGGAAGCTTTGGTTAGGGGAGAGAGAAGAGGGAGAGAAGAAACGGAAAGACCGAGACAGAATACGAGTGGCGCGGCTCGGTAACGCGCCCTGCGTAAGTTTGAGTCCGGGTATTTCACTCCTTTGTATCGTACCCTCGCTGTTTGCGCTTCTTTTAGTTTCGGTTCCTTAGAGGTGATCTTGATCAAGACTCTATTGTCAGAGATTATCAGTACGTGACTCCCCCTTCCTGCTAGAGTTGGTGGCCATGCCCTCTTTGATCTGGTGAAATCGCGGACTGCCGCGGAAACATCAACCAATAGAAGATTACGCGTGACATGATGCCCACGCCATCCAGTGAATACCACCATAGGGCATCTTAGAGCCTAGGAAACCATCATACAAAGCTCACGACGCAATGGACACTCATAGATCCGAATGAATAACATAATTTAACCACTCTCAGTGGTGTCTGCTCGGGTGTCTATCTAAGCGCCAAGGCAATTTTCAACCGGGCGCGCTCGGTTAAGAGACGCCGAACGCACAGGAGACAGACCGATAAGATATCAATCGAAGAGTAATTGGGTCCAAGAAAAATTACAGACGCGCCGAGGCCAAATATCAAAATGGTCAGCCGCAAAATATACGAAGTGATATACTTCACAGGTATTATTACCTCTCCTCAGTATTGTTCCAAACTGTCGTCCCCGTTCCTGTATACCGTACTCCGTACGCGATACTGTCAACGTCTGGACTTACGAGAGTTTGAACTTACGGGTTCCTGGTAATGTCCGCAGTAACGCGAGTCTGCGGAAATATTGCTGGCTTACATACAGTAGTAGTTTTCGAAATCAGCTATCCCTCGACAATCTTTCTTGATTCGCGAGCGAGGTCCGGTATGCGCTAGATCCAATATAGAAAAGTCTAGTGCCAATCCCGCCTCCCAGACCGCTTACTGAGATAGTACATGTATCCTACAAGACGATCCCGAACGGTAGGCTATGTAATTTACACGGAACTGCCATACACATTGCACGCTGCCTCTCCTCCCTTCTATTGCTCATCCACCACTACCTATCACTACAGTATCACGATGTGTTCATTCAAAGTTCACTGAAGTCCAATCTAATCGTCATGGCTCTAATAGTACCCGCTTTAAAGCTTGATCACATTCGTGACCAGATAAAGAGCTAGTCTTTTACCACGTCTCAGTTGGCCGCTGAAGGTGAATGCAGCAAAGTTACGATGATCAATCTTCGCAGAAATCTACGGCAATCTGAGAGCATTTATGCACCCTTAACTCGAATAGGATAGAAACAAACCATCACTTCGCTGATGCCAGAAGGCCTCGGCGATCACCTATGCGAAAACCCGGTCCCTACGTCGATGAGGTGGCTGTCTACCCCTAGGATGAATTCCGAACATTGGCTACAACCTCCAGCATCAGATTAGCCCTTGTCGCTAAATGCTAGTCTTAAGATTCGTTTCAGTGTAGGCTATACTTGCCATGGCGCGCTGGTCCGCTAGGGGGGTTTTCATTGATACGACTATCCAATCTCATAACGGTGTTCTATACGAGCGGGCCTGTTGACTGGCTGCGGGTGAAGTTGGCTCTTCTCCAATGGCAATCGTGCCATTGCCAGTTGTCAAAGTACAGGGTTTGACCTGGGTCCTGTATGTAGCGTACAATTCAACAAGCGGCCATTATCTATCGACGCAATCATACCATACATGAGCAATAGCTACCGACCGTCAGTCAAAGAGGACTCAACACCTCAAAATATTCCGAGGCTTCCGTTTCCAGAAGCACCCTGTGGACTTTTGGATATTGCCATTTTGGCACGACCCAGAAGAAAAACCCAAGGAGCCA
Organism: Penicillium sp. IBT 18751x; assembly: GCA_028828935.1. Taxonomy (NCBI): domain Eukaryota; kingdom Fungi; phylum Ascomycota; class Eurotiomycetes; order Eurotiales; family Aspergillaceae; genus Penicillium; species Penicillium sp. IBT 18751x. The sequence goes on along the minus strand of JAQJZS010000010.1, from coordinate 435,191 downwards.
GACGTAGCCGACGAGTTTTCGACCTCGCTCTGACAGAAGAATTTGACACCATCGACTATTGTTGCTCTTTTCTTTCCAAAGCGGGGCGATAATTGGTACTGCCATTGTTTCGATTGCAGCGGCTCCAAAGTTGGCCATGAAGAAAACAAAATCAGCTGTTGGACAACATGGTTCACCTGCCTGCCAATCTGCAATGGCATGATAGATGGCAGACGAAAAAAAGGCCCAGAATGCGAGAAAAAGCTTTTCAGCCCGTGAACTAGGTGTAAAGCCTACTACTCCTCGGGCGAAGAATATACCAGTAAAATAGCAGGAAGGGACCGTCATTCTATGCCAAAACTTAACCCAGAATCGGCGAATGCTATATGCCTCCAGCGGACTGCCAAACAACGGCGGCCATTCCTCGGGGGTATCAATGCGCAAGATTGATACGAAAAAGATCGATAGCAGAACGTGGCAAGTATCGAGCATCAAATATCCCATCCAGATCCAGGATATAGACACAAATAAACGGATCTTGATTTCGCGTGAATCAATCTCTGGTCCAATACTCGGCCATATCAAGCGTCTTATTAGGACTTGGCGCGACGGAGCAAAGTCCTGTGCTTCGAGACCAAAGTATAGGAGTGTGAAGGGCTCGACGATGCACGCGTGCAATATCCAGCAGAGTATAGCTTTAAAGAATCGTCTCACAGCGAAGAAGACTCTGTTTGATGAAGTGACAGAGGAAGCTTTTGTTGAGAAGGCATTCCAGTTAATTTGACGTTGTGGGTCGGCCCAGCACTTGTATGCAGATGTCCACGGTGGAGCATCCTGAGGAAGTTCCAGCCGTTCAAAAAACAGCGTGCTTGCTGCATGGAGAATCCAGACGCAGTTGAGAAGTGCCCAGAGCCCATTCACACCCGTGTGAGGTCCTAGGTAATAGCTGGTATGGAGCGAATATATGGCAGTACCAAATATAAAGGGCGAGCTTAGGATGCGAGCCCAGGAGGGGAATTGAATTGCAACGAGAAAGATGGAGCTTGAAAGGATAAAAAACGCCGGTGGGATAAGTATTTCCGAAACGGTCATGATGAAGTGTGTTCCAATACGTCAGCAAGAGCAGTGTTCGAGCCGAGTAGAACTCTCGTGTGTAAATTTCAAATCTTCAAATCTGGATCTTCGATTTAGGTAACCTCATTCTCATTCAACCGCATTTCCACATATTGGTAAATCGTGTCTAGGGGGCCGGAAGAATGAGATCATTTTGGTTCAACCGCATTTTACCTAATGGCCCCCAAAGCATGCCTTAGCCTCGGAGTATGGAGTAATAGGGCCGAAAGGAATGAAACTAGTGGTACCTTTGGTTGATTCTTGATGAGTCCTGGCGTTGAAATTATGTTACCATCAGTAAAAAAGGAATGCCAAGACTATGTCTCCACGCCTACCCAGGATGTAGAGCATACATAGTCATAGCATCCGTTAGATTCCGTTTCCTTAGCATGGACTTGGCATCCACTTCGCGAGGTGCCGACGCTCTTACTGCCATTGGCGTGAGCCTCTAGGCCTACCGATCACTTGCTATAGATGGGGTAATAAATTGATACTCCACTTGAGTACTAACTCTACATTTACCACATAGTAATTGACAAAAGTGGACCCTAAAATGTGTTCGGTCTTTTCCCGTGCCGTATCACCATGTATAGAGAGATCCGCATTTTGGCTCTCAGATGCCATATTTTGTAGTATATGTCTCGGGCGGCAAAAATAGTTGGTGTACCGCATTGCTGATGACTTACGCCTGCTTAGGTCAGGTGTTAAATTCAATATCGTTGCCCCAAAGCTCCACACTATTGGGGCTAAAGCACTGAGTGCTTAGAGGCCACTGTAACGTGGGGGCCACTGCAATAGGGGGGTTAGCATAAACTCAGACCTAGACTAAAAGACCATGATTACGTAGAATTGATTTCTCGTTCTCCACTGCTATATTGGCGCTAAGGGATACTGCCGATGCCGACGCCACCACCACTGAGAAGTATCTTACTTGGCCTGATTTTAGAAAGTAATTCTGTTTAGGTGTGGGTTTTTTCACGAGATACTATCTCCGTAGTTCCAAAAATTCCTAGTAGGTCTCATAGGAAACTCGTGCAAAGTGCTTCAAGATTAGGACTCGATTCTAAATATACCTAGTTCCAAAGGCCCACAGCAATCAAGGATGCCGCTGCTGGGTACAAGAATGCCGGATTCTCACTCAGTGCCAAAGCGGCCCGTCCGATGTAGGGCACATAGCCCCGAACTAAGCCAACGATCTCCTCTCGGTGGACGTACGAACGCCCCACTGGGTAAAAGAAGCTATCGTCGAATTGGCAGTTGTCGCCCTTGGTCAATATGAGTTGCCTTGAGACGAGATCAATATACTGAGTCAGATGCGAGGCATAGCGCGACTTACCTTGACATGCTCTCTTGATTGCCATCGGATTGGTTGAGGACTCTGATGGCCCGGTGGACCATTGGCAGACGGCGCCCAGGAAACCACACCACAGGAATATCTCCAACGTTAACTTTTTCTTGATGGTTCCATAGGAGAATAATGTCCCCTCGGTAAAATGCTGGTTCCATCGACTCCGATGAAACAACCATGACTGGATGTGATGAGCCTGTGATCACGCACATAACCTTCCAAGCTGAGGAAACTATCCCTATAAACAATGCAATGGGCAATAAGAGGCTGGTGATGCGTTTGAAGCTGGGTCTTGAACTCATTGTGAAAGACTGCTGCTCGTGGAGCAAGTAGGGTGGTATGTCGAGAAGCAAAGCTTTCATAACCTAGAAGATAAGATACAAGCCCATATTAATCCCCTGTGCTCGGCCTCTTCACCCAACAGGAGCTTTGATGAAGTTTGCAAGAGCTCCACTAGGAATCCTTGAGGCATTTATTGCATCATAGAAACCTTTTCCCGGTGCGACTGCATCCTGATTGCAACCTTGGATCCGACATGGAAGGATCCGACTTGGGGCCATTTGAGACTTGGGGCCATGTTCTATCGCAGTGGAGAAATCCAACATCTTGACCCTCTAAGCAACAGGCCTCGTTTCGAGAATTTTACTTGCAAGGTTCGTGTCAGGTTTTAGCCATTGATCTGTAAACCTTCTGTTCTATCGGCACGTTTACAGCGAAATCCTACAGCTGAGCAGGGCACTCATTGTGGGTCAATTCTACGATCCTTTTGCAAGGCCACACTAGACTTGAAATCAAATAAGAAGGCTCATTTCTCGTGCGCTGTAAAATGTTCATTCAGCATCTCTCAACTCTTTCAATACTTCTCATCAACTTCTCATCTTCAATAAATTCTCATCTCGATCAACTCTCGTCCGCTATTCTTAGCCAAACTCAACTCAAAATGCACAACGCAGCAATCCTCGGTGGCGCCGCTATGGTTGCCATCTCCATGATTCCCTCCTGCCCAGCCCCCGTTGGCCTGATCATCACTGGTCTCGTCGCTCCCCTTGCTGGTAATCTCATCTACATTGGCCTCAACGACAACGTCAAGCGGGATGTCAGCGGCATGCGCAAGGTCGCTCGTGTCGATGGTTACCCCGGTGTCTCGCAGCAGTCCTACGACCAGTGCAAGAACTCCAACAACGGCGCCAAAGTCACTGTCACGCAGACCGCCGACTCCAGTAAGTCACGCAAGAGGAACTATGCATTACCAATTTTTCTGACTTATTCACAGGCTTCCGCATCGACGGTGTCACCCCCGAATGCATGGACCTGGCTGCTTTGTTCACCAACAGTGGCTCTCTCTACCCCTGCGGCTCTGCCTGCCTGCAGTACAACAACCTGGATAGTGCTGATGTCACCAATCTGCAGAACACTATCCAGAGCCTTCTGAACTAGGCTCATCCATTACTTTACATGAGGTGATCGGGTTTACGGCGACTGTCTGCAAGCCCTTTGATCTTTCTCTGCGCAAGAGTGACTGTTTCAACATAACACACAGTTCTTTGGCAGGGCGACGTCTTTTGACATACTTTCGTTTACTGGGCCCTGGATTCCCTGCTTTTTTGTTTTTGTAACCCTGCTTTGCTTTGGGTCGCTCTATATATATCAAAACGAATCAAAATGTTCTTTTGGAAACGCAAACTCTATACTGTCCGTAGCTTTCTGTCTTAGATGCAAAAAGTAGCAAGAGAGGGAGAACAAACTTAGGATGAAGATGGAAACATGAGGAGCGAACGGGATATACATGTTTTTAGGTGGGATCTTGTGGGTTTTGAGCATCTGGGCATATTTGCATTCCTCTGTTAAGCGTAAGTCAACGGTGATCAATTGACCTAGGCATCTTGTTTGGGTGGGTGTATGGAAGAATAGGAAGAAAGGGTCGTTGTGACACTATTTTTCGTTAAACTAAGGGAGAACTATACCGGGCTGCGGGGACCGGCAAAAGAAATAAACTAACCCGGCTAATTGCGGGAGAGCGGTGTAGGCTAGTTCACTGTTACCAAGATAACTCGTGAGACACTTAATGTGGGTCTCCTAGCCTTGGGCATTTAAGTTGGGGGCCAGTCGGTTATTTAAAGAACACAGTCTCCGCCCAACGCGAGTCCTTAGTGACTAGGAATTTCATTCCTGCTCAAAGACTCCGCGGAGACTAGTCCTCCAACCACGCCCACATCGGAGAGCAGCGAGGCCGAAAAAGAGTATTCCATTTCCTCGTCCGCTTAGTTTCTCGTCGCCGGTTATCTCGTCGTTGGTTCAACCTAGTACGTCATACCAAAGCTTCTTAGCTAGTGAAGCTATAAACCGATGTCGCATTACTGACTCAGTCGGGGAATCGAAGAATCGTCGCGTATTGCTAGGCCATTAACGGCTTCAGTCCAACAACTTGATGTCTGCTTCACTTCCAGTCTTCCAATCCAGCTGCATCTACAAGGTATCTATTTACGCCACCATGTCTTGGCTGACGAGGTTGTTTACGGGCAAAACTACTGCGGAGACAGCGGAAAAAAAAGCAAGTAAGCGGAGGAGAAAAGAACACAGTCGCATGGTTCGTGCGCGGGAGAAGGAGCTCCGACGTGGCAAGGATAATAACAAAGCGAGATTTTTCTGGGGATCGCCGGGTCAGACATACCAGAGTAATGTTCGTGGTCCTGGTGAAGGAATTGATGTAAAGATCGTATAAATGCTGTACATAGAAGAGTGGAGAGACAAATCCACGAATGAGGGTGCCACGGACATCCATTGGACGCATAGGAGACGTCAGCATTTCACAATTGTCCTCTTCTTTTCCCTAGACTTCAAATTTCTCGAGAAAAGTACGCCTTTATTTTGGATTTGGCTGCCTTATAGCTTAATTAATCATCAACGAAACCTAGACGTGATCTTAGTGCCTTTAAAATAACTTCAGCGACTGTCATATTTGTACTTTATTGGTGACCGCGCAGTTGAAAGGGACAGGGTGTGTAAAGGTTGGCTGTAATGGGTCAACTGTCGCTATGATCTTACACATAAGCGCATTAGACCGTAGCGTCACGTAGGGTCCGTTTGTGTTCCCCTGTAGAGTGGCAATGTACCGATATGTTATTATTCCGATAAAACCCCGATTTTTCGCTTACTAGTGTGACCTTTTTAATATATACAAACTTTAGTGGCGTCAGAAAGGATCTGCTCTAAAGTGAACGATCGTCAATAACAAATCCTACTAAGGTACATGCGACTCATGTTAGTCAAGGCTAAAAGGCAGGCTTCATCTATTGCTGTAAAGATTCAGGGGTGTCTTTTTTTTTCTGAATTTAATCTTCGGTAATGATATGTTTTATTCGAGATTGTATGTACTTAATACAGAATGCAGGGACTCGGCCCTGCCAAAAACCAGGCCAAAAAAGATACTTCTTAGTGGTGGTTCCTCGGCATTGTCTTTGGCGCCAATGTAGCAGTGGGTAATGAGAAATTAATTCTACGTAATCATAGTCTTTCATCTACTTGTGAGTTTATGCTAGCCCCCCTATTACTGTGGCCCCCTCCCCGATTACCAAAAAATTGGCATTACTTTCATACTAGTGGTAACACGATTTCAACGCCATATCTAATCAGGTAGTGGAATATCAAGTTAAGAAGAGTGCCATCCTTTCCGGTTATCTCATCAACACCTAAACTCCAACTTCTTTTTTCCCCTCATCTGACCTTCTCCCCTCCTGCGTTTGATATAATTCCCATAGTAATGAAATGGAATCACTGGTACCGATGAAACAACCCATCGCCGTCCGGCCTGAACACATTGCTTCATCGACCACAACAATTCAGGTGAAGCAACACAGCGCGAGCTGGTCCAGCGGCAACTTCACAATTTCAAGCACACCAACTGTTGAAGAACCTCTTTCAAAAAAGCTTTTTGGCGTCGACGGTGATTTTGCGTCGTGGTCTCAGCGACGACATTTCCGCGACGCCTCAGGTCTTCCTCTGTTCGAGATGTTTCGGAAAAAGACCGGGGTGACATGGTATCTTCATATTCCAGGAGGGAGCAGCAGCCCAGAAAACGCTTCCGAGCCTATTGCTACGGTTGTGCCGAAATTGAGCGTTCTCAAAGACAAGTTCGACGTGCATCTTCAGAATGCTGCTGCAAATGGAGAAGAGACAATACTGGTGGTTCGTGGACAGAATGTCTTCAAGTCGAGGAGAAATGTTTATCACCATGGTAAGCTGGTGATGACGGTAAAACTGACGGACGTGGCTGCGGTGTACCTGCCCGGAAAACGACCAGCCCCATTGTCTAAGACTAATTATCTAAGACTATTAAGCATATTGAGGTGACTGCCTGAGCCTTATTGTCTAAGACCATTGACCATATTTAGGTGACTGCCTGAGCCCCATTGTCTAAGACTATTGAGCATATTGTGCGTTTGTACTGAGGTGACTGCCTGAGCCATATTGTCCAAGACCATTGACCACATTGAGGTGACTGCCTGAGCCTCATTGTCCAACACCAATTGTCCAACACTAATTGTCCAACACTAATTGTCCAACACTAATTGTCCAAGGCTATTAAGCACATTGAGTTGACTACCTAAGCTATATTGTCCAAGACTAATTGTCTAAGACTATTGAGTACATTATGCGTTTGTATTGAGGTGACTGCCTAAGCCCCATTATCTAAGACCATTAAGCATATTTAGGTGACTGCCTAAGCCTTATTATCTAACACCAATTATCTAAGACTAATTATCCAAGAATATTAAGCACATTAAAGGTGACTGCCTGAGCCCTATTGTCTAATATCATTGAGCATATTCAGGTGACCGCCTGAGCCTCATTATCTAACACCAATTGTCTAAGACCAATTATCTAAGACTATTAACCATGTTGAGGTGACTGCCTAAGCTCCATTCTCTAAGACCATTGGGTATATTGAGGTGACTGCCTCAGTCCCATTGTATGAGTCTATTGAGCCTATTATCGACTGCAATGAGGTAACTGCCTCCGTCCCATTGTACGAGTCTATTGAGCCCATTGTCGACTGCAATGAGGTAACTGCCTCCGTCCTATTATCCGAGTCTATTAAGCCTATTATTGACTGCAATAAGGTGACTTCCCCCGTTCTATTATCTATTAATCTTATTAGTATACTAAGTATAATTAAATATACGTCTTCAGCGAATTATAATAGAATATATAGATATATGTATATCTACGAGACTAAAACATGAAGTAAATTTACCTTATATACCCTATAATTTCTTTTATATTTATCGTACAGTATATATCAGATAATAAAATAAGCGTAATATAGTCTACCCTTTTAGTTTACCTTAATTAATTAAGGTAGTATAACTACTAGAAGGTCTTCTTTAAGAAAGTAGTAGGGTTTTAGGGTTATAGAAAGCTTATATAAACCCCTAGCCTAAGGGTAACTAAGTATCGTACAACTGGCCAAAGCGCACCCTATCAAAAAAAAAGGTTCAAATTTCTAATCCCTGTAACTACCTCTTCTTTTGATCGTACGATCTTTAAATTAAAACTGGGTATAAAGCGGTCGCTAGTTTAGAACTCTTGAAATTCTTAGTATTATGCGACCAGTATTTTAAACTAGTATGCACTCACTAGCGCCGTTTTTCTCCTATAGTAAAGCTAAAACCCTAACTGGTATCCAGTGTATCCCACCAACCCCCATAGGGTAGGCCCGTCACGTTTACGCCACGGCGGCGATGTTATTTTCGATGAAACGATCCGCCTCTCTCTTCAGCATCAAGATACAACTCGCCACAAAGAAAGCCTCTACACCGTCAGCGTCGGCATGCTTCTCATCCTTCCACGTGCGCAGATCCATCACCAAGCGACCACCATTACCGCCGGAGTACCTAACCGAGCCGCGGGTGCGGAAATGGTCGTTTCGAATAAGCTGAGCGACTCTGGCGCCGCTCTTAGTCTTTGTGCCGTCCGCTAATACGATGCGATCCATGCGCTCTAGAATAAGCAGCGAATCTGCGTTACAAGCTTTTCTTTCTTCCCGACTACCGTAGCGCCACTCGAACTTGCCAAGTGACGTGTCGAAAACCTGCGCACGGCTAACTATCGACCGGCTTCGGACGTCGACCAATTCTCCACACAACTTATCGTCGTCTATGGCCTGCTCAACCGAAACACTAGCATCGTGGGGTAGAATGCGCATTCTGGGGTGTCTTCCAGGGCCCCGGCGATAAATGGTTGAAATGAGAGCATTCTGACCTGGATTGGATGGGCGCACTAACGCGCACGAGTTGGAACTGCTCTTTAGGCGGATAGAAGTGTACTTTTCCTGTACGGGTGCTCCGAATTCCACGCTGTAGACGGAAATATTCTCTAGCGTTTTGCTGCCGCTGAGTGCCTGGTTGGTGTTGTATCCAATGGCTTCTACCTGAAACTCGCATGTGGCGAGAAAGCCGTCGGGGAAGGAGGATTGGTTGCTAGCGTAGTCAGATGTAGCGACCTCCTTATAGTCGGGGGGAGACTGGGACTTCCAGTCACCTATTGACTTAGAAGGGTTCGCCCTTGACTTTCGTGAACATGTAAATATACCCATTGTGCTTGGTTCTTGAAGTTTGGGATTTGGTTGTTATGAATATTTAGGTATCGCGGAATAAAGCTTGGTAAAATAGCATGTGTGAATTTTGATGAAGTGCCGATTTAATTTGCGGATATCCCTGCACTGATATATGTCCACAGATATATGCATGCATGTGTGTATTTTGCGACGCTCAAGATGATGGCATGTTTCGTGCTGCATTGATTGATCTGCTGCGCTATGCGGCAATACTGGTTACGGTGATCATTGATAGGGTCCACAGTGACGCCATAGGCGGGAAGGCGACCACTTACGTCTTGCATGCGCCACTTACGTTAAGTTGGCTTAGGGTCTCTGGTGCTGCGGACTGCTAGGGCTTAGCCGTTTGTCTGAAAGGCACCTAATCTCATGCTATAACTTTTCCTAAACGGGAAATATCTGGCGCTCAATGGATCTGCGGCTGTGTCGCCGATCGAAGTAATACTGTGCTAGCATCCGGCCCACAGAAGATCAGTAGGAATATTGGTCTTCTGTCAGTCCGAGAAGTTTGGTAGATTGGCTCGTGCAGTCAGGTTGTGGGGTTGCGCAAAGGTTCTAGGATTGCGAGTAAGCGCTAGGATTGCCACTCGGACACCGTGCGTAGACGGTAAGATGATAGGTTGTCAGACCCGCAAGATCTAGCACTGCTGGAGTTATTTGAATTGTTTGTATTACTTCGGAAGGTTCCAACAATATACTCGTATCTACCATATATATATAGAGGTGTAACAAAAGTTTGAAACCCCCTATCTAGCTTATATAATATTCTACCGGTTATTCTGCCACCTGAAAACCTTGCTTCCGTATTATTTAATAGCTAATATACTCGGTTAGTACGTTCTAAGTTAGCTTATCGATAGTCCTACTTTCGTTTGCGCTTATTTACTATTACCTATTATACAAGGACCATTAGGAGCTCGCTGAGTGAGCGAGATTCCTCCGGAGAGAGTTTCAAGGCTAATTCGGGTTAATAAAGGCACTCATAGAACAAGCAAACCGCATAAGTTCAGTCTAGGTTCCTGTTCTTCGCACGATGCCTTAGAAGTCTATATCCATAAATACCGCGTAATATCGAACAAAGGTATTGTCGGGCTATAAGGGCAGAACTACCACGAAACGCCTCGTGGCTGTTACGCGTTACTAACTGGTCATAGTGTGTTAGGTGCGCGAAGGTAATACGTACCGGGGAATACCCGAATTCTTATGGAGTAGAATTAGTATTTATGCTAAGTAGGCCTAATACGGCCTTCCGGGCACCGACTGCGAATCCTAAGATAGTGACTTATAACTGTACCGTTTCCTAGTCACTAGGCTTTATACGGGCTTAGGTCTATAGAGTCGTCTTATAGGATATATTAGATGAAGCGCTAATGGGGTTATATAAAGAATCTACGTGTTAAGGGCAGAAGGCCTGTCGGTTAGGTGAGCAAGGATGCCTGGACTGGAGTATATTATTGAAAGAAGCAAGACTGATTCTTACTAAGTCTAAGTTATCTGGAAACCCTTTCAATTTAAATACGAATCGGGCACGAGACTTATCTATTACACCGCGGGGTAGACCTTTACCGCTAGTCCTTAGTATTCCTTTACAAGGGCCGACCGAACAACGCCTTATGGAAAGAATAATGAAGGCATCTTTAAATAGCGAGCTTCTATTCTAGAGCTTACCTATCGTCGTATACGAAAATTCCTCCCACCATACGTAAAAGTAAGCTAATAACTAGTGTATCTATCTGAATCGATGTGCTATAGAGAGCTCACAGAACAAATCAAGGAGAGCCGTTCTAGTGTCTGGGAAAGGGCCCTTAAGGCTGAAAAATAAGTACTAATTACGGAAAGCTTCGTATGGAGCACGATGACTACAAAATTTTCATGACGGCCTCTTCTTTATAATGCTTAATGAAAACATAGATATATTTGTAATAAGTCGAGTGCAATCGATTTTTTTCGCAAGGATAGTGTGGGAAAAACCCCCTGGCGGTTCTCAGGGGAAAAAAACCCGTGTCAGTGACTAAGACACTTCCTTTATTTCCTATTGAGGCAGTCTTCTGTTTGCTGTGAATTAACGCTAAGTAGATAAATGTAAGTGTTGCATTTCCGACCAGATAAAGTGCTCTCCAGGCCATTTGAGCTAAGAAAGGTCCGACTATTAATCGCCAGAAATACACTGTACAAAAGGTACCGGTCAGCATATTCCCACGTAATCTCAGATGGCGCTACATACTGTTCTATTCGACCCGGGAGGGCCAGTAGAAGAACAATCGAGGTCGTCGCAGCATAAAATGCCTGGGTGGTTCGACTCGGTACAGACATAGCCCACAGGTGAACACTGCCCTTCAGGAGGACAAGGTCTTTCGTGAGGAGACCATTGCCTATGATACGAGCATCCCTCTGGGCTACCGTCTCCTGAGTTTCTAGCCTATGTGACTACGGAAAGCAATAGGGGCATCAGTGACGTATACATAGTGAGTATACTTATTCGTCCGACTGCCTATGTAACTAAGGGTTAGACTTAGATCCTATCCGCATGAGGTTCTCGATTGGTAGGTCTTTAAATCATCTAACTCACAGAAGTTCTAGTATTGAAATGATATATATGTCACGAGCGAGATGAACTTCAATGCGAGAGACGAGGCGGAAGATTAGCCTTTAAGTTATCTTCGATAGAGCAGTGATGGTCCGGCTGAATCATATTTGTTAAATTATCAGTTGAATGCGGCTTCAAACCTCATTTTGGTCTTGCCACTCATGGTACATGAAGTCATTGACATAATCGTGGTTTCATGTGGAACTATCTCTTTTCTTCTCTGGGTATTGCTTAATGTGAAAAAGAAAAAGAAAAAACTCTTTTTGGAATTCACGTCCGAAGAAAACAACAGAGCTCTGCAGTATGAGGAAAGTATGTCACCTGAATCGACGTGGTCAAGAACGCCTAGCCTAACAAGATCACACTACAAATCAAGCCACACGGCATTCCCAAAACGTGTTGATAACAGGTGACAGTATAAGAAACTTAGCTTGATAACTGAAAGTCTAGAATTTTAGATCATTTTCGTAAAAGCTTTGATAGAGTTTCGTAGTGGGAAGTGGTGGTGACAGAAGGGATGAACCTTTCGCTAGTAAGATAACAGAATTTCTGCCCCAAGAGTCTATAGCGCTGATAGGGTTTCTAACATCCTATAGGCCTCAGTTATTGCTGTTCTCCTAGCTGCGATGTTATACCAGAGTAGTAAGCCACGATCAAACACCCTTACGAACTCAAGTTACTGATTCTCTATGTAGGCGGCAAAGGGAAGGCTCCTGCGAGGAACCAGGGTTCCTCCAAAGAAAATAATCAATGAACTTGAAGAAAGGGACGAAAAATGAGTGTAGACTGAGAATATAAGGGCTACATGATTGTGGTGATCGTTGTCAACTAGCGGTCATATTGGCTAGCGAGTGGGAATCAAGAATAGCGTTGAAAGACATTCCAAAAAAAAAATGATTACTTAATCGGAGGGTTACCAACATAACTCGCCGATTGTGCACCTTGTCTTGGGCTGTACATTTTCTCTATCCTAGTTTTGATGAATCTAGGAGATGGTAGAGCGCGCACCGGAGGTTTTTCCTGTCAAAATGCTTTCCAATTTTAGTCCGAGGCCTGGAGAAAAGTAATTATTAACTTTCAAGCTCTCACTGACTAGTTACGCTTTTCAACACCTTTCACAAGTTTCTAGACGTCATGATGGTGCGACGAATTATGGGCATTGCCAAGAAGCTCGGCTGCGAAGCAAGTCCACCTTTTGCATTGTTAACTTCTCTGTTATGGCTATCCCAGCTATAAATAACATCGCCATGTCGCTTATCCTTTGCTAACAGCAGTGTCACGATCCGAGCCACAACATCTGGAGGCCGTGCCGTAGGGCCCATGGCCTTTGTGTACTCAGGAACTATACCGATGATTCATGTATGGCAATACGATCATTACGATAACGGTACTGCCATAATTACGAGGCGGTGAGTCAAACAGGGCAGCGCTTTGGTGAGGTTTTTCCCGGTAATCAGGTAATAAGAGTATAGCGGTATGGCTGATTTCGAAAACCATTGTACATGGATCGCTGATAGATTGAAATTCCGGGTACACCCTGGGGATCTTCCTTGCCTTATTTCTCCCTCAACCCTGTTGCATGAGCTTTTCCGTCTCACCTTGTGTTCTCGGGCTCCCCCACCAACGCCTTAAATAAAACGCCGCAATGTCACCCTTCTTTTTTTTCCTTGGCCGCGTGAAATCATCATTTCCATGCCGGCTTGGGCCAGTCGGTAGCTCGAAATGGCCATATTAAAAGCCAGAAATGGTAAAAATAATGAAAAGAATAATCAGTCTGTGTAATAATTGATCCCGCGAAATCAGTTGTCTCCGATAGACGCATCGATGTAAAAAGAGAATGGTGCTCATCGACTACTTTAGCTGTGGTAGTCGTAGCCAGATATTACCGTATTGGTAGCGAGTACTCCACTTTGAAGAGCTTTCCTGACCTTGGAATGGCTCCTGACCGACTCTGATAACGCCTTGTGTCGCGAGCGTGAGCACGTTCAGGAAAGCCTGTGTAGCCACCGGGCGCGAGGTCTTCTGGGGCGGAAAAAGAGCTTCAAATTTGATTCGACCGCCTCTGGATGGGAGCATCTTGTCTTCGAGAAAGTCCCAGAAATTCAAGGTGGCTGGGTCAAGTATTCTGGCGATGCGCCTCTCACCGTGGAACTCCCGCTGGCCGATTTCATGGATGTTTCCTTGGTTCGGGGACAGTTCAGCTTCAAGGTATTTGGTAATCTCGAGACCGTCCAGCTCTCCACCGAAATTTCCTGGGATGTCGAGGCTGCTGTCTCGATCAAGGTTGTGTAGGTAGCCTCGCCCGGCTAGTGGGCTTGCGCTCTGGAGTTGACCGCGGCGTCGTGAGCCGTAGGAGACCTCGCTTCCGCTTCTGAAGCGCTGGCCCCGTTGGGAGCTCTCAATTGATGCGATAGTGTTCCAGGGCATCGAAGGGAGGTCGTCCAGCACGCTAGAGGGTGCGTGACGCGCAACTTCGACGTCCATAGAATCAACCTGTCCGTCTCGAGGGCGTACTCGCCGACCCTGCTCTCTTACATCACTGTCATTTCCGGCCTCCTCTGGACGTCTCCGTTTACGCTCAGCTTCAGGGCAAAGGGCGTAGTATAGTTTCTCGCCTGAATAGGACTTGAGCGGGTGAGGTATATGCAGGGGCCCGAGCGGGTTGCCCACCGCGCCGATTCCTTTCCCGAACACCCAGTGAGCGGCATTCTTCTTTGCAATAGTTGGTAATTTGTTCAATTGCTTTTGCTTCAAGGCTTGCGCCATGTTTGCCTTGTACTCATTGTTCCATCGTGCCAGGTCTGTGTTTCGTAAAGCTGTCACCACGTCCGTCACAATGACCTTGGCCTCTCTTCGCCTCTGATTCACTCTTCTTTCGTGATTCATTGGTTCATCGAGGCCCATATGCTCGGCTAGAGTCTCTTTGCCAGATAAGATAACTTCAGCTCCAATTTGATCGCCAAGCTCCATCATGTTCTCGTCACAAACGAGCACTGCCTCGTCGTCATTTGCCGTGACCTTTCAAGCACCTCAGTAGCCATCTCTCGGTAATGATATGTCACTGTCACTCACTGGATTCTTTTGGTTCTTTGGCAACTTCGGACCCTGGCTTAGCCTTGGACTGGAACTTGTCGCCCTTCTTCTGTGGGGCGAAACCCTGCTCGCATCAAATTCAATGATATCGCCATTATCATCGAATTCGAAATCAGGATTCAAAAGCACACCCTCTTCTTCCACACTCGGCTTGATCTGTTTACCAAACAGACCTTCCTTCTGCGCAGAGCTGTTGATATCATTCATCCTGTCCAGCAAATTGCCTCCGATGAGCTCGTCGTGAGGAAGTTCAAATTGCACCTGCCCATTCTGGGACCCGCTGGAATGACTGATCGCGGGGGACTTGGACCATATACTAGAGTATTGGCTGGAGACTTCATCTGTAATCGTGTCAAGTAAGATGAATTCAATTCCCATGCCGGGTAGGCAGGTTTCGGGAAGGAAGGTAGGGTCGTATGGGAGGTTGAGACTTCCCGGTCTGAAACGCATGAGACATAAGTATTTTGGCTAGAAACGAACACAAGAACCTACTTTGACTTTCCAGCGCTGGAGTCGAGAGCAGCACCTGGCGCAATTTTTAGCATAGCCATCATCCTGTCATGCATCGTTTGGGCGTCGAGCAAAGTGTATCCGCACTGTTGGTTAAAGACGCGCGAAACGCCGTATCTATCGCAGTCTTGTCACAGAAGGAACTCCACGCCGACCAGTGAAAACGTACAGCAAGCTACCTTGTAGTCGTAGCGCCATCGGGGCCTCGGGGTCGATGATGACTCTGCATGCGCTTGGCACGTCGACATCTTGTATGGCCCTTCGGTTGATTCGTCGCGCGATAGATCGTGAGCCAAGAGTTGCGACAAGCCTGTGTATGTGAGATTTGCATTAGCCTCTGCATGCTACTGTGATGATAGAGCTGCCTACCAGATAGTTGCGACGCCATGCTTTGGGGAGGTGAGGACTGAAGAACATGGTGTCAGTCATCATGCATCTTGAGCTCTTAGTGGTGATCCTCAGTACTTACTTTCATGGCTGTAAAACATGGCGAGAGTGGCTATCTCGCCACCGTCAGGTGGGCTATTCACTTGGAAACTCTTGGAAGACTGCTCGTTTGAGGTGGTGCAGATAGAGATGGGATGTGGGATAGAGCAGGTGAAAAGAATGGATGCGAAGAACCTGCTACTGGTCAGCCTTGAGATCAATAGCCGGTTTTTGTTAGCCTTCAGACGAAATTGACGGAGGTAGGAAAATTGGAACGCAATGAATGGATTCTGAAAAAGCGATTGAAAGATGATTTCCACCTGGTAGAACTTTCTGGAGAGAAGATCTTATGCAGAGTTCAAAGCCCGTTCTTTGAATTGAAAATATCAGAGAAGATTCTTGATCTGCCAAGATCATTGAACTTGGACATTTATCTTTCTGTATAGAGAGTTTTCCCGAGTCATACTCAGGCGATAGCGAGTCAATCGCCATCGATGGATCAAGTTGTGAGGCTCTTTGTAATCAAATGACGCCAATGACGGCTTCCGATCCATTCTCACATCGTATATTGACTAGTGTTCGCACTCCTAGATACTTGGAACAGCTTTCATCAGCCCACAGAGAATGAATTGTGATCAACTAGCAACCCCATCCAAATAGCGAAGCAAGCAAAAGCCCACCAAACACCTGGGGGCATTGAGCAGAAGCCAGGGGAGAACGAATCAAGACGGAAAAAGATACTGACTACTTCGCATTGACAGCTTCATCTTCATTTTACGCACAAAAATATTATGAATCTGGTCAGAGTGCAATGATTTACTTTTGTGCTATCACAGATCCCCTCACATGTGGAGAAATTCAGCATCAACACAAACCTCAAGAGAGCTGAAGAAAAAAATATCAAAACGAATAATGGAATCTAAAAGCGCAGACAAAAGCATGACACCAACATCCAAGAGATGGACTCTTTTAGGCGAGCACAAGGGACAACACGCACACACAGAACCCGAGACCCAATGGGTAGATTAGGAGGTAGCTAGGAATGAGTCCACGCTACCTCTTCAACATTTCCAACCCGTAGCGATGTATATGATGTACGCGGGGTATGAGACAAAATACATAACGACACACAGAACACCCTATACCTTCTGCTCAGTGGCATATCGACGGGACATTTACTCGAGGGGGATGCCCTCGTACTCAGAGTAGCCAAGAGCAAGGTTCATGTTCTCTGTTGAAAGTGTTAATTTGAAATTAGGTGTTAGGATGTGCGGGAACTTACGGAGGCACTGGGTGGCGGCGCCCTTGAGCAGGTTATCAATGGTGGCGCAGACGACGACACGCTTACCGCTAGAGTGGACAGCGAAGCCACCGATCTCGACGCCGTGACGACCGGCGATGTTCTTGACCAAGGGGGCCTCGCCGGTGATCTTGACAAGCTTCTCGCCGGCGTAGCGGTCCTGGTAAAGGTTGCGAATGTCACGGGATGTCATCTCCTTGGCAAGGGGGATGCTGATGGAGTGGTGAATACCCTGGAACCAGACAGCCACGTGGGGGATGAAGGCAATGCTGGCACCGAGCTGGGCGCTGATCTCACGCTCGTGGATGTGGTCAGTCAGACTGTAGGGGATGATGTTGTTGGTGAGGAAGTTGACGTCGTTCTTGGGGCTGGGCTTGGTGCCAGCGCCAGAGTAACCGGAGACACCGAAGGTGGTCGGCTGACCGCCAAGGAAGGGGACGAGAGGAGCAATGCCGAGCTGGGCAGCAGTGGCGTAGCAGCCGGGGTTGGCAATGCGGGTGGCACGAGCAATCTTGGACCGGTCAACGAGCTCGGGAAGACCGTAGGTCCACTTGTCGTCGAAACGATAGTCGGCGCTCAGGTCAACGATAACATTACCGCTCTGGGAACCTTCGTCAACGGCATCAACGAAAGGCTTGCAAACGCCGTTAGGCAGAGCCATCACCCAGCAGTCGATGTCACCGTTGGCGGACATCTTGCGAACGTCATCGGGGCTGAGGTTCTCGTAGATAATCTCACGCTTCTCGTAGCCCTGGAGCTTCTTGCCAGCAAGCTCACGGGATGAGACGTGGCGAAGATCCATGTTGGGGTGGGCATTGAGCAGGCTGATCAGAGCCTGGCCTGTGTAGCCACGGGCGCCAATGAGGGCAACTTTGGCGGGCTGGGGGTTAGAAGCGTTCTTCTCACCAAGGGGAGGGTTAGGGTTGGTGGTAGCGTAGGTGCGGAAAGCATTGACAGCAACGGCCGGGCGCTTGGCCCGGGCAGCGCGAAGAACATTGCTGGTGGAAGAGAATGCACGCTTCTGCTCAGCAGAGGCACCGCTAACCCCGAAGCCCTTGTTGATGTTGATGGCGGCCTGGTGAGCGCGGTGGAGGCGGTTCTCGAGGTTGATGTCACCGAACATCTGGCGGCCATTCTCAGTGAACTCCTGGACGAGCTGCTTGACCTCATCGCCGGTCTCAACACCGTACCAGAACAGAACCTGGCCATCACGACTCAGGCTACCGTCGGCCTTGTCGAAGAACCAAGTCAGGTTCTCGTCATCTTCCTTGACGGTCCAAGCCAGCTTGGCGAAGTCTTTCTTGAGGCTGGAGAAGACATTATCAGCCACATTGGTCAACCAGCCGGACTTGGTGATGGTGAAGGTAGCAAGCTGAGCGATCTCAGAGTCCTTCTGGGGCAGGACAACAGCGAGAGCATCCATGGGATCATCGTAGTAGATCTTGAAGTCACGCTCCTGCAGGCCCTCAACATAACGATCAACAACGGCGCGAGCATCCAGACCTTCCCGGTCACGGACGAGCACATCTTTCAGGGTCTGAAGATCCTGGAACTGAGACAGAGAGGTGTTGACGTTGATCTTGTTGCCGCGGCGAATCAGGGTACCGGCACCGGAGTCGGTGAACAACTCCTTCTGAAGATCGGCGGGGTGAATGATGGCAACACTGGAGGAGCGGGGAAGGTCGTTCAGGAGTTCCTTCATCTCCTTGATCTTCAGACGAGTACCGTGACGCACCCACCACTGAGTCATCAGGTGGTCGTACTCCTCGTCAAGGTTGATGGCGGAGATTTTCTCACCGGTGTCACCGTTGAACAGACCACCCTTCTCGGCCAGGTAGACAATCTTCAAAGGCTGCAGCGCGCGAGCTAGCTCCCCGGCAGCGACATCGGCGTTGACGTTAAGAACCTGCCCATCGGGAGTCTCAGCCATAGAGGTCAGAATGGGGAGGCAGCCAGCGGCAATAGCCGATTCAATAGGCTTCTTGTCGACACCATTGATCTTGCCAACCAGATTGTACTTGGCCTTGTCGAGGTAGTCGGCAGAGAAGACGCCCGCGGTGATGGGACGGGCACGGATACCCTGACGTTCCAACTCCTCAACCAACTTCATGTTCTCCTCAAGGAACAACTTTCGTGCCAACGACAAAGTCTTGCCATCGGTCACCCGGATTCCATCCTCGAATTGGGGCTCGACACCGGCGGCTTCCAGCATGCGATTGAGCTGGGGACCGGCGCCGTGAACGACGATCGGGTACAGACCGACATGGTTGAGGAAGGCGAGCGCGGACGATAGGGTTTGAAGGTGCTCGGTGATAATGGCACCACCGACCTTAATGACGGCGAATTGCTGGGAGGAAACGGAAGTGAAGTGGGACAGGTATTGCTGGACCTCACGCTTGGAACCGATGTTACTCAGCAGCTGAACGACGGTGCTGCGCGTGGAGCTCAGGTGAGGTTCGGCCGAACGAGAGTAAGCACGCCCCTGGCTAAGAGGAGTCGACACCGCACGGGCAGCGACACCTCGCAACGACGAGACTTGAGGTGCGGAGATCGATCGGAGGGGCTTGGTGGAAGCTCTCCGCACGGCGGAGCGAAGGGACAACATCTTCACCAGCATGCGGCAGCTTCAATTGGGACTGGCGAAACAAACCCCGGGAGGATCCCCAGTTGCAGAGAGTGTATAGGGTGGTGGGAAGGTGAAAGGTGGAAGGTGGAAGTGTGACTAACTGAGGGAGTCAAGTGAGTTTTTACAGATTATCGGCCGGCCGTCGGAGCGATAAGTGGCCCAATGACGAGGTCGGGCGGTGGGGGCCTCTTTACCAACTAGCGAGTGCGATTTGCACTGTCCATTTCTGGTTTCGTCGGCGAGAAATTTACCGGTACGAATCAGATAAATCTGGAAGAAAATTAAAATAGAGAAATGAGACTGCACTGATTGTAGGTCAATCTGCTAATTTATAGGGGCCTTGGGCGGGAGACAACAGCCCTTTGCTACCGCATCCTTGTCTGACCTAAGAACGGCCCTAAGGGATACTAAAGGAGCAGGAAGTACAAGGTTCGACACGCATCCTGCAAGGTCAGCATTAGATCTCTCGGGTCTACAAGCGAGTCTGAGACTTCTGAAAAGCCCACCTGAATGTCGGAGAATCCCAGAAACGTCACCCAGCTTGGGTCTAGTGCCAGTTATCTGATCCTGCCCGCGTCTCTTACTCGTCTCCCGCTATCCACTTCCTCCACCCGATTGTCTTAGTCTCGGCCTTCTTCGCTTCATTCCGTCCTTCCAACAAAAGCGCTTATTCCCGATGGGCCTTGTGGCTGGTCTACGATCCACGGTGCGTCAAAGTGGGCTGATGTTACTTGGTTTTGCCATGGAATGGCGTCCACGAGGCGGGTCACTCAAGGACACACGGATCCAAAAGAAGAAGGCGAATACAAAAGGATTAGTGGACCCGATGCACAAAGAAATTCGTGACGGTAAAATAGTCGAACACGGCATCGCGGTATCATTTACATCTTTCACCCGACGAAATCGGTTATGAGGCTCAACCCCATTTGGCAGTACAGAGGCTTTCGTCGAAAAACGCAGAAGGATTTGGTCATTCAAAACACGCCCAAAGAACAAAACAGCAGGAGGTATTAGCAGGCTGGAAAACGACAGAGCTCCATGGCCTCAACGTTTAAAAACCCGGTTAAAAAAGATCATAGCCCACGTTTCCCAAACCAAAACAGAAGTCGCGTAATGCAGTGAATGCATGGCTCAGTGACTAGTCTTGACGACCACTGGAAAGCAAACTGTTAGTGTCTCGAAGTCCCACTATCCAGGATCCGAACCCCATGTTGGGATCAACCGGGATCGGCTGGAATGTGCTCCCGACTTACCAGGCACGATAATAACCACCAGGAGGACAATCACACAAATCACCAGGCATACGCGCATCTTCATGTCCTTCCACCACATCTGCTTGCGCACACGATTGGCACCCCGGCGGAAGCCCTGGGCCGATACCGCCAGGTTATCCGTCTTGTCCTGCAGAGAGTCAAGGCGCTCACCACGCTGGGAGACCTTGTTGATATTCTCGCGCATCACACCGACGGTGTCGTCGATTTGCTAAAGGGGTGATACATGTTAGTCTTGGTTGCCGGGTGAACATCGCGAGTCCTGGTCAACACAGCAGAGCAGCGCATGTTTCCCGCGACACGAAAGGTGAAGCGAGGACACGTCTGATGTCGCCTGGGAGCTCGGTCAATGCGAAAAGAGAAGTGAACGAACCGCTTGCAATGCGGCAGTGCGCTGGTTGCCATTCTGCGACGAGGAGGCCGCGGTGGCCCCGTTGGCGCCGGCCGGGATGTAGGGATCGTAAGGGGCTTCGTTGGACATCGTGAAGTGGAAAAGCTGGTGCCAAAAGTCTTAGATATGATTTCGCGAAAGGTCGATAGAGACCAGGCTACCTCGTTTGGGCAGTCAGGGTCGCTTTGTTTTGAACGGGGGAAACCAACCGAACTCGGTGGCTGCGAGACGTGGAAAGGCGTCAGACGAGAGAATCAAGAAAAGAGTAGCAGCGGATAGATAGAGATCGAGGAAACAAGAGATTCGTGGGTAGCGATTAGGGACGAACGTAGGCTGGCGAAGCTGACAAGTTGGAGTTGCCGCTGATGGCGGGTTTCGCTCAGAGTCACGTGAGCGTGGCGCTGTCTCAAGCCTGGGCAATGCTTTTTTTTTCCCCTCTAACAGTGGCTCATTTAGACTGCCGAATTGATTTATGACTGACTGCGAAGTTCTTCTGTGGACCCACGAGTTAGAAGGAGTTATGGGCATAAAGCGCAATCTACTACAAACAGACCTATGTGGAGGAGCTCATTGGTCGGCTTTGAAGACCCTGAAAGAAGTCCTTTATCTATTGCTACACAGCTCATTTAGAAACCTTGATCTTGCTCTTTGTTACTTACTTCAATTTGGTCGCAGGTGGTCGCAGTGGATAAATCTGGTCGTTCAAAAGTGGCTGCCTATACATCCAACCTTAACGAAGGGCAGTTGCTTGAGGGACGGAAGCTAAACATAGTAACATGCTCCGCGCGGAGTGGCAATGCCGCCTTCAACTCCGGATCCCATCGGACACCGAACTTGGTTGCTGATAACCACAAAGGCACGTGTAGCACTTCATATAGTGTTGTAGAGCCTAATGATATTCTCCGCCCCTGGAGATCCTTGGTAAAGCATGACACACTCGGCACTTAACTTGCCGATCGCCGAGACCCGATTTATGGAGCCGATGATCCCTGCGACATCGCACGACTTACAGTAGCCTCATTCTTGCGGCATTGATGGTTATCCAGTAGCCAACGCTGATCCAACGCCCGGTTATGTGTTGCGATTGATCGCGATGGTTTTTCCGGGAGTAATGCTCCGTCCATGTGGCGAATTTGCCGGGATACGCTCTTGAAGCCTGTCTCGCCCTTGCAGCGTGCATTTCTCCCGTGCAGTTGATACGGTGTTCCCTGTCTTAAAACACTGAGCTTGTACCACCTAATGGATCCTACAAAATGAGATCTTTGGCGCGATGCGCACCCCACCAAGTCCCTGGCCCTTTATCGGGTGCCATCTCCGGGACTCTGTAGCGCCTCCACCTTTTGCCACGACAACCATAGGGCTTACCTCGAGAGCGATTAGAATGAGGCATCCGTATTCCAGCCTACCAATCCCGATTCACCGTCTGCCAGGACTTCGACCATGCGGGGCTTTGCTTTCGGTCCCAAACATAGTGCATGCCCTGGCTGAGCTGGTCCATATAGCTCGTTAACTCTACTTCAACTCCGAAATTTCTTTCAAGTCTTTTTATATCGCGCAACTCCATTAGCCTTTTCGTTTGTGTGCTATTCGCGCTTGGACCCCTTTTCAACTTGGGTCTCCCTTACCTCGAGATCAAAATCCCATAGCACCAGCTATACATCCGCCAGTACTATAACTTTAGCAGTATTTAGGCCTCAATGTCTCTATTCAACTTCGAAGAGGGATACGATATCATGAACCTCATGATAAGTCTAGCAGCCTGACAGGGCATGTTTAGATGGTCTCTTAGAGGCCCCGTTCCCTTTCCCTAATCAATGATCAATAAACCCGTTCAGGAGAGAGAGCAACTTTTCAGCTCAAAACAGAAATGAGGCTAAATAGTAAGATTAAAAGGGATCTGAAGTTTACCACGGAAGAATCAGCCTCGAATGCGTCTTTATAGAAGGCTGCAAACATATGTTCAAACGAAAGAAGTGCTCCCGGATCATTTGACCATCTTGTCCAATCGAAAATTGGCATGTTGATTTCCAAACGAAGACGTTGCCGTGAACTAACGTCCTAATTTTACCAGTAGCGCAATAACCGTTGTCGCGCCTTCTCTGACTCTAAGGAAGAGTTCCATGTCCACCAAAGCTGTAAAAGAGTCATTGGAGCGGCGAATCCGGAGTGTCAGTGAGCGAAGACTGAAAATTAGCATCGACGGCCAAAAGTCCAGTAGCGCGGCGTGTGGAGCCTGTTTCTGCCTGGAATTGTCGAATTCTGCCTATCGCCGGGCGGGGGCCGTCAGTCTATATGTACTAGGCGGCCCTCTGGATCCGGGTTCATTATTTCCCAGCCTCCAGACTCCTGACTCCTCATGGTTTTGCCACAGGAGCGGTTTGACCTACCGGGGTTTACGCTTCCCTTGGACTGTGTCAGAGTACGTTTAAGGATCTACCATCCGAAAGAGCAGCGTGCTGACGAATTAGCATGAAAACAACAATGATGGTATCTTTGACAGGGACTGGCTTTTTCCCAATGCACTTGATGAGGAAGAGGGTGACGCCGACGGGTGAATGAAGCACACATTTCTCCTCTTATACTGTACTGACTGACCTGAGCTTTCTGTATACCTTCCGTGAGATTCTGATGATGAGGGTGATGAACACCATCACCGATAAACCAGACTGGGATCGAAAGGTATTACTGCCACTCATCCGTGCCTTTCTTCGCTTAAACTTCTAGGTGTTCAATGAAGATATCACCAATAAGTGGCGAAAGGAAGTGTCCGAAAGTGGGCAAGATGTTTCCAAAGCCATGATGGACTGGATCATCAAAGAGCTACAGTGGAAGACTGACGGCCTCAAGAAAGACGGCATTATCAGTGTCTTTGACAACGGTGTGGTTAAGTCGGACAGTGCAATCCCAGAGGACCTCAAACGGGAGCTCATGGAAGGAGCGGCACCTTTTGAAAATATTCCAGAAGACCAAAAGGACTATCATCCCGGCTCTGACAATCAAGTCCTTGATCTCGTGCATCAATCACTTTTCCCACTTGTCTACGGTCGCACCCACATCCTCCGAGACAAAATCATCGGCCTGGATGATTGTCTGAATAGCGTTGGCCAGGGAGAAGTGCTTCCGGTACCACCAAAGCCCAAATTGCCAGTTCGGTATCATGCACAAAGCCGCGAGCCGGACCCAATTAGCTGGAAATTCCAATGGCTTCCATGCGACGTTGAATTCAACACGTCGGAGCCCGGATCTGAGCCCGAATGTCGCATTACTTCCTACATAAACAACGTTCACCCACTTGAGCACAAAGCTCTATATCATGCCATCGAGAAGATCCTTGACCGGACCATTCCGCTGTGGAACCAGAGTTTGACACGATCTTCTCAATGGGGAGAAAGAATCGCGGATGCAGACCAGTTCTACTACGCCGGCGAACATGAGGAACCGGAGCCGGTGCAAGGTGAGGATGAGGACGAAATGGTCTACTGGGACCGTCACGAGGAATGGGCTGCTACTCGCTTTTACGTGCAACCAGAGCCACATAAGGAATTTAGGCCACCGAATCAACACCCTGTCGAAGAGCGTCTTGATCTTCGGAAGAAGTTCAAAAATACCGGACTTCAGGTTATTGTGAAGCTAGCAAATATCGAGCTCACACCCGACAAACCCGAGTACAATGGAGGGAACTGGCATGTCGAGGGACAACTTGTAAGGCTTCCACGTGCATTATTCTAGTCTCGGACTAATTTTTTCTTCCAGAACGAAAGAATCTGCGCAACAGCCATCTACTACTACGACAGTGAGAACATCACTCAGAGCACTCTCTGTTTTCGCCATCGCGCCGGAATAGATCTCACGGACGGGTTTTCCTATGAACAACACCACCACTATTTCCTCCAGCAGATCTTTGGATTCCCAGGCAGAGGAACAAACTTCGGAGACAATCCCAATGGCATAACACAGGAGCTTGGAGAGGTCGTATCTCGTGAGGACAGACTACTCACGTTCCCTAATGTTCTTCAACACCGTGTATCCCCATTTTCCCTGGCCGATCGATCAAGGCCAGGTCATCGCAAGATTCTCGCGCTATTCCTTGTTGATCCGCACGTGAGAATCATTTCGTCGGCCAATATCCCGCCGCAGCAGGAAGAGTGGAGTCGGGGACGACAAGATCTGATTGACGGACTTCTACGTGAGCGATTGCCAGTCGAGTTGCAGGAAATTGTGCGCAAGGATATACCAAAGTCGACTTTGTCTTTGGAGGAGGCGAAGAGATATAGGTTGGAGCTGATGGAAGAAAGGAGCGTGAAGAGTGAAGAGCATAATCAGGTATTTACTAGCGGAGAATTTTTTCTCTGCGAGCACTAGATGTCAGTTCTGGATGGGATGGTCAAGGAATTTACTCAGTACGATCATATTATAAAAAAGTAGGGATTATAGTCAAGCAGATATATAGAGCCTCAAATAATAGCAGAGGCGCCTCTTTGCAAGAACGCGATAAGCAAATATCGTACACACCGTAGAGATCGTCCATCGGATTCAGAAAGACTGCTCCATTGACTCGTTAGAGTAACTTTTCACCAGGAGAGGCGGAAGGGTATTTTGAGATCGACAAGAAAAGATGCAGTCGACAAACGTCAAAACATTCGGCGAAGTCGAAGAAGAGCGGTTGTTAAGGAGCAAGGTACTGCCAAGTCATGGAGACGGGACCACGCGAATTCACGACAGACGTTGTAGACAAACGATCGAGTCGCACAGCCTGCAACCTTTCGTGGCAATCATTTCTCGCCCAGCATCTCTTTCCGCATTTCCTCCCGCTGTACCCGAGTCTCCTCTTTGGCGCGACGGCGCTGCGCATCGATGATTGCTTGCTTGGCGTCCGCCTCTTCTTTCGCGGCGAACCAGACTGTAGGTGATGGTCGTGTTAGCCTGGTTACTCCATCATGACTCGAATAGTAACAAGTCGGTTCATTCCGTCAACATACTGGACTTGTCTGACTTGGACCACTCCTTCAGCTTGGTGACATAGTCGTCGAATTCCTGCTCCTTGGCAGTTCCCTGCTCCTGGCTGCGCTTCTTCAGTTCCGGACTGTACCGCTTAACGAGCTCTTCATCGCTTGGCCGGAGCCATTGGACCAACGCTGGTCCACCAACACACAGAGCAAGACCGCTGAGATCAGATACGTCAGCCATTTGTCTGTAGCGGATACAGGTCGCATCCCTCACCCGATGGCCGTCTTGGTCCAAATTCCAGCGCGAGACATCGTGGATACTCTGTCTCTCGGTAAATTGGATGTGTCGGAGATATTTGAACCTGTTGACGTGGAGCAAAAGAGGGGTTTGGAGGATCAGTTTCTGTGACACAACGAGGAACATCATCGGCATCATCGGAGCGCTCATTTGTTGCCGGCGGTGTGGCGCAAATGCGGCTGTGCGTGGCGCAGCATCTTTTGGTGTCTCAGGTTGTGACTTTCCATCCTGCTTCCATCCTTCTATTGTCTTTGTTTCCCCACATTAATGGGGCAGCATCTTTTAAGGCATTACAAGTCGGATGGACCTATGATCCATCCATAGTCAAGCTGTTCTGACCTATCATGGACTCGCGGTACTGGCGTTTATGTATATTTTCCGGACCCGCGGACAAATTATGGCTCTACCATGAAGTCATGGCCTTCTAACTCTTGGTCATAGCCAGAAACACTATGTGACCTGATCTCTCGGACCGCAGTTGGTTCTCGAGGATCATTAAAATCACTACCCACCAAGTTTGAGACCTCCTTCTCGGGTATATCCTCCTGGGAATTTTTTTTATGCCATGATGGCCAACATTGCAGGGAGAAAACTGTCAAGAGTAATGTGGAAAGTGAACTAGATTCTGCGAGCTCAGTCGCTTGTATTTAGCCTGATCGGAAGGTCCAAGCAAAATATGAAGGCCACCTAGACATATTGTCATCGGGCGTTTTCATTTATCAGGGCGCATCTTTTCCTAAAGTCACAACATGCCACTCCAACAGATCGCTAGGGTCAATCATCTACTCTTCACAACAGGATAGTCAACACATAATCGTGACGTCGCTTTACTCTGATCTTTTTTTAGTGCCTGAAGAGAACTGTGACATTGTTTGGCTCAATACTTGATCCATGGTAACCAGGCCACTGGAATTTGTGATTAGGTATATGTAGCTCGACCGCGACCAAGGAACATTCATCCACGGTTTGTAGAAGAAGTCATATTGTCTCACCGCGACAGTCATCAAAAGGGACGCAAAACGGATGTGCCGCGGAAGCCTGCGAAAAAGTGGGGTCAACGGCACTAAACCAGTGCAAAGTGGAAAATTTAATTGGGCTTGTGGATTGAGCTAGGGTCCACGCATGAAATTTGTATGCAGATATACCAGACTCAAAGGTGCTTCCAGGCAGCATTATGCTGCTAGGTCGTATTCGTATGAAACTCTCCCTAAACCTCAAAGCCCGGAGATTGTGCTCCAATTTACAAGTCAGCGGGGCCCTGACTGGCTTGCGTCGGTCCCGTTCCGCAGAGCCTTACCCAGTTGAGCTAGTCAGGCACCAAGAAGACCCTCGATTCCCCCTAACCGAATCAGCTAGAATAGAGACTCGGATTGTGGCGAGTATATGTCTCATGAAAGCGAGGCGCAGTCCAACGGAACCATCAGACAGCGCCAAGAGTCACGGTGAAGCACCAGGTGAAGCGCGCGAAGGTAAATGACGGCGTTCCGGTGGGTCTCGCATTTATTAAAGTCACCTGTCTTCCTTCCTTTCCCCCTCAACCTCTCCACCCCGCTTAACTCTCTGTTCGAGAGTTCCTCGATGACTACGGTAGGTCTCGTGCGCGCACTTTTGTACTCCTGAGGGCACGTGGTCTGCGCCTTCAGATTGTGGACTGAACCCGTGGACTAATGGTGTGCAGTGACCGGGCACCCTCCTTGCATGCGACCAAACTTGCGCCGATTGCGAACTCACGGAGATCTTGAGAGAATCACCCTGTCTACGCCCCTGAGCCATGGCCTATCCAGCCCCGTCAAGGCCTGCTCAAAGGCCGCCGCCGTTGAGGCAATATAACCAGTCCCCGGCCTCGCCAGTAGCGCCCCCCGGCCCCTACGCGCAAGATGCGAGCTTCGGACCCGGTTATACCGCTGCAGGCTACGCACCTGAGCCAGCATATGAAGACCCAGCTTACGGTTACTCGAATTCACCAATGCCTCCCCCAAATGCGTCAGCGCAACCGCGAACAATGCGCCCGCCGCCTCAGGGCGGACGACCTCCAGTCGGATATGATGACCGGCGCGGCTACCCCGAAGGAAGACCGCCCTCAGAAAAGCGCTCAAGAAGTGGTAGGTGAAGCCGAGATTCCTTCCCCAATAGACTGCAATTGACAGTATGCAAAGCGGCTGGCCGTCGCCCAACAGGCGCAGGTCCTACCTTTGATAACCCATTTCCCGCCGTCCCTCCAGGTAGAGACCCCAGAGACCTCAGAGACCCCAGAGACCCCAGAGACCCCAGAGATCCTAGAGATCCTAGAGACCCCAGAAGCCGCGGTCCTCCATCTCGAGGTCTAGAGAAAGGAATGGCTGCAATGGATATCAACAGCAGACCGCCCCCGCGTCCACATACTTCGAATTCAAATGGCCGACGACCAGATATGCGAGGACCACCTCCGCGCGGACCGCCGCCTAGCAGAGGAAGAGGAGGCTACTATCCCGGCCCCCCACGCTCTGCCAGCGCCGCACGGATGGGAGAGCCTCCCATAGCCCCGCCTGGTCGAAGCGCGACGATGCCTTCTGGGGCCCCTCCTATGATGTATCCGGCAGGGCCCCAGCAGACGTTCTCAGACTACGACTATGCAAGCAGTCCGATCAGTCCAGTTGAGGCTCCTCTACGTCCTAGCACGGCCGGGGGAATGCGACACCCACCGCGCCCTATCAATGATATCGATCCGGGACTAATGATACCGCCACCGCCTGATCCATCCAATCGAGTATCTTACGCACCCAAGGAATTTTTGGACAGTTACTACGAGAGTGGTGACGAACCAGAGATGCCGAACTTTGATGCCATGCCTCAAACGCCCATGGGTCCGATTGATGAGATGGGATTGGATACCCCGAGGCCAGCCGTGCACACGCCCACTTCTCCGCCTGTCACATCACCAAGCGGCGGATACTCTCCTTATACTCCAGAATCGGCACATGGAATCCCGCAATCGCACTCGCAACCCAATATGGACAATGCAAGTGGCCCTAATGAGTTCGAAAATGCCGGTTTCCACTTTGATATCCCTACTGAACCACCCCGCCAGCCGGAAGGATACTTTCCTAATAGCTACGAAGCGAATGGTGGTGGTCCATACCAAAATCAAGCCAGAGCACCTGAACCTCAGCATAACCCCGATGCTTTGCCCGTTCATCCAACACCGTTCCGTCCGGGCCTTGATCAAAAGCCTCCTCCAATCCGCCAATACAACACCGCACCCATTACTGCTTCCGCGCCTGTGCCAACACCCACCGTGGCTCCACAGCCTGCACGTCCAGTGAGCATGGGACCTACGCCTGTTACGCAAGAGGAATTGCAGCAACTTCAACAGAAAGTGCGCGGCAACCCCTCCGACCAAGCGACTCAGCTTCTCCTCGCTAAGAAGCTCGTGGAAGCCGCCACTGTCCTTATTGGAGATAACAATCGACTTGATCCCAAGACGAAAGCCAAGGCAAAGGAGAAGTATATCATGGATGCACACAAGATCGTGAAGAAACTCGTTCACGCCGGCTACGCAGATGCACAATTCTACCTGGCTGATTGCTACGGCGAAGGTCAGCTAGGGCTGGAAGCCGACCCCAAAGAGGCCTTTGCCTTGTATCACTCTGCTGCTAAAAGTGGCCATGCTCAATCTGCTTACCGTGTTGCTGTCTGCTCCGAGATTGGCCAAGAAGAAGGCGGTGGCACCAAGCGAGATCCATTCAAGGCCGTGCAGTGGTACAAGCGTGCCGCGGCGTTGGGCGACACCCCGGCGATGTATAAGATGGGCATGATTCACTTGAAAGGCTTGCTGGGTCAAGCCCGAAACCCTCGTGAGGGCGTTTCATGGTTGAAGCGTGCTGCTGAGCGTGCAGACGAGGAGAACCCACATGCACTTCACGAGCTGGCTCTCATGTATCAGAACGCCGGTGGTAACGACGTCATTATCCGTGATGAGAAATATGCCAACCAATTATTCCACCAAGCCGCGGATCTGGGCTACAAGTTCTCGCAATTTCGACTGGGCACAGCCTACGAGTATGGTCTCATGGGCAATCCCGTCGACAATCGCATGAGTATTATCTGGTATACCCGTGCCGCCGCTCAGGGCGAGCATCAGAGTGAACTCGCCCTCAGTGGTTGGTACCTCACTGGTTCCGAGGGCATTCTGCAGCAAAATGACACGGAGGCCTATCTTTGGGCTCGCAAAGCAGCCACTGCTGGTCTTGCCAAGGCAGAGTATGCCATGGGTTACTTCACTGAGGTTGGAATTGGCGTGTCTGCTAATCTGGAGGACGCAAAGAGATGGTATTGGCGTGCAGCTGGTGAGTCTTTTCTGAATCATTGCAACAACTATTGTTAACACATTTCTCAGCTCAAGGATTGCCCAAAGCCCGGGAACGTCTCGAGGACCTCAAGAAGGGAGGAAGTCGGATGCAAAAGACCCGTCTCTCCCGCTCAGCCGTCAACAAGCAAACCGATGGCGACTGCATCCTCATGTAAATCTTCAATTCTTCTTATCCTACTTTTTTCTTTCACTTGAGTCCACGGGGACTCCCATTGCATGTATCTTCCTAATGACTGGCGCATGACGATGAACCATCCCTGGTTCGGATGGTCCATCTTGGGCCCGGGCTGTACAATTTTGCTCTTATCTTTTCACCCAAGGGATTTTTTTTTTGATGGTTGCTGGTGGTTTGCTTTTGGTTCTTTGGCGCGTGTGCATTGAATTCGAATCCTTCCTCACGGAAAGACATGACTGGTACGGGATACGATGGGAATTTAATACCATGGAGCCGGGCCTGGCTATCGCATTTAGATGAAGGATCGCTAACATATTTTATTCCGTGCCTCTGCTTCTAGTACACCCGACGTATCTAATCACCATTTTTACGTATTTTCTTGTGACTTTCTTCATCTTTAGACGTTGAAACTGCAAAGAGTATATCCGGATTTCCGAGCGGACGCATTCCGCGCTGACACACTTTTCGGGTCGGCTTATGCCATCGGGTCTCCTGTACTTCCGAAAGGGCCTCGATTTAAACCACACCTTATGGCTGATTATTATACCTGCATTCTATATGTTTCTAGAGCACCACTTTCTCAATTACAAGCTTCGACTTCTTAAAGCTTAGGTGCATTGCGCAATCCAAAACCTGAGCGATATATGTCTTCCGAAGCTCGATCCCAGCATCCAAATAATTCACCAGGGTCCCGAAGCGACAATCGCAAAATACTTTTCGTCTCTCTCCTTCCTCTGGTCATCGCCGCGCTTATTGCATTTTTCGCGCGCGATACCGCCACAGTGTCTAGCTTCCGCCGCCTCTTCGGATCTTCCACCCGCGCCGCTCGCTCGGTAGCTCCCCTCTCAGCATCCGCATCTGTCGCAGCAGCAGCGTCTGCAAAGGCTAGGGTCACTCCAGAACTTGATAGTTCTACGGCCAGCATGAAGACCCCAGTTTATTTCCTGAGCCATGGCGGGGTGCGTCATGATTCACACCTCATACCTCTATCTTGAATTTCCTACTGATTAAGAGACTACATGTAGCCTAATGTCATGTATGATGTTGAGCACCCGGCATACCGCAAGCTTGGAGAGATCGGGCGCGAGATCACTACAAAGGTGAAGCCTCGTGCGGTGGTTGTCTTTTCGGCGCATTGGCAGGGTGGAAAGGATACCATCTATGTCAACACGGCTGAAAAGACGGATCTGATCTATGAGTAAGTTTGAAAACCCCGGATCCCCTGCGCACATGATTAATCAGGATCATTGCAGCTTCTATGGTTTCCCAGACCACTACTACAAGGAGAAATATCCCAACATCGGCAGCAAGGAAGTCGCGCATAAAGTCCTCGATCTGCTAAAGGAAGCCGGAATCGAAGCCAAAGGTGTAAACCGTGGCCTCGACCACGGTGTCTGGGCAAGTTTCAAGTGTGGTCCGTACAATCCCCTGCTAGATTTAAAAGCTCCAAAAATACTAATTACCTCTTCTAGCCTTCGAACCTGAAGAAAACCCCCTAAACATCCCAATCGTCCAAGTCTCCCTCTTTGATACCGAGGACCCTATCCAACACTATCGGCTCGGCCAAGCCGTCTCCCGCCTCCGCGAGGAAAACATCCTTATCATCGTCTCGGGAATGGCAGTTCACAATCTGCGCGATATGCGCTTTACTTGGGGCAATCCGCGCCCTTTGCCGTACGCTGTTAGTTTCGACGAGGCGCTCAAGGAGGCTGTTACTTCTGCGCCGGATGAGCGGGAGCAAGCCATGGCTGCGTTGCTCAAGAGACCCGATGCACGTCAGGCGCATCCGACCTTTGATCATCTGCTTCCAATTCATATTGGGGCAGGTGCGGCAGGGCTGGATTTGGGCAAGAGGACTTGGTCATATCCTGAGGGCAGTATGAGTTGGTCACAGTTTAGGTTTGGGGAGGTCGGGAATGCTAGTTCGTTGTAACTATAACAGTGTTCTTTGATAACAACTGTTTTGAGATTTAGACTCGGATTCTTGAGTGTGTCCGGAGAGGAATTGAGGTCTTGGAGTAGAGATCATAGATTGGATCCGGATTGGGCCGGCTGAACGGCTCCGTGAGCCCTGTGTATTGGTGCTATATATCCAGTTAAATTGACGCATAGCAGTTGTGCAAAACTGCGAAAAAAAACGCAGTTACAACCACTTGAATCAACGAGCCGCTCAATGCGGAGGAAAAAGCAAAAAAAAAAAAACGAAAGTGCGAAAGACTTCGAAGCGTGTAGTCAATTGGGACGAATTCGTCGAATTTCATCTATAGATACACTTTGTAGAACGGATAGAATCGCGGCAAGGACATAAGACAGAGGTGCTAATGGGATATGTCGTTATGAGCTCTGCTTCACCAGGTTGGTGATACGCTCTTCGATCTGCGAGTCGGACAGGCCTGGTTTTGAGTTAGCGATTTAGTGCTTCTGCTTCGGGTGAGGTCGGGAATGCGAACCGGACAGCGCTTCTTGCCTCTCCTTGCCAAGCTCTGTGCGGTCAACGGTGTTAGCTCTGTCCTGTTCCTTCGATTGCGTCCCGCCATACCGTATCTGGCGAATACTCGCGGCTCGGTGCCCGAGGCCTCGCGCATCATGATAGGAGTGTGGGGATTGTGCTTCTTCATGGTAGGGTAGGCGCGGTGAAGGAAAGACCTGTAACACGAGTTAGCCAGTGCAATGGGTGGGTTGGTGTTGCTGGACACGGGGACATGTGGACATACCTTACGGGCGCGCTGGCCTCGGAGGTCTGGCAGAAAAGGAAGCGGAGCTCCTTCAGGCCCTTAGTGAAGACGTACTTGCCAGACATGGTGACAATATGGCAGGTCGGAATTGGAGGACGAGACAACTTTGGAGGGACGAAAGGATGTCTGATTCACCGCGGCGATGATTCGCCCGGCAGACCGTGACTGCCACCAGTCCTGATCGGGTTTAGCGCGGGTAGCTTACCTCAGCGGGAAAAGCACCGCTTGAATGTGACGAGTGCGAGTGTCGCGAGCTTGATTTGATTGCTTGGTTAGCTTCAGTGCTTAACTGCTTCTCTCCTATTACTTTACCTACGTGTGGTGGTGGTTACTATATCTCCGTGCTATCCCCGAGGGAAAACTTGAGACTCCGGTCACCGGCCGATCCCGCCCTTCTTCCCAACCCCAACACCTCGTCACCTCCGCACCACACTCACCATGTCGTCTCGCGTGGGTTTCCGTTTCCTCAACAGCACTCGCTTCGCTTTTCGCAATGCCTCTGCGCCATTCCGCCGGCCGGGTGCCCAGGGTTTCCGCTTCTCGAGCACTGAGGCTGGTGCCGATGCCGCCAAGCAGAGCACTTTCCAGCGCATGTGGAACAGCCCTGTCGGTGTGAAGACTGTGCACTTCTGGTAAGTGTCTGCTGCTCAATCGCATCTATGATACTGTATTTTGGATGCGTGCTAAACATTATTGTTTTGTAGGGCCCCTGTTATGAAGGTATGATGATTGCATCCATTTCCCATTTGACAAGCGCTACGCTCCTTTCAATTGTCGACGATGATACGGACCGACAAGGCATACTTGTGGCTCAGCTTTGGAATGCTTGGAGTAAGAAGGACGCGAAAGCTGATTCATATTTCATAGTGGTGCCTCGTTATCGCCGGTATGGCCGACTTCGCCCGTCCTGCGGAGAAGCTCTCCCTTACTCAGAACGCCGCCCTGATGGGCACCGGAGCCATCTGGACCCGCTGGTGCATGATCATCAAGCCCCGTAACGTTTTGTAAGTTCTGATATTGTTCAATTCGATTATTACTCCGCTCATTATGTCATAGGCTCGCCGCCGTCAACTTCTTCCTTGGATGCGTTGGTGCCGTCCAGGTCACCCGTATCTTCATGTGGCAACGCAGTCAGGCGGGTAGCTCCATCGAGGCCGCCAAGGAGATGGAGCATCAGGCCGTTGACTCTGTCAAGGCTGTTGCCAACGCCGCCGAGGGCGCCGCTGAGAAGGCCGAGAAGAAGATTGTCGAGAAGACCGCCTAATTTTCTGGACCGGACGGATGAAATGGAGATTGTGCGAGTATGGAAAATACTTTGAAGTGCTGCACTTAGAATGGCGTCTATAACGAAGCCTTGAGTCCTGGGCGAGACTCATCTGCCACCCGTTTGGGATCAGGATTCATTCCCTTTGTGCGTGTTTGTCGGGGAGTGGCCCGCTGTACATATAAACCATGGCATGGTCATTGTTTTTGTTCATCACTTCGAACCGCCGAAAGTGTAGACGTGTCGCCCCTACCATTTCCAGGATCTTCAAGGGTCAAACAATGACTAGAATGGACCAACTTGTAACATCCTGCTCGGACTGAATAGCTTCTTGTCCAGAAATGTCGGGGCCAAGCATCCCGGTAGCGCAGTCCCAGCGACTCGTGCATTTCCCCCGTAATTTTCCTCCCAATCGGTGAAATGCATCTCGGATCTTCCTCCTATCAGACTCCCGCTGATACTTTCCTCGCGCTAAAATACAGTATTCCAATCTCCGAAGTCCTCAAAAACACACCAATTCAATGCGAAGGTTTCTCCTCCGCGCTTTCCCCACAACAAGCGGTGCCATTTCCCCGGATCAAGTTGCTGCAGAGTGGTCTACCCCGCTAAACCCACGACTGCCGGCGTTGCTTAGCGTCGCAACAACGTAATGATGTAGGCCGATGCAAGGACTGTTGTTATGTTTCAGGGATATAAAAAGATCCATCCCACGGCTTATGGTAGATCGCCAACGTCCTTCAGAAGTCTAGGCACAAATCCAGACATTGCGGCTGACCATGAAGATCTCGGCGTTGACGCAGGCTATGAGCCTAGTCTTGTCTCTCGGCATTGCGGTCGAGGGAAAGGGACACTCACGAACAGACGCTTGCAAGCCGCATCACCCGTTCAAGCCGCTTCCAGCCAGTCAGGCGAGAACCAAGACTTGCCACGTTGCTAGTCATGGCCACGGCAAAGATGATGCTTCCAATATTCTGTCTGCCTTGAAGAAATGTAATAATGGCGGCAAAGTTGTCTTCGACGCCGATAAAACCTATACTGTCGGCACAGCCATGGATATGACATTCCTGAAGCATGTGGATCTCGGTATATTTTACAAACATCGCACTTATCTTCGGTACAAAAGCTGATTGGCAACGACAGAGATCCTGGGGACCATCCAATTCACAAACGACACGGATTACTGGCAAGCGAATGCCTTCAAACAAGTCTATCAAAACGCAACTACCTTTTTCCAACTCGGCGGTGAAGACGTCAACGTCTACGGCGATGGCATCTTGGACGGCAATGGCCAGGTCTGGTATGACCTCTACGCTAAAGATGCTCTGATTCTGCGTCCAATACTGGTAGGCGTCATCGGCTTGCATGGTGGTACCATCGGTCCGTTGAAGCTTCGCTACTCGCCGCAGTGGTATCATTTCGTGGCAAACTCGACAGATGTGCTGTTTGATGGGATTGATATCACCGGCTATAGTACGAGCAAGAATACGGCGAAGAATACGGATGGCTGGTGAGTTGTCTGTTCCTGGATCACCTGATGTTCGCTAATGAAATCGGCGGTTAGGGATATCTATCGATCCTCCAACATTGTTATTCAAGACTCGGTCATTAACAACGGCGATGGTACGTGACCTGTATCATGATTTACTAGTTTCGCGCTAAATTTCCACCAGATTGTGTCTCTTTCAAACCTAACAGCACCGAGATTCTGGTCCAGAACCTTCACTGCAATGGCTCGCATGGTATCTCCGTTGGCTCTCTGGGCCAGTACAAGAATGAGATCGATATTGTTGAGAATGTGCTCATCTTCAACATTTCTATGTTCAATGCCTCGGTAAGCTTTGCAGCACTGTATACGAGCATACCCCATTGGCCATGACTGCTAACAAATTGTCAGGACGGTGCGCGCATCAAGGTCTGGCCGGGTGTTTCCTCTGCTCTCTCCACTGATTTGCAGGGTGGAGGCGGCTCTGGTATTGTGAAAAACATTACTTATGATACAATGACAATCGACAACGTCGACTACGCCATCGAAGTGACCCAGTGCTACGGACAAAAGAATCTCACTCTGTGCAATGAGTACCCCGTATGCATTCCTCGCTAACTACATTATTTCAGAAGAACAAGCTAACCGTTATTTCCCAACCACAGAGCAGCCTCACTATCTCGGATGTGCTCTTTACAAATATCAAGGGAACGACATCTGGGAAATACGATCCCGATGTGGGAACCATCGTCTGCTCGAGTCCCGATGTATGTTCAAAGGTGCACATGTATGATTTCGGGTTCGGTCTAACTTTTCTCTAGGTCTGCTCGGATATCAAAGCGACTAAGATTGATGTGACGAGCCCAGACGGGGATGATACATTTGTTTGCACCAATGTAAGTCTTGAGGAACCACGCATGCGAGTTGTGCTAACATTTTATCCTTCAGGTGGATGACACCCTACTGGATGTCAAGTGTGCGTCATCCAGCTAAACGCATGTCCAAATGAATCTAGACGGGTGGGAGGATTACGGTCGACTTTATTTGCAGTCGCAAACCTGATTTTAAAAAGACACACTCAATCTCAATTGATGTAGATCAGAGTTGTTTGAGATCCTATCTGAATAATTCATTCTAGAGTTTCAAGAGGTCTTCTATAGACACAATATAGCCATTTTAGCGACATTAGTAGCTAAATGAAGTCGTAATTCGTTCACTGGGACAGTAATAATCACATACCCCAATTTCTGGGGATGGTGGGGTTAGCAGAGCCCACATTTATTTTGTCCACGTCCAGAGTCACATTCCGGTTCGGAACAAGACTTCCCGGATGGCAAAACTCCGGTTTTCCATTCCCGCAATGCACCCCCAAATGACCCATCTTATTGGCCCACATCAACATTTCAAAACTGGGGCTGAATGTGTTCAAGTCTGGAGAGTCCAATAGGAATGTCCCAGGCCGACCTCCCGGTTTGAGTGATATCGAAAGGAAAGGTTGGACCCCTCCACGTTCCCGGGTACATAACGGGTCCCCCAGACATCATTTTCACAAGTCTAGACTCTGGAAGAGTTATTAACATTCTCCCAGCCATGTCTTGCCAGAAAAAGTGTGACGGCTGTTCCTGCAGTGACGCTCCACCCAAGTCAGTCGAGATCGAAGACTGTCTCGCCGAACTCAATGCTCTTCGCCGACGCAATCAAGAGCTTGAAACTCGTCTCGGCGTGACTTCAAACGGTGGAAAGCCCAATGTTGTCCGAAAACCAGGCAGGACGCTACGTTCTTCGGCATGGTTCGACTGCCGTAGCGATCCCGGCATGACCGCTATCTACATGGAGCGGTACTTCAACTACGGAATCACCCGTGAAGAGCTCATGTCGGGTAAACCCATGATTGGAATTGCTCAGACAGGGTCTGATATTGCTCCTTGTAACCGTCACCATCAAGAACTGGCCAAGCGTGTTCGTGAGGGTATTCGCACGGCTGGAGGTATCGCTTTTGAATTTCCGGTACACCCTATTCAAGAGACGTCCAGACGGCCTACTGCGACTCTTGATAGGAACCTGGCTTATCTGGGCCTGGTGGAGATTCTTACGGGTTATTTTCTTGATGGTGTGGTTCTTTTGACAGGTTGTGATAAGACGACCCCTGCTTGTTTGATGGCTGCGGCTACAGTGGTGAGTCAGTCTGTTCTGCAGAGAATTTTTATGTCGCTGATTTTTGGAAAGAACATTCCGGCAATTTGTCTTAATGTTGGGCCGATGCTCAACGGGTATTCCAAGGGAGCCTTGACTGGAGCCGGGACTGTTCTATGGAAGGGCCGGGAGATGTATGCCACGGGTGAGATCGACGAATATGAATTTATGGACTATGTTTCACGAGGGTAAGTCCTTTTTCAATACTTGGAAATGCATAGTTCACTCATGTGAAATGTAGGACCCCATCAGTCGGCCACTGCAACACAATGGGAACCGCATCTACCATGAATGCCCTCGCCGAGTCTCTTGGTATGGCTCTTCCAGGTTCGGCAGCTATCCCCGCAGCATACCGCCACCGAGCCCAATGTGCCTACGAAACTGGCAAGCAGATCGTAGAGATGGTCGAAGAAGACCGCAAGCCCAGTGACTTGATGACCCGCGCAGCATTCGAGAATGCTATCGTGGCTAACGCTGCCTTCGGAGGTAGCACAAATGCGCCCATACACATTAACGCCATTGCTCAACATATGGGTGTTCCCGTGTCAATGGATGATTGGGACAATCTTGGATCACACATCCCTCTTCTATTGAATATGCAGCCGTCGGGAGAATATCTCGGAGAAGAGTATTACCGCGCTGGAGGTCTCCCGGCTATTATGGCGGAACTTCTAGACCAAGGCAAGATTAATGGCAATGTTATGACTTGCAATGGAAAGACAATGGCAGAAAACGTCCGCGGCAAGCATTCTTGGGATCGTCGTGTGATTCGTCCTTACAGTGATCCTTTGATGAAAGATGCTGGATTCATTCATCTGAAGGGTAGCTTGTTTGACTCTGCTATTATGAAGACTTGTGTGATCTCGTCTGCTTTCCGAGAACGCTACCTGTCCAACCCCGAAGACCCAGAGGCCTTTGAGGGTTCAGTTGTGGTGTTCGATGGCCCAGAGGATTACAACAGTCGCCTCGAAACTATGCCCAACATTGATGACAAGACAATTCTGATCATGCGCGGCGTCGGTCCCTTAGGTTACCCTGGTGCAGCGGAAGTTGTCAACATGCACCCTCCCAGTCGGTTACTCAAGCAGGGAATTGACGCACTGTTCTGTATCGGCGATGGAAGACAATCTGGAACATCAGGCTGCCCGTCAATCTTGAACGCCAGCCCTGAAGCAGCTGCCGGTGGTAATCTGGCCATCCTTAAAGACGGAGACAAGCTCCGTATCGATTTGCGTAAGCGCCGAGTGGATATTATGATTGATGACAACGAGCTCCAACAGAGGATCCAGGACGCCAGGAAGACGGACTATCCACTGGTTCCCAGTGGTACTCCCTGGCAAGAGATCTTCCGCCAGGAGACCAGTCAACTTTCCGATGGTATGGTATTGAAGAAGGCTGTCAAGTATCAACGTTTGGCACAGCGCGATGGCCCGCCTAGACATAATCACTGATATTATGGTTCATATGGCGGCTTGTACTCTTCATAATGAAAATATTACCCGCAAAGGCACGTTTAATTCACCATAGTACGAATAATTACCTTGAAAGATGTTCAAGTTTAAAGTACGTCCAATATGTTAAAGTCGCATGGAGATAAATGACGTTTCATTTAATTTTGGTGATTAAATGCCTAGTTGCACACTCCGGGACTGGGCTAGTTCACGACTAGATATGAGCAACATCATTCAGTGTTCCGTAGCCTCTCGTCGAAAGCGACGGCTAAACCCTGCTTCCCGGAAGGCCTCATTCCAGGTTCAAGCTCGGAAAGTCATGTCCCGAGTTCTCCCCGCGTTTCCACCGCTCAGTCTGCTAGATACTCCGCATTGCTCGAGTCTACATACAGATTGACCTTTCTGATCCTCTGCTTGGAAGGCTAGTCAAAATACTGTCTCACCTCTTAGCTTCTCCTCCACGTTATTGATCTCATCCATCTCCATACTCTAATTCAAAATAATTGAGATTCATTCAAATAGGCAAACGAATTATTGTGACGGCGAGGGTGTGTCCTGATGTGCCTCATACGCGGGGACTGGATGCGAGGGAGACGCCGTGCACGAACAAGAAGATAAAGGAGATGTTGGGATTTGCCCAGAATCACCCTTGGCAGATTTATTATGAAGAATAGAGTATAGCGAATGAGATTTTCACGTTGTCGGACTATATTGCATTTCTGGCGTTGTTTCAGGGTGTCAGGACATGCAATTTGAGGGCGCTGCAGTAGGCTAGCCTCAATCTGAATACGTATAGACAAGTAATGCTGTACTTTATTGCTCATGTGTGTCTAGTAACGATATAGAATCCTGAAGGCCAAGGTGTCTGCCAAAGAAAATTGTTCTAGTGTGTCGTTATATCATCGTAAATGATTGCGCGTGATTCCACCGGAACGAAACAATCCGATTAGCCACAGTGAATCCAAATGGCAAATCAACAAGATCCTCTTCACAGATCGGGGTATGTATTTTCAGTTTAAATCCCAACTGGATGAATAAGATAATGCAACTCTCCATCAAGCCGAAACCCCTGTGCAATAGCTTCAAGATCGAGATCCGACAATTCCCAGTTCAAATGCGGGCTCTCCATTTCCAGACCCTCTGCCGAACACGCTCGCTCAATAGCTGGCCTAACCTCTTCAGCCTGCTCATCACGCCCAGGACCACCATTCCAACCCTGCACTGTATCTTCAATTTCAATTCCCAAATGAGCAATCAGTCTATCAAGATTTACTCCCGCCTTCCCAGCCGCCATGTACAAACACTGATGTTCACGTAAAACAGTTCGACAAAGCATAAGAGACTGGAATGAATTCGAGTTTCGGCCTTTTTGTGCCACTATTCGTGCGTGAATTGTTGCGCTTATATAAGTCGCGTAGGAGAGCATATAGGGCGCTGTTCGGATTGAGAAATTTTGGGAATAGTCGCGCAGGATTTGCACGATCTGGTTTGCGGCGGTCGTGCAGATGTTGACGGATTCGTAGGCTGTTTCGTTATTAGGGGGCCGATTGTGACCGGTAAAGAGGGGCCGTTGGGAGAGGATTATCAGGACATTCGAGAGGGCGCTGGGAGCAATCAGTATAAGTTGTGGTAGTCTATTGATCTGGATTGGGGATGGTGGGCGCACAGAAGGCAAAATGATTGTGGTAGGGGGACAGATTCGGAGGGGTGATGAAGGTAGTCGAGCTGGGGTGGTAAGCTTCGTCGCCATTTGCTTAGATCAGAGTTGATGTCTTTTGAAATCTTATGACTTTGACTTTGGTTCATGGAATGAGATTCGGAGTATAATTCACAGAGAATACGTTCTGTGATTGTGGAAAGTTCGCAGAGTTTCGTTAATAGCGACACGTTCAGTGAGGGTAAGGCTGGTCCATGGTGCACTGAACTGTAGCTAATATCCTGGAAAGAATCAAGCTCATCGTATTCATCCAGAAAATTGAGAGAGGCTTTGAAGTTGATTTGACGAAGGAGTGGAGGTCTTCCTTGGTAAAGACATTGAATTTTATCAATTGCTACATGCTAGCGATTAGTACCAGGTCAGGTAATTGCGGTTCTGCTCGGCTTACAATATGCGCCCCATAAGACCCGTTTCCGGACTTCAAGCCCCTCTGCAGACAATTTGTTTGACGAAGGAAGCACGTGAAGTCCAAGATCTATGATCATATTGAAAGCATTCCCAGCATATAACCAAGAGAGACTTCGCTCGTCACATCGCGAGAAGAGCGAATTTGACATGATGAGCAATGCCTGAAGGGTCGTAATCTCACTTTTATCAAAATTGTCTCGCAGAAGCTCTGTAAATCGCTGGCGGTATTTCCATCCTGCGGTAGTGATGTCCTCAGGGTCTGATCGAATCTCCGGTCGTAAGCAGTGCTTGGAGACAGTGAAAAAGATGGCGTTCAGTAACAATTTGGAGAAATATGGCCCACCGCAAGCCATGTCACGCATGAAAGCTGGTCGGTAGATGATCTGAGCCGTGTAGAGCTGGCGGCTCCAATAGATTGAGAGTAAATGCATCCCGATTTCGGGGTCGACTTCATCGAAATCGAGCTTTCCTGCTGCAAGGTTGAGAGGTTCTAGTTGTCCTGTGAGGACTGCATTAATAATCACATTTTCAAAGTTGCTATGTTTCGTATCAAGGAGATTTACTTTGTCTTGCTGTTTCTGCGAAAAGAAGGCGACGAGTCCATTCATCTCCAATAGGAGAGTTGGATAATTCCGCATTCTCGTCTCCAGCTCCCGAGTTCACGGTATCATCGTAGACTGCGCTGGTTGGACCATGGTACAGTGATATACTATTGCGACGATGATCACCATCTGGTACCTCTGGATGACTTCCTCGACTGGAGGGGTAATCAATTGGCGAAAGCCCAGCATTTTGAGGCGGAGAGACTGTGAGTTGGTTTCGCGTTGGACTGATCGCAGCTAAGGCGGCCTCGGGTTGCATCAAGGAAGATTCATTTGCAAAATTCGAATTTCGTGTTTGAAGAAACTGCCGGCGAAGTGTTGCATTTTCTTGTTCTAATTGTGCAATTCGACGGTTTGTTGGTCTAATATCAGACATTAGTATCGATGGGCGAATCATCGGTAGAACTCCGGCTACCTTGGTTTAAGCGGAGTGGCACTATGCTGGCAATCAATACCTTTGGCAAGGCAATTACTACAGACGGGCCTTTGTGAGTCGCATTTCAGCTACAAGATCGGTGATTAGGAAGCTCCATTCATCTGGCCATCACATCCCAACTTTCAAAGATTCACCTTTTTCTCGCGGCAGTAGAGGCATGCTGCCAGCGCTCGGCTTCTTCGGGTTGGCATAGTTGAGATCCAAGGTCGCATAATCCTGCCACTCAATATGGTGATGATTGTGTCGATGCTGATGGCATCTCCATGATCATATTCGGTTCTCAGTCGACCGGATGAAAATATGAATTTCTCCGGATAATTTGAGGTTGCTCATCAGAAATGAATGAGACTCATGGACTTGTGCGGGATGGAAAATCTTTTTTTGCGGGCCCGAAAGTTACATCGACACTATCTCAGCCCCATCCGAAAAGCGGTCACCTAGATCAACGATATTGCAACATTTGTTGTATAGAATAATCCCTGGAAGAACAGTCTACAACGTGTAGATTCTGACGTATTCTTATCAATCAGATCG
This sequence comes from Penicillium sp. IBT 18751x, assembly GCA_028828935.1. Classification (NCBI taxonomy): domain Eukaryota; kingdom Fungi; phylum Ascomycota; class Eurotiomycetes; order Eurotiales; family Aspergillaceae; genus Penicillium; species Penicillium sp. IBT 18751x. The sequence goes on along the minus strand of JAQJZS010000010.1, from coordinate 391,341 downwards.
TTTATGTTGTTTTTCTGTCAAACACCATTCTATACGTATATCCGACCCGTCAGCAGTCTGTATAGGAGAGAGTCGCGATGTCCTAATCGGTGATATCTTTAAATTGGCCGCAGTTACCCTTTTACTTCTTTAAGTAAGGTACAGCTTCTCCTGTTCTTTTTCCTTTTCTTCTCTTCATGGTCCAACCTGTCGTTTGCTCTCTCTCTCCCTTCATTTCTTCGTTTTTTTATAGACAACTGTTTCGCATCTGTGAATTCGTGCTGAGACTCCAGTCGATCAGGTCCTTCTTCGTCTGACTTTCTCCCTTCTATCGCGAGTATCTGCTCGAGGAGCTCCTCACTCTGCTCAGTCTGACCGTTAGATCGATAGGCCATCGCGAGTTCATGCTGAGACGCCAGTCGATTAGGATCTTCTTCATCGAGTATCATCTCTTCGATTGCTACTACGTGCTCGAGAAGCTCCACGGCATGCTTGGTCTGACCGTTGGATCGATAAGCTATTGCTAGCTCATACTGAGACTCCAGTCGAGAGATAGAGTCTTCATGGCGCGTCCTGCTTTCAACCGCGACTACGCGCTCGAGGAGCTCCACGGCCTGGAGAATCTGCTCGTCAGACAGAAAGGCTACTGCAAGTCCAGGCTCAGATGCTAGTCGATCAGGATGCTCTTCATCAAGCGTTCTCCCGCGAACCTCGACCACATGTTCAAGGATCTCCATGGCACGCTCGATCTGGCCATCAGATTTATACGCACCGGCAAGCTCATGCTGGGACGCTAGTCGATCAGGTTGGTCTTCACTGAGCGTCTTCATCTTTATTGTAACCACATGATCGAGCAGCTCCACAGCCTGCTTGATCTGGCCGTTCGATCTGTACACTTGTGCGAGCCCATGTTGAGACGCTAATCGATTAGGATTCTCGTCACCTAGCGTTCCCCCTTCGACGGCCACGACATATTCAAGAAGATTCACAGCCCGCTCAATCTTGCCATTCGATTTATATGCTTCCGCGAGTTCGTGCTGAGACGCTAGTCGACTAGGATCATCTTCACCGAGCGTTTCCCCTTCGACCGCAACCACGTGTTCGAGGAGCTCCACAGCCTGCTTGATTTGGCCATTGAATAGATGAGCCCTTGCGAGCTCATGTTGGACTCCAGTCGGGAAGGGTGTTCGTCAGGATGACATTCGTTCCATGCCGCCACCTCCTCAAAGTAGCCAACGGCGTCTCGCGCGCGGCCGTCCGCTAAGACGCAAGAACCCACCTTCGAAAGAAGAGGATAGCTCTCCCTTATATCTTTGCGCTCACTCCGCTGAATAAGCTGAAGGGCATGTGGTAGATATGCTCTCCATATCTCACGGTTTGTATGTTCATCAGATGGGAAGCACTCCTCCATACGATGCATCACGGTCTCGATGATCTGTCGCCCATGCCCTTCCTTTTCTAACCATAGACGTGTTGATAGCTGCACCAATCTATGCATATCAAATACATTGTCGTCATCTCTCTTCGTTAAGAATGCATAACCACACAACGTGCCAATTGCAGACTCCAACTCTTCCTCCGACTCGAGAGGTGGAAGCAGAGATCGTGGAATCGCTTTTGGCTCGATGTAGGATAGATGTCCTAATAGCTCAGCAGCACGAGGCTCAGAGTTCTTGATTTGATCAAATGATATGAACCAAGAAGTGGCTACGGCATTTGGCATCTGAGGGTAGCGAGTGCCATCGTGAAAATCCCTACTCGCGAGATTCGCCCGGTCCTTTTCAGTATTTCGCATGAGCTTGAGGTAACGTGAAGTCGATATACCCACTCGATTCATATAGAAAGCCGCTTGCGTGATAGCTAGAGGTGAATAGTGAAGTTCACTCAACAATTGCACAGTCGATTCTTCGTCGACGAGACAGTCTTTTCGCATAACCTTCGCAAGGAAAGTGCTAGCTTCCTCTTCCGTCATCTCTCGGAGTTCCAATGTATCCATTCCCGCAAACGATAAAGCCACCTCACGGGGGCGGGTGGTGAGCAAAACCCTCCCACTTTCACTATTGGGAAGATACTCCCAAAGTTTATTGAAGAGGAGGTTGGGGTCGTCGGCATTGTCCACAATCAATAGCCACCGTCCGGCTGCATCAGAGCTGAGGTACTCGCACACCATTTCCATCGAACTATGGTCTGCATTCGGATGAATTCCCAACCTCTTCAAAATTTGCGAACAGGCTTGCTCATAGCTTTCGAAACTTAGAGCAGGTGCCCAGAATGCGGAGCAACCTGGCACATGCTTTTTGACCCAATGCGCGAACTGAAGAGCAACTTGAGTTTTGCCAATGCCACCTTGCCCCAAAAGCGCCATTTTTTGGGTGCTCTCTTGGACAAAAAGACTCTGCTGGAGCTCACGCAGCGTTGACTCACGACCAGTAAAGTGACGGGTTGTTCAAGAGGAAATCACGTAATTTGTCCGAATTAGAGGGCCTGACGAAAAGAATTAGTCTACTGCTCTAAATGGACTCTTTCAAATAAGGCGCCCCCAGCTTTTGCTGATATACCTTTCACATTAGTTTCACTCCCTGCACCGTAGAGCATAGCTTCCGTTCTTTCAGTCTGCTGAAGCCTAAGACTGACCTTTGACGACTTCGTCTCGGTGTCTGTTCTAGCATTTGAAATTAGCATTGACAAGCCACAATGTCTCGTCTTTTCCTGACTGAGGCATAAAGTTATCTCTGAGTTTCTTCAATACGAATGTAAAAAAACAATTGTCTGGCATAAGCAGCCGCCACCGCCGCTGCGTATCCATGCCATATGTCATTCTTGTGCGAGTCACAATAGTCGGAAATGCCGCGGATGACCATGCAAGGGAAATCAATTAGAGCCCCAGCTGCTTCCATCTCGAAACAAAGCACTTGATGCGCCCGCGCTAGGTCGGCTCTTTTCTGAGCATCCTTGATGACGAGCTCTCCAAACGCAATGATGCCCCTATAAATCACGACAAAATCTTCATCAGACATGTCCATCACTCGCTTGACACGTTGCTTTGGATCACATCCACTCTCCTCGCATGAGACGCCTTTCACCCGGTGTTGATAACCTGGTTGGTAGGGATGATCATTCGCCGCTCCAGGGAACTTAAAGCGACGAAGAGCTCGACGGCCAGTGTTGATTCTTTTCGTATTCTCCCAAATCGGATCATGATCCTTCCGTTGACGTCGTACAGCCACCTCTCGGGCGGCGTTAAGAAGAGTTGTTGGCGGGGGTGCAAGGAAACCTTTGCGTTCGAATTGACCGACCATTGCTTTTCCATGGTCATACTGCACTGCTCCAGAGTGTGTCCCCGTCGGTTCACTGACCGCCACATGTCCCAGACGGATCATACCATGCTCAGTCTGTACCGGTACACCACCGCCAATGCCTACTAACAAGGTGTACTTGAGATTCGGGAATGTCATCCTCATTTGGGTGATGACAGTGGCTGCAAATCGGTTGCCTGCTTGAGGTAGGCCTGCGATCACAATGTTTTGACCATTAATACTGCCCAGATTGTATACATTGGTGTCGCCCCGTGGTTGCGGTAGCCGTTCGTGTTCTTCATCTAGCATCTCCAGTGCCGCAATCTGTTCCACTTCCAACGGACAGATCCATCCCACTCGATAGGCATCGTGGCTCAGCCGCAATGGCATCTCCGGTTGTACGGCTCGAACTCATTCAAAGAGGGCTTCCAGCGAGAGCTCGGGTCATGGGAATCGCTTTTGTTGATGTCTGACGTGTTCATAGGTCTAGGGGCGCTTATTGCTCTCCAAGGAGATCGAAGAGTTGGCGTAGCTCAAATACAACCAAAAAAGGGCTGTGACCGGTCGCGGCAAGCAAAGAGTGACACTAAGCGCCCGGTGCATCCCAGGGCGATGCGTCAACGCAGGATCCTGACAAGTCACTGTCAATGCAGAGATGATGACCTGCATCAGATATCCTATGCCATTGGGGGCTGATTTGAGACTACGCTGCAGCAGAGCCAACCAGCGACCTGCCAGGTGGGGCTCATGAAGCCAGAACAATGAGTTCATCGTCGCGGTCACTGCTCTACTTTTAAGAGATTTCAAATACTCAAGAAATACCGACATCTGAAAAGTCTTGCTGATTCTAATATGTCCATATATTCCCCAACAGGTAAATAGTGGTGGTGAACATTTGCAAATTCTGCTTTCTAGCCTAGCGAAATCATTCAATAGCACTTTTGTGTCTCGGCACTAGGTTTCAGAGGAACAGTTAGAGCATTGGATAAAATTGAAGGAAAAGAGATCGCAATAGCTTGAGCTCTGAAAGGAAGAAGCAGAAATTAAATAAACAGTCGACATTAAGGAACCAAAGAGCGAAGGCGATCAGGTCACGCTAACAAAGTGTAAAGGCGCGAGGCGGTTTTGCGAAGTACGGGAGAATAGGAGGAACTAGCCCTTTTGGGCAAAAAGATCCCACCCGTTGACAAGATCCGAGGGTGAACGTTTCCAACAATTGGCAGACATTGGTTTCTGTGGACTTTGAAATTGAATTAAATGACTATCACAAGGCAATGCATGAATTGTAACAGATCCAGAAGTCCCGGAGACAGCCACTGAACAACCTGCTTACCCTCTACAGCTTCAGGACAATCACAGCTCTACCTTTGCACCTCAATCGAGAGCTTCCCCTCACTAGGATCGAACCCCCATACTAATCTTGACATCCAATCTACTATCAGTCGCTCTGCTAGCCTTCCTAGTCTGGACATTATATCCGATCACCCTCGTGGCCAGGATTGAGTTGCCTTCCTCTCGATCAAAGTGATTCACATCGCGATTGCCCCCCTCACGCAAGGAGGGGAATGGGCTGCTGGGAAGCGACAGTTATAAACTGGAGAAGAGCCAGGGTTTTGAGCTTCAGTTCGGTACGCCCTTGTCTCTTCCTCTTGCAACTCTATATTATTTATCCAGAACAATGGCGATCCCATTCACCTACCATGCCAAGGCTCAGTCCACCTTTAAGCCCCCGCTGATTGCCAACGAGAATGCTTTCTTGGGCGATGTGATCTCCAGGTATGACTGTATCTCCCAATGGCACTGAATACGCACGAGCTCATATTCTTCACCTCGCAGTGACAAAGATAATGCCGAGAAACCTGTATCTTGTGGATTCTACCGCTTGGAGAAAGGCACACCCCTCGTTTATACCTATACCTATGACGAAATGAAGATCATCCTCGAGGGCCAGTTCGAGATCTCGGATGAAACAGGGCAGAAGGTTACTGCCAGCCCTGGCGACGTGTTTTATTTCCCCAAGGGGGCCAAAATTACCTTCACGACTGAGGATTACGGACTCGCATTCTACGTGAGTCATTCTCATGTCTAGATGGACACAGTACTGACTGATCTCGCAGACTGGCCAGCGGGCCAAGGACGCGGCGTGAAAATGACATAATATTCATTAGCGCTCACCCCTAGATATGAAATAAGATATAAAATCGAAAATCAGATTCAATTTCGTACCAATTTCTGACCCGAAGACCGGGAACTCCGTGGCCCCAACAGATCCATGGATGCGTTGCCTCCACTCGGGCTGAGCCATTCCCAATCCGGTAGTTTGATTACGGTGGACCGGGGATCCTTGCGGTACACATCCCTTTTCCCTGTTTAGTCGCCTATCAGCATCGTAACGTATCTACTTCCTTGCTTCATTCATAGTCAATACTTGCTAGCCAGATGAGTTCATCCCAGTATCGCCGGATTGTAGCAGAGTCGCAACTCTCTACCGAGACTATCGACTCGGCTACTGACGCCTTAGATCCCCTAGGGACTATCCCACCAGGCCTTGAGTGTATGTTGCTGTGTGCATGTGAAATTCAAGTGGCTGCCTGTCAAGATGGGGCCGGCTGGCCCTGAGTCAGTGAAAGTGGAGGATTCCAGCTTTTGAAACCCGGCGATGGGGGCACGTTGGCGCTAATCTTGGCCCAGAAAGATGGGATGACTTGCAGGGCGAGCATGTCCGGGCCGTAGACCGGGTTCACCTGAGCCATCAAGCTGGTTATTCGCATCGAAAGGACCACTCTAGAGCACTAGCCTTGCACAGCCTGCATGTCGTGGGGGAGTTGCCAGGGCAACTTGGCGAAAGGAGGAACCGGGCTGAAGTGGGATCGAAGGGACGGGGAAATGAAATCAAGATCGAATCGATCGGTGGAGCTAATCTGCCAATTTTGCATAATAAAGAGATTGATCCTCGGAGGGGAAAGACATAGGCATTGTGTAATTGTTTTTGAAGGTGGTCAAGGTCGTGGTTTCAGTCCTGTCTTTAACAAGGGGGGGGGAAAGACACATCAACGCCCCTCTCCACCTTCAACTTCTACAACCATCCACCATGGCTATCGATATTGCCGAAGACCGCTTGCGCTTGCCGAATCCCCCGCCTCTGCTTCATACTCGCTCTGGCAATGATCCTTTTGGTCGTCCAGCTACTCCCAACGAGGGCTTTACCAGTCCCCCTCAGACCCCTCATGGCAGCCCAAGCAAATCGCGCCCGCCGCCTGGCGCACTCGATTTGCCCAATGCCTTCGACAAGGTCATGAAGTTAACCCCCACTTCGCCGACCAAGAATACTCATAATCACTTCAATCACCCCATGTTTACGGATAAACCTGGTTTGGACGACTTCAACGAGAGTGTCATCCACCAGCGGCCGTCAAGCCCTACGCGCAAGGCCAACAAGGAGAACACTCCCCCATCCACTCGTGCGCCCAAGGATCTTCTCGGACCGAACCCTACAGCGGCTGCGCTTTCGCGACATGAGCCTTACCAGCAGCGTGATACGGACACATCGAGGCGTCAGGTCCAGTTGCGCGGACTGACACCCGAGGAGATGGAGAAATTACAACAGCCCCGCGTTAAGCGTCTAGTCAACGTGACGCAACTTTGTATGTCCTCAAAACAATCTAGGAAAGGTGAATTCATATGCTAACGAGGTGCGACAGACTTCCTCGATCACTACTTCGACCTTCTTAGCTACGTCCACAACCGTCACACCCGCCATACCCAATTCAAAGCGGCCTGTCCCGAGCCTCCTGCCACACCGGCTGAAGAATATGAGCCTCAGTTGCTGAAATACCTCGGTCGCGAACGCGCGCATCTGCGTAAGCGGCGAACGCGTCTGCGCCAACACGACTTCCAGATCCTGACCCAGGTCGGCCAGGGTGGATATGGACAGGTGTACTTGGCACAAAAGAAGGACACACGAGAGGTCTGTGCACTCAAGGTCATGAGCAAGAAATTGTTGTTCAAACTGGATGAAATTCGACACATTCTCACGGAACGCGACATCCTGACTGCCGCCAAGAGCGAATGGCTTGTCAAGTTGCTGTATGCTTTCCAGGATGATAACCAAATTTACCTGGCTATGGAATATGTCCCTGGTGGAGATTTCCGCACACTATTGAACAATACGGGCGTCTTGCACAATCGACACGCTCGCTTCTACATTGCCGAGATGTTCAGTTGTGTTGACGCTCTTCACATCCTGGGCTATATCCATCGTGATCTCAAGCCCGAGAACTTCCTGATCGACTCAACCGGCCACGTCAAATTAACTGACTTTGGTTTGGCCGCTGGTATGCTAAGCCCTGGCAAAATTGAGTCAATGCGCGTCAAGTTAGAGGAAGTTGGCAATACATCTGTCCCCTTCGGTCGCCCAATGGAGCAGCGAACGATGGCGGAGCGTCGCCAAGGATACCGCAGTCTGCGCGAGCGTGAAGTCAATTACGCCAAGTCCATTGTGGGCTCTCCTGATTACATGGCGCCCGAGGTGCTCAAGGGCGAGCAATACGACTTTACAGTGGACTACTGGAGTCTGGGCTGTATGCTCTTCGAGGCACTCGCCGGCTACCCGCCTTTTGCAGGTGCAACAGTCGACGAGACATGGCAGAACCTCAAGTGCTGGCAGAAGGTGCTCCGGAAGCCCGTCTACGAAGATCCCAACTACTTCCTCTCCCGTCGGACATGGGATCTCATCACCAAGCTTGTTGCAGCGAAGGATACCCGATTCAAGAACATCCAAGAAATTCACGCCCACGACTACTTCGCTGAGGTGGACTTTGATAAGCTGCGTGAACAGCGCGCGCCCTTCGTGCCGGAACTTGACTCGGAGACTGATGCTGGTTACTTTGACGATTTCAGCAATGAGGCTGACATGGCCAAGTACAAGGAGGTGCATGACAAGCAGCGCGCATTGGAGGACATGGCTGAGCGGGATGAGAAGATGAACAAGGGTTTGTTCGTTGGATTTACCTTCCGGTATGTGTTCTTTTTTCTCTCAATTCCCCAACTCCCCGAGCCAACACTTACATATCTTGAAGCCATCGCAAACCCGCTGTCGACAGCTCAGGCCGCACATCCCCGCGCAAACCCATCTCCACCGACGACTCCAACTTCGGAACTATGTTTTAAAGCGGAGCCTGGCCTAGTCTCTTTCTTCTCTTCTTCACGCTGGAGCCCGCATTGCCAAGCTGGATCTTGGGTTCTGCCGCCCAGTCGACCCGCGTATTATCAGTTTAATGGCGTTTTGTTCCTTTTCTGTTACATCAAGGTACTTTTTTACGCGATACGTTCAATGGCAGGGTCATGGCCTTCTTGGGGAGTTTCAATTCTCTTTGTATCTGTATCATACATACGATAGACAAATTTGCCCGTATGAATTACATTTGTAAGGTTCGCTCTGCAAACGTATAGCGCACATTAAAGGCTGGGTATGAAGATGTGTCTCTTAGTTGGTAGGCAATTGGCGCACCATGCGTAGAATCTCAGACTCATTGTCACCGATCACAGCACGTCCATTGATCCAGTCAACAGTCTGAAGATATTGTCAGCGTCCTCATCCTATACAGTCCAAGCGCTCGAAAAAAAAAGAAAAATACATACCACAGGACGAACAAATCGTTCCGGGTCCTCCTTGAACAGCTTCAAGGCCTGCTCCGCATCCTTTGCGCCCTTGACCAGCTCCGAGATAGCGTAGGTGGCTTTATCACCCTGGCCACCAACACCACTAACGGGGTTGACGTAATCCAAAATATTGCGCAGCTGGTCTGTCGTCGGCACGTCGGTCGACACCTCCAGCTTGAACTCGCCGCGCTGCTGCTTCGCGTGTGACGAGTGATCGGAGGCTTGGTCTTCGGTTGCGGTTTCGCCGGCGGCCGCGGACGCTTGCTTCAGGATGTTCAGGGCCCGAGTTGAGCTGGCGAGGCTCGGGCTGTGGAAGAGGGTAATTGGGTCGAGGGTTTTGCTCTGCGAGTCAATGTTAGTGTATGGATGGAGGCGAGGGTAAGGATGGACGTACGAAGCGGAACATCTTGGGTGGTGGGATTGAGGTTTGAAGATTGGGGGTTGGAGAGTTTAAGAGATGTGATGTTGGGCGGAGCTCGAGTTGCAAACTGGAAGTTCCTGGATGATGTCATCGGCTCCGGGGTCCCGATCGGGGCAGCTCGGAATCACATTCGGGCCAACTTTATGTGGAAAGGATGGTGAAACAGGACTTATTCAACTATTTTGTTGGCCAAAAAGGTTTGATCTACACGGCACGTTTTGAAGCTCAACGATCTTCCATGGTCGGGATGCCGTCCTTGTTAATTTATGCTGTCGCTTTATTTATTTTGTTGTGATAGCCGCCTACGGTAGCTAGACCGGCCTACAATTAGAAATTAGACGACATGGACCCGACTTGAAACCAAGGAGTTCTTGAAGACACCCGCGTAGAATTACTTCAGCTACTGACTGTTGGGGTCGCCATTTCGAATATCTTACTCGGCCCAATTTCATTTCTCTACAGCGTTTCTTCAAATCAGACGTCGCATCCTTGAATTCCTGAACAATGGCAATGCGCTGCTCGTCGCTTCATTTCTAATATTCTGTCTGACCTTGCTCCACTAGCTGGATACCCAAGGCTGAGACATAGTTTTATGAGAAATAGTGGGTGATTTCTATGTCTAGGTCCCTAGTGGATAGGTGATGAAGGCTGATAGTCCAGACATGTACAAATACGGGAAATACATGGAATACAAGGCAGGCTCACAAGAGATTGTTCTGGCAAGACCAGACATGACGCTATGTCCAACGCTAGTCAATAACTACCTTCAGCGCACTATCTCGTCTGGCATTGAAGACGAGACTCGTGTGCTGGTAAAAGATTGTGGTGTTCTTGATAATGTCTCAACCCGTCCAGGGTTGGATTGCATACTTCGTCAACTCATATCGCTCATGTAAAATAGTATGTACAAAATGCAGCCAAAACAGGTATCCATCCGTTCACCATCCGAAATTCTCAACATGCAAGTAAATACCCTGTGCACCAGTGCCCTTGTGAACTGCCCGTTCATCGCTGAGGTACACGACACTGCGGCGGACATCGTCTGCCAGCCCATGTGGACCACACACGACGACGGCACTTTCACCTTCTGCCTTTTCAAGGACTTTGCGGATAATTGCGCGCGGGTAGGGACGACCAGATACAAAGTTTGCCATTGAATCAAACGATGCTGAGGTGTCAATGTTTGTCGGCTTATCGCCATTGGTCTTGGGCTCTAGTGACGTAGGTGCTGGGCCTGAACAAGTACACACACAGGTGGAAATGGCATCCTCATCTTCGATCTGCTTCGTACAGCAGCATCCCCCATTAGGGAGACAGCCTCGACCGATTGCTGCAGTAGGTGAGGAGGTAGATGATTCGCCTGAAATCGAACGCACTGAGACATAGTCTGTTTCGATCACTTCCTTTTTCTCATTGAACTCAGTCGTTTGAGGGTCTGCGGTTCCCTGCGAGATCAACGGGGTTATTTGCTGGGTGGTTGGAGGTTCAAGTTTCTCGTCGCATGTGATGTAAATACTGATATCGATCCCTTTGCTGAAGCCTGGCTGGACCCGCCGGCATTCCTCCACATCAGCCAGCACGGATTGCAGCTGTCTCTCGAAAAGGCTCAATTGGGAGCGAGACTTGATGACCCAGACGAAACGAACCCTATTAGTCGCTGTCGAGCGTCTGGGCTGACTGATTGCCTTTTGTTTTTCACTTAGGCTTTCTTCTTTCCAAGCCGCCACGATATCTCTGAGTAATGGCGTGACAAATGTTGCACCCATACCACCAGCTACAAGCACAACACTGTCAAATTGGCGCAAGTTTCGAATAGACCCGTACGGTCCCTCGATGAAAACTGTTCGACTGCGCTCATTCGGTACTGTCTCTGCACCGAGGATCTTGTCCTTCGAGGCATACCGGAAGAATCGCCGTGTGCCGCCATTCTCGGCACGAATCAAGAATTCCATCTTGTCGTCTTCGGGGATAGATGCAATCGTGAATGGGTGACTCTGAAACGGAACGATGGAGTGGCATGTCAGGAAAACATGCTGACCGGGTTGCCAGTGAACACTGGGGCTCTTGATGGTCACCCTGGTGACATTTCCGGGGAGCGCGGTAAAGGTTGCCGAATGTGACCAGAGGGCACTTTTGCTGCCCTTGCGGTGAAATACGGATAGATTGATATATGCACCCCAAGCATATCTCGCCACACGATCAAACACTAAGAGACCAATGGGGATCCAAACCCAGACCTTGACTTCATTAGGTGCATGCATCCACACAGCAACAATGAATCCAACAAAGGTAACCAGGTGCTGCAAGACAAAGACCTCATAGCTGAGTCTTCGGACCGGGGCGGCCGAGGTCAGCACGATAAATGTCAAGATACACCAGGCCGCGAATCCGCGTTTCGTAAGGGGATCATTCTTCAGCTGGTATGTGATATAATCATATCGGCCCCAGTTTCGGAACCAAAAGCCCATGTGGATCGTTGTTGTAAGCCACAGAGTACGCGCAATCCAGCGGTGGAACCAATTCAGGCGGGCGTAGCTCATGTCTGCTAAGAACCCGATGATGTTTTGCCTTCCTGCCAGCAGGAAGATGAGTGGCAGTTGGCAGATGGCGATGAATCCGGTGCGGTAGCCGACATCTTCCCATTTCCACACGTTGGTGGTGTCGAGTTTGTAGAAGCAGAGGACGAGAACCACAACTAGATTGGCGAGGATGATGAGAACGGGGCCGAGAGGTGGAAAATGGATGGTATATTTCCCCACTGAGATCGGATTGATAGTGGCATAGCTCACTTCTCGGGTTATCGCTGTGAGTGTGGCATATGCGCTAAAGAAAAGTGATTTGGGCTTTGCGGGGGAGCCCGAAGTGTCTCGCAGTCTGCTTTGATTAGGCTTGCACTGAAATCCGAGAAGAAATGAAACTCACCGATGCTGGGCCAAGCCTTTATTCAGGATATTGACGACTGTGGCAGCAGCAATGGCACTTCCCACGACAGCCCAGTACATCTTCTGTAAGTAGAAGAGACTCGGAACGCCGTCACCCATGGACATTGAGCCCATGGGCATATCGCCCATTGACATGGACATGATGTTCAAATTCGGGCGGTTTGCATAGTGTCAGAGGTAGTGGGAAGAACACAAAAGTCCGAACTGAGAAATCCCGAAACTAAACCAACGATGTGTTCGGAGAAGACGGGCTTATCAAGAATGTGCTCACTAGCGGCAAACGTCAAGTTGCAAAAGTGTGGCTTCAGACCCGCTAATCTGCTCACTCTTGGCGTCTCAATGAGGTCCTTGCGCTCCTAATACTTCTTCTTCTTCTTCTCATCATTCTGATCTTTCCTCTTCATCCTGCTATGAATTTTTAAGATATGGATCACTCTATGATGGATGACTCTATGAGCTCCATGGGCTCCATGGGCTCCATGTCCTCTTCCGGATCCGGCATGTCGATGGTCTTCACCAACACACACAGCACACCATTGTTTTCTTCTGCGTGGACACCCTCCTCATCAGGGACCTATGCGGGCACATGTATCTTCTTGATTGTGCTGGCCATCATCGATCGTTGCCTCATCGCGTTCAAGGCTACTATGGAACGCCACTGGCTGGCTGCCCACCTGCAGCGCCGCTACGTCGCCATCGCAGGCAAGACTACAGAAGCAGGACGGATCGACTCAGATCCAAATGCGAAATTGGCCTCCCTCGTCACTGCTCAAGGGGTCGAGGAGTCGGTCAAAATCGTGCACAACGTGTCCGAGGGACCAATTCCCTGGCGCTTCAGTGTGGACTTGCCGCGCGCATTAATGTTCCTCTGTATTGCTGGTGTATCCTATCTACTGTAGGTACCACCATTCCTGACTTTCTCGCCAGACCGGAATATATCATACTAACACAACTACAGCATGTTAGCCGTCATGACGATGAATATTGGCTACTTTTGCTCCGTTCTCGCGGGCGCCTTCATAGGCGAATTGGCAGTTGGCCGATACATCCAGACATTCGAACATGGCCATTGAAATGATTTATGATATACGTGATAGCATCTTTTGCATGAGCAGGCGTTTCCCATTTTCACTTCTACATGGTTCCATCACGAAAAACAAGTTGCCGCAAGCGGATGAGTCAGCCCGCTGAGCAGAAATGAGCACATTTCCTCCCGTTTTGGGTGTGCACTTTAAGATCTCGGAACGACGTTGTGGGGCCATCTTCGAAGCTAGTCCCAGTCCGGGTAACCGATGCTGCCCCTCAATCTTGCGCCTGGGGCCTCTTGCATGATCATAATTATGGAGAGAAGGGATTATGCCCCAAGGCTTAATGAAATTCCATCTTACATACGTGACGGCATCGTTTGATTACAGCATCTTCTTTTCAAGAACCGTGAACTCCAACCCATATTTAAACCTCCAAGATAAGCATGGCGGGGCTATTCACGATTAGGGTAAAATAAACGATGACTCAAAAATTTTCATGTCAAAGTCAGAACATGATCTTTAACCTCCCAAATACCTGACGATCCTCGGAAGTGAATCGACAGTGTTACCCGTTTTATTCGCATTGATCCAAGTTTGACGGTATAAGAGGCTTTCATCAGCCTTGAAAATGTCTACCCCACAGTTCAAGCTTATCTTCCGCGTGCCACCTTCCCATCTGGACGTGTGCAAGACGGCTGTTTTTTCCGCTGGCGCGGGGAAATACCCGGGCGGCCTTTACGAAGAGGTCAGCTTTGAATATCGGGGAATTGATCAGTTCCGGCCCAGCGCCGGCTCTACACCCCATATTGGTCAGCCCGGAGTGTTGGAACGAGTGGAGGAGTATCAAGTTGAGACGCTGTGCGTGGGCGAGGAGGTGATGCGAAACGCTGTGAAGGCGTTGCGGAAGGCCCACCCCTACGAGCAGATTGTTGTTGAGGTCGTTCAGCTTGTGGACATTGGTAATATCGATCGCCGGTAAAGGTTAGATTAGCTTTCATTCCAAGATCTGTGGTCTGCGATCGTGCTAACCTCCACAATAGATATGAAAGATTGCCTCGTGGCTAGGAGCGCAATACCTCTATAGGTTTGTGGGGAGTGACCGGCAATGATTTCATGAAAGTGAACTTAATGAGACGATTGAGGATCAAAACGCTCATGCAGGCATGTGCCATGCATCGTCAGTCAAAGCCAGAGACAACCGGATCAGAATGTATCGAATATAGGTTATGAAAAAACAAGCTTGCGTTCAGTCCCAAACCTCATCTCAAGCAAATCGCAGGGGTTCACCCAGAAGCCTTTGATTTTTTTTTGCTTCATTTATGAAACAGTTGAACATAATATACACCGCTTGACAAAGAATCTCCAATGCACGCAGGTCCACAATGTACACTAAACCTGATGTAGGTAACCATCTGCAGCGTCCCCCACCTCTAACAAAGGTGCAAGCCAGCTGAGACCAGCATCTAAGACCTGAGATCCAAATACTTCCTGCACTTTGCAACATTCCATTTATGTGAAATCTCCTGCGAGAGATCACGGCCGGCCGCATGAATCACATGCCCTCAAGCTCAGGCCTCGTAGGGCTTAGGGCACACAGCTCACCTGCCCCTGAATTGCAGCCACATCTTGTAGCTTATCCTCTAGGTACATAAACAAACCTAGCTTCTCATAATCTATCGATTGACTAGTACCAATTACCCATTACGCAATAAGATCATGGACGAATTTCTCTTGCAACATGCTGATCGTCACCAGCACCTGATCAGGCAGTTCCAACCCAAACCAAGGCCCAATAACGGAGACCCAGTCACTAGTCCGAACATAGCTGTTGCAACGCGCATCAGGCCCTTGCTCGATGAGGAAACAGCTTCCGGTCAGGTCCCTGCGGCTTTTGCGAGGGCTGGCGAGAGTGGAGTTGTGGATCTCCATGAGCTGAGAAGGGTCGTGAGGGGTCCACCTCCATTGAATGTGCGTCAAGATCCCTTTGCGTAGAATTTATGCACTATCCGTTTATATGCTATGCAATCTCAAACTGTTCTGATACTGGATTTTAGTCTTCTTCATTCCATGTCGGGAAAGTGTATGATCCCGATCAGAATACAGAGTCGATCTATGAGGATCTGGTGCAACCGCTTCTTCCATGGGTATGGCAAGGTCATGTTGGTACTTTGTTTGCCTATGGACAGACCGGTTCCGGAAAGACTTATTCTGTCAATGGTATCGAGCGATTGATTGCTGGTGCCTTGTTCGATGGCACCTTAGAAGGGCAGCGTAAACTGTACGTTTCCATTTTCGAATTGGCCGGGAATTCTGCCTTCGATCTATTGAATACCCGTGCGCCGTTCTCAATTCTGGAGGACTCTTTCGGAAATACTCAGCTGGCTGGGGCAATCGAGCATGAGGTCACTAGTACTTCAAATCTCCTTGCTTTGATTGAGGAATCTGCCTCATTCCGACAAACAGCATCTACAGAGAAGAATGATGGATCTTCTCGCACACACGCCATCTGCCGCATTAGGGTCCAGAAGCCAACACAAGATCCTCGAGAGGCTGGCGTGCTCTACCTCGTCGACCTTGCAGGTTCAGAAGCCGCGCGTGACATCTTCAATCATTCGGCTGATCGAATGAAAGAGACCCGCGAGATTAACACCAGTCTATCTACATTGAAAGATTGTATTCGCGGATTGGCGAACTTGCAAAATTCCAAGTCTTCCAAGAAGCCCTATATTCCTTTCCGACAGAGCATGTTGACCAAGGTTCTCAAGCATGTTTTCGACCCCTCCGGGAATCGCGACTGCAAGACAGCGGTACTGGCTTGTATCGGTCCGAGCTTCCTAGATACCGGGGCCACCAAGAACACCCTTCGGTACGCGGAGATGCTTCGTTCTGCTGAAATGAAGGTGGTGTCTTCCGGGTACAATCCTGATGTTCCATCGACATGGAGTAACAAAGATCTGAGAAATTATATCAAGCTCAAAGTGTGTCATATAGCCATCGGTCTCTGTATTGACTAATTCGTTGACTAGTCTGGTAACCCTTCTATTCTCCCGTCTGTTCTTGCGCCAAACGAAACTGGACAGCAAATCCTTCGGCTGCCTTCTTCCCAGTTCATATCGCGCTGTCTCCAGTCGGACGGGGTGACCAGCGATCAGGCTAAGGCGTTCCATGCCAAATTATGGAGGCTGCACATTGACTCGCAACGAAACTCTGCTAGTCAGTCTACAACGGCCAATAAGAAAGATCAAACACTTTGCAAAGATTCCCTCTCCGAGAAATTCTCATCCAGTCGCGATCCCGAGCTTACAGACAAGACCATTGTTCCTGACTTCAAAGAGCGTATCCGACCAGGCATGGTTGTTTCCTGGAAGAAATCCGCAGTATCTTCATTGTCTTCTTCGGTGCGAAATCTGGCCGTTGTGCTCTGTCCTCGCATTGCAGAAGCAGGCCAGGCACAGGATTTCGTTGGCTTCCTGGGAGACAAAGCCCGCCAAGCATCTCAGCGTGACCAAGGCTATCTCTGTGCGACCGTGTCATCGGGAACTCTAGCGGGTACCTACGAGATCAATATGTGGCATCAAATTGTGGTTGAGGTGGAAGATATGGAGGCTGAGGTTCTCCTGGAATACGATGCCGCCACACGATACTACTACACGACTGTCTAGACTAGAGCTCGGCTATTGTGTATCAATTAGTTATGGGGACCCCCCATTCAGGCCCCATTCCAGATCAAGTTTTTTGAATGATTTCCGATTATCAACACCCTCCAATCTACGAGTCTTGGCACTTTTCCCTGACTGCGTTCAATTGAGCAGATTATCCCAAAGTGGTCAAGCGTCTCGGGTAAACCCCCGACTTTTACGAACTAAAACTCCAAGTAGAGGCAATCTATGGCTTCGAAGGCCAGGGTCCCTTTCTTTTTCTTCTGTAGCGGCTCTCGGGTCCCGGATCAGTGACAGCGTGAGTGGGGTTCGCCAATTTGTTGATATAGTCGCTCATTTTCCCTTTCCATGCAAAGCTTCATCCGCGCTTTTTGCATCTTCTACGTTCATCATGAAGTTCACTCTCCTCCCTCTGATGCTGGCCCCATTGGCCTCGGCACACTTTCATCTCCAGTATCCCATCTCCCGTGGCTTCGATGAAGATACCATGCCCAACTTCCCCTGCGGTGGAATGGCTCAGTCCTCCAACCGCACCCAGCTTCCTCTCTCCGGCTCGTTCCCGGTCGCCCTGAATATGGGCCATATCCAGACTGCCGTCGAGGTTCTGATTGCTCTCGGAAGTGATCCGGCAACCAACTACAACGTCACTCTCGTCCCGACTTTCCAGATCAACGGTCTCGGTGCATTCTGTCTGCCGCACGTGGACTTCAGCGCCGCGCTGCTCGGCGTCAACATTACCGATGGTATGAATGCTACTGTTCAGGTCCAGAGTAATGGAGATCCCAGTGGTGGACTCTATGCTGTAAGTTTTTTCTGAATTTTTTTTTTTCTTTGGGGATTGTAATTTTGGTGCTGATATGTGTTTTAGTGCGCCGATGTTCAGTTCTCTTCTTCCGTTACCTACAGCGAACCCTCGTCTTGCACGAACAATACCAATGTCATGGCTTCTGCTTTTGCTGGTGATGCTGCGAAGCGCAATGCTAATGAGTCGACCTCCACCGGTGGGGCTCAGAGCTCGTCTGGTAGCAGCACCACGTCTGCTTCCAGCTCGACTTCAACGTCCACTTCTAAGGGTGCTGCCGTTCCGTTGCAGACCGCTGCTTGGGGCGTTCTCGGAGTTGCTTTCGCTGGTGGTCTGGCTGTGCTGTAAGCCAGATGCCTACAAGAAACCACTGAGCTCATTATAATTCTATCGTATCGGGGCTGATTCATGACGGTGAAACGATGATATGACTTCCCTTGTCCCTTATTTGTATATTTCCCAGATCATTGAGTCCTCTGATCATCTCTCGTGAGATACTGTGTCTAGATACATCGAGCTTATGAAAAATACATATTATCATTCTCAGTTTCTCATGAAAAATTCTCCAGTCCACGGTAGACCTCCATTTCAACACCGGCCCATAGCTTGAGCACCTCTGGATCCGCAAATGGAAGTATTTGCGTACACACAATACCCGCCACTCCCTTTTCTCGATCGCACCACCAGAAAAGGTTCGCTAATCCGGCCCAGTGTGCCGTGTTTATAGATCTTCCTGTCGCTTGGCTATTGCTCAGCATAAAAGATAACCCCCAACCTTGCGGGGCCTCTTCAGGGATCGGGTATAAATCCGGGATTGGGTTTGCCAGATCTGGCTTGGATGCAGAGATACCCTGACGTCCGAAATGGGGGAATTGGGGAATTTGATTCTCAAACATGTCGAGAACAGTTTTAGGTTCGAGGATTCGTGCTCCTGTACGTGGACAGCTCCCATCGTTCAGAAGAACGGCGAGGATTTCTGCGCTCACATCAGTATAAGTCTCATCTTTAGGCCATATGCCTGTCGCTTACTGCAATAATCTTGTGGCTTTGCGAATATTCCCGAACCCCCGCTATTGAAAATCTTCGTCGCCGCGTTGTCTTCTAGATCGACCACCAATGGTGCACGAAGGAGATGATCTCGCGGGATCAATTTCCCATCACTAGTTCTATAATGCATATGCGCAAGTTTCTGACGCATATCCCCATTCGGAAACATCGACATTTTCTCGATTTCCAACGGCTGGAAAATATGCTGTGTCATGTATTCGTTCAGAGAGAGACCTGTGACGCGCTCAACTGCCAGTCCTGCCCAATCTAGACCGACCTTTGAAAGACGTTAGAGGCTCTTTGTCTCCAGGAAGTATTGTTGGTAAAAGGGTTGACCTACTCCATATTGCCATCCCTCCCCCGGCTGAAACAAAAGCGGGGTTTTGATATCCTCAATCTTCCCCGAGAATTCATCTATGCCGATAGGGAGCGACCAATTTCTTAGTCGTTCATTGAGGATGGTGGTCCCAAAGCCAGCAGTATGAGTCAACAGCATTCTTAGCGTAATTGCTACTTTCTTTTCCTGTAAGGTGCCGTCATCTCGCAGAACCTTTAGAAGCTTAAGCTCCGGACAGAGTGCCTCGAGTTGCGACCCATTGTCTAGCTCGAGATGGCCTTGTTCCACAAGCTGCATGCATGCAATGGCAGTTAGTAGCTTCGTGCATGATGCAATCCAGAAAATAGTATCCAGTGTCATTGGGTCAGTGGAGGAAACCCCTCTCTTGCCTGCTGCGTGGGAAAATAACTCTCTACCATCTTTCCCAATTACAGCGACTGTGGCTCCTGGTATCTGACTTGTGGTGTCGCTACAAGCGGAGTCGATTAATATCTGGAGGTTTGCGAGGGCTTCGGCGTTGAGCGGCATTGCAAAGTTACTTGACGGCGTGATCAATAGTGACTGAGGTAGCTAAAGATACTGGTGTTCTTTGTCGGACTTTTGTTGAAGGAGTCTCGAAATATCGCTCGAAGATGATCAAGTCGAAATTGAACGGGGGGCAAAATGGCCGGTTCTTGGCTTCTATGGCCTCGCAAGCCCCGCAGATTGTGTATGTTTGTACGGCCCGACGCGCTCCACATACGCTATCCAATGTATACCCTGTGACCCCGCAAGTGGCTTCATTCCAAAAAGCACAAATGCCCTTGCCAAGTCATTCGGTGGCTATTCGTGCATTGCAGTGGCCTGTTGCAGCGGTCTCGAATGAAATACTAATGGCGCGGTGACGAGGAAAAGGCAATGAAATTCAGATTGCGCCAAAATATGCTGCCTCTGTCAAGGATCTACCCATGGTTTAAAAGGGTGAGATGGAATCGCGAAATTTTATAGACTATCGTCATTCATCACTCTTAGACACAACCTCTTCAGGCAATTTCGCCCTACGACCAAATCTTTGAAAATTTCGTGATGGAGGACCAGAATGCTATGAATGGGAAGATCGGATTGACCAATTACTCAATCCCGCCTTCAGATAATTCTGGACCCTACGCCGATAATATGGAGATCGATACCTTGATCGTCGGGGCTGGATTTGGTAAGCTCTAGCCTGGTGAAAATCTTCCCAAATGAGACACTAATCCAGTTCAAGCTGGCATATTCATGCTGAAGACCCTTCGAGATCGTGGTTTCAGAGCTGTCATCTTCGAAGCCGGAAACGATATCGGTGGAACCTGGCGCTGGAACTGCTATCCCGGGGCTGGAGTTGACTCGGAGGTTCCAGAGTACGAGTTCTCCTGGCCTGAGGTCTGGAAAACCTGGAATTGGTCGAGCAATTATCCAACATATCAAGACTTACGCGCTTATTTTGATCATGTGGATCAAGTCCTTAGTATCAAGAAGGATTGTGCCTTCAATACTGTTGTTGTTGGGGCGCATTTCGATGTAGTCTCTGGAAGGTGGAGTGTCCGTACACAGGACGGTCGCAAGGTTACTGCGAAGTATTTGATTCTAGGGACTGGGTTTGTAAGTCAAATATAGACTGTGATGCGATGGAAACGAAGAAAAGCTCACAATGCGTCAGGCAGCCCGCCGATACATCCCCGATTGGCCTGGAATGGACAAGTTCAAAGGCTTGATCCATCATTCCTCTTTCTGGCCAGACGAGAAAGTAGAGGTGAAAAATAAGCGCTGCGCCGTCATCGGTACGGGCGCATCCGGTGTACAAATCGTCCAAGCCTGGGGCCCGGAAGCTGGCGAGGTGAAAGTCTTTCAGCGAACCCCCAACCTTGCAGTCCCAATGCGCAAGAAGACACTTTCTGCGGAAGAGCAGGAACAGAAAAAGCATTCCTACCCGGAGCTATTTCGTCTCCGCGAGACCAGCTTCGCAGGTTTCCATTACGATTGGTACGAGAAGAACACTTTTGACGATACTGCTGAAGAGCGCGAAGCTTTTTATGAAAAGGTTTGGGGTGAGGGTGGTTTCCGATACTGGGTTGCGGTATACAAAGACAATCTCTTTAATGCGAAAGCTAACAAGGAGTCGTATTACTTCTGGGCAAAGAAGACTCGTGCTCGTATCCAGGACCCGAGAAAAAGAGATCTTTTGGCGCCCTTAGAAATGCCGCACTTCTTTGGTGTGAAAAGGCCTTGCTTGGAGCTCGATTACTATGAACAGTTTAACCGGCCGAGTGTGAATGTCGTTGATGTTAAGAACAACCCGATCAAGGAATTTAACGAGACGGGTATCACCCTTCAGGATGGAACGCATTATGAATTGGATGTCATTGCGGTGGCTACTGGATTTGTGAGTTGCGAAATGATCTTGCCAGACGACTTACTGACTGTAACGCAGGATATTGTGACAGGAGGTGAGGGAGCTCTCTTAGGATCAAGTCTTCAATCTAATCGATCATAGCTATGACACAACTCGGTCTGCAGAGTATCAACCACAGAACGCTTCAAGAAGAATGGACCACAGGTGCCTCAACATACCTCGGCATTACAGTCCCCGGCTATCCAAACATGTTTCACATCTACGGTGCCCACGGACCAACTCTCTTGAGTAACGGACCAACAACAGTGGAAGTACAAGGCCGCTGTATTGCAGACTTTATGCAGAAGATGGAAAGAAACAATATCAAGTATATCAATGCAAAGTCCGCCACAGCAGAGTCCTGGAAAGACAAGATCGTGCAAATGACGCAGATGTCTCTTTTCCCGACGACGAACTCTACCTACATGGGAGGCAACGTTCCAGGCAAGGTCTATGAGCCGATCTGCTATGCGGGTGGCATTCCGGCCTATGCTAGGGACATACGGGCCGCTCTTGATACTATGAAAGGATTTGAAGTCGTTATGCAGGAAATGCCCGAGCAAAGAGGTGATGCTCGGCTTTAAATGGGCCTTGTCGAGCCGAAGAAGGAATTTGCTGGCTTCAATACTCCCTTTTGATAGTATTGCGGGTAGGGATCTTGTTTCCGGCACTGGACCACGTTCGAAACATCTTTCAAATATGTCTTTACAACCCAGTTGTCAACACGCGGGAGGAAATAGTCCATGCCTGCCTATTGATCGAATTTGCAACGTCTCCTTGATCTTATTGTTGAACAGGGTCATCACAGGTGAATAATTCTTAAAGGGACAGCTTGATATCTTGTATCAGGCAGGTCACTTCCAGTCAAGATCCGTATCCAGTTGTTAGATCCAATTCCCATGCCTAATTTTTGGCATTAAAGCCCCCTAATATTATCAATTTGCTGCAGGAAAAGAAAAACATTATACGTAGATGTCAGAGAGCAAGCGAAGTTCTTTGAATAAGAAGAAAAGCATGAGTACTGAGAAAAGGCAGAATCCATAATAGCGACATAAAGCCGCATTACAGTATTGATGATTAGTGACATAAACCACCACGTAAGGAGATGCGAGAAGAAAGAGCATGATACTATAAAGTTGAGGACCAACATTGCGGAATATGGGATTGTTGAGAAAATAGAAAAGGGAGCGTACGCAACTGGGATGACGATAGAAACCCATCGTTTGTAAAATGAGCTCCAGGAGACTAAGGCCTGGACAATGAGAGTATATTGCTCTCCGATAGGCATGATTGAGCAAGGGTGCAGTTTCAGTAATATCACTCAGAGCTCCCTCAATTCCTATATCAAGGCCCACGAACACATTTGTGTTATTGATCAGATCGGACGCCTCTTTTTCTGCATATCCGTCTGCCACTACTACGTGACCCTTCACTAAAATGAGACTACGTGGACAGGCGGATGTATCCCAGTCGTAGGAATGTCACTTGCTCGCTGTTTATTAATAGGTTTGTGAGCCTATCGCAAAAGACTTCATAGTCTTACCTGTGAGCGAATTATAGATTCTAGAGTTTCAGCAATTTCTTCCCAGTCAGATCGTGAAACTTTCGAATTCGTGTGATATGAATAAATTGATGGTGTATTGTGGATTCAACCTCTGATACAAAATTGTGGAGTATTATACAAATTAAGGTCACACTTTCTAGATAAACAAGACAAGGAAAAGAGCGCCGACAATCTTGGTCCACTCTGAACGAATGGCAGATGAAGAGCCTGTATAGACAGAGCCCGCAGAAGTAGTAGTAGTAGTAGTCGTACCAGGTGTTTGGGAGACAGAGGAAACGGTAGTAGCAGTATTGCCGTAAACGGGGTTGCTGACCTCGGGAGCAGCTGAAGAGGAAGTCGATGTAAGGAAGGAGTGTGAAGAGCTTTCGGCCGATGCAGCAGGCACAGAGTAGGGATACTTCGAAGAATTGGCAGCAGAGCCAGATTGTCCTTGTGAGGTCTGAGTTGCAGCGGAGTGGGAAATGATGTCAGTTGAAGTGGAAGTCTGCGAGCCCATCGTGCCTGCGCTTGAACTTTCCACAGGTGAGATAGCTGCCATGTCGCTGGAGGAGGATGCAACAGTTGTCTGCGAGGTACTAGGGAGGAGACCAGGGTTGTTGGCCGAAGGACCAACGGTGACGGTAGCAACCAAAGTCTCAGTAGTTGTGTAAGTGGTCTTCTGCGATGCAGGACAATCTGTTACAGTGGATGGACATGCTGTGATTGTTCTTGTGGTAGTCACCAGCACGGTCTCCGGGGATGATTCCTCGGAGAGTGTTGGGACAAGTTCGCTAGAGGCAGTAGCCGGTGAAATGTCCACTGTCGTATCAATGGTTGGAGACGTAGTAGTCTCTGCAGCGGTAATAGGGCAAACGGTAGTTGACACCACGATCGTCTCTGTGGTCACAAACGTACTCTGAGAAGCAACAGGGCACTTGGTGACACCAGATGGGCAAGCAGTGATTGTGGCAGTTCGTGTGCTCAAGACAGTTGAGGTCGTCAAAGAAGGTGAAATTTCCACTGTCGTCTCCATAGTTGAAGACGAAGTAGTCTCTGCAGCGGTAATAGGGCAGACGGTAGTTGACACCACGATCGTCTCTGTGGTCACAAACGTACTCTGAGAAGCAACAGGGCACTTGGTGACACCAGATGGGCAAGCAGTGATTGTGGCAGTTCGTGTGCTCAAGACAGTTGAGGTCGTCAAAGAGGGATTTTCGTGAGAAGACGTAGTCTGAGTGGCAACTGATGTGGGGGAAACAACCGCTGGTTGGGAGGACAAGGCGGTATTTGACGGATTGCCAGAACCAGAAGGAGTGAATGTGGGAGAGCTCAGACTCGAAGACGGCTTCAATGGTGTTGATCGGATGGGGACTAAGCTGGACAGATTTGGGGGAGTCGCCGCCGGGCTCGGAGACTGTGAGCCTGGGACGCTGCTCGGCACGAGGGTCGAGGAAGAGTGACCAAAGGCGGCAGAACCCGATGCAGATGGCAAACGGCTAGACGGTGTTATGGTAGACAATGATGAAATTACGGTGCGGGAGCTTCGGATGGCCTTTGAAGATGAGGCAGCCAATGAAGACGGGGTAGCTTTTGAAGATGGGGAAGCCGATGAGGATGGGGAAGCCGATGAGGATGGGGAAGCCTTTGAAGATGGGGTAGCAGATGAAGATGGGGTAGCAGATGACGATTGGGTAGCAGATGACGATTGGGTAGCTTTTGAGGATAGGGTAGCCGATGAAGATGGGGTAGCTTTTGAGGATGGAATAGAGGACGAGGGTGGGGTAGTTGATGGAGCAGCGACTGTCGGGGTCACTGTCGAAAGGATAGTGGTGGTCGAGCAAGTCTCCACCGGTGGCCCGATGAACTTGGCGTTATCGAACTTGACAGTCTCACGGTAGACAACACCGAGCGAGCAATAAGAGTAGATGAACATGCTGTGCTCCGTGCTTGTGGCTGTGAACGTACCAGAGAGCGTCGCCCATGCAGGATTGCTTGAGTACACGGCAGGCTGCGATGCAACAATGGTTCCCTCAGACGAGTCCATCTTGATGTAGAAAATACAAGTCGGGCTGGGGCCGTGCACTCCCACCGCGCTTATCATATAATCATAGGCAGCTGTGTAGGCATATCCCACTTGTAGGCCGGTCATGGACTGGCTGAACACCTGGAAGTATTGAGGTGTGCCGCCAGCTTGCAGTACGTAGTCACCATCGTCAGTTTCGTCGGCGACCACTGTGCCGCTGCCCTCGACAAGTACCCAGGGACTAAGGCTGCCGCTTTCAAAGGAAGGATTGCTGAGTGCATTATTGACGGCGGTGGTACAAGAGACACTGGTACTTGTCACTACATCAGGAGCGGATGTCATCGATGCTGATGAAATTGGCTTTGACGTCACTGGCGTTGATGTGACTGGCATCGATGATGGAGTGGACGATGGAGTGGATGATGGAGTGGATGATGGAGTGGATGATGGAGTGGATGATGGAGTGGACGACGGAGTGGATGATGGAGTGGACGACGGAGTGGATGATGGAGTGGACGACGGAGTGGATATCGGTGTGGATGTTGGTGTGGATGTGGTGCAGACAGAAGTCGTTTGCCCAAATTGAACATCTCTGAATTGACCTTGCGCGTTCGTACTTGTCCCGTACTGGCAATATGCAAGGGCATAGAGGGTTAGGGACGAGTAGGTCGGTGTGAATGTTCCAGAGATAGTCTGCCAAGGGCTGGACGATGAGGTGATCGAAATTGTGGACTGCTGCACAGCATATGAGCCTCCATTCATGTGGATGAGAATCTCAAAAATGCACTGAGTAGTCGAAGCACCCGATCCAACAGCCAGTCTAGCATCCATAGAAACGGTGTATGTCTCCCCAATGTCGTATCCCGAGACTGTCTGGAAGAGATAGAATGAATTCCCTGAGGTGATCGCATTCTCAGCATATGCCAGTCCATCAAACGATGAACTCGCTGGCACCGCTGCCCAATTGTTTCCATAAGTAGACCATCCAGTGAGACCCGAATCAAACTCCGGATTGGTGACAAGATTTGTCACGTCATTGGTGCAGGTCACGGTCTGCGAGGTTACCAAAGCTGCATGGATCCAGGAGACCGAAGCGATGGTAAGACCCAGACGCCGCATCATCATGGAAGTGCCTCCAGGGGAGATTTTTCGTGAGCGTGTTTTTTGAGGGCAAATAGATTTAACGGTGAAATACGAACAGCCGGAAACCGAAAGACCTTATAGGCTTTGGGGCTGTTACCTGAGCAGTTATTTCTTGATGTTGTGATTTGCCTTTCTCCGACAACAAGACAAAATACGCGATGGCTCAACTTACATTACAGCCGCACGAACTCTCGGCGGACCCACTACGCCACTATCCAAGGTACAGGATGGGTGGCTTACTTATTAACCCCTGAGCCCTAAAGGTGACTGCTTGGACTTAAAGTATGACCAACAGCCCGGTCCCGTCAGACCAAGAGAACTGTTGCCTTTGTTGAACGCAATTGTGCAACATCTACGACGTAAATTTCATCCACCGGCTATTTCTGCCCTGCAGATCTCACGATGCCCCGTAGTGCTCGGTCTGACGGTGTCCGCTAGCCAAGTGGGGCTAGCCCCAGCTCGGCAGTCCAATAGTCCCACGGAGTTGACCGAGGTGATGTCCCTTCCCCTGGCTAAGCTACCGGTCTAGGTTGCCCAAATTTGAATTTCATGTTCAAGCCGGGTAGCAAGTGATGCCTCTAGCTTAGCGGGTGGTATAATTGGTTTTTAAAGCGACTCGCACAGTCGCTCAGTAAGGCACAGGCTTTGGACGAGCCGTTTGATCGCCCAACTTCTTTTCATTGCCTCGAGATGCAGTCAAGGTGGCAGTGACAATAGACAGTTGGCTCGAGCGTTGGCGGTCCGTTGTCTCTGTCATCAAGGTGACTCAGTCTTTCAACTTTGCAAATCATAAAGGCGAGAACTAGGATTTCAGATTTCAAACCGGCTTTTATCGACGTTGTTTACTTCAGTAGTCTGAACGGAACGAGAGACACGGTTTTTCAAGTTGGATGTCTTATCTACTGCGCCAGAGCCCCTAGTCGGCGTATTACAGTAGATAGCTGCGTATTGACGCAGTGCTCTTTCTTTTGCTCAGCACCAAAAATATTCATCTGGCACCATCAAAGATTGCCTCAGGGGAGAATTCCGGTAACGCTTCATTGATAGCCAAAGTAACAATCAAAGAAATCACGATTTGGACGACAACCAAAAGAATTGACGCCAAAATTGCGTTGTGGTATGGCATCAGACAGCACAGTATTAGGTAAAGACCACATTTTCATGGCCAAGCTTGTACATACGACCATAGGGTGTGGTGAAGAGGGCTTTCCGTCCGCTCAACCGGACTTAAGCCACATACTAACCGCAGTCAATTTTTAAAGCGCCTTTAGCTTTAAAACGGCGTCGCTTCTCGCGTGAGGGTAAGTTTAGGTGATATAGGTGAGAATTCTGCAGACTGGGGTAAGACAGAGGTGAGAACACGTTAAGAGCATGAAGGAAGAGGTTGACTAGGTAAGGAATGAGATGATAAAGTGCGATGTCGCTCTCCGTAATATATCGCGTCTTAACGCTGAAGTCGAATAACCTCATTGTGGATTGTGACGTAACACTAACCATATTCTGAAGTAATGAGTATCTAATTAAGAACTAACTCTTATTATTGAGAGGATATACTAATTCACAATAGATATATTAGACTAAACCCAACTACATAGACATCGTCGGACAATCACATGGTTCTCCGACTTAGCACGTTCTAACATCTAGGCAATGCAATCCCGAGGTCACAACGGCAATTAAAATTCTATCTGGCTTTATTCCGAGACTTTTTTGAATGGCATGACCAGTAAGGAGATGGGAAACTGTCGTCATTGCTGTGGGGGTTTCTTGGCGCGGTAAATATATGCAGTGCCACTAGATCTCTGAATATCGCTAATAATCGTCTCATGTACTTTACGCCACTTAGTAAATTAATGAAAATTCTGACTGCCTCTAAGATCAGAAATTAACAAATAATTTTATGTGAGCGATTGACATAGATCTTTATCAACGCTGTTACGAGAAAATTGCCAGCCATCTTACAGGAGCTGGTGAGCTATAACCGTCCATTTTGGAGAAAGCCCGTAAGAGAAAGCGGACCTTCTGATCAAGAAAATAAGTCAAATTAAATAATTGGTTCACACAGGTGACGACAGGTTGTGTCTTCCAGCGTCCCGCCTCTTAAGGTAAGGAGAGGTGGGTTGTGCGCCAGCCTCCGATGTAGGTTGAAACCTGAGTCAAAATCATTGCGATTTGATCCAGCAATATACTTGCTATTGTAACTAATCTACACATCATACGCATGGAAGACCTTTGCGATGATAGTCCAAGTACCATCCATCTTAATCAACGTGTGGAAATCCGTATATGGTGTGCCCGTGATCTCGCCCTCCATGTCCACTTTTACAACGGCAGTGGTTGGGGTGATGGCCAGTACGTCGAGATGAGTGTTCTGATTGGGCGATGCACCGAACCTTTCGATATAGTCATATAGGTTTTTTATGGGACCGGCGGTCAGTTCGCCTTTATAGTATCCGTACATAGTGGCGTCGCGGTGAAACGGTTCAACGGTTTTGCTTGGGCTACCGGTTTTGGCACCCTCAACATATCGTTGAACGGTTGCCTTGACCGTCTAATATTCAGCGGTAGAAATAGTCTTGATGTTCTGCGACATATTGACGAAGAAAACTGACTCATGATCAGTACACAGGGCTGATAGAAAAGACGTCATGGCTAGGGTATCGGGCAGACCATACACTTAGTGTTTGAGCAGAAACAAAAGTTATGCAGTGAAGTCACTCGGCAGGAGATCAAGCCTGGTACTTTATATATCTTGAGTGGTCATTCTACCTTGAATGATTTTTCTACTATGGAGAGGATAAACCCACTACAACCGTAATGTCTGTGCGCCTCCTGGTACTTGTGCACATCGTCGCAGACCATTTCCGCCCGTGGCCAGATTACGTCATCCGAGTTGATAACTACCCCACGAAACAAAATGTCAGATTCCGGAACTCGGACAGATGTTTAATGTAGCTGGTCTCCGACTCGGAGACTCTCTGGCGGCACAGCCTACCAGGTACGCGACTCGTCTTTTCTCCGCGCAGAGATCTTCTAATATTCTCATGGTTTCTCCGAATTCTCAAAGTGTCTTACCTAAGCAGGACGCTTGGTTTAACGTGGTTCACAAGCGAGTGACGCGCCCAAGCGAGTGACGCACCCACCCATTTTTTCTACACTTTTATGCATATTAATCAACCACAACGCCTTTATATTGATTATTCTCTAGCTTTACATGCATTCCTTTTATGTCCGATCTGTCCGCAAATGGTACATTGGGGTGGACGTCGCGTCTTCGGTGCCTGTGTGTCCCGCGGTAGTAGGCTTGGTGGAGCTAGTATTACCTGAGGGGGCTCTTCATGAGCTTCCTCGAGCTCTAATGCTTCTCGTACGGATAGACCGTCATCGTGGGCTATCCATCTGTTCTTACGAGCACGCTTTTGCTTTTGCGTAGCGTTTGCGGCACGTAGCTGCTTATTTTCTTGCTCGAGAAGGATACCGTTTTGCATTGCGATCTGACAGCCTTTGATAAGCTGGTTTAACGCAGTTTGCGAAGGTGATGGCGGACTTTTTGAGCGTCGCTTTAAGAAAGCTTTGATTGAGGATGCTTGCTTCAAAAGCTCGTCGACATTCGCGGGCGTATGTGGGTAAAACGCGCTTGATTGACTACCGCGGCTTATGGGAGGTGTCGGCGTCCGAAGTTGAATATTTAGCTTTGATAGCACTTGTTCAGGATCAATTGGTACTAATCCTGCTGCTCGGAAGCTATTTTGTATTGTAGTTGGTTTATAGGCGTCGACGCGAGCTTGTGGGTATGTAAAAAGGAAGTCAAGTTTGTCGATATGGTTAATCCCGAGCCGCATCTTTTGGTCGATTAAACCGCCGTACGAACGCTTCAATACAGCGAAACATCCGATATCAAGAGGCTGAAGTAGATGCGAGGAATGCGGCGGCATACAGATCGGAATAATATCATGATCCGCGCAGATTTGATCGAACTCTGGCGTTAGATGACTTCCGTGTCCGTCAAGGACTAGAAGGCGATATCGTCCACGCGTACGATGATTTGTTGACGGAATAAACTGTTTTTGAAGCCAGCGAAGGCCTATCTCGTCGGTTGTCCATCCATTTGCACTAACTTCGAAGCGCCAGTCGGGTGGAAGGTCTTTAAACCATGCTTGATTGTATAGCTTGCCTTTAAAGATAAGCGTTGGTGGAAGCGCCCACCCCGAAGCGTTAATTGACTCGATCGCAGTTACCCACTCGCGGTTTCCTGGCTGTAAAACTGATCTCCGACCGTAGTATTCTGATCGAGTGATCACTTTTTGGGCCGTACAGAGGCCCATCGCGAAGCCAGTCTCGTCAAAATTATAGATATCGTCTGGTAGGATACCGTATTGCTGAATTATGGCTTGTACGAGGTTAAACCACGCTCGAATGATCTTTGGATCCTCTTGTTCTGCTCGCTGGTAATTGTATCGTCGGGAAAAGCGAGATTTAAGTTCTGGGCGTCGTTTAATAAAGTTATATACCCAATTTTTGCCAACAGTTTGGATGGGGGTAGAACCGCGCGTTGCAAGGAGAATATTCGCCATATCTCGTACATGAGCTTGTGTAGGGGCTGCTCCGCGTAGATCGAGCGATAGAATCCGTTTTTGAAGCGTCTCTTCTTCAATATCTGTCAGTTTGAGACTATTCGCGCGAGTTTCAGCGCGATTTGTAGTACCGCGTAGTCGACGGCGGAGCGTAGCTTCAGGCACATTAAAACGACGTGCCGTCTCGCGTATAGAACTGATTTCTTTATTCTGAATAGCCTGTATAGCAATTGATATACGGCCCTCTTGCTGGATAGAATCTTGGCTTGATCTGACGCGAATTGGAGGCATGGTGCTTGATAGAAGATGAATGGACGCGCGGAGACGCGAGAAAATGGGTGGGTGCGTCACTCGCTTGGGCGCGTCACTCGCTTGTGAACCACGTTACGATGAACGCTGGGGTTGAAATTGATGAAGTATTTCTTCTCCAACTGTGGGGAAACTTTGTCAAGCACTTCGCTTAATGGATTGTTGCATATGCTTGTCATTTTACTTGTGAGTATGCGTTCAACCAATTTATCTTCGCGAGAAAATTGGCATTGAAATGCTATTACTAATCGTATTGTTACTATGTTAACTAACGTACCTACTTGTTGCCCACCTGCTCACGCCGCCCACCCCAACACATATATTAAATGCGAAAAATTATAATTTCATATTTCAACAGCTGGGCTATATACCAATTGAATTTTGGTTTGCATATTCTTATAAGTATTAAAAACTATGTATATTTAAATCTAAGGTTATTCAGAATAAGATTTAAAATACATTTAGTTTAATAGAGCGTAATATAGACATTCAAGCCTTTGATGTAATTAAATTTCTACTGTGTCTTGTATTGATATCCTCAGAATTTACTGACACACTAGGAGCCCTACTTTAAATTTTATATCTCAACATTCTCTCTATGGGATATTTGGTTGTTGAGAAACGATATTGTAATTATTCGCATTTACTACATGTTTTGGGTTGGGCGACGCGAGCGGGAAGTACGTTAATATAAAATAACAAAAACTTCGGGTCTGCGTAGGATATTCCAACCAGAGAGAAACTACAATACCAACGAATCTTGCTTTTCGCCATGTCGAAATCGCAGCAAAAATCCAGCATAATGCGGCCCTTTTCCTGACCGAGGTAGGAGTGCTTCAACATCCTGCCCTTGAAGGTTAAGGTATCATTAACCAGCTAGCTTTTTATTAGTAAAATACCAACTGTGCACTCCGATGCAACGTCCCTCTTCCGGTACCTGGCCGAAAGCAGGTGTTGGTCCGCATCTAAGGTTGCCTCGAGCTTCTGTTATACCGATTACAAAGTCAATCAGGGCGTACACAATTCGACCTTTCCGCAGACACCCTTACATGAGCCTGCTGGCGTGATCGCCGCTCTAAGGGAAGAAGTTTCCTCCCAATAGACGGTGGGCCAGTGCGTGGGGGTTATGAGCATGCGCCAGCCCTGTAGAAACTTCCCGGATTGCAGATGGCGGATGCAAGTATACGGCTCATTGGACGCGCGTGCCTATGAGAACAAAATCATGTCGGGTTTGACAACCGATGCTAGATTTACTGAATATCATGTTACTGAGTATGACTGCCTGGTACATTTGCCAGAAGGATTATCCTTCGAGCGGGATGCGCCACTGATGTGTGCTGGGGTATGTTTCGGATTGTAGATATGAAAAGAAGGAAAGGTGTTCTTTTGTTAATAAACATGCAAAGGGCACGGTATGGAACGCAATTCGTGAAGCCGGTCTCAAACCTGGAGAGACGATTGGATGGTAGGCAATGGAATTCCACACAACTCCGCGGGCTTGCTGTCAATAATTGGGTCATATGTAGCCCACCAACGCATCACCTCAATGTAAGCTAGCAACAAAGTATCCAATTTGGCATAGAAAGGACCGTACGTAGCTTTGGCAGCCTCAGCACACCGACGACCTTTGGCGTTCATCTCGCCCATATCATTATAGCCACTATATGGTGAGGTTTTCACGCCAATGCGATGATAGGGGAAATACTCATTCACAGTCAATTTTATACTTCAGCCTCCGGGTGGGATATGTCTATCCCTACCCTCATCACCTCTCCACAAGGTTCCTAGGTTGACACTAGGATCTTTGAAATCCACGTTGAGCCTATGGCTAGGTATTATTTGGATCGCTTATCTCTTCTACATTCTGGGTGTGGCAGCTTCAGCTCCAGCAACATGGATTGTATGCGTTGAACGTGGGTATAGGATCCTTGTAAATGATTCCAAGATCTGAGCATATCCCCTCAATTTGAAAGACAGGTAGTTCGTAAAGGATGCCCTTTCCACAGTCCACGCTAAGTTCTGTATCACGGCATTGATAATTCCTCTCTGTTCTCCTTCCATACAACCCCTCCATATGGCACCTAAGACCAGAAATGACACTCTATCCCTAAATATATCCTAAATCAGTTTTTAAAAGTAAAATCCACCTAGGTTTTGGTCTTCGGGCCTGAGAAGCAGACTATACTCAGTGCCTTCATTGGCCTGGTCTTAGTAATTGTTGGATACCGTGGAAGAGCGAAAAAGCGAAACTGAAAGACCGAACTGTTCTCAGAACCATTTTAGCGGCGGCACAATATCAGCCGTTTATGATTAGCCGGTTGAGAATCAGCCAATTTTTCGAACAGCTTGAT
Source organism: Penicillium sp. IBT 18751x (assembly GCA_028828935.1). NCBI lineage: Eukaryota > Fungi > Ascomycota > Eurotiomycetes > Eurotiales > Aspergillaceae > Penicillium > Penicillium sp. IBT 18751x. Next base: position 357,816 of record JAQJZS010000010.1, on the reverse strand, counting down.
TCAAATTAAGCCGCAGGCTCCACGAGGACGTACTAAATGGGGGTTTCTTCTCCAAATGAACACCGTCTCGGAAAATCGGAGTGGTAATAGGTGGAGAAAATGCCTCAAATGGTTTGGAGAACAAATTCGACTGGAAGTGATGATGTCATTGGGCGAAAAACAATGCAATTCAACGGAATGTAAGCATTTTCGTTCAATGCGATGGATAAAAATTACAAAATAAAATTTGTTTTCATCCTTCTAGCAAAACTTGCTGCGGCAATGGATATTCTTGGGGAGAAAATTGGACATGACGTAGAACAAGGCACTCGGGGATTTCGAGAATTCGATACAAATGCCTCACGCAATCTCACCCTTATCTCCTCTAAGCTTTCAAGCTCTCTCTTTACATTTCCTAGACCTTCGCTTCCTCTTTGTCAACTTGAAAGGAAAAAGTTTAATGACTGTCCACGTCGGCATCATTGGCTTATCCGCCGGAGGCGGTTGGGCTGCCACAGCCCATCTACCTTACTTGCAGCAGTCCAACAAATACACAATCACTGCTGTCTGCAACTCATCTACCGATGCCAGCAAAAAGGCCATTGAGAAGTACGGGCTTAATTCTGCCGACGCTTTCAGCGATGTCAAGACCATGTGTGCCTCAGATCAAGTTGACCTGGTGGTCTGTGCTGTTGCTGTTTTCTCGCACTATGAGCTCGTGAAACCGGCAATCGAAGCTGGCAAAGATGTCTATGTTGAATGGCCACTGTGTGCTACGACCAAGCAGGCAGAAGAACTTCAGCAGCTAGCTAAGAAAAAGGGGGTTCGGACCATCATTGGACTCCAAGGTTGTGTTTCGCACGTGCAAACTACTTTGGAGGAGATTATCAATAGTGGCAGAATTGGCATCCCATTGGTCACTCAAATCTCTGGCAGCGCGGGCAATGGGGAGACAGGAACACGTCTTGTGGAACGTTATAAATATTTCAAGGACCGCGATATCGAGGGTGTTACAGGCCAGGTCATGTTGAGCATCTACGTGGGGCATACAATTGAGCCTCTGATTAGGCTTCTGGGCCAGCCTACTGAAGTGTCTGCGCAGTTGAAGACGACATGGCCTGTCGTGGACATTTACTCTGCCGACAACAAACTCCTTGAGAGCGGTGTTAAGAAGACTGCAGACGACTACGCTTCTTTACAAGGCACTCTTACGTCGGGGGTCAAGTACACGTATAACATGCGTGGCGGAAATGCTTTTGATGATGGTGAGGGCCTGGTTTGGGACATCATAGGTGACCAAGGCCAGATTCGGGTCGACGGAAGCTCTATTATGTTGAATCTTGGTTCATCTGACTACAAAATTCGAGTCAAGGACTACAAATCCAATCGCATCGAAGTTGTGAAGCTGCATCAGCATCTGGATCTCCCGTTGACTGCCCAAAACGTCGGAAGGCTTTACGAGAATTTCGCTGATGGAGAGGCTCTTCCTACTTTTGAGGACGCTGTCAGACAACACCATTTTTTGGATGCAGTCTTTCTCTCTGCAAGTAAAGGGGGCATTCAAGAGCAAATCTCTGACAATTGAAGAAAACTCAAGTGAAGATTTTGTACCTGTGGCCTCTAGCCATGGTGGTCGCAATGAATACTATAGCAGAGGTCGAAGTTTGCTCATTCCATGACATATCGTTTTCATGTTCGGCCGTGTTCGGGTTTTCTTACATCTTCCCAGATTTTAAGACGAATTTTATACAAATTTTATCACATTTATGATTCATGTCGTACCTTAAGACAGAATAAAAAGGTCAGGTCATTCGGGTGGAACGGCTTTTTTCTGTAGCAATGAAATGTTAGCTTCGTTTGACATGTTCTTGCAAAGTGGAGCACCGGAAGAATAATAATATTGACTTGTCGGTTTTTTGGTATTTAATATAAGCCTTAACCAATGTTCGCGAAAGAATTGGCTTTAAAGGATGAGATGTGGTGGTAGTGAGAATCCGGTACCAACCACCTAGTCGTAATCATCAACTCGCGGTTCCCTGTCTCCGCCGACCGTATCTTGACCGTGTGAAGGCTTTAGAGCTTGCTGTTATGCCAATTGCGAAGACGGTTTCGTCAAGATTGTTGATATCTGCGTCGATGATGCTGTGCTGAATAAATTTTGTCGTACCTGGTCAAACGACCCCTAAATAGAGCGCGGAAGCTTTTAAGCTCTCCTAGGCGTCTGCATAAAATTTAGCCCATTTTTGCCGACCTTAGCTATCAAAAATAAAATAGAGCTTGATGTGCGGTTCTTCACTTGTAGATCGGCCCTTTGTCGCACGATAAACTGTCGGGGGGCCGCTCTAGACTATCAAGATCAAGAATTTACTTGACAAGCGAATATTTTTCGATCTGATGAGGATAAGAGTCGTTGGGGAGCTTATCTCGACAAAATGTACGTCCGCGACCGCGCAGGTAGAGTAGAGAGCGGCACGTCAAACTTACCTTGCATCACGACAGGTACTTCTACAGGCATTTTTTGAAATACTGAATAGCTAATAACAGTCTAGGCTCCTGCTGTAATAAGTTTTGGCGGATTTAAGAGCGAATTGGTGGAATAATGGGTAGTTAAATTAGGCAAGACATGTTCTTGAGCGTGCTCTGCGATAAAGTCTTCCACGCAGCAGGGCGTTATTGCTGGCTAGCATATATCCTAGTTGGTAATAGCCATTGGAACTACGAAGGTGGTCACCTCATCATAGGCATGAGAAATTCTGCTATTAACTACATAATATCTAGTTAGATAACGGGAATTGCCAAAGACTCCCCAATTTCTTAGTAACCTCACCCCCATTCAAGTTATACATCTCTACGCAATCATCTACATATTGTCACCTCATTTCTTTTACTCATGATGCAGCTTATTCCGTATTGCCGCATCAGGGCATCAGTACGGCCTCATCCAGACCGTTCTCTACACCGGACAGGCAGTATGTGTGTGTGTGCGTGTGTTGTCCAGTCTGCACCGCCAGACAGCCATCGAGCCGTTCCCACTTCACTGTATATATACTGCTATATACCCAGGGGATATACTGCGGTTATCTATAGATAGAATCCACTTAGTAAGCGTATCCTTATCCAACTAGGTCATTTTATAGCTATTAGCGCGGGTAGTTGCCTTCGAAGACTATTGATACGGTCGTGTAGCGTAGATCGCGGTATACTATAGACGCGCGTAGTAGCCGTAATAGTCGACAAATCCTACTTTTTAATAGCGTAGATTATAAGCTCGATCCTAGGCTCTTAGTGGATATCATCCTGGCTTAATTCCGACCGAATTGGTGGCATAATAAATGAATAAAAAGGTGGGGGGGGGGGGGGGGGAATATGCGGAGACGCGAAATTAGATGGGGTGGCGGATGGCTTGTGGATTACGTTAATTGCAATTTGGATGGGCTCAAAGACGTGACTAATCTTAGCGGTGATAGTATCTCCTGCCTCCGAGTAGATAACATCTACCTATGCCGCTGTTCCGCAACCGTGAATTTTCACATTTCTCAGATGCCCCCGCTTCTTCCCATACCCGTGCACCCAAAAACATTCCCAACTTTCGGAATTTGACATGCCTCGAGGACGACCCAAGATTCAAGTGTCGCCATGCAAATTCTGCAATATGCAGTTCAAGCGAGTCGAACACCTACAACGACATGAACGCATCCGTGGGTTTAGGTTCATTTCGTCGCTAGTTTGTCCCTAATAGGACGCAGATACCCAAGAGAAACCATTTTCTTGTGATTGTGGACAAAAGTTCTCCAGACAGTAGGTACCCAAACTACTGCGCATAACACAATTGGATTGCGAACATCTCTCGTTCATCTTCTGCCTAGGGACCTTCTCTCGCGCCATCTAAAGACCAGCCATTCTCAAATATCTGCGGCTGTAACCGGAACAAATAGTTCCCCGGCAAATGCTCCCATTGAAGCGGCTGAGACAGGATTAAGGGAATACCCTTTGATCAGCCAAACTGTGCAACCGCAGGTCACCAATGAAAGTATGCCAACCTTCATCCACGGCGCGAGACCATCGCCGGCTGAGACCTCAAAGGATGCCACGCGGCATCCCATACCCGCGACCTCATTCGCCTCAGATCTCGCTCCGGGCCTGTCTTCTAATGATTATACACCCTCTGACCCGGTTGCTAATCTCAGTCTCAACTCTATAAATGAGTTTGAGTTTCTCTGGAATAATAGTAGCGAGTTGTCTGAATTCCTACCTTCGAGCTTCTTCGATACTAATTATTCGCTTTCTGACCTCTGGCAAACCGACACGTTCAGAGCCAACGACTCCGTGACCAATCTTCCTCAGTACCTGAATGGTGGATCTCAACCGACACCCAGGATCTCTGAACGCTCTGCTTCTTCTATATGCTTATCGTCTCGATTACCACCGTTAGAACCGGACTCATTGTTCTCGCATCATGAAAGGTTACCAAACAATGAGTTGAATTCACACAGAGGCGATGAGCCCCCCCCAACAAACGCAACTGCTGGGCTACCCTGGAACATATCTAGTCTCAGTTATGACCGAATCTGTTCTGCTCTTTTGTCAAATCGGGAAACTTTACCTGCAAGCTTTGTGATTCCATCTCGACATACTATGTCGCGGTACATTGAAGGCTACTTCCGTGGCTTTCATGAACATTTTCCTTTTATGCATCCCGCAACTCTGACAATAGATACGTTGCAACCGGAGCTATTTCTTGCAATTTCTGCAATTGGAGCGTTCTACCGCTTTGAACAGGGAAAGGGATACGAGCTATACTTAGCATCGAAGGCAATGATTTCCCGGCGGTTGGAGCAACGGAGCGAAGTGTTGATAACAACTATTATCAGAGACTCTTCGAACACTTCAAAATTTGGAGCCCGGGCAACAAGCCAATCGAACTTCCAAAGCCAGACTGAGTACCTTCCAGGGCGCTCTATGGACGCAGTATTGTCCCAAACAGACCTGCAAATCTTGCAATCTCTCGTTATTTTGATGGCAATGACTAGCTGGGCGGACATTCCCGCCGTGCAGGATGCATTTGCAATGGCGGGACAGCTTGCAGGACTAGTTCGAGGAGCCGGGTTGGATACGCCGGACGAGATAGTTACTCAGTGTTCCTGGACAGACTGGATTCAGCGTGAGGAACGTCGACGAACACTTTTCATGGCCTATATTGTCCTGAACCTCAACAGCATCACATTTGATGTACCTCCACTGATTCTGAACTACGAGATCCGGCTTTGTCTTCCCCATTGTAATACTGAATGGGTGAAAAATTCCGCCGCCGAATGGCAAGAGACAAGAAAAGCTTACGGTCACACTGAATGTGACTTTCAATCCACCTTCAAGAATATGCTCGCCGGACAAGACGTACACACAAAAGAACCGCTTTCGGCACTTGGAAACTATGCCCTGATTAACGCCTTGATCCAGTACATATTCTTTGAAAGACAAGCCGCCACAAGCCATACACTACGAGTTGATTCAATGAAAATGATTGAGTCTGCTCTCCAATCGTGGCAACGATCCTGGGAAGCCACGCAGGAAACCTCACTAGATCCTTCTTCGCCAAGCGGGCCTCTAGGATTTAATTCTGCAGCCTTGCTCAGACTCGCGTACCTCCGCTTGAACGCCAATCTCGGACCATGCCGAAACCTACTCACGCAAGACCCGAGATCCATTGCTGAATGCTTTACCGACGAATCCAGGCCTTTATTTACGCGATCGCTCCACATTGACAGGGCGGTACTCCAATGCATCCACGCGCTGAGTATCCCGGTACGCGTGGGCATCTCCTTCTCCGCATGCACGCAGAACATGACCGGAGGCATCCAGCATCCCCTTTGTACCCTGGAATGCGCAATATTGTTGAGTCGGTGGTTGGGCACGATCTCTAACATAGTACAGACCTCCAGTTTGGGTTCGTTACGAGAAGACGAAAGAAAACTGTTAGGAATGATTGCTAGCCTGATCAAGGAGACAGACTTTGCAGATACTCTTGAGACCAACGAAGAGGACGGGCTTTATATCCGCCGCATGGCGGCGACTGTCGTTAGGCTCTGGGCGAAGACTTTTCATGGCGTACATATCTTCCAGGTTGTCCGTGTCATTGGGGATACGCTTTCTATTGGGGCGGATATTCTGCAAGCAAGAATCGAGACATGAAAAAGACTTAAGGCTCAGTACACAAACACGTGTAATACAATAGACCAATATATCCTTTTATCGATTGCATGTAATCTTGTACAACCTAAAGTCACCGCGACCAACTGTTCTGGTAGAAAGGACATGTGCATCAATTCCCAGTATAATCCCGCCTAAGGAAGATTAGGGCTTAATGCCCCAGTCCCCAGATCTTCTCTCCTTATAACGTGGGTCGCAGTTCAGAGACCTATTTGTATTCGCTAGTTCTGTGCATGTTGGTGTTCCATGACAGCTCGTCAACATTATCTACGCTTTGGTATGGTCTATCGGTCAAGGATCTCAAGAATGAATTTTCTGTGACGATCACCAAGCCCAGGCTACAATACGCCAGGCTTTACGTTGTTGCTGCTGTAATACGATATCCATGGGGCGACATCTAGGTCTTGATACTGGAGGACGTATTACGATCAGAATAATTCTCAGATAGGAAGAGCCTTATATGGTCTTGCGGCTGGGTTGAATTGCCACCACAAAATTTAGGAAAAGACAAGGAAAAAGTAACGTTGGTAACATGTATTTATCACATAAGGATGGAGAATGCGCATACTTCGAATGTAGCCTATTTCCACAGGTCCTTTTCTGTTGAGGTTGTCGGAACGGTACTCATAAGCTACGGCATTTAGGCAGTGAGATCTAACAAGGCTGCGGAAGTAGTACAGTAGACATGCGTGTCTGATCAATATAAGACCATTTGCTGGTCTCCCTGAGCCCAGCTAGGAAATCTCTTTATATCCAAGTTCTCCGTGATCTCCTCAAAAGGGACTACATGAATGGCATCATGATCAACATGCAGGATATGATACATCAACTGGGTTAATGCAAGACGTGCGGTGGGCCTCACAATTTCTCTCTTACCGTCAATTATATATATTAGCTAGTCTAATATTCGATTCTAACACATTTTAGCTACCTACTTATGAGTCTACATAGCAAACCTCAGGAAAAGGGTGATCCTCCTAACTATTGCACGGGAGACAGGGAAGTGGCAGCGGGCACCTAGAGCGAAAGGCAATAAAAGGCCAGGTTACCTAGTCTTTCGTTCTAATTGCGGTTTTGAGTTCTACTTAATCCCGATCTCTATTCTCCCCGCCCCCCCCCCCCCCAGGGGCCATCCCCAGAGTTGTTCCGCGCAATTTCCACCGTAATTTCCACCAAGTTCGGTGCTATAACTATAAGAGATATAAGACGCCGTATTTCAGTAAAGAAGGGCAAAGAGCATATGGGGAGTGTCCGGAAAGGGAAGAAGGTGGCGCCTCCAAGCTTATTTTTCAACCCTGAATCAGCCACGGACCAAGATGAGGATTTGGGGAGACTAATTAGGATACTAATAACGCTTGGATATTAATTTCATAAGGGATAATTATAGGGGTGGAGGGAACAATGGGTGTGAATCGCTTCAAGATGTGTGTTGGGGTCCGAATGTGTGTTGGGCCCCGGCGGACCAACACCCGGAGCGGTGTGGGTATGCCATGGGACTATTAGAGTTAGCTTCACATGATGAGTTGCTTTGATCGAGCAAGGCATGGTCGACCTTGTTGATGCAAAGAGAACGGGCTTGATACACTCGGAGGGTGGCCGTGTGCATCTTGCATAACGCCTCCCCTGCGGCGAGGAGGGGCTACAAGCGGGTATAGAAAAGGACAGGCTCTTACGTCACCCGGATCGCCTGCTCTGAGCATCGTGAGTGACGAATGAGCCAAGCACTGAGCAATCTTGAGCACTCAGGGACCGCTCAGGGACCGCTCCGGAAGCACTCCGGAGAACTCCGGGAGCACTCAGAAAGCAAATAGCAAATGAGTCCTCGTGCATCACGCGATCTCTTAAGGAAATGACTAAGATTTTGGTAAAAAGAACGCTTGAACTGGCGTCAGAAGTAGCCGTTTTCGGTGACGGATTTACCGTCACCTAGCGTTGGGGTGTATTATCTTTCTCTTATATTTCTACAGTACTATATGCTTCTTTACTGGAACGTCTATGGCCTCGATGCCTTTCACTGCCTGGATCGAAGACAAGTATCTCTGATTGGTGCCAGCGACAATGACAGCGTTCCTCAGCACGAGGCTAGGGACTTTCCTGACGCCCCTCTTGGACTCTATGATTGCCCGAAAGACTCTGCAGAAGCTATGCAGCGACTCGGCGAAAGTAATGGCGTTGAGCCAAATGATGTGCACGACATGTATGCGCAGATTTATCTTTGGAGGAACCATACTTGTCCTCAATATTTGCGGCGATATGAAGAGAGCCTAGGAAGACTGGCCTCATGTAATGTTATCGAGAGACACTCGAATGAGAAGCGAAGAAACACTCAGCTTCACCGCGCTATATTATGTGCATTAGAGAGTAATTGTTTGATGCGTGTTGAGAGTTGTGTCTCCGACTTTGGCCTCAAGCACAATAATCATTTGAGAACAGAAATGACGACTGCTGTGGAAGTTTTACATGCTTTGAATGATCTAATCGCGATATGCCGCTGGACTGATACTTACGCTTCTCATGAGGAAGACAGCAAGCAGTACTCTCTGATCGATTTGCGCCACTGGCGCTGTGCAATGTGTGTACTGATCTATGCTTTTGGACATGTCAGCGCGGCATCGACACTTGTCGCCGTGGTTCATCCGGCGTAGTGCAATATTCCAATACTCAGGCACTTACTCACCGATATTCGGCTAAGAAAAGTAGTGTGTGTTCGGGGGGCGGGCACAGGGATACGGCGGATGTTATGAAGCGCCTTGACAAAGAAATCGCCTTGCTCAAGGCAGAGTTGATTCATGCTCCAGGAGCGGAGTGATGGTAAATGTACACTTGTGATTGGAAGTATCTCTAAGCTTACACAGATTTAATGACCGGTGGAAGATATTAGATAGGCTGGTAAGTGATCGGTTGTATTGGCATCATCCTCTACAACATAGTAGGACGCTAACGATGGAGAGACTTTTGAGAAACAGTCTGACTTGATTAGTTTCTCGCATGGTCTGTCGCCAGTGCCATGTATCTGATTATCCCTTTAGCTACATTGCTAGGTCTATAGTCAAGCTCCGAACATGAGTAGCTCATACCAGCCGCAAGCTATCAGAGGAGACCTATAGAAAGCGTGACAATGATTTCAAATAATCTTAGCAGGCCAAAACACTCTTCCACCGTATTGTCACCCAAAGCGCCTCCCAGCTGCAGTTGAAACCTCGATCACTGGCGTCAAGTCATTGTTACAAAGCTTGAAAATGAGCGATTGCTGGTGACTGGTAGCATCTCAAACCGAACATCACTACAACCGACCTACAAGCATAGTAAACACCCCAATATTCGAAGAACTAGGGCTTCTTCAACAGGGCTTTCAGGTCCAACAGCTGATGGTATCAAGCTTTGAACTCATCGGGTGCTGCCAAGGCGCAGCCAAGGCGACCTCTGACTATACCAGGCGAAGCTGGGCAAATTGGGCTATACTCAAGGCAGAAATACTAAGCGTGATCTGAAAAGCCCGTGTTGATATGCAGCTTATTTCGCGGCTCATTCAGCCGAGTAAGCTCGTATTGCTACTGGGCGTTAGCCTTCCTCCCCTCCCGATTTGATTAGACCGCGTTGGTACAAGAGCCCCAGCCCCCTCCCTTTACAAACCTCAAGCAGCGCGATACTACTTCATTAAAAGAAAATGGGACCCCTTGCCAGGAATTTGCAAGATATCTTCAAATTTGCAATATTATCGTTGATCTTACAGGCACCACTCGTGTCTGCGCAGCAAATAGTTTCGTCCACGGCGGCATGGTCCTCCCAGATTGTGGCATTCTGGGGTGCCATTATCATTGCATCTCAGGTGGGTAAAGTCGGGTCAGGAGGTACATCGGTCTTTTCAAGTGTTCGCACCAGCTTGCGAGCCCGGGCGATTGAAAGTGCTCTTTCCCGCGGCAATTGGTTTCTGCATTCGGGCTGGTCTAATGGAAAAGTGCGGACGGACATTGCTATTGTCCATTGGCAAACTGCCGCCGATCTGAAGGGCCTGGCTCGACGTATTGCGATGCAGATCGAAACATTTGGTGAGAAGTGGCAGGTAGTAGTGTTGGGTCAACAAACCAAACAGGTAGAAAACAGAGAAAACGAGAGTGTGATTCATTGGATCAAAAGCCCGCGCACGGAGCGATTTTGCGGCGCTAAGGTGAAAACGACTGGCGAGAATCTCTTTCGTCTGAGCGAGCAGGACTTGATGGACGCACTAGATATGCTGAAGCAAACTCCTCCTACGCCGATCAAAGATATCGTGGAAGAGATGGCCACGCGACAGGACACTCGAACCTCCAGGGTGACATATTTGTCGGAGCAGCATCATGAGATGCAAGTGAATAGCGGACAGCTCTCCTGGGGCTACATTTTCACGTCCGTCGATCATCAACAAACCCCGTTTTTAGCCTTGAAGCGCTGGACCGGAATTCATGGCACCGATCGTGGGGCAAGGATGATTTGTGCCACTCGACTGTATCTCCTTGTTCATTTACTCATCGCTTGCGCCGTCGGTCTTATGGCGGCCGCAACGGGGCGTGGCCTTGCCGTCTGGCTGATGGCGGTGCGACCAACGATTTCAACCATGGGCGGCGGGAATGTCAAAGGTGACGATGTACTTCGTTCGCTTCTCTGTATGGATGATGTTTCCTTCCAGTATGAGACGAAAGAGGGCTCGAGATTTCTGGCCGGGGACGTGCTGGCCCAACCCATGGCATGGTGGCAATCCACGGTGGCCTATGCCATACCGGCACTAGAGACTAGCATCATCTTTGCGGGCTGGCTGTATGGAAATTTGAACGCGCAACGACTTGAACCCTCAGGGGTAGTCGGACACGGGATGCTTTGGCTTTCGGTTGTCGTTGGTCTGTCGCTGTGCATACGCGCCCTACTGACCCTGCGTAACAATGACAAAGGACGTCTAGTGGGCATCTGGAAAGAGTCTGACTTCATGCGATTCACTGTTGGTGCGGAGTCATTAGAGCTTCAAGTATCCGAGCTCACTCGAACGGCGTCCGACTCGCCAGTCAGCCTGATTGCCACCATCCTGAGAGATAAAGAGACCGATGATGAAGCTGCGATCCAAGTGGTCGAGTCACTGTTACGGCTTCCAGTCATCGCAACCCTCATTGAATATCTCGTGGCGACAGATGTCATGAAATTCAAATACGAGGGAGACAAAATCGTGACCAAAGCTGACAAACCAATCTCGCCCAAGTCCGAGTCGCCGTGGATTCAGTCGTATTGCTGCATTATCCTCGTTATGGCAGCGTGCTGCATTTCGGCCATCTACGCCTATTATCCGCTTCCGCGGTGGACCAAGCTGGTGACTGAGATTGTGGTTGCCATGTGTGGTATCTTTTTCAATTCAATAGATCTAGTTGGAAGTTTTATGCATGAAAAAGAGACCTCGATCTGTTTCATGGTTGCAGCACTGGTAACCTCATCAGCTTGGTATGTTGGTTTAGAGAGCGCGGGCTGATCTTCATTTATGCATTTCATGACAAATTAGCGAATGGTACAGCACAGAGACAATTTAATTCTTACAAGAGTTTAAAGACAAATTGAGACGACCAACTAGGAAACTTAACCTAGCCTGCGCTACCAACAACGCCGAAAATAGGCAGCAACATCTGCACTTATCGTCGGAGCATCTTGAAGATTGGAGCGGTAAAATAAGATAATTTGGCCTAATCAGCTTGAACATTGAGTGAGCGGTCAAGTTGCTCCGTGAGCTGATCGCTTTTCGCGGTGGCAGTTTTACCATCACCCAGATATACGTGGATCCTACTATGTGAAATGCCTAATAAGTATTGGTTTATTTGGTAACTTCTGGAAGCAATTATTCAGAGCTTTTCAGTTTACAATGGCAAGTCTGATCCGCGCCTACAAGCTTGTATTAATTTGAGAATACAATTTATATGTCGACAAGCATCAAAATCAAAAACATGAATACTATTGAAAACAAGTGATTGTAAAACCAATCTGATAGGTTCACTCCTGCTCTAATTTCCGAATATCTTTAGTTCTTAAATATTATTCTGGACAACGTCCTAACATACCTAGAAAATGATCCGTGACTGCTGATTAGGCTTATTTGCCAAAATCTCTTCTTCAGTCTATTTTTGCACCTAGTCATTTTCGACCCACTGATCTCACGTAGACTTCTTGGCACACCCCATCAGGCAGATCGCTTCGAGTCGTGTCTGTATCCCGTATGGTGTCACGTGGGATAAGACCGGAGGCAACCGAGTAGTCTAATTACACAAGAATCTCTTCCAGACCTCTAATGATCTCAAAATAGCACTGCTTGACCGACTCGTAGTCGCCAGAATGGATCAATTTGAAAAATTACGGCCAGTTGGTGAGTGAACCCCGGCTCCGAAGCCTTCCCTTGACCCTAATTGGCCCCGTTACTAGGTCGCCTAGAGCAATACTCTACTGCTCGGCATCAGATCGGGTTTTACCTGAATGTCATAGTAGCTGCGACATATGAGCTACCGGACACACTCTCGCTCCCTCTGAAAGATTACGTCTACCGGGCATGTGCGGCCGTTATTGCGGAGCATCCGGTGTTGTCGGCTATTCCGGCGGCCGATGATACTCGGGAACCGTATTTTGTGCGATTACCTCTGGTTGACTTGGATCAGGTCGTCTCCTTCCATCAGCGTCAGACTACCTCATTTGCGAATGAGGATGAACTGGCACCAGACCAAGATCTACAGAGCTTGCTTGAGGAACAGCACAACTCGGGGTTCACAGCACCGAATGCCTTTTGGAGGTTATGCATTTTAGCGAACAACGAGAACCAGAATCAGTTCACTGCTGTCTATGTATTCCATCACGCTCTTGGCGATGGAGGTTCAGGGAAAGCTTTCCACCGATCCTTCCTTCAAGCATTGAGCACAGCTAAGGAGCGTGAAACCAAATCCCTGGTCGAGTCACCACAGACGCCCCTTCTGCCTAATATTGAAGCCCTTCACCCGATGCCTTTGTCATTTTTCTTCCTCGCTAAGAAGCTTTTTCAAGCAAAGGTCTATTCTCGCAGAGACCCAGGGCTATGGACTGCGGGTCAGATCCAAGAGCCCACGAAAACCTGCGTTCGGCTGCTCCCGTTCTCCAAATCAGTCGTCACTTCTCTACGAGACCTCTGTCGGCAAGAGGACACGACCATCACAGCTGTCTTGCAGACGGCTGTTGCGAGATCCGTATTTGCCCACATCCCTATCGGTTACTCAAGTGTCGCCTGCACAGGCGCCCTCTCGTGTCGCCGCTGGCTTCCTGATGAGATTACAGAAGACGTAATGGGCGTATACGTCCAAGACTTTGAGGAGACATACACGCGCAGTACTATCTCTCCCGGCGCTTTCCCATGGGACGAGGCACGAAGATCAAGACAGACGATTGAAGCAGCACTTAAACGCCAAGGCAAAGATGCAGGACCCAATCTCCTTAAATATGTGGACAATTACCAGCAGGAGCTCTGTCTTTCCAAGCTCGGTCAGAACCGTGATAAGACTTTCGAGGTTTCTAATATTGGTGTTGTGCGCTCTGAGTCGAGTCCTGAGCAGCCGAGTATCAAAGGGATGGTTTTCTCCCAGTGCGCTAGTGTCATTGGAAATGCGCTACAGTTCTCGGTTATTACCGGTGGTGACGGTTGCTGTATGATTTCTTTGTCGTGGCAGGAAGGTGTTGTTGAGAAATCTTTGGCTGAGGCGGTCATTGCTTCTCTAAGAGACGAACTGCATCTTCTTGCTGGCACGAAGGAATCGCGCCAGAATTCTATTTAATAATATCTCGTCTAGAGAGCTGCACATACGCATCTAGAGTAAACATATTGATTTTTCTTAATACATATACTGAATACATTCTCCACATTTATCTATATTATGACTACTTAATTCAGCCATTTGATAATTTCAAAAAGAAAGTTCAGCATGAATCCTCGACTCTCTTGAAAAGATGATCTTATAAGATCTCTTCAGAGGCGGTGGACACGCCGATAACCTCGGCGGCAGAATGGTGGAGTCAACAAAAGACGGCTTATCTTTTCGTTCATTCATTCTTCAGTACTGTCTCATAGCTGCATTGATTGATTCTCATTCAAGATGTCTGCACGCGCCCCCTTTGTTGTGCCCGCGCTCAAGAAGCATACCGCGACCGTGATCATGGCTCACGGTCTTGGAGATAGGTTCGTCAACCCCGCCCGCAACAAGGTATCCGCTAACAAGTGCTTCAATGTAGTGGCGCCGGATGGTACGAATCGAATCCCTAATTCCCGTGCAAAGAAACTGATTATCCCAGGATGGACCTTGCTCGCACCTGGCGCCGCCGCGGCAAGTTCGAGGAAGTGACCTTCATCTTTCCCAACGCGCCTGCCATCCCCATCACAGTGGTACGTCCCATCCCCCTCCTGTCGCACGCGACCACACAAGCTAAAGCAATTCAGAACTTCGGCATGAGCATGCCCGGCTGGTACGACATCTCCAAACTCGGTCGCGACGTAAGACTTCCCCACATCATCCCCTACAAGGGCGCACCACTAACCGCTCCCCAGCTGGATTTCGAAGAAGCAATCCGCACGCAAGACGAGGCTGGCATCCTGAAGTCGCGCGACTACTTCAACACTCTCATTAAGGAGCAGATGGACAAGGGTATCAAGTCGAACCGTATCGTGCTGGGCGGGTTCTCGCAGGGCGCTGCCATGTCTGTCTTCTCGGGTCTGACGAGCAAGGAGAAGCTGGGTGGTGTGTTTGGTCTTTCGTGCTATATGCTCCTTAGCGATCGCATTAAGAACTACACGCCTGAGAACTGGCCTAACAAAGATACGCCATTCTTCTTGGCTCACGGTGATGAGGATGAAGTTGTGCCTCATGCGTTTGGCCAGCAGTCGGCCAAGATGTTGAAGGATCTTGGTGTGGAGAATGTCGAGTTCCACACTTATCCGTATGTTTTACTCAGATTCTTGAGATGGTGTGTCATACTGACTTCATATAGTGACCTTGGCCACTCTGCTGATCCCAGCGAGATTGAAGACCTCGAGAAGTTCCTCATGAAGACGCTCCCCATGGAGGGCGAAACCTCTGCTGGCTTATGAATTGATGGTCGGGATACCGCGAGGAACAATACGACTCCTCAATGGGGATACAGCTTAATCCTCAGCCTCGTGGTGCTTCTGGCTGCAATTGCCTGGACCAAGTACCAGCGCCCATCAGGGCAAGATAAGCAGCCCTGATCTTTAGACTCGTTGATTGCAAAGCCTCATGTAAATATGCATGATTGTGAAAACGCTATACTAAAAGCGTAGCGTTCTGCAATGACTGACATTCAAATATCACTCAGCACTCAACAATCATAATCCATACCCCTCGTCATGCATTTCGAAGATCAACCCCGAATTGCTTTCGCAATAGTTTCCTCAATCACCCGGGTCATTTCCTCCGTATTTTTCATATCAAATGGCACCATGTGCTTTGAACCATGGTCGTAGAACGCCGCCTTGCTCGGCTCGCAAAGCTTATACAACTTCATACTATCAGGGTAAAGCGAATCCATCTTGCCGACAATATGCGCGGTCGGGATGTTGATCGCGTATGTATCAGGCTGTGAAGTAATATGCTTCAACCCTGCGCTCTCCCACGGTGCCGCACCGCAGATAAACACAGCCGCGCGGAATGGGGGCGGCTGCTCTGGATGAGCCTTAGCTTGGTGGGCAATCAGAGCGCTGGCAAGAGCAGCGCCTTGCGAGAAGCCCATTACGGCATCGAAGGGGCCCTGCGTGGCGATGATGTTCAGGACATGCTCGAAGGCTTCATTAAGGCGGGCGCCGGGCAAAGCGGGTTCGCGTGGATAGTGGTTGTAGAACGGGCCGTCCACGACGCCCTCAAGTTCTAGGAGCATTAGTGGGGCGTTCAGGTCTTGATTTTGATTTGTGTGTACCTGACTCCACGGCGGCGTCCAGCTTGCCGTTCACGAATTTGAAGGTGTGGCCGTTCTGTTCGAGCTTCTGGCGAAGTCCGCCGGTTTGGATCTCAAAAATCTGGAATCTCTATGAGCATTGATCTTCTCGGTATATACGATACGCACCTCGCCATTGGTGCCGGCACCATGTAGACACAGAAAGCGCATGCTGGAAGTCGGTCTGTAGGGGCACCAAGGAAGATGCAAGTCGCGAAAAGTGGACAGAAAATTGAAAAGTGAATGAGGAGGAAGATGGTTCTCTGGGTGCTGACAGGTTAATATTGGTCGCGATTACCTGCAGGGGGGCGTCAAACTACTTGATTGCTGACGAGAGATTGCGGGGCTGAGGGATGCAGCGCTTGTGTCTGAGATTGGAGATCGATGTGAGACCTGAATTATGCATGTCCATTGACCCTTCAGGTGCTTCATAGGAGCAGGAGCAAAACAAGCCATTGCTCTAGATTGCTCTAGCTTGCAAAATATTAGGTCATGTCAAGCATTCATCGACTCGATGGAGTCCTCAAGGCACGAAGTATAGTGGGCAGGGAGCGATCCATATGCTCCGCCGCTAGTGGAGTCAATTCCCTGGTTTCTCCGTCCTGGTCCCTCAATTCCGCAATTGAGCCAGCTTTGAAGCAGCAACTCCTTAGCAATGGACTTTCGTGATGTGGCTGCTACTAGCCCATTTGCTGGCTACAGCTTGCGACATCCCATAGAAGGCATCTCGAGCTTTGGGCCTACCCTCAATGAGGCCACGTTCGGCCTACTGGGCTACTCCTTTAAGCCCGAGCGCGACATCGCCAGCCTGGATAGCAAGGTTGTCCTGGTCACTGGAGGTATGCGCATCATGTCTGCATAATAAATTATTTGCCAATTCATTCCTTGCAGGCAACACTGGCCTCGGTAGAGAGACCATCATCCAGCTAGCCAAGCACAACCCGGCGCGCATCTACTTAGCTGCGCGCACCGAGAGCAAGGCGCGCGATGCCATCGCTTTTATTCAGTCCGAGCTCTCCTCGCCAGTCGATATTCGCTTCATTCCCTTGGATCTAGCGTCCTTCAAGTCCATCCGAGCGGCAGCAAATATCTTCCAATCAGACAGTGACCGTCTCGACCTTCTGATCCTCAATGCAGGTACAATGGGCAATCCGCCCATCAAAACCGAGGACGGCTTCGAAATCCAGCTAGGGACCAACCACGTGGGTCATTTCTTGCTCACTAAGCTCCTTCTGCCCACATTGCAGAAGACCGTTGCGCAGCTCCGCGCCGGTGGAGCGACTCCAGATGTGCGCGTCGTAAATCTGTCATCTGCAGCCCACGTAATGAGTCCGACCACTTTTGAGGGGATCACATCTACTCCGTCGTTGCTAGCCGGTAGCACCTGGAACCGCTACGGGGCTTCCAAGGCAGCTAATATTTTCTTCGCAGCGGAGCTGGCACGCCGATATCCCGAGATCCTTTCCGTCTCGGTGCACCCGGGCGCTGTCAACAGCGATCTGTACTCTCACGCAAAGGCTTCTAGCTCCTTCATGAAGCATACTCTGACTGCCGCGGCGTCATTTTTCTTCCGCACCGTCCACAGCGGATCTCTGAACACTCTTTGGGCAGCTGGTACTCCACGAGACAACCTGGTCAACGGTGCCTATTACACACCCATTGGACTTCATGCCAGTGGCAGTGACTTCGTGCAAGATGCCAATGTCGCCTATAAACTTTGGGAGTGGACTGAGGCTGAAATTGCTGAGCGGAGCTAAGCCCGAATCTCGAATTTGTACCATTTGTTTTGACCCTTTTTTGTTGATAGCGCCAGCTTGAAGAGCCACGTACTTTTATTCCAACTCCCAAGGATTGATAAAACCATGCTTCATTCTTTGAGGGGCTTCTTATTCTTTAATCCTCGAATTGGGGCGAAATGGTGTCATGATGACCTTCGCGTCTGTTAAAATCTCTTACCCTCCAGCCGACTCCCATCACGAAAAGTCCGCATCATTCATCGGAACTTGAATCCAAGTGACCAAAAACACAGTAGAACAAAGCCCGGACATATGTGCTCTCAGTGCTGCGCAAGTTGGTCCGCGTCATAGTGACTGGCGGCTCCGGCGTGGCCGGCCGAGCTATCATCACGGAGGTACTCGATGCCGGCCTCATGATTCTGAACCTGAATTTGCTGCCATAGGACAAGCTAGCCGTGCACATCCTGGAATTAAACTAGCTGACAATGGCCAGGTACTCAATGCCCTCTCAAGCCAACGGATACTCAACGGGCCATTCCCTGACGGTCTCTCCCCTGTTCCCATGCAGTCATTCACATAGCAAGGTATACACACAGCATGATTGACCCGAATCACGAGGCCTTCCGATGCAACATACACGGGCACGTCCAACACGACTGAGGGATCCTGCAGACTAGGCATCTCCAAAGTTGTAATCGCCAGCGGCACAACCGTCTACGGTGTCTCCTTCATCCCGGACGATGTAGACTTGATTCTTTTTCTTTATCCCATCGAGAAAGATAAAGATGTCAATCCAACTGATACCTACGCCGTCGGCCAACTATGCAACGAGCGTGTCGCTAGAGGCATTGTGACCGCTGTGGACCCATCTACATCCGGCGCATTTACCGAGTCATCTACCAAGTCATTGTACCTCGAGCAATACGACGAGGATACCTTCCATAGTTACTTGTACAAGCCGCGGCTGTGGGAGGTGCATGCGCGGTCGGATGCGGCCTCGCGCGATCTAGGCAGGATGTGCGTGGCACCGATTCAAACGGCAGGGTTGGGGCCCCCATATCTTAGATGCGATGGATGATAGGTTCCCTAATATCAGTGTGAAGAAGGCATCCCTATATGATAATTACCTTGATACGATTTCGCGGGAGATGTTAAGTTTGAGGCGCCGTTGTCGAATGCCAAGATTGATGACTCCTGGGTACCGGGGAGAAAAACATCCGTGAACAAGTTATTTCCGGCTGTGAGAATCTGGGAGTTGAAAGAATTGGAGTTTTTGGAGACAGAAGTCCGTAACATAAGAGGGGAAGGATTGAGTCTTGACATGGCCAGAGTCGAGTCGAGGGAGTTACCAGATTAGGGTTTAGCCGAGCTGCTTCCCTCGTCGCCCACAATCGAAACCACGTCCAGTACCAACCACGACTATCCGACCGTTAGAGCTCATTCCAAGAGATCTTGTAAATGTAATCAGCGAGCTGAATCACCGTAGCAAGAGTAATGAGGATTTAGTCGTTGGCCGTCGTCGCAACGCATTAGCGAAAATCCGCATTTGTAACTCCCCACACAAAACTCTCATGCGCATCATCACCTTCTCTCCTCCCTCCCTCCCATATCCCCACCACCACATCACTTTTCGGTACGCATTCCCACGATCTCGCCGATTCCTATCTTCACCTTCGCTCTCGCTCTTTACGCTTTGCGACCTGCGATTTCACTCGGCTTGCCTTCGGGACTCATCGGCTAACGGACACCAGGACCGAATCACCGTCACAATGGATCAGGCTAAGTTGGCTAGAATGCAGGCCTCCGTGCGCATTGGTATGTCTTGCTTCCTGATTTCTGGGTTTGGGAATTGGGATTTTCAGCTCTTTTGATGGGGATCTGAGAGGTGTTTCGTGCTGGTCACAGCTTCTGGCTTCATTCGTGAAGTTGTCCCAGCTCGTGTCAGACTTATGTCGTGGAACCCCCATTCGAGCAGCTGTATCTCAAAGCTTCTTCATGAATTAAATCGCTAACTTTTTTCTGTTCGATTAGGGTACGTATCCTTCTCTTTTCGAGCTTGAACCCTCAATCCGCAAACCCCGCCATTCCGAGCAAATGGAAAGATTCGTGTCATGGGCATCCCACATTTCGCATTCCGGCTTCGATATTGTGCGGTGGCTGGATAGTGTCCCTTTAAATACCACATCCGTCCCCGCCAATTCGACCTTGCCATGCAAATGGAACACGCCACGATGTCGACCCATTCTCACCAATTTCTGAACCCCTCCGAACAACAACTGACTTTTCAACAGAGGCAAGGGTACCCCCCGCCGCAAGGTCAAGAAGGTTACCCGTAACTCCGGTGCCGACGACAAGAAGCTGCAGGCCACCCTCAAGAAGATGAACGTCCAGCCTATCCAGGGCATCGAGGAGGTCAACATGTTCAAGGAGGACGGCAACGTCATCCACTTCGCCGCTCCCCGCGGTAAGTCCAGCTCTGTTTTCTCTCTTTTAAATGAACATCCCCAGCTGATTTATGCAGTCCACGCCTCCGTCCCCTCCAACACCTTCGCCCTGTACGGCAACGGCGAGGAGAAGGAGCTCACCGAGCTCGTCCCCGGTATCCTGAACCAGCTCGGCCCCGACTCCCTGGCCTCCCTCCGCAAGCTCGCTGAGAGCTACCAGAACATGCAGAAGGCCCAGGGCGGTGACAAGAAGGACGATGATGAGGATGATATCCCCGACCTCGTTGAGGGCGAGAACTTTGAGAGCAAGGTTGAGTAAATAGACACTCAAGCAAAAGTCTATGGTCAATGAAATGTATTCATCCGATTGATTTCTATCTTTCTCCCTCTTTCGATGAGATGCGATACCTCGGCATTTGTGCTGTTGCTTGGAACGAGAGCAGACCTTTGTAGATGTTTCTGCAGGCTGTGTGCGTTGGCTACGCAGTCTGCCTCGCTCATAATGCCTTCCCTTTTGGAATGTTCGCAATTCTTACGGTGTGTCCTGTGCGTAAAAGAGTCCAATTTGGACGTTTCATGATCTCTACATCAAATGGTCCCGAAAGGATTATCATACAACGCAAAATTTTCCCAAGACGCCGAGTAATGCGTGGGTCCCACTTGGACCATCCGGTTTTTTGCCTTGCAAGTACAACTTGCTCGACATCAGCGAGCTGCAGGTCGCAGCTGGACGTGTTCGTAGAGCTTCGTAGAGAAAGGCTCCGTGCAGTAGACCAGCATCTCAAGCTACGGACACGATTCTTCCCAAACTGAGGTCATTCAAGCCTCCTCTCTCAGTCCGCAAATATCGGTTCCAAGAATCTTGTCAACGGCATACCAGAATTTCCAGTAGGCATTCGACTTGTCGTAGTCAAAGGACCCGTCTTCGCGCAATTGAGGTCCATCACCAACAATATCACCAGTGAACCAGCTCAGGATGGGGATCGAGCGCAGCACACGCTCGGTGACCGTTGGCTGGGGAGGGAGTGCTTCAACTAGGGGTCGGAGTTTCGCGCGGCGGACGGTAGGAATGTGCGTCATGAACTCGGACTCGGGCTTGGTCTCGGTTGCAAGACTGCGCTGGTGCAGCGTTGAGGAGCGGTCGAAGCTTGTTGAAGCTCCTGTTGCTGTGGCGGTTGCTGTGCCGGAGGTTGCGGTTGTGGTTGAGGCGTCGATGGATTGCGACTCTTCCTCGTTGCCGTCAGCGACACTGGAGAGGTTATTCATTGCGAAGGATCGCGGCAGGGTGAAGCGATCTTGCTCGCTGGGCATGCTGGACAGGAAGGCTGTCGAATGTGTGGAGGTAAGTGTGCGAGGTGCACGATTGTGTAGGCGACTCGCAGCAGTTGAGTCTGCGGGAATGGGGGCATCCTCTGCCGGGCCGTGGCCGTGGTACAATTCACAAAAGACGAGACAGCCATCGATCTCCTGTGGCGAGTAGAAGCACGCGCGATCGGCGGCTTGCGTCGAGTCAAAGGTGATCTTGATCCAGTGGAAGCCACCGTCGTAGCGCTTGGACTTGCGGTTTGCATCGGCAGAAAGGTTGGCGCGGATGACGACGTCGCCGCCGCTCAGCATTTGCGCAGACTGGACGAGGGAGTTGGGATCGCTGCGTGCATAGTCCTCACAGATCATGCCCTGTGAGATGCGCTCGTATTTGTCGATCACCTTCCATTCGAAGTCCTTGCTTTTATATCCGTACAGGATGCACTCGGTCGCGACCTTTTCAGTCTGTTTGCGCGGGTTGTCGAGGCTGGAGGATGAGGAGGACTTGGGGAGACCGGACACTTTTTCTTCTTCTTGCTGCATGGAGAACAGACGTCCGAATTCGGCGACAATGGGATTCTCGCGCTTTGCCGGAGTGCCAGTGCGTGTTCGGGATCGGGCTTCGTATCGGGCATTTCTCCTCTTGCCAAAGGGTCCTGACTCCTCTGGTGGTCGGCGAGGGTTCCGAGATTCACTGATAAGATGTTAGAGCTTTCGAAACCAAATTTCATGTGCGACGGCAAGTTACTCTTTATAAATGTAGCCCCAGGGCAACAGGTTGCCGTTCTCGTCTCTTGCGCGCTCCTCTGGAGGCACAGCGTGGTACTCCATAGTGCAGAACACTGCTATGAGCTTTGTGTATGTCGGAGGGTACTCAGGAAACAAGACGCCTCAGGAATATTCACTCTGAAACCACGAATGGGGCTGAGCGTGAAATTGTCACTCAGCGGAGGTGAAAGCGAAACTTTTGGTAAACAGTGGTTCGCCGGGATACGGGTCACGTGGTCTGGGTAGAGCTCGAGTGTTTTTATACGCAAGGGCAGATACATCTCAAAGAACTCGGCTTGATTTGTATGATTAATGAATAATTCACTGTTTTCTGTTCAAGGTGTCCGACCATGTTGGGTTTTAAATCCCCAACATTGGGCCTTCACCGTGAGGTGATGAGGTTGGTAAGCTGGGATTATATATTCACCAAAGTCCCCTTTTCCCCTTGGTACCTGGGCAAAATATTTGCTCACAAAATCATCCTCTCATTATTATTGAGTGCACTGTGAGGTACTTTATTTGTATTCGTAGTCACGTAAAATGATAGTTTGAGAACGAACAAACAGAAGTAAGACTTCAATAAGATGCATAGAAATTTGTCGAGAAAGAAATGATGAATTGAAGTATATGGGACCATCAAGATGAATTCCTGATCAGGCTGTATGCAGTCTGATTTTGGGTATCGTGTGGAAATAAATATCATGTTATGTCGAAATGCTCGCGCAACGAAGGGTATCATCAAGCAGAGCCAAAATTGAGAAATGCAAACTTTTCAAGTACTGTAGACAAACCTGGGGTTCCGATCACCCATTTCTTGAATTTCTTCTTCTGACAAGCAAGCGATCTTCTCGTCTTCAAGACCTCTCGCTCGTCGCTTATTAATAACCCGTAGAGCGAGCCACATCACACCATAAAGGACACCGGCAAACCCAACCAAGCCTAGAGTAACTGCGTTTCCTCTGACGTACCGCGGTGCTTCAGAGTTCTTATACAGGAACGGAGACATGACACCGCTGACGTTACCGAAGGTAAGCTGTAACCCAGTAGCAAATGTACGCTTGCCATATCGAGGCAAATTGGTCGGGAGCCAGGCCAGCGGCAATCCAACGGTAACGTAGAGACCCAATGCAACAAGGAGAGCCCCAAAGTAATGGACGCCCGAAGGCACATCGGCGATCAGAATACCGTACCCGACGACAGATATAGCGCTGAACATGCAAACAAACACCGCACGGTGCTGTGTCCGATCACTCAACCATGCCACAATCAGGTACACAATTGCACCAAGTGCATAGCACGGAATCGTAAGAGCCTGAATCTGCGGCGTAGACCAATTCCCCATCCCCTCAATGATGGTCGGCAAAAACGTACTATACCCATAGAGCATGGTATCAACACCGAACTGCCCAATGCAAAAAGCATAAATTTTCCAGTCCATCGCGCCCTCTTTAACATCCGCCCAGTGGAATTTCTGTGCAGACTCCGTCTGTCCCACGTAGCGGGCTCGACAATGCACAACAAGGGCCCGCTCCTCTTTGTCCAGATAGTATGCTGTGTCCGGATCGTCCGCGAGGAAGAACCACGTCGCGATGCCCACAATAACAGTCGGAATCCCTTCAAGAATCATGATCCACCGCCAGCCTCGCAGCCCGCTGATACCGTCCATGAAACCAATTCCGTAGGCGAGGAGACCACCACAGGCTCCTGCGACCGCAGCGCTGCTGAATAGGTATCCTGTTCGCAGGGCAATCTCGCGTTTACTATAGAAAAGGGTGAGGTAGGTCATGAGTCCCGGGAACAGGCCTGCTTCGACGACTCCGAGTAGGATTCGACAGGCAATGAGACCGCCATAGCTTTGCGTAATCCCTGTGAGAGTTGCGATGATTCCCCAGATCACTGAGATTGTCGCAATATATCGCGAGGGTCTGAGCTTTTTAATGACCAAGTTTGAAGGAACCTCGAAGAACTACAAGTTCGGTCAGTCAAATTCGGATTCGTGATTGAGATTGACTTACGCAGTAAGTGACGAAGAGAATTGAGACTGCGATTTGGTACTGGTCACCGACCAATCCAAGGTCTTCTTCGAGTCCGTATAGGCGAGCATTGCCAATATTTACTGCGTTTCGTCAATTCCGCGTACAGCAGACCAAGCTATATCACATACCTCGATCCAGGAAACTGAACAGATACAACAGAACCACGAAAGGAAGAATATGAAAGTCGATTTTGCGAATCAAGACGCGTTCTTGCTTCTCTTCTTCGGCTGTGGTCTGAAGCGCGGGCTCAAACGTCCTCGGACCCACGTCCTTTTTAGCCTCTTGTCCTTCCATTGCTGCAATTGAGTCGTTGCGACCGTAGTTTCGGGTAGTGGGTTAGTCGAATTGCATTTCGCCAGAGCTAACAAAGTGTTCACTCGATCTAATAATGAGAATAGAGAAGGGGAAAAATTTGCGCGAGGGATAAGGTTGCCAAGAAGGAGATCGGAGAGATCGCCCTTATCGCTGCAAATATTGGTCATTTCTGGAGAGTAACACCCCTAGTCTCCGATAGTTGATCCATAATCGATCCATGAATGCATGGTGCTCTTGCAAACTTGGATCTATAGGCGTTTCCTAGCTTGATTGTATAGAGCTAGGTTCTGGCTCTCTTCAAGTTGGCTCTTGTATGAATGATGGTGTGCCTGAAAATTGGCCACGTAATTTTCAACTCATTGCGTGATTTGGTGTTGTTCAATGGTCATTGTCCGGATCTTGTTGTAACTTTCGGTAGCGTATATACTGTGAGAGCCTTCGTCTCACGGAGTACAGTGACTCTCCTGGGTTGAAACCTGCTCTACCACTCGGTGAATGGGGCTAACGGCGTGAAGTTGGAGAAGCTTGTGGATGCATCTTGATGTAAGTATGTTGTCATAGGGCATCGACAAGCACGATCGTCCAATTTTTTACTGGCAAAGACAAGCGGCTTAACACATGGAGAAAGCGGAAAGCGAAGCTTGGGTGATCGCGACCCCCGCGCGACCGAGGTCCAACGACTCCACCTGACCCCAACTCCGGGATCTTCCCTAGCTTGAGCTCCTCTTCCAACTCAACCAATATGTCAGAAAACTACGGTAGCTATCAGACTGAGATATACGGCAAAGGTGCCCTTATGGGTATCATGCCCAGCGTGACAACCGACCCCCGATTACTAGAGGAGCAGGCAAGCAAGGCTCTTGGTGCCAGGGCATTCAACTATGTAGCTGGAGGTGCCGGCGAGAAGGCGACCATGGATGCCAATCGCCTTGCGTTTCGTCAATGGAAGATGTATGAGTTGAAGTCCGCCTTTTGTATCATTTCTAACGGTATTTAATAGTATCCCACGCATGATGCGAAGTGTTCGTTTGTCTCCAACGACTTGATGACACCAGCTTACATCCTCTAGATGACCGGTCAAAATGTTTCAGTCGAGCTATTCGGGCAGAAGTATGATAATCCGTTAATCATGGCACCTGTCGGCGTGCAGGGAATTTTCCACGAGGACCGGGAGACCGGCCTGGCCCAAGTCTGCGCTGAAGAGGGAGTCCCCTACACCATGAGCACAGCCAGTACCTGCCCCGTTGAAGATGTGGCCAAAGCCAGTGGAGATGGAAAGCGATGGTATCAGCTCTACTGGCCGCAAGATAATGATATCACGCTGTCACTTCTGAATCGGGCCAAGACCAACGGCTTCTCGGTCCTGGTTATTACGCTTGACACGTGGTCTCTGGCGTGGCGACCGGCCGATCTAGATAATGCTTACGTGCCATTTATCAAGGGTATTGGATGCGAGGTCGGATTTTCAGACCCGGTCTTCCGTGCCAAGTTTGAGACGGAGTCTGGAACTAAGATCGAGGATGATATTGTGAGTGCGTCACGGGCCTGGCTGGGACAGATTTTTGCGAGTGAGCCGCACACATGGGAAAATCTTGCTTTTGTTCGAAAGCACTGGGATGGCCCGATGGTTTTGAAGGGCATTCAGCATGTGGAAGACGCCAAGATGGCACTCAAGTACGGCTGTGACGGAATTGTGGTGTCTAACCACGGCGGTACGTTGACCAACTGTGATCCTGAGGCATAAAGAGAACCCAGGTACTGACTGACCGAAAGGCCGTCAAGTCGATGGAGCCATAGGTTCTCTAGATGTTCTGCCAGAGATAGTCGATGCAGTCGGCGATAAGATGACAGTGCTGTTTGACTCGGGCATCCGGACGGGTGTGGATGTCGTCAAGGCACTATGTCTTGGGGCTAAGGCCGTCATGGTAGGTCGGCCGGTGATTTATGGCCTCGGCATCAATGGACGCGAGGGCGCACGACAAGTGTTGAAGGGTTTGTTGGCGGATTTCTGGCAGAGCATGGGTCTATCGGGGATCCGGACCGTGAGTGAATGCAACCGCGCGATGATCCGCAAGGTACAGCATGCAGGCGATGTAAAGGCGATGATGTGAGAGAACCTCGGAAGTAGCAGTGACTCCCATTGTGAATGTAAATAACACCAAGTAGATAAGTACCGACGTCATCCCAACGGAACGCGTTGGGAATCACATGTCAAGTCACGATAAGCGCGAATCGGGCATCGCCACTTGAACTATGGATGTATGTCCTGACCATGAATTTGATCCCTCTCTTGTCCATAGACCTTCTATCCATGGCTCATTATGTTTGCCAAACTCGACGCTGAGCCCGAGCCTGACCTTGATCCTGAAACCAATGAGGAAAAGCGGATTGGCAGCCATGTCCCCGCGACGTCAGGCACAACTCTCCTCCCGCGTCCAGTAGCATCCTTGGTGTCGCTGCTTACCCAATCGACCTCGTTGTCCCTGCGCGTGGGAACCTTTTTTGGTGGGGTTGCTCTAGATGGAGCGCGCGCGACTACTCTGACGGGATTCGAATTGGGCCGAGCAGTCATCGAGGGGATCTTGACTCGAGCTGGGAGGGATGTCGCGATCCGAAGCGGGGATGAGCATGGCAGGCAGGAAGCCGAATCCTTACTTGAGCGAAGTGTAAGATTTGCGTGCTTTCATCAAGAACGAAAATAGCTCAGACTAACCATCTTTGCAGTTGGCGACATTGCATACCACTGTGACCTCAGCATCCTTTTTCGCTGCGGCCACGTTCCATTTCTCATCCGCGACTTTAGCATCCGTTGCCAATTTCTCACAGGCCCTTTTGTCAACTCTCGATGCCATCCTGGGCTCTACAGAATCGTCGAGGGCCATCGCAGCTATCATCACATTGATTCGTCGCGAGTTCAGGTCTGTGGATCCCGCGACCAGCAACGAAAATATAGGCGTGGGAGACCTGCTACTCGGTTCTGTGGGGTTCGCGCTTCTACAGCGCTGGGGCAAAAAGAATACTGAAAGAAGTCTTCGAGAGAATGGCGGAGATGAAGTGGTCTGGGATACCGTTATCTTGGATAGCGGCGCCCGGGCAGATGTTGTCGGGACGCATCAAGTCCAATTTCCGAATGGAAACGCCGATGCAGTAGCCGATCCTGAAAGTGCTTCGTTTGTTATTCCGGGGAAAGGGGAAGAAGCCTTTGATGCCGTGCAGCGACCATCTAGCATGGCTCGGACATTCAGTGGATCTCGTCTGTCGTTCCCTCTGGATGAACAACAGCAGATATCAGATGAAGATGTCCGCGCCTATATAATGAGCCAACTGCCCCAGGGCTGTCACGCTTCCATCAAGTCAGAACTATTGACAGCCCGCACCATTACGGTGGACATATTCGACGATGATATGGCCGAAATCGCTGCTCCTCCTGGAACTACGATGGTGGAAGAACGACACCATCATGACCACGATCATGCAAACGCGAGTGCTGGTGCTCCAGAAAACCAACAGTTGCCGAGGCATACGGTGGTATTCCGCACGGCCTTCAATAAATCGCAGAGCACTCTGCTGCGGCCTCACGACATCCCAGTAGGCTCAAGCCCAATCGACACAGAGCAATTGCAACAGCATGTGCCCCGAGCGCCACAGACTCCTCCGAGAAGGAGCCGAAATCATGACGGCGATCATTCACAATCTGATTCTGCAAGTGATGTCACGATCAAGGATGCTGGTGTCTCCAGTCCCGAACCCAGAGATGATAGTGGCCAAAAGCAGCCGTTCGGAAGGAACTCATTCACAAAATTCACCCAGCGAGTGAAATCAAATGGTTCGGAGAAGAGCGACGATATCAAGCGCTTGGCGCTGAAGAAACCTAACATCAGAGCGCCGGCTTCATCAAATAATGGCGTACGTCAAACCGTCAAACCGACCAAAGGAACGGCCGCTGTGAAAGACGCCACTGCACGAGAAGTGTCCAGCAAGCCGGATTCTAAGAGACGGCCCTCAACCCCCGATCACAGGCCAACTACTCCGGCCCCTAACCGGGGACTGCGACGATCGCCTTATCCTACATCTCCCCAGTCTGCACGCTCCCATGTCAAACATACTCCTTCTCGGGATGTGCCAGATCGAACGAGCTCCAGATCAGGTCATTTCGCAGTGCATGAAAAGAGTCAGGAGTCCCTCTTGACCCACACCGATGCCTTCTCACGCCGTGCTGGCGATCTAAGGCCCGGATCGCCTGTAGCCGCACGAACTCATGTTCGTAGCACCAGCTCTTTGTCTGTATCAAGGTCGGAAACAGACGGCACGATCTCCGCAAATGACCACCGTCCCAGCTCATCGGCTTTGCATCGGAGATCTCAATCATTTACTCCCAGCATGTATTCCGTTGCTACTGCTGGTTCCGAGACATCTCTTCTACTGGCACATCGACCGCGCAAAAGTACATACGAAGATACGGCGACCATCCAAGCTCTCAATCGCGATGGATTTGTGCCAGGTATTTTCCCAGAGAGACATTTTGTCCAAAATGTTCGCAGGTTCTGTCGATTTTCCTCGGCATCATACGGTGCCAGTGCTCTCAAGGTCATGGGTGTGCCCCGAGGCACAAAGAATCTTCCTCCTATCACCTCAGACAGTCATGAGCACCATGCATTCTCCGATCACGCAGGGCTTCCGCCTTCAACAATCCTCCTATCATCCTTCGTCGACCCAGCCGGCGGTTCGAACGCCGCCGGTGAGACTGAAAGTGGCTTCCCACTCGTGCACTATTTATCGATCGACCACGAATCAAAAGCCGTTGTCCTCACCCTTCGCGGAACATGGGGGTTTGAGGACATCCTCACAGATATGACGTGTGACTACGACGACCTAGAATGGCAAGGCAAGAACTGGAAAGTGCACAAAGGCATGCACGCCTCTGCCAAACGCCTCCTAGAAGGCGGCGGTGGCCGAGTGATGATCACCCTCCGCGCAGCCCTAGAGGAATTCACCGACTACGGTGTCGTGCTATGCGGTCACTCCCTAGGCGGCGGTGTAGCAGCCCTCTTAGCAACAATGATCGCGGAACCAAACAATTCCCTCCACGGCACATCCTTTGTCACAGCATCCTACAGTCCCCGCCGCCTCTTGACAGTAGACAGAGATACAAGCACCAACGCCGAACCAGCGCAATCCTACGACCTCCCAACTGGTCGTCCGATCCACGTCTACGCCTATGGTCCCCCGGCCGTCATGTCCCCATTCCTCCGCCTGGCAACCCGCGGCCTTATTACAACAGTGGTCAACGGATCCGACATTGTCCCTTCCTTATCCCTTGGCATACTTCACGATATGCATACAGCCTCATTATCCTTCAAATCCGACATCGCAGGCGCAAAATCACACATTCGGTCCCGTCTGCACGACCGGCTCCGTCAATCCATCATCCACAAATTTTACGTTAATCAGCCTCCCCTCGTCATCAACGCTGGTGATGGTGTAGGGGAAGATGCATGGGCGTGGAAGACGCTCCGGATGCTGCGAGATGAAATGCGTGCGCCGAAACTAATGCCTCCTGGCGAGGTTTTCGTCGTTGAGACGATGCGCGTATTGCAGAGAGAGGCATTTACGGCGCCAGAGTTCGTAAGGGACAGCTATCCCAGGCTTGGACGGCCAGCGACGAGGGTTCAAATGAGGTTCATTAGGGACGTGGATGCTTGGTTTGGAGAACTGAAGTTTGCAAGTGGGATGTTGAGCGATCATAATCCGGCGAGATATGAGACTAGTCTGGCCGCCTTGGCGAGGGGGGTTCTGGATGAGTAGATTTTTAATACAAGTTTGGTGGCTTGGGCGTTGGCTTGGATGATTTATGATATAACATGGGATATTTATATGGAATTTGGATGGACTTTCATTTGTGATGGATACACGGGGCTTCGGGAACTAATTAAACACTTTGGGGGATTTGGGCCGATTTACAGACGCATGGACCGATTTATATAGAGCAGATCGATTGACTCCTGACCATTTTTCATGACAACAATCAACATTGAAACATTTCAGATTATTTCGAGATTACTATGAGATAATTTTGGAATTGTAACTATGTGGAGAAAAAGAAACGATAGCCCCGACAGAAGCTTGCGGCTTCCATCCCCAATCTAGAACGCCGCCATCTTCCCATCAGCCGTGTGTGGCTTTGAGCTATGATATACTAATTTATTTCTAGCACTCGCGAAAAATAAAAAGTACCACTTGTCGAGTGCTGACATGTGAAAACCCCAGCTTCTCGACATGTGAATCCCCAGTGGCCTAGACCCAGAACCAGACCATGATCTTTCGCCAACACCGCACGACCCTACCACAAGGCTCGCAGTGCACCTCGTCCATTACCAGCTCTTACGCATCAAACTCCCAAACCCCTTCGGGCGCTTACAATGGCACCAGTTTCAGTCACCCAAATTACCGGAAAATGAAAGAAAAAGTCATCATAGAAATAATACATTGCCTCGTAAGTTTTGAGATATAATAATAAAAAGCCCCTCCCATCTAGTATATCAATCCATCCCAAAAACAAAGGGTATCACGGCGGTTAAATGAAACCAAACACCAGAGAGAAAAAAAAAATATGTTAAAAGAAACACCAATCCGTCCAAAACCCGATAGTAAATCCCATCCCATAATAATGACAAAAGAAAAGAAAACAAAGAAAAAAAATATAGGCCCCGAGGTAGACCCCGAGGGTCTGGCTTTTTTGGGGGGTTTTTTTAGACCACCAGCGCTGTGGCAGCGACCGGACGACCAGAGTGACAACCGCGCTCATGGCGCTTCATGTTGCTACGCACGGAAAAGGCCTTTCCGCAGCCTGCGTGAGTGCAGCGGAAGGGCTTCTCGCCTGTGTGGCTGTGCGAGTGGATGCGCAGCGAGGATGGACGCGAGAAGGCCTTGTGGCAGGTGCGGCAGATATAGCGGTCGTGGTTTTGTTGGTAGGGGGTTGTGCTGGAAGGGGGAAGTAGTGGTGATGTTGCCAGGCCGGAGTCACTGGGGAGATGAGGGATGGCGATTGGGCGGGTTGGTGGATGGTGGAGGGGGCGAAGGTGGTGGTGGTTGGAGGCCGGTAGTACATGGTGGTGGTGGGGTGCGCCTCCACTGGGGAGGTGTGGGATGTATAGGAGGATACGCTAGGCGCAGGGGAAGCGTAGGGGCCCATTTGGGGGTTGGAGTTGATGGAGGAGATGGAAGACCGGTGGTCCTTGGATGAGGGCGATGCATGGCCGGAGCCGGAGCCTGGACGCAGTGGAGGAGTTGGCGGCAGGCGAACATCATATTGGACTGAGTGTTCGCGCTGGGGACTCAGGCGTTGACGTTCTAGAGAAGGTTGTTAGGTCTGTGTATTGTATCGTGATCTTAATAGTTGTACTTACTGGCTGCGTGGTCATCGGCACCCTCGAGTAGCGTGGAGATTGAGGGTAGCGAGCACTTGGGCTCTTCAATGGGAGGCGACAGAGGCGCAGAGCGCTTGCCATAGGTCTCAGTGTATGACTTGGGGGCGGAGCCCTGCAGGAGACTGGCCAGATCCATGATGTCGATATTGTATGGGTTTGGTGGAAGAAGAAGAGCCCCAGGATATCGGGGACACACGAGGGTTTATAGTCTCGCGTGGATGATCAGCGCGGGCGATGCCGATGGGGTCAGGACTGGGTAAAGTAAATTACGCCAGGAGCCAGGATCGAAGTTCGCCTATGCGCGCAGGCAAAAGTTGAGACAGTCCGTTCCAAAGCTTAATTTAATTAACGAAAAAATAATTGGAAAAAGAAAAATGATATAATCTAGATAAAAAAGAAAAAAAAAGAAATAATAAAACCCAAAATAAATTAAAAAATAAAAAATAAATGCAAAGACCGGAGATTAACAAAAATTAATCCAGTGGGGAAAGCAAAGTCAAAAAAAAGCATGACGATTTGCCCACGCGAACAGGGGTCCATGGCGACTGCATAG
The DNA here is from genome assembly GCA_028828935.1 of Penicillium sp. IBT 18751x. NCBI lineage: Eukaryota > Fungi > Ascomycota > Eurotiomycetes > Eurotiales > Aspergillaceae > Penicillium > Penicillium sp. IBT 18751x. The sequence continues at coordinate 325,080 of JAQJZS010000010.1, read as the reverse complement.
GGCCAATGGTCGACTGCAGATCGCACGCTAGACCCGAATAAGGAGGCCGGAAAGTCCCCGTCCCCATCCAGGACACCCATCTGGAACCAAGGGACAAAAAATCCAGCTCGGCTACAACTCGAGGGCTCGCTAGTGCAGATCCTGCTTACCTGTCACATACTAGCCCCATAAACGGCTGATCGCACCGAACTGGATCTGGGTGTCGATCAAGTTGGGCTTTTCGCATGAGGGAGCAGCATGGCTGCCATCATGAGACAAATGCTTCTCACGACATGACATACAAAGAAGATATTCTCTCACCCGAATGTCCTGCATCGAGGGGAAACGAACGGTGGGCACGAGAGAGAGAGAGAGGCAGGTCCCTGCCTCTCTTTCCCCGGGACGACAAAGAACCCCCGGATCTCCCGAGTGTCGCGTGGCAGGGGCCGATCAAAAGGGAAGGTCATAACTGCCACCCGCCGCTAAGCCCGAAGCGGACTCATGTCCGTTGGGGCCGGGAATCGTGCATAACGTGTAAAGTGTATGACGGGGGTGGCGGCTCCAAGCGCTTGGGCTCCTTTCGCTTACACGAACCTTGTCTCTGGACACTCTTAGGAACGGCGAGGGGAGGGGAAAGAAACTGAAATTAAAGAGACACCAAAATCAAATGAAAAACTCAGTCACAGATCTAAGCTACGAAGGCCCGACGATCACTACTAATCGAGAAGGTGCCCAAAATAATCGCAGGGTCTCCTGAAGATCAACCACCATCCTTTTTGGGACATGGATACGATAAATGATCGGCGTTCTGGAACGTAACAGGCAGCGGGCCGTGCACGAATTCTGCACAGTGTAATGATCGGGGATTGGCCGTTTCACAGCATGGAGCCCCATCCCGGCCTCGTGGAAGCGAGACTCCACTTGTGTTTAGCCCTGGTCTGGGATCGCCTGCTCCGTGCGTGGCCGTTGGGAGGGAGGTTGGGGATTGGCAAGACTCGGGGAGGGAAGAAAAGAGGAGAGGGAGAGAGAGAGAGAGAGAGAGAGAGAGAGAGAGAGAGAGAGAGAGAGAGAGAGAGAGAGAGAGAGAGAGGCTGGTCATATTCTATTCTCTCACCCTACCCCCGCCGTTCTCCGGAAGTTACAGTCGTTATGATATCTTGAGAAGTGGGTGGCAGGAGTCAGAAGGATCCATGTCTATGCAAGTGTGCCCGTAACATGTACAAATGCACACGATTCTGGATCCTTCTGATCCCGACGATCCTCCTGATTCAAGTTTCTAGAATGCATAGTCCCGACCATCCAGATTGATATTATTAATATTTTTCGCCCTCGGCACTTCATTCGGGATCGACACTCTGCCCCTGGGAGCCGACAGTTAAAATTCCACGCGGCGTCATTGGCAGGACTTGCGGCTCGGGCGATGAATGAGTGATGTGGACCGATCCGGGTCACTGGTGGAAACTGGATTGCAATCAATTATGGGGAATCTCATTTCCCCCAACCTGGTCTGGGAAATATGTCGACGAGACATTCCTCATTTGGGAACCTGTTCTTTTTTTTTTTTTTACGTGGATGGAAAAAGTCTGGCCCGAGTTCTAACCCCGTACCAACATCTGAGATGGTCCTCCCGACTGCCAGGACCTCGGATCCCCACGTCGATACGAGCCTAGACTTCTCATATACGCCGTAGCCGCTTTGAGCCTTTTGCCCGGAAACGGTGATCGATCGGGGATCATCCGGGGCGCCCCATGAGCCACGCGATACCCCCTTTTTTGGTGCTTGGAGTGGAGGCATGATACATCTCATTCCTTTTCCACGCGATCAGAGTCGACGAACACATGGCACTTGCATGATGCAGCCGCGTACAGCTGACCAGGGCGTCGCCAGGATCTGCATCTGCATATGCAATTCGGGGGATGAGACCAGTTGGGAAGGTGAGAATAGGAATAGGGGACGGAAATTAGGGGGAAGGGGAGGGGGTTTCTCGGGAATGCGGTAAAAAAAAAAAAAAAACCGAAGAAGGATCGCTAGCCCCGGATCCTGGCCTTGATCGGTGTCGATGATCAACAAGGCACATCAAAGCATGAGAAGACCTCAAGAAACCTAGAGACCTAGAAGCGCAGGAAAGTCTCAGTCTCACGTGCATAAGCAACATCGGGAAGACATAAAAATAAATCGAGAGAGCCCTGACGTGTCTACTGACGCGGAAGCGGACCTGTCACTCTGCGTCTATCCTCCTTCCTATTCGGGCGGGATCGCCCCCAGTGGATCGCAGGATCGTCCCAGACAACCGCTGGCCATAGCTCCATTCGGGCAGTGTCTCCGGTATTATTGCCATTAGAACTATGTCCATCGGCCGCATAAGCATGATGGCCCCGGGTCGCATTCTGTAGTCAGGTAAGTACTCCGTGATCAGTGCTCGCCATCTATGAACTATGAGCCATGAGCCATGAGCCGTCGCTCGGGGGTAACTCGGCACCGTCTCCAGTCAGGTTTCACATTTCCCAACACATAGTCCAACTCAATAGTCTCCGATAGCCTCATGTCCGGGGTTTGAGTCAAGAAAACTTTCAGTAGCCTCAGAAAGTCAACTTTCCTCCTTCCCCCGAAAAAAAATAAATAGCAGAATCAAGATGAACGTAGAGAATGAAACATGAAAAAAAAAAAAAATAGAAAAATAGGAAAAACTGCAAACTCGACCCGAGGACGGAGCTGAGTACGATGGGGGATCCGATCCAAGATCCAAGTCACGAACAAAAAAGAAAGCATAATCCGAAAGGTTCCAAAAGTCACACAAACCCAAATTCCAGCCAAAACCTCGCCTACCGAATGCACCACTTGCGCCCTCCAAAAGCGCCCCCTCCCCCTCCCCTGACACACTGGTCGATCGACGGATGATCACACATTGCATGGGAACTGCCTCAGACCTCCTTGGTCTGTGTTAGTGGTGAAACACGACCTGTTCGTCACAGCCGGGTCGATCGCATGCGGGATCTTAGCGACGTGCAACTATTCCCTTCTAGGTATAAACCCCGTGGGATCGGCCGTGGGTCCCGACTCGGACTTAACTGTACTGCATTGGGGAGGTGCGCTAAGATCTGTTTGTGGATCTGCATCCCTTGTTTCGTGAGCTCATACAATATTCTTTGCCTTGATGCTACCCGTCTGTGAGGGCCGTGGGATCCTGCCGAGGTTCATGATTCCTAGCTACCTACCTAGCTAGGTAGCCTGGCCACGTAGTATCTATACACCTTGATGCTTTTGAGCTATCGGTCCCTAAAGTTTTTTTTTTCCTTTTCCTTGGTGCAGACTGTGGGTGCCAGAGTTTGACGTTCTTTTCTCATTTCCTCAAGGGTCTTGCCTAATGGAGAAACTTGCTTCTTCTTCCCGTGGTCCCAGCGAGGCGCTTGGTCAGCATTGAGTGATCTGATGGACATGCTGATATAGCAGAAAATCTAATAACATAGTCGCTAATGGCCCGACATATGACCAGGGTCTGACTGGACCTGATTCAGTCTGTAGATCCTCGAGATTCGGTATCCAGTGGCTCAGCCTGGAAGCAAGTATGCGGACGGAGAGATTACGCTATCCCACTCGGCCCCCAAACAATGAATCCACGGCTCGTCCACTTGCCGATAGTCCACCAACATGCGCGTTCATGTTTCAGACCCTGCTTTGGGATACGAGTTACGCTAATGGTAGATCCTGGATGATCGACTACCCTAGGCTTGCACTTGGCCCTCGTAACAGCCCAAAGCCATGAAACCTTTGAAGCTTACCGGCATAGACCTTTCCCCCCCCCAAAGCGACGAGAATGATTGCCTCAGGGAGGGTGGCGAAGTGTATTTCTCCTCGTACTGTAGATCATCCCACCGTTGCATCTCTGTATCATCCTGGCGGATGTATGTGCTCCTCCATTGGTTGTGATGTACCCTGTATGTACTCCATACTCCATACTGCACTGCACCTGAAGGCGAGATGCTTTACCCCTCGAGTCAATGCTCTGCAGTTCCAGCCCGACCAGCAATATCCAGCGTGGACCACAGATCCGAGCTTTGGATCTAGTCATGGTCATCAGGTCGGTTCGGAGTCTGCATACTGCGTGCTCTCCCCCCTCGGCTCCCCCCTCCCCAGGATTTGTGCGACACGTCGTGCGACGCTGGGATCGTAACTACCTCGCCGCTGTCGTGCCACCGTACCCGGGTTATATCTCCGAGAGCCTCCGCCACGTTTTGATGGGACCGTTGGAAGAGGCGTCAGGATGGGAGGCTTAGGCTTAGCCTTGGGCTTGGGGCGTGGGCTTGCCAACCATCCCGAGGGTCCGTGCCGGTGGCCTCGAAGCGCCTTCCTCTACGCATCACAGGGTCCAAGACGTGATGCATCGTATACATTTGATTGCTTCGCTTCCAGCCTCTCCGGAAGACAATCAAGCCCCTCGGGTAGTTTGTAGCGTCTCTTTGTTTTGCGTAGCTACAGGGAGGCTGGACAAGATCCCAACCGTTGAAACAGGGAAAGCGGCGCCACTGATCCCCCGTGCGCGCGTCAAGTCTATTCCTATCCAGGAAGCTAACTATTGTCGTTTCTGGTGAGGGGACAACATTACTGCGTCATATTTGGAGAAAGGGAAGGGGCAATGAGGGGGCGGTGAACGGTGAACGGTGAACGGTGTCAACCATGTACTGTAGCACCGCCGAGGTGACTCTGAGTCTTAGTCTTTGGAACCGTCAAAGCGTAGCCCCGCCAAACATGCGGAGTCTTGGCCCAAGCGTATAGGATGCAACGTGTACAGTAATGACAAACCGGTTCCCGGTAAGATGTACGAGCTTCTGGTGGATGAGGATATGTCACTCGATAGATCTGACTGGCTAAGATCGCCATGGGGATTCTCGGCGGATCGTATAATATCGAGCCAATGATTGCCCAGCCCTCGCGGTGATGCGCAGTGATGTGCGATGTCGATCAGGCCAGTTGCTGTACATCTTGCTGGAGCGCTGTTCAAGCGCTGCCAGAGCAGGCAGCAGACCAGGGTGCTGGACAACACATCTCTTACAGTCACAGGCCGGCAATGCAGACCAAACCAGAGACGGATGGTGTCCGAAAGGAGGGTGGAACTAGCAGGGGTCAACCCAGGGCAACCAAAAGATAATCGCCCCCACCCCAGAACATTTAGAGTTGGCGGTAGCGAGGGCCCAACGTCGCCCAACGATTGGCATCCAAAACCTCCGAGATGGAGCTTGTGATCTGCGGCGGAAACGCCCGGTCGTCGATCTGCATGACATTGCACCCTCTTTGTCCACGAGGATCTACCTATGAACCGGTAGTCACTTGAGATTGGCACTGGAAGCAGTAAGGAGAGACGGACAACTGATCGTGTCCGCTTTCGTCATCTGGTCCGAAGCATGGATGTGAATCTTTTTGGATCACTTACGTCGGAGCCCTCCGGCGGAGTTGGGTGTGTGCGGCATTTTCTTGACTACGACATTTTCCTAATGATTGCTATATCGCTGCTCCGCCTAACGCGACCGTCATCCTGTTAGTTTGCTGCAGCCTTGTCACATATCATGCCTGGGCTCGACCTGACCTCCTCTTCTAATCTCCGATCCCCTAGATACCGGGGGTTGTGGGGTCGGAGTCGAGGGGTCGGTCAGAGCACGGACACGGGGAGGCCGACCGTGCATGGAGCCAGAAAGGAAGAAGCAATAGGCCCGGCAGCTCTGAGTGGAGTCGGGGCATCGAACGATTCCCTGTTGGGCAGGTCCAAATCAAGCCAATTAGTGGGTTCTTGGGGTCTTGGTACGTGCAATGGCGCAACATGATATCAGAAAATAGGGCTATCGAATTTGTACCCAGGATTCAGGATCCAGATCCTGGAGTCCAGAGTTCGGAGTCCAGATCTAACATTGATTCCTCCATAGAATTGAAAGAAAGTAGAAATCCGCTGGCTATGCTGGTATTGAGTGTGGGGCGTATCGTATTAAACGTAGACTCCCACGGAATTGCTGCTCCCCATCGCTCGCCCTTTGCCCTTGCCCATGCTATTATCTCCATTCTTTGCTCTGATCTCCTTCATCTTGCGGATGGCCAGCCTGAAGTCCAGCTTCGCGTAGTCCTCCGGCATATGTTCGCCACTGTAGATACAGAGCACTTTCATGCCCGGCTTGTAGACCAGTCCACTCAGCAGCTTCGGCGTGATCAGGAAGTACTGACCACCACCGCCGCCGCCGATGGGGTTGCCATTGTCATCTGTATCCTCCTCTTCGCTTGAAGCGCAGGCAATGTCTACCAGGCGACCGTGAACCATTCTTTCGTTACGTGGGTCCATACCCTGGTTGATCTCGTCGACGACGCGGAAGGGCGATGCTGAGAGCGACTGCAGTGCCATCAGGTAGAAGATGGTACTGACCGCACGTTCGCCACCGGACTGGCGATGTGAATCCAGTAGTGACATACTCTCGTGTTCTCGGAACTTGACGTGAATTTGAATCGACCACTTCTCGAAGTCGCTTCCGCCAGGCTCACCATTGGGCCCAGGCTCGTCTTCTACCTTGTCTAGGCTCACCTGCCCAGCACATCCTATGCGTCTGAAAGAGTCTGAAAAGGCATCACTGATCTTGGCGATGAGAGCGTCCAATTTGGGCTCCCAGTGAGATCGAACCTCATCGATACTGGTTTGATAGTCCGCCAGCTTCGTTTGGAAATCGGCCAGCTTGTCTTGGAGTTTCTTGATTTGTTTCTCTCGCTCTTCGAATTCCTTGATTAGGTGAGGGCTGCCCCCTTGGGTCAATTCCAAGCGTGCCTTTTCGGAGTCGATGTCGGCGCGGAGTTTGTCCATATCGTACTCTGGCTCGCTGAGCATATTGTGTACCTCTTCAGCATCAGGGTCTCCCTGGTGATCCTCGATCACTTTCTTAGCCAGAGCCCCAAGCGCTCGTCCCTTTGTCCTGTTTGCTTTGACGGCCTCTATTGCTTTCGCCACCTCTGCGGTCTTTTTCTCGAGCATCACGGCGAATGCATGGTGCTTTTTCCTCAGAGTTTGTAGGTCAGAGGAGGCTTCCAAATGTTGAACTTCCACCTTCAGAAGCTCTTCGTAGGCCTGACGAAGCTGCTCAACAGCATCCTAAAGGGCATGAGTAAGGTTTCAAGTGGCAGATAGTCAGATAGTCAGCGCTATCGGGGAACCTACAGCATATTCAATGGTGGCTTCTGCCTTTTTGATAGAAACCTCAATTTGTTCCTCTCGAATTTGAGAAACACGTTCCCTAACTTCCAAAAAGAGCTCCTGGATGCCCTTAAGCTTAGCCTGTTGCTGAGCTGCGGAGTGTTAGCGATGGGATCGTCCTGAATGATAAATTGCACAGCCACGTACCAAGTCTCTCAGGAATAGCCCGCCATTGCGTATGCGCATGTTGTTTCTCTTGTTTCTCTTTATCAATCTCCGCCTGCGGACAAAGTTAATCAAAGAGCAAGATCGATGGGGGAAGTGAATTACCATTTCGTCCTCCAAGCGCCGAAGCGCGATAAGTAAATCCCTGGTTTTCTCCTTCTCCGCATTTGCCTCCTCCTGTAGCTCACTGAATTCTCGGTTATATGTCTGAATGGCTTCGCGGTGCTGTTGCTTGACAGAGGCATCTACGGGCTGTGACGTCCAGGCCTGTGCGGTCTTGACTTGACGGACTCGGGTTGACTTTGCCTTGTATTCGCGTCGTCGAGTGACCTGATAGCTGTGCTTCCCTGACACCCAAGAACTGATTGGTGAGTCTTCCGCGTTCTCCAATGAATTATACGCTTCTTCAGAGATATCTCGTATGCTGACAGGTGTTTGGTGTAACCGATTCTCGGAGCAGAGTGAAGCAATGACTGGCTCCGGGCCAGTGATAAAATCTTTAGCCCATCCATCAAAGCCAAGCCGCCGAAGCTCTTCGTTCGATACAGGTGCTTTCATAGATCTTAGTGGCGCGGAGGAGGTTTTGAGCGTGATATCGTGAAGTCCCATTTCCCTGATGAAGATTCTCTGCATGGTGCGGAAATCATTTCTGTTCTGAGCAGTAAAGGCAGTGAAATCCGTTTTCTGTAACAGTGACTCGACAGCATTGGCATATTTGGGATCAGTGACGGAGCAGGTGATTAGAGGTGGGCCAAAAACTTCATTCTCAAACTTGTCTTGGTTGTCGACCATCCACTGATAGGCTTTGTAAGAGTCTGCGGACAGCTTCTGCAACTTCGCTTCCTGTCGGCCAGATTGAGAATCTAAGCTTTCCAGTCGTCGTTCTTCTTCATTGATCAGTTCTTTCAGTTCATGGCCTCTAGCGAGCAGAGGGGCCCGTCTGTCCTTGATCTCTTTGCCCTTCATTTCGAGTTCGCGTTTCTCGAGTCGTTTCACTCTCTGTAAAATCCTCAGTAAACTGTCTTCGTCGAGGATGGCTGGAGCTCGTCAACTTACCAATTGTTCGTTATAATATTCCGGATCAAATTCCACCGCCTCCTCTTCCTGTTGGCGCTGCAGTCGGTTGATGGTTTGCTGGGCAACAGTCGCTTCAGTCCTGTGTTTCGTACCGGTTTTTCTTTCAGCCTCAATCTGACCTTCAAGGTCCTTGATTTCTGACTGTAACTCGTCGATCTTGCGTCCACTGGCAACTGCTGCATTGTGAAGTTGTTCAACCTGATGTTTGCGACGATCCCTCACTTCCTTGATCCGCTCACTGTAGCTTTGCTTAGCCGTGACAGATTGCATTGCCGGCTCGAGGTCTCGTTTGAGCTGTGCGTGTTCCTCTTGAAGCTGGAGCTTTTTGGCCTTGAGGATTTCGTGGGCCTTCAATTGATCTCGATATTCGACGAATGGGCGGTAAATTTCCAAGAGTTCGAGTTTGCGTTTGACCTCAGCTCTCTGACGCATTCGCTCTACGTCTGCTCGTTGCATTTCTTGACGGTTTTCAAGATTCTTCAACACCTCCTGGTCTGCTCCATTGTCAATCTGAAGTTTCTTCTGCTCAGCTCGCAGCGACTTTAGCGCCTCATGCCAATCCACAACCTCTTTTTTGGCTGCTGCGCGTTGGGTGGAATGAAGCAGTTCAACAGGTGTGAGAGCAGCAAACTCCGCCACTTTGTCCTGGGGAAGAAACTGGCAAAGATTGTCGACTTGAATTGCAAATTCTCCTGCGAGCTTTCTGACGCTTTTTTGGTTAGTAGATTCACCATCCAGGAAGAAGCTGCTCTTATTGCCATCGCGTTTGATGATTCGGCGTATGATTCGGTTTTGGCTGAATAATGGAGGGCCTGCAAGTTCGATTTCGATCATCGCCTCACTGGCGCCATGCTTGACAAATTCACCAAGGTCTTTCGCGCGTCCAAGATGCTGACGACAAGTTAGGTGTTAGGAAGTCCTAAGACTACATGATAGTAACTCGAGGATAGTTCACATACCACGGGCCCCCATCCAAGTCCTAAACAGATAGCGCAAACGAGTGTACTTTTCCCAGTTCCGTTCGGCCCAATAACCATGTTCAGTTTCGGACCAGGAAAGAACTCTGCAGACGTGTAGGTCACAAAGTTCGACATTTTGATTCGCACGATCGCGCCGGCCTTGTAGCCACTGGGCCCGACCCCAGATTGTAGTCTCCTTCGCTGTGTACCAACTTGGGTGCCCTCGTCTTCACTGTCGCTGCTGTCATTTCCGTTTTCATCACTTCTCTCCTCATATTCCACCCCGCTGAGACGAGGGCGCTTGTTGCTTGAGTCCGGGAAGGAGCGGGCGCTCGACTCGGAGTCGTCAGTATCGTCTTCATTCTCACGGGACCGACGGCTAGGAACCGCAGGAGACGACATCTTATTTTCCTGGGCCGTTGGCCATTCGAAGCGTGAGGTACCTGACAGGAAAACGCGAAGGGGACGCGTCTAAGTGACGATCAATATGCTCCACGTGCGGTAGGCGGTGAAGAGCTCGGAGGTTTCTTGTCGCCCGCGTCTCAGACAGTGATGCAATGAGGACAGATGCCTTCACCTCAGAACTTTCGTCGGCTGGTCTTGACAGCTGCCGTGACCTCGATTACGATCGCAGGCTCTTTATATGGAGCCGGACTGAAGACTAAAGAGGAGATTGCTGAGGTGAGCTGCACCGAGCTTCCGTTGAGCTCCGATCAGTCTACACAGCTTTTACTTCACAAATTGAACGCATGCTAAGCTGCCTGATTTCACAGACTCAGAAGAAACGTCAGGAGGCCACCTTCGACGAACAAATGACTGCTCTTCAATCAATGCGATCGAACTTGACAGCACGGAGAGGAATGATTGAGACACAGATTCGGGACCTGGAGGCGAAAATGGAAGAGAAAAAACGGCGAAGTGCAGAAGGAAGTGACAAAGAGAGGCCGCAAGGCGGACGGTGAACGCATTCTTGGCCTCGCCTACGAGGCGGAGCACTCAACAATTGTCAATAAACAAGGTCTCGACACCACCGAACTTGGTTGTTTAAACGGAATCTGCACTCCCAAAACCTCGTCCTCGGTCCCATATGAATATGAGCACCAACAGGTATTACTCGCCTGCGAGACAAGATATGGCATTGCCCGTCATTTGTCGGAGACCGCTGTCAGCACCTCGAAGCACTGGTGACATAGGCCAGGTTCCAAAGTTCATTTACCCGCTACTCGGCGAACCACAAGTATGTGCAACGACACCACCTCAGTCGATTTCTGGGAGACCACTTTGCAAAAAACCAGCCGTGCGGTCTCAGATATGTATGGATCATTCGGGATCTATGGCGGCCTGTACATGTTGGATTATTTTTGGCAATTCAAAAGCACTTAGTATTGCTTATACCATGTGCTTTATCATATTATTCCCACCAAGCTGTATCGAAAGATTTTTCTCCAGCCCAAGGCCACATTCATGGCCTTGGAAAGTGCCTCGTTCTTGGCACCCTGCTCCTTCATCCTTCGAAACACACCACCTTCATGACCCATGAGCTCCTGAGGAGTAAACCAAATTCCACCACCTGACCTTCTCCCAGATCCGATATCTCGTCAAAGTCAGCCATCGTGCTAAGTCGAGGGCAATCTCAAGTAATATTTATTTTGCCGAATCTAGGTTCCGTTAAAATCGTCTTTTGCACCAGGACTGAATAATGACCTACTGCTTGCATGGTTTGCAGACCTCCGGCGCCGAGGTACCTCCCCACATAGCGGATTTGGGATTGGATTCGAACGACTACATCAGAACCTTGCGGGTGAGAAATTAATGAGGGACATGATACTTTCTCCTAAATGAAGTGGTGTATGCGAATGCTGATTTCTATCGGTCAGTAAGCCATTCGGCAAGAAATGGAGACGTTTGAGGGGCTGCGCGAAGGTTCTCTCCTGACAGTGTCGGCTCTTTAACATGTTGAATTTCTGGGTGGCAAGAACCTTGAGCCCTTTTTTACTGTGCTTTGGTCCGTAAGTTCTCCACGGTCGGATTTCGAGGGCTGAGATCTTGGGAATGGCGTCCATCCAATTACTCACTAAGTATTCATGATATATTGCCGGTGCAAAGTCAAGTCAATGACTGTTCATTTGACAGTCTATTTATCTCAAGTTTCCAGAGTCTCCAGGGGCCAAAAATGGTATATGGATGTGTATATACATGATGAATGTGTAGGCAATAGCGTCCTTCTTGACAAACCCTTGCTTGAAAACAGCCTCGTTATGTCGTTAAAAGCCAAAACACGCTGGCTTTCTTGGGAAGTCTAGTTTAGGCGTCCAGGTTCAGTTTCTCGAGCAAAGCTTCCAGCTTCCCCATCAAAATCTCATAATTCATGGCGTCTTCCGAGAATTCATCTTCAACAACAGCACCATCAAGGGTCCGGATTTCGCGACCAGGGGCTGTGACGCCGCTTGGCTTAGAGAAAACTAGGGTCTCGACACCTTCCGTGATCTTCGCCACATCTTCAGATTGAGCCTCTTCCCCATTCGGTAGAGGCACCTGCTCATCCATCAACCCGTCTATACCAGCATCATCGAATCTCAACCTGAACCGTTCATTAAGATAGAATCGAATATCGTCCAGCAATTCAATAGAATCGGTCTCCTGTCGAGCCTGAATACGATTCGCCGACTCTTGTATGAGCTCTGCAAATTCAGGCAAATCGATGTGAGCTTCGAGTCGGTATGCGAGAAATCGTGCTGCAAATTCTTCCAGTCGCTGGACACGTGTCAACCAGGCAGCACGCATAATCGCGTAGATGTCGATGTCATCCTCGTCTTGGCCACGGGTCTTCGCCGCGTCGGCTTGAGACACTCCACTGCCGAGAGTACTGATCACAACTGCTGCTTTAGTCTTCAATTTCTCGATGAAGAGCATGTCTGCCGCGAAAAGAACGTCGACAGCGACCTCCAAGGAGAAATCGGCCCGTTCGGTGTATAAAAATGTCAGGATTATCTCTAATACATCGGGCGAGCAATCCACGTCGATAATGTGCAAATTATCTGTCATACGCGCTTCGCGGAAGGAGGACATGAACATGGCCTGGAAGAATTCCGAACGCAGGAGCATCGCCCGGTGAACAGGGAACAAGGTGGATTTCTGGACCTCGCCGGCCTCCTCGGCCTCTTCCGGAAGTTCATCAGATCGAAGCAACACATCTGCAAAGATGGGGTTGTTGTGATCCCATTTCACTTTGTCAACTTTCGACGTCTCGATGACCACCTTGTGTTTGAGAACATTCTCACGGAACCAATACTCCAGCTGATCTCGCCCCCTCGCTAGCTCCGTAGTTCTCCGTTGCCTGGCTCGTCTTCTGTCTCCGCTATCCATGATGCTGTCCATGAGACTGGAAATCTCCAAGTACTTAGCAATCTTATCAATTCCTGCGAACACCTCAGACTCTGTAAAACCTGTTCCAGGCCCCGCCCGCAATTCCCGAGGGGGTTCACCCAGGTATAGATATTTGATCGCAGCGCTGAATGCCTCCGGGGCAATAGTACTAGGGAGTTTCCATACTGCGGTTTCGGGTGCATCCAACAGTTTGCCACGGAAGTATGGAGAGCGGGCGGCTAAGACGAACTTGTGTAGGGAAAGAGACTCGTTGCCAGCGGTCACCTCAATATCAGCCGTTACGGGACAGTCGCGAGTGAGGAGGGAGGAAAGATGGGCCGCGAGAGGCTGGAGGGGGTCCGTAGATTTGGAATAGTCATATTCGAGCAGGAGGTTTCGTATACGGTCATTCAAGGCATTGTATAGACATCTAGATGGTTAGTCCGATTATCAGCTCCCGTTACTTCGGAGGATACTCGAGGTCAAATACCTTTCACCCTGGAATGTATCCCGCTCACAAAGCGCACCTGACTCCAGCAATAGCCGTGCAACCTCATAGTGTCCGCAGAGACTCGCCTGTGCAAGAAATGGTCCTGTTACTGCTTGCTCCGAGAGAACCGATTATCCTCAGTTTGCTTTCAAAACTCACCAAAATCAGAGGCGTATAATCGTACGGGTCACGAGCGTTGACATTGACTCCCTCGGTGATTTTTGTCTGACAGACTACCAGATCGCCCTTTCGACATGCACTGCAGAGTTCACGGAATGGCTCACTAAGATCCAGCGGATTGTCATCCTTGATATAGCCTTCCTTGATCAGCTTCTTCTCGTTGACTAAGCTGATCTCCAGCTGATCCTTGCGTAAAACAGTCCGCTCCGCCATTCTGAGGCCCGTTGTATATAGCTTGCCACGAAGTGGGAGAGTTGGAGGCGGGACCAGTAGAGGCTTATCGATAACGGGTCACGTGCTTCAGGGCCACACAGCGTCGGGACGAATCACATAATTGCCCTGCTCTACGGTTCCTCAGAGTGTCAATTGAACACTTGGATCTATAGAGAAACAAAAGTCAAGTAGCCTCTTCTTCAATTTGATGTCATCCTTGGTCTCATGAAAGTCTACTCGTTGGTTGGACCCAGCGACCGCCTGCCCCACCGGGTCAAGCGTCATTGTCTGCGGTTGCTCAGCAACGGCGATCACCCAAACACTGCAGGGTCTCCCGAACCTCTAAACCCCATAGTGTCTGCAACTTTTCCTCTACCACTTCAATTCTCTAATTTTACTAACCAGACAGGGAGCTCGATTGTCACATCTTCCATGCTTATTTCTCTATCATCTCCTATCCTCCTCCGACTCCTGTGACCCCCTTTGCACGCGCGCATCTATAGCCATGGCGATTGCTTTGGCTGAGGCGGATAAGTATGAGATCTTGGAGAAGATTGGTACGCCCTACTGTGGACCTTGCTCTACCTCGTACACTAATACTTATCCCCTCCTACAGGTTGTGGCTCCTTTGGGATCATTCGCAAGGTCAAGCGGAAATCAGACGGTTTTGTGAGTGCTCCTAGGTCGTCGCAAACATGATGTGGCTAATTTCGAGGCAAGATACTATGCCGCAAGGAAATCAATTACATCAAGATGTCCCAAAAGGAACGCGAACAGCTCACCGCCGAATTCAACATCCTAAGCTCGCTCCGTCACCCCAACATCGTTGCGTACTACCATCGTGAACACCTCAAAGTCAGCCAGGATCTTTACCTTTACATGGAATACTGCGGTGGTGGAGACCTTGGAATGGTCATCAAGAACCTCAAGAAGGCCAACAAGTATGCCGAGGAGGAATTCGTCTGGCGCATCCTGTCCCAGCTAGTTACCGCACTGTACCGCTGTCACTATGGCTCCGACGCTGTTGAGGTCGGGTCAAACATCTTGGGTCCGGCACCCAAGTCGACCGGACTGAAGGGAAAGCAGGGCTCAGTAACCATTCTGCACCGTGATTTGAAGCCCGAGAACATTTTCTTAGGCAGCGATAATTCCGTCAAGCTTGGTGACTTCGGTCTGTCTAAGCAGATGCAGTCCCACGATTTCGCATCGACCTATGTTGGCACTCCATTCTACATGTCTCCCGAGATCTGCGCCGCTGAAAAGTACACCTTACGCTCGGATATCTGGGCTGTCGGTTGTATCATGTATGAGCTGTGCCAGAAAGAGCCTCCCTTCAACGCACGAACCCACATCCAGCTCGTTCAAAAGATTCGCGAAGGCAAATTCGCCCCTCTTCCCGACTACTACTCACCAGAGCTGAAGAATGTCATCGGAAGCTGCCTGCGCGTGAACCCTGATCACCGACCGGATACTGCCGCTCTAATCAATCTCCCTATCATTCGTCTGATGCGCAAGGAGAAGGAGGTAGTGGATCTTGGCAAGACCTTGCGCCGACGCGAAGAGGTTGCCGTCCAGAAAGTCCGTGAGATGGAGCAGAACTTAGCCAAGTTGGAAAAGGAGAAGCAGCAGATTAAGGCTGAGATCGAAAACAGTGTTCGTCGGGAATGGGAAGTTAAGGCGCGATTAGAGATCGACCGCCAAGTCCAAAGCGAGCTCGACCGACTGCGCAAACGCTTCGAGGCTGAGGTTCAGGAGCGCGTGAGTATTGAGTTGCAAAAGCACAAGAGAAATAGCAACCCTACACCCCGTGAAGATGTTTTCCGGACCAGTCTTCAGCACTCGGGTTCTGATTCTTCGGGACGAACCAGCCAGAGCTCCAGGTCCTCTGGCGCCGTAACTGACGATAGCGATGCGCCTTCAAGCACAGACCTCGCTCAGCTCTCATTGGAATCGCCGACTTCGAATGAGAAGAAGCAACGCCAGAAGCGAGAGACTCGTACTCCATTTTGCCGCTCGAAGACCACTGTTGTGGACTCCCCCCAGGATGTGCAAATGGCTGAGCCATCACCCATGTCCATTGCTTCACTCTCACTCTCTCCTCGTCGTACCTCCGGTACGGGTGGTGCGCGAAATATCTTCGCCGAGGCTGAACGCCAGAAGGCCAAATGGGAACCTACCCTGGCTTACTCCGACGACGAGGACGACACTCCTGACCTCCCATCTCCCACGCGTCCCAAGGTGAAGCCCGATCCATTCAAGGCTCCCAGACGACCTCTCCTCCGACAGAACACAGCAGCCATGATGCAAAAATTAAGCAATCAGCCTCCTCTGTTCCCATCCAGTGGTTCTCGCCTGCCGCAAATGTCCGGCGGACCCTCCGCCTCCCAATCCGAGGCCCAAAATGCTGGGAGCGAAGGCCGCGCTAGATCCCCTCATCGTCGCCTCTCCAAAATCCCGTCCTCATCTAACCTGGCAGCTGACGCTGGATCCTCCACCCGCAGTAAGAGCGGCTCCAAGCAATCCCCTACCAAGGCCGGCGGCGGCGATGAGATGTTCAAGGCAGTCATGCAGCGCAACATGGGTGGACGCACTCTCGTGGAACTTGCGCAAGCACGCGCCGGCGGCCGTCCTGTCGATGACTTCAAGCGCTGCGCCAGTGATTCTCGCACTGCCCAATCGCTGAAGTGCTCTGATCGCGAGCCCCCAGCTATCTGGGATCCGGAGCGCGATGAAATGCCTAGTCCATTCCTCGCTCGTGGCAAGAAGATCATCCGCAACTTGCGGTAGTCCACCTCATTTTGAAGCCCTTTCTTTCTACTTTTCTCTCGCATCCATGTGGAGCTGTTGTGGTATTCGGTCACGGCGTTTGAATCTGGCGTTTTGGAAGACCGTGAATTCTCTTTTTCCTTCATTCCGTTTCTTTCTTGTCAGTCGTTTGGCTATTCTCTTCTTGCGCATACCTCCCTACGTCACGGAGTTAGGCTTCGTTGTGTTTTGGGATTGCTTGCCGCCAGCAAAGGGTGTTCGTGTATGGTGGTGCTTTCTCCATGGCCTTTTGGGCCGGACGAAACTGACTCTCTTTATTTCTTTTCCTTTGTGATGATGACATGCCCGGGTTTTCCTTAATAGGGATGGAGTTTTCGTGTAAATTTATTTTGGTCGCGCTGGTCACATACTGGTCGCTTGAATCTTCGATACCTGAGCCCTTCGGGTTGATATACACTTTTGCTTGTGCATTAACATGGCAGTTCATAACGGCTTAGTTTCTGAAGCTTTGGCTGGTAGTGGTTGTCATCTTCATATCGAGGTTGCTGTGCTTTGCAGATACATTTCACTAAGCTCAACAATTCCAAAAGGCTCCTTGACTAAGGACTTGAACTTTAGATCATTGACTCGTAAACATACCTCTGTGTTCTCATCTACATTTTCTTGCAAACTGAAGATCTGGGGGTCATCAAAGTGATTTGACATGAATATCATTGGAGCATTACATAAGAGGGCATCAAGCTTATGCCTCCTCGTCCTCCACTTCCTCTATCTGTACAGTCTTCATCTCCTGTCTGAACCGTCGCTCCTCTTCTTCCAATGATAATTGTTCATCGCCGGTACCAGAGGGTTGACCTGCCGGGGCTGTAGCATTGTACCCAGCTTTCTCGAGCTTGTCCATCTCCTCCGGCTCTAGCAATTTTCCAGTTCCCCTTATGGAGTCCTGCTTCATGCGCACTGCAGCTGGAATGAATTTGTTGACAGCCTCTTGCCGTAAATTTCGAATTTCAGGCTTGGCTTCGTAAACAGTTTTATGCTCGACTGTCGGTGGCCGGGAAGGTAGCGCATGTGGTCCGCGACGCGCTGACTCCTCATTATCTCCAGGACCCCGTCTCCGTGGTTGCCGTGGGATAGGTGGTGGAGTATCCCGAGGCATGGGTATTCTTCGTACATCCTCATCTGTTTCGCTGCTGTCGCTCTCGTGTGGATATCTCCCGTGTTCCTCATCTCTCCTCCGCTTGCCGAGCACTGCATCTCCGTCTCTTCTAGGGCCATGACCACTTGGAAATTTCGGTGCTTTCTCGCCCAGAGCTTCGCGTGCTTTTAACACGGCCCTTAGATCTTTCTCGAGTGCTTCCAGAATCTCCTTGTCGCGTGGTCGTAATTTTTCTCCCGCCTCTTCCATAGCTTTGAAGTCGTTGATTTGTCGCTGAATACGCTCCGGGTTGCGCCGCGCAAGTTTCTCATTGCGACGTGCTTGCGCCTCGGCTTTCCCCTTCTTCAGACTCTTCTGCTTGTCCTGCTTTCGCTGGGCGGCCGCTGGATTGATCGAGCGCTCCTTGTCCTTGGCCATCTTGATGCACAAAGATCTGCGTACGATTTCTCATATGTAGTCTTCTACCCCCACGCGTTCGCCAAGCCACGTTCAGCTGTCAAACTCTAGAATTGAACTTGAGATTGTGCCCGATCGAATGCGAATGGTGTCGTCAGCACCCGGTGATCGGCCTAGGTGCAAGGTCTGAATCAAACGCGATCTGTCAAGAAAGCCTCTCACGTGGTAAGAGGCGGAAAGCAGGGCAGGGAGCGGTGCGGATTCAGTGGTCAATGAGAGAGGAGCTAGAATGTCGCGGATGCAAGCGCCTGCAGCAATGTGACCAAAGCGTCAGCCTTCTCCAATCCTCAACGAAGGTCGAGCCTAGTCGGGCCGTCGGGTTGCAAGCGCCTGCAGGAAGACCTGGGGATCGGAGGAACGGCCTGACGATGCTCACAGGCTGGACGCAAGGCGCTGATCCCGGGGTGCTGGTATTGGCGGGTGCGCGTCTGAGAGTTGTATGCAAGCCTTACCGGAGCGTCTGTGCCAAAGAGCAAAGTGACCGTCGGTTCAGCCTCACGATTTAGGCAGCGGATGTCTTCGGTGGTGATAGGGTCGAAGGATGAGGCGCGGATCTGAAGGGGAAGACGTTGGGAAGAAAATGGAAGCAGAAGCTAAGGCGGAGCGGGCGGAGAGCTATCCATGGTTCTGGATGGAGCCTGTCACTTAGATTTGTATACTTCAGTACCCGAAAGAGTTTGGGTATCGAGGTAGTGCCGAGATCTTGTTATGCTGTAGTCCTGAGGAGATACCTACGAATTGACATTCTTGTCCTATTTGTTTATAGGTATTGCTTGAGCTTCTTCAGCCCTGTACAGTTGTTATTTCTGCTCTAGGGACGAACCTAACCCAATAAATTCAAACCGAATGAATCGAATCCATGACATCCCAATCCCTCGTCTATACAAGATTGTGTCGTTATCGAGTACCTGGTCAAGCTAACCCAGAACCCCTCCTCATCTTTCCCGTCCGAGGTATCATATAAGCCTGTGCTCCCACCTTCAACCTCAGAATCCAGCCTTCCCACTGGCTCATCTCCTGTTTCCGTGTAACGGCCATTTCACGAGCCGCTTGCCGACCACTTTGGTCTCCCCCATC
Organism: Penicillium sp. IBT 18751x; assembly: GCA_028828935.1. Classification (NCBI taxonomy): domain Eukaryota; kingdom Fungi; phylum Ascomycota; class Eurotiomycetes; order Eurotiales; family Aspergillaceae; genus Penicillium; species Penicillium sp. IBT 18751x. The sequence goes on along the minus strand of JAQJZS010000010.1, from coordinate 305,977 downwards.
TTTCATTTTCGCTTTCTCCTCCCTCTCTCTCTCTCGCTCTTTCTGTCTCTTTTCCACTCTCTCTCTCTCCCTCTTTCTCCTCCCCTCCTCCACCATGACCAGCGGTCGGTTCGGCCTCCCATTCTTGATCGGCGCCTAGACAGGTCGGAGCATGTCTCTGCCGGGACCAAATGTCCGTCGCCTCCATCCCCGATACCTCGCTTGGCCTCACCTCCTCCGAGATCCAGATCCTCCGACAGCAGCAACAGATTGCCCTCCAGGGCCACGCCGGCAATGGCGTTGCCAGGGGCAGAGGGACGGGCAGAACCAGCAACTCCAGCTCGCGCGCGACAAGCGCTGCCTCCAGCCAAGGGCGCTTATTGTTGGACCCTATGAGCCTTCGCGCGCTGTCGCACCAGTTGGATGGTCTGCAGGCTCAAATCCGTGGCCGCATCGAATATGTACGCTATCTTCCCGCATTGCTTCCCGTCAAGAAACAATCGGATTCCGCTTGATGTTTACATTCTGACCTGTAAATCCAGCTGGAGGATCAAATGCAGGCCTCCATTCAAAACAGCTACGACCGCGCCGGCAACGTGATCCGTAACGCCGACGCGGAGATCGCCCGCACTCGTTCGATACTGGCTTCCATCGACGAGTTGGACCTTGAGTTGGCCAAAATTGCCCATATTCGCGATATCGTCAAAGGCTTTCGTGGTCGTGTCGAGAATCTAGATCATCGTATGGATCAAAGTTCTCGCCGACGACGCTGAAACGACTACCTCTCAATGCCCTACCTTCTGACCGACCTTGTCCGAAAACACTTGAATACACCATGATTGATAATGGGTCAACCATACATCGGTGGTCCTCCAAGTGGACCTGACATCACTGGGTTTTTCACCCCGTACCCTCCCATCCTGACTTCGGAACCCGAGCTTCTCCCTTTGCACCTCCCCAAGAACAAAAACAGATATATGATACTTGTCCTCGCGGACGTCCCTTTTCTAATCCCATGAAGCAACGCCTTCACTCTTGGTCTTATCGGAACTAACGACAGTCGATTGAAAGAACTGCATGCCTCGCGGCACTCTGGATTTCCGGATGGAATTGCAGTATATTGATGGCGCAGGGGCTGGTTCTGTTTGCACTTTCGTTTTTCTCGGCCCGGGGCCTTCGCAAATTCCACGAACTCCACGACGATGGAGTTTTATGTTTTCTTTCTCAAGCGCCTAAACATGACCTCCTTTCAGTTGAAGTGTCTAAGTTGGTTTACCTGTGATTTCGATTCCCCTCTTTGCAAGTTTCTGTGTATTTACATGGGTCTAGGTTGTCTGATTTCCTTGGCAATTGTGCAGCTCAATATGATGATTGAATCTTCCAACATTGCCGGTCGATAGTAAACTGGATTCTGCATATGAAAGGAAACAGAGGATTGGGCGTAGGTGATCCGTAATTCCCTTTGTTATGGTTCTGCACTCTGCAGTAAGGAGCTTTAGTGACGGTTGATTGACCAAGCTGGTCGGTATGAGTGGACGGAGAGGATCTGAACCACAACGGACCTTGCATGTTGTCGAGACGCGTTACTCTATTGGCCGACTCCTCAGATCGTGTGGGTTGCGCGGAGCTCAAAAGCTCTATTTCACTCCGGCGTAACCTCAGCCCCACGCTGGCGCAACAACATTAACATCACTTGCCTGGATACATTTCCAGACTATGTAGGGTTCTTGAACCTTTGGCAAGAGCACTGGAGGCGATACCCTCGCTGCTATATCTCAGGCCTGCTCGCTGCGACTCCCCGAACGCTCCATGCATAATGGGAGAGACTGCTGCGACTGCGGAGTCCAATTGAATATGGCCACGCCGTTGAATCGGATATGCACTCAGAAAGATGTTGGACTGATCCCTGATTGGTGCTTGAAGCCGCCGTCGGAGATAGTTCGCAAAAGCTCTCCCTAGCGCAAGCACTCTTGGGAGTGGATGAGGTAACTGCTACCACAGTTGACCTTCTCATCACGGCAGCCGCCAGAGACAACGAGCCAAATATCCTGTCCCGCGGAAGAGTTGAGAATTACCATAGCGTTTTCAAGATAACATCAATCTGATCCTGGTCCTGAACCTGTCGCTAAGCCTAGAGCTGAGGCCTTTGTCTTTCGTTGCTTAAGCTTCATGCTCTTCCGGTCTGTTTGGGGAAAACGCTTTTCAGTACTGCAAACGAGACAGTGCACGACTAGCACGTCGGCCCACGGCTTTTTGCGTCCACGGCTGGCATTAGTCACCACATGCGTGCAATTGACTCCTGGGAGCAGAAGGGTATCGCAGCGCTTGCAGTGGGATCGCTTTATCGGGACTGGTAAGCGAGTTTGTGTCTTCAGAGATACCCCGCGCATATGAGATATGGACACTCTAGACAGGTTGGATAGAGTGTTCTTGAGCGTGCGCTGTCCCTTAGAAACAGATCTCGCTAGCCCAGCATCAGACGAGGCGTCTTGAGATATCAATGGCTCATGGACGCTGTGATCGTCGATAGCTGCATTACTGGTGGTAGCTACTCCAGTTTGGTCGGGAGATTTCGATACACTCTGGAGATATTCTGCAGCACGCTGTAGAAATTCCAGTCGTGCTTTGATATGGCTTTTGGAGTTCTTCCCTTCCTTGGGAGCTTTAGCTTTGGCCATGGTCGGTCGAGACTAGAATAAAACAAAAGACGTTGCTTGGTCAAAGAATGAGACACACCGGAGACGCTAGTCCCAAAACGTGATCGGAGAAGCGCACGTGACAGAAGCCGCTCAGCTTCGATCGGTATCCCTCGCCGCATCCACTCTCCCCATTTCATCTCTTCCCTCTGGTCGACACCGTCCTATATCACATCAATTTCGAGGATTTATCGCCAGATACCTTTCCCTAATCTCCTTGCCACCCCTCCTTCCCTCTCCCACCTTTCTCCTTACTTCTCGCGACGAGAGGACACGCCCGACCCACTTACCATCCATCTCACTTTAACCCGGCGCCACCATGTCCCACGAAGAAGATTTGATCGATTACTCCGACGAGGAGCTTCAGACCACCGTCCCTGCCCCCGCTGCCGCTCCTGCTGCCGCCAACGGCGATGACGACAAGAAGGGTGATCTGACTGTTTCCGGTGGCCGCCCCGACAAGAAGGGCAGCTACGTTGGCATTCACTCGACTGGTTTCCGCGACTTCCTGCTTAAGGGAGAGCTTCTGCGCGCCATCACCGACTGCGGCTTCGAGCATCCTTCGGAGGGTTAGTCTAACTTGTTTCTCACACATGCCTTCCTCCATTTTATACTGCAACGTCCGTCCATCTCCGCGAAAATCCATCAATCGGCATCGGTGATTTATCGCCTTCGAATCTGCAGACGATACGAGGATACATTGTTCTACAACAATGCCACGTACATCCATCTCGGATGGTTCTTTCGACTTTTGCGCTACGGCTGCGAGGTGTCCCCTACCACATGGCCCAGGCTACGGTCGTCATTGACTTCCACAAAGTACACTTGGCGCAGGCGATTGTCGCTCCCAGTGGGAAGCAATGCGATCTTAAATGCTGAACCGGTGATACGCGCCCAGCGCCCCTCTTGTCGTCTGCAGAATGCATTGCTAGCGAAAATTTCATATTTTCGCTTGGCTGCAATCGCAGTTCCAAGCGGATATGAAGAGGCGGATGAACTCTTGAGCCTCGTGTCTCTATCTGGTGGTTTCAACGAGATGGACGGATCTTGCGACACGAAATTGCTTTTACTTCATCCTCTGTCGAATTAAATCTAACAACCGCTCCGCATCGAACAGTTCAGCAAGTTTGCATCCCCACTGCTATCCTCAATGTCGACGTTCTTTGTCAGGCCAAGTCCGGTCTTGGTAAGACTGCGGTCTTCGTCTTGACCACTTTGCACCAGCTGGAGCCCGTTCCCGGCGAGTGCTCTATCCTCGTCATGTGCCACACTCGTGAATTGGCCTACCAGATCAAGAACGAGTATGCCCGTTTCTCAAAGTATCTTCCTGATGTCAAGACTGCCGTCTTTTACGGTGGTACTCCTATTCAGAAGGATATCGAGATCCTGTCGAACAAAGAAAGCTTCCCTAACATCATTGTGGCCACTCCCGGTCGTCTGAACGCTCTTGTCCGTGACAAGAAGCTGAGCCTGCGCAACGTCAAGGCTTTCGTTCTCGATGAGTGTGATAAGATGCTCGATCAGATCGGTAAGTGGTGACCGGCCCAACTAAACCTCGAAACATCATTTTCTAATGTACATTCCTTGCCAGATATGCGTCGTGACGTCCAGGAAATCTTCCGCGCCACCCCCGCCGACAAGCAGGTTATGATGTTCAGTGCCACCCTGTCCCAGGAGGTCCGCCCTATCTGCAAGAAGTTCATGCGCAACCCGCTTGAGGTGTACGTCGATGACGACACCAAGCTCACTCTGCACGGTCTTCAGCAGTATTACATCAAGCTCAGCGAGCAGGAGAAGAACCGCAAGCTGAACGACTTGCTGGACAACCTCGAGTTCAACCAGGTTATCATCTTCGTCAAGAGCACTCAGCGCGCCAACGAGCTCGACAAGCTTCTGAGGGAGTGCAACTTCCCCTCCATTGCTGTCCACTCCGGCGTCAGCCAGGAGGAGCGGTAAGTTTCACTAAACCATCACAGATTCGGGCACCACTAACAGCCACATAGTATCAAGCGCTACAAGGAGTTTAAGGAGTTCAACAAGCGTATCTGTGTCGCCACTGATGTCTTCGGCCGTGGTATTGATATCGAGCGTATCAACTTGGCTATCAACTACGATCTCCCCGCCGATGCTGATTCCTACCTGCACCGCGTCGGCCGTGCCGGTCGTTTCGGTACCAAGGGTCTCTCTATCTCCTTTGTGAGCAACGAGGATGATGAAAAGGTCCTCAAGGATATCGAGAAGCGCTTCGAGGTCGCTCTTCCGTATGTCCCCTTCCGTTTCTCCAGGCTATTCCCACACTAACCCTTCATCACAGTGAGTACCCCGAAGGTGGTGTCGACTCCTCCACCTACATGGCTTAAGTGCCTTGTGATGCTTTGGTAGCCAGTCGCTTGCGACCGCGCTGAAAACCCTTTTTCTTATTCTCATTTTCAGTCACTTTGTCTTGTTTATGGCGCAAATAGCTCGGCTATGGTTTTTTCTCGTGGGCCTCACGTGAGGCTAAATCCCCGCTGTATGTCAGATCAGAATGAAATACAAACGGTCAAAAAGTGAACACTCTTTTCTAGTCCACACTTGTAGTCGATTTGGCTTTGTGGCATGATACGACTGGGGATGCTCCTGAGTTTCATCGCACCCTAGGGCTGACGTTGTGTTGCTCGTGAGCGGGTCACCCTTTTCGCATAAGCCTGTCGAGTGATGATGTTGCTACGATATGAGCTTCCTTCCTGAAACTCCACACTATATTTCGTGGATCGAGTTATCAGCACAGCTTACGATTCCATGGCTTGAAGGTCAAGGGAGATCTCTTATCACGGTGTTTCACCTTCATCACGGTAATTGGTATCCCCAGTCTCGTTTCAAATTTACTAGCTTGAACTCGAGTGCTTGTCCATGTGGCATGCGAGCAACTTATGTTGGGGTTCCGTTCATCAAGATCGAAAGTAGAAATGCCATGGATTGGTTGGCCAATGGTTGGCCATAATTTGATGAGATAGATCAGACATTACCAGCGGAGTTTGTCCGTCCACGATATAATTACGCCTACTTACATTATAGCCGCGGACATTCACATGTTCAGTCTAGCTTACAAGTCGCATCCGCCAAATTATTCCCTATATAGGGTAAATCCAAACATGGTCGTGGTGGCTCGAAAAGACAATGGAAGTTTTGTGATACCCTTGAGTGACAATAGACATCAGGCTCGGCAAAGATGAAGATTGGCTTCGCAAAGCAAAGGATTGGACTATTCCAAAGCCCAGCTAGTATGTTGGCTACACTGACAGTGACTTTGGTCTTCACGAATTGCTTCCTAATGGCCGGGTCTGTGGTAAGGCGCTTGCTCCAGATGAAAAAGCAATACCAATGTTTTCTAGGTATCGACTCCAAGTCAAAGTCATGCCTCATCGCCTGAAAGGATATCTTGTGACCATCGACACCTTTGAAAGCACCTGAACGCCTTGAGTCATAGATCCCGAGACTTGTGGGACTTCATCACAGCTTGCAACGGCAGAGCACTAAGTATGCCGTAGACTTTCTTCATGGATGAAATCAAGGGCTGCCATGACAAAACCTTGGTTCCAGCTGGATTCCCGGACCTAGCTTGCCTCATGGGGTCAATATCGTGCACGGGTGGTCGTCCGCACGGTGCCACAGGCTTTGGACTCCCGTCTCATCGGCTCCAGGGACCCGCTACCAGGCCCTCAGCGAGCTCGATATGTCGCCGCACGTTCCACGACTGATTTCAATCTATTACATTGAAGGGCAATCATCTATCGACTTACCTATCCGACCGTGATTTTGTTCTCAGGGGGAAGATCAATCACTCTTTAAATTTCATGTCGACTTTCCCGACATGCGAAACGTGCAACCAGTAGATGAAGCCACAAACAGTATAGTTCCACCAAGTTCAGCACGACCTGCCAAAACCGGACCCCCAGGAACCGATCATTTCCCAAGAGAACAACAGCCTCTCGAACCCGAAGACCAAGCTCTGCCGAGCCGGGGCCGTTGCTAGGTCCTCTAACAGCCTGTCTGAATATGATTGGCGGGACTCTCTATTTCTCTAGTTCTCTATTTCTCTAGTTCCATCTCTCTCTCTCTCACACTTCCTTGCTGTCGCTACACCCAAGCGAACTCGAGCTACCCTGATCTACAGAATGCGTTCAATCCCCCCTATTTTCTGAATTATACTTCCGCTAGACATCTTAAGGTACTCGTGCAGCATCCCTGCATGACAGCTGTCAGGACGCAAACCGGGCAGGGAAATTGTGATACGGGCGGACATCAGGCACTCGTCGATCGTTGACGCGTGGTGGCCCTAATTTGGCGTGAACGCCTGGGTTAAGGTTCGGGGGATGAAGATGACTACATCCCTAGCTGGCGTGGACTAGCCCCTTAAGATCGGCAGTTGTTCTGCGACTAGGTCTATAAGAAAGAGAAGGGGGGGATGATGGTTCGTGGTTTACGAATACAGTCTCAGATCTAAGAATTAGTGCACGCACCTGTGCAGTGTGTACAAGGTCATTTATGCACATGACAAATTTTAAGATTACACAACGTTGATTGCGAATTGCAGACCATTTCCCTCGTTTCCATGGAAAAGCGATAACCCAAAACCGAAGCAGCCAAGTTACCTTCCAATTTCTATACGAGGGGAAGTCTTTACGAGTAATCTCTCTACGGATAAAGCATCGCTAGACCAATCCCGTCATCTCACAAACTCAGCCCACGCGGTATTCCAAGATTGCTTTGCGGTAGCGTATATCGAAAACAGGGCAGCGCGCGGAAGCTAAGCCCAAAAACCCTGTCTCGGACCTCGCGCCATTGTCCCACCTTAGGGGGGGGCCGACTGTCTTGCTTTAGCGGCGATGTGGCTTTGACTGGATTTGTGTCACGGCACTTGGCCAGAAATCGCAGGAAATCGCGTTCCACAGAATGAAGAAATGGGCGTAGCGTTCTCCGCATGTGCTCGGCCTTTGGGCGCTATTGGCAAACGCCACTGACCCAATTGCTCAAGTGCGCAACAAGCTCCTGAGCTCCTGAGCTCCTGAGCTCCTGAGCCAGTTAGGGCGAGGCTGAGACAGGGTCCAAGTTTGTCATTTGTACTAGACTCCATTGCCTGTAGATGGGCAAAAAAAGTGATCGAATCATCATAATGTTTCTTTCATTATTTTTATTTTATTTCCTATTTTTTTCGAATTCTTGAATTTCCTTTTGGTTGTTTAGCAGGTACTCTACTTCATACAATCGGTAGCTACAAGGAGTACAGCTTGGGAGTAATCATCCTCGCCCAGTACACAGAACCCAGCACTACGCGACCGGAGCTATAGCGTCCCTTTGTGTGCGTTGACCCGGTTTACGGAGCGGGTCCGAAATTTTATTTTTTTTACTTGGTTTGACACTATAGTAGCCCATGACTCCGTTCCCTGTCCCGGGTAGATGAGAAGTGCGGCGAGGACGATGGCTCTGAGGAACTCGTCGATCCGCCATTTCCATTCGGCCCAAGCCATGACCTCAAGGCCAAGAGCCAATCGTGGCTGAGTCGGGATGTTTTGGAAATGATCAGCTGCATCTGAAGTGAACCCTGAAATCTGGTCTTCAAAACTCGGGAATCCGGAGCACAACAATTACCTGCATCCGGCGACTTGCAAACGTGGTTCACGTTTTGCTTGCCACCGGGCGGCATGGTCCATGGCCCCTGGCCGCGTACTGACGATGCACGCGGAGTCGGACAATCGGAGGTCGGAGAAATTAAGTATCTGGTGGATCACTTTTGAGATTTGCTCTCCACCGCGATCTTCCCGGTCTGGACTTGGACCTTGGACTTGAGGACCTCAAACCTTGGTTCTGAATGGTTTCTGATTACCATGAAACGGACCAAGTGCCAGGCTCACATATCGAGGAATCGAAGAATCCAAAATCCCCGAGAAATGTCAATCCCTTGGGAACCAGGATACTGCCGCATTCGGCACGCGCGTCGATCCTGGAATGTATTCAACACCGCCTCCCCCTTCTCCCTCCTCCCTAGAAACCGGAAAAAGAAGAATCGGGCCGGAGATTGACTTCGTGTACATCTGTGAATGGTGAATGGGGAATCTGTCCAACCCCGGGACAGAATCTTATGTAAAGAAGTACCAACGGTCGGTTGTGCAACGAAGCTCTAGGGGCGAAGATATGCGGTGTGGGGAAACCTGGTGGTTCGCTCATACGATATTCTGCTCTGGATGTGATCCGGGCTGTGTCATGGTTGAATTGTCAACGGCTACGACGATGTCGATCAGGGATAAAATAATGAGAATTAAAGTACAAAAGCTCCCGAGCATAGCTCCCTGGCCCAGCTAGAACGGCACGAGTTCAGTGGCTGGAGTATGTGCCCAATGCGACGTTGGCGCAGTACAAGCCGGAGGGCATCGGATGTGCTAGATGGTCCTGCGCATGCTCAGGCCGCAGGGTAGAGAGTTAATTCCTAGCCTGATTTGTCAAAAGCAAAAAAAAATCAACTTTTTTTCTGGTCGCTCACTCTGCATGTCCAGACGCTAGTTGTAGGTGGGTTTCAGAAGTGGATTGGGGGGATGACGGGGTCGGACGCGGCGATGTACGCGTCGAGAATATTTTCTAGAGATTCGTGTTGTTTACCCAGATACACAGCTTCATATTCACAAGTGGCAAGAGCGAAAGTGTTCAGATTCTGCAGATCAAACATGGTGGAGCCATGATCATTTTGGAAATTGGTCAAAAAAAAAAAAAAAAAAAAAAGACAGAAAAGAAAAAGAAAAGAAGAGGAAAAAAGAAAAAAATTAATAAGAGAGATAATAATAGTAGTAAGGTGGGTTGGCTACATGCCGGGGCCAGATTTGTTTGAACCCATTATTTACAGCCTGGTGTCCCAGGTACCAGCGGTCCTTGGCTTGGTCTTTTCGGTCCTTAGAGTTGAGATGTCCCAGAGAGCGAGGGGCTATATAAATTGGAGGGGGGGGCTTCGTCAAAACGACTCGTTACGATATCAATGTGGTTCTCTGAGGTCCTGTTTTCGGGTCACATTGAACTATTTCGACATGTCGAGACCGTGATTGCGTGGAAGGCCACGACACTGCGATAGCGCGGGAACTAAGTAGATAGGTAGTGAGAAGTAAAAAAAAAAAAAAAACAACCACCACCACGAGAAGGCAGAGACAAGCACACCACGTACAAGAGAATGCCGTAGGATGAAGCAGCATCATTCGATCTCTGCATCCAGCATCAACAAATAACCAACTTCCGCGGACAGCCTTTCTTATCGTCCGTTTCCGGATTGAGACTGGCGGGGGATCCACGACCGTTGAAAACGCCGGGGATCAAGGACATTCTTTTTGCGGTCGCACTTCGAAAGTTGAGGCTCAGGTTCCCTCCGTCTCTCTTTCTCTCTCCCTCTCCTCTTCTCCTTCCCCAATCTCTCTCACATACACACAAGTATACACTTCCACACTCGCTTCTTTCCCCCCCTCCCCTTCCTTCCCGCCCCTTCGCCCTGGCCCCGTGGTAAACCCCATCCTTCTCTTTCGTGGCCTTGCGCGCCGCTGGACCTCTCCGACTTGGTCCTTCCTCGACAACACTGTCCACATTCGACTATGGCTCCTCCTCCACGTTTACGCATCCTGTCTGGTAAGTCTTCTCTTCTCTCCCCATTCGCCATGGGACGTCCAAGACTGAGAGTCTGTGCAGTGGGTGGCAATGCGATCTCTGCCTTTTTATCCTGGCGGCTTCAGGCGACGACCTCGTGCGACGTGACCCTGGTCTGGAAATCTGGATTCGAAGCCGTGTCTCAATACGGTGTCTCCTTCAAGTACGTGTCTGCTTTTTCTCCAGTGAATCCGCCCCCGAGAAGAGCTTTTCACTCATCGCGCTTATCGACAGATCAAAAGCATTCGGCAATGAACGATTTAAGCCCCGTCATGGTATGATCAGTTTTCCGCCCCCTCGTGGATCTCCGGCCCCCGTTCAAGCTAACAAGTCTGTCCACAGTCGTCCGCGCCCCCGAAGACGCTTCATCCCGTGAACAAGCCTATGACTATGTCATTCTCTGCGTGAAGGCCCTCCCGGATATTTACGACTTGGCCTCGGTGATTGAATCGGTCGTTACTCCTCAGCATACCTGTATCCTTATCAACACCACAAATACCATCGGCCTCGAATCCCATCTCGAACAGCGATACCCAACCAACGTGATTCTTTCCCTCGTTTCCAACGTGGAAATCACCCAAACAGGCGCTAGCGAGTTTGAGCACCTGAGTTCCAGCGAAATCATTGTGGGCTCAACCAACAAGCATTCTACGATTCCCGCATCCATTCAGAACGACATGGCCGCTGCATTGGCCATGACCCTGGGCGCGGGCCAGGTCGAGTGCAAAGTGTCGGAAAATATCAGACAGGAGCAATTTGACAGGATGATCGGGTAAGTTCTGGTGGTCTCCTGAAACGAAATCCGGTTGCTAATTCCCGTGCCAGTCCGATCGCCTTCCATACCGCAAGCGTCATTTTCGATACCCCTAATCCTACACAGCTACTAGAGAAAGCCGGTGTTCGCCAATTGGTAAACGGCGTTATCGACGAGCTCTTGGAGCTGGCCACTGCGCAGGGCTGCAAATTCCCGAGCGACTTCCGACAGAAGACTATTGAGAAGATGACCGCATCCGACGCCCCTAGCACCATGTACCAGGATTTCCAGGCCCGCCGCCCGATGGAAGTTGAGACTTTCTTGGGATCCCCAATCAAGCTCGCCACCGAGTCTAACATGCCCGTGCCTCGAATTGAGGCCATGTACGCTATGCTCCACCATATCAACATCGTGAACCAGTCTAAGCCACGACAAGGCGACTCTCCTCCTGCCTCGATTATCGGTCACCCTCCCAGAATGTCCTCGGCTCCTCCGCAGCGACCCCCGATGAATGGTGCTCAGATGCGATCGAGCCGCACACACTCGAGCATGGGATTGCCCCCCAATGCGCGACGAGGGCCGCCTTCGGGCATGATGCCGAGAGGCCGTGGTGGTCCTATGCCTCCTCCTGGAAATGGCGTTCCCCGCGACCCGTCATTGGAAGGACTTGAGGAGTTCAGCCATCTGGTGGTCTACGATGGAGCTGAAGGTGAAATGCCGCATGCTAATGGCAATGGCTTCCCTGAGGGTGCTGCTGGTCCTGGCCCTGATATTGCATTGAGGGAGCGTGAGCTGGCTTTGCGCAAGCGCGAAATGCAACTTCGCGAGCAGGAGATGGGCATGGGCATGGGCATGGGTATGGGAATGCCTATGCCTCCTGGTATGCGGCGAGGCCCTGGCCCTGGTCCCGGTCCCGGTCCCGGCCCCCGACGACCACCTCCTCGAGCGGCGACTTTTGACGAGGAAGACGAGGATTACTTTGACCCGATGGATTCCATGGGAATCCCCCATGTCGACCCGGATCAGGTTGACATGATGAGCATCACTTCCCGCCGAGCACGCAAGGCTCCGAGTCAGAGCCAAATCCGGAATAACCCAGAGCGCTTCGCCGGCCCTCCGATGTCCCATAACCGGCCCTCCTCATCTGCATTTGGCCGATACTTCAACCGCAAGCCCCGTCCAACTGACCGCGCCATGCAAGAAATTCCGAGTCTTCATGAATCTCTTCTTGATAACCCCATAATGGGCTACTCTTCCGACAGATATGGATCGGTTGACCGCAATCACTTGAATGCAGGCTCTCGCGCAAACTCCATCACTGCTAGTGCCATGGGTGATTTTGCTCCTCCGCGTCCCTATCCTACGAGTCGGCGAAACAGCCAATCCCCCGCTGCTCCCTTCCCCGGACCCCCGGGTCCTCGCATGGGTCGCCCCATGACGGCCCATGACCCCAACCTTGGAATCCCTGGTGCTCCTCCCTACAACGGCCAACCGTCGCCCCCTGGAAACATGCGGACTCCGGTACCCCGGAATACGTCTAGTCACGGCCCCCCGGTTGGCCCGCAATCAGTTGAGCAACACTATGGGGTGAGCAACTCTCCTGCCAAGGGATCCCCTCCCAAGAACAAGAGTCTGACCGGAAGTGCGAGTGCTAGCGCGGAGAGTGGTGATAGCGGTGCTAGTGCAAACATTGATTCGGCTCACAGCAGCCAGGTCAGCCTTGAGGACCAGCACATTGCAGCTGCTATCCACTGAATGATGCCTATTTCCCACGATCCCGAAAGCGGCAATCGATGACTGACTGAAATTCATGTTCCGACGCCTCCATCTGTACTGGACGGCCAATAGCCCAACTCTTGTCATGTTTGGGCTCTGATTTTTGCATCGTTGCGTTGTCCTTCTTCGGGGTTATTATTTTACGCCACCTTTACCCCGTGGACTGCGGTATTGGTTAATACTCGGCTCTTCGCTTCTTTACATATACATGAGGGACATAGGGGGTTTATTCGCTTGTTATTTGTTTTTGTTCCGGAGTGGTCGGGATGCAAGGCTGTGCTTTTTGTCGGTTTTATTTTTCTTCTTTTCTTCTGCATTGATACTCATCTCTCGTTTTGCGGCATTATCGACTCCCTTTTACCCGAGGTCTGCGCATGCCTACACAGGGACATTCATCTCTTCCTGCAGCATGTTGATATAGCGCCTTTGACCTCAACTTCGACCCGATTTTCTTGCTCCGTCGCAACCACCTGCCATCTCTCCGTCTCTCTGCATGACTGTACACTACCTCAACCGGCGCCTTTCTTTTCATTTTAACCCTTACTATAGGGGCTAGTATACGTTGCTTATTGCCCTTTTATTGTCTGCGTTATCATCATCTGTTCCTGCTCGGGTATCTTTTTCATTTGTTCCACAATGTTTTTCCTTTGCTGTTATCATCCGGCCGGCCTAACAGTCTGGCCTGTCTCTTGAGTTTCTGTGGTCTGGTCCCTGGCGCATTGCAAAAAGAAGGGTTCGATTTATTCGGTTGTGCTGTCTTTGATCTGCTTTGGCTGGGTTCGCGCTTGATTGGGAATTAATGACGGGGTGTGTCTCATGTTACACTGCCCTCTGGACAGATCGTTATTCTTCATGGAGCCCACGAACTGATAGACTTTGTCCGTTATGTCACCGAGTTGCTCTTCATGTGCTGCTTGTATTCTTTCAAAATGTTCAATATCCTATCATCTTCATTTCCATCTTCAACATCCAATGTGGAGTCCGTATGATATGGTCACATGACCACCCATGTAAACAAACTGCCCCCGCGCGATTGATGAAAATCGCCGATTATGATCATTATTCTTCGCCAGATCAATCAATCCCTACGAATTTCAATCCGGCCAATCGAATCTATCCGACGTCACTGTGTTCCAAGAAGACAAGCCAAAATGCCACCTCTTCCCCCATCCCACCGTCGTCACGACTCCCAAACCTCAACCTACACCCGCGCCTCAATCCTCCCAACCTCAGGCTCAGGCTCTGGCACCTTTCACCCTGGCGCATCATCCATGCCCCAAGGCAGCACTGGTTCGGCCTCGATGTCTGCCGCCAAAACCCGTCAATACGCCCATCTGCACAGCCAACTTGCGCAGCTCAATGCAAATCTCGCCGACACGGAGAACTTGCTCCGTATGACGGCAGTCCAGGCGGGCGATATGCGCTTCTTGGGTGGCTACGTCGGTGCATTATTCATGGGCTCTGCGAAAATTCTCGGCGAGGAAGGCGTCAAGGGGAATGCAGATCCCGTCGAGGCCAAGATTAAGAAGGAGGAGAGTGATGAGGATTGAGTGGCTACGGTGAGTAAAGAAACCTTCCTGTCTCTTTACGTGCTATGGAAGAGTCTATGGACTACGGCTGACCCTTTTCTATTTCAGACTCAACACTTTCAAACTCATACTACTTAAATCATGGTAGCCTTTTACTCAACGAAGAATCCTCCTCCAAGGATAATTGCCGGCTCTTCGATGTTGTGGTGCTCATAGCTAGATATCGTCAGTCTGGATCTTGGGGTTTTGGGATCCTAGGAATGTGTCTGAAGCGGGCCCAACTCACCTCAATGTGCCGACACCACCGGCTTCCAGGATTAAAGATGTCTCTGTCAAAGGCTTGCCGGTCCATCGCATCGCAAACGCACGTAAGATGTGTCCATGTGCAACGATGAGCACATCGCCCGGAGAATTCGGGTTCTCAAAGCAGGGACGGTGATACTTCTCCCTGATATCCGCGATCACCGCATCAAGACGACGCACGATATCATCGGGGGACCTGATCGATTGTTAGCATTATCCATCTACCTAATTGATTCCAACCAATCCATCCAATCCCATCATTTCCGATCACCACTGGTGAAACAAGTAAATAGGTAAAACAACGTACTCTCCCCCAGGACATCCATCGGTCCAAATATTCCAGGGGCCCAACCCCAACTTCTCCCGTTCCGCCTTGATCTGCTTCGAAGTCAACCCCTCATAATCGCCATAATCCCACTCTCTGACCGCCTCTGTAATCTGCACGTTGGCATCCGTGCGAATCGGATCCTCTTCCTCTGCCTTCCGCCTTTCATGCCATGGCAGTCGCTCCCGACATCCTATCTTCATTAATTCGAGGGTTCGCTGTGCACGTGTGCGCGGGGAAACGTATCTGGCGGCATTTGTTAGTTGTCACGTTTTGCAGTGAACTGGGAAACTATGGACGCTCCCCACCTACCTACCTAGGTAGGTAGGTAGATAGGTAGTGTATGGGGATTGGGATTGGGATTGGCATGGACTAGAGAAACTCTGATTCTCTAGCGTGGGCTATCAGGGCCGAAATGGCCTTCTGAGAAGCCTGATGGGAAAAAAGGGAGAACTGTCTTACACATGCGCCAGGTTCTTGGGCACAATTAGTCGGTCGTCCCCCACTAGTGCTTTGCCGGTGGCTTTGACGCGCTTCTCACCGTTTGCCGTGAGCGGGAGGTCGGAGATTCCGGTGTGTCGGCCATTGATGGACCATTCGGTTTCACCATGGCGGACGATGAAGCAGCGCGGTGCCATTGTGGTATCTCTCTGTAAGGTGACGTGTGGTATGAGTGAGGTGAGGTTGTTTTGGAGTTTCCGCGAGTCAGCTTTTGCATCCGGGCTGCAGGTTCCTGATTGCGTCATGCACGTTGTGATAAGCTCTTATCGTGACCGGGATTTTGGAGGGGTCTAAGTCTAAGTCTCAAGTTCTGGGTCTTGGGTTTCAGGTAGCTACCACTCCGTGGCATTGGGCTTTTTTAGGTTTTTGGGGGGTGGTTTTATAAACGTGTTTCGTATGGTTTGCTCGTTCTCTGCTCTAGATCCGCCTGGAAGGGGATTTCCCCTTGGTGGCGTGAGGCGTTTTGGGCGTTGGTTTGAGGAAAGCTCCCTTATAGTTCTCGTGGGTCTGTTGAAACATTCGCAATCAAATAATACGAATTAGGGGCCACAAATCAGGGGCTATAGTAATTTACCGTTCCTTATCTGCCGGTCAACTTGGTACCTTGGTAGTAGGTCCCGGTAGGATATTTCCCTCTCTGCACTGCGTCCTTTGTCCAAACTTGAGAGCATTGGCAAATGCTTGGAGGGGTTATTTTGGAGGGGGAGGGGTCAAGGGTTCCTACTCCCCCACGCTACTATGAGCCTAGCATGTGTAGCCCGACTAGAGCTGCGATTCACAGATTTTCCAGCGCAAGGGCCGGAGGACAGACATCCGTTTTAAAAATGCCTCGCAACTACCGTACTCCATTCTCGGTGTAAACAAGTCGAGCCACAGCCAACAAGATGCCGTACAATGCGTACACAAGATACAGAGGCCCGAAATCGTCCGGTCATGGAATTTTCGTGGGATTCCGTTCGGGACACATGTCGTCATTATGCGCCGAGGTGGATCCCGCACATCCAATCAGAGGGCCTGGATGGAGCCCTTTTCGATACCGTTGGCGATAGCTATGAACAAGTGCCCAGAGATCTGCTCGACCTGCAGAGATGATCTGACCGTGTTGCGGCATCTCCGTCCGCGGTCGACCCGGCCCTGTCATTCGCGCCATCGCTTTTTTCTCTCTTGCGTGTTCCCGAGTCGTGGTTACATGCCCGCCACAACCGACCATCCATCGGTGGGCTCGACGGTGGATCTCGCTGCCCACCGTTATCCACCCAGTGGGTTTCGGGTGTCCGCAAGCGGCATTCCGCGGCCTATGACGACGTAGGAAACTGCGTGACGGTCGTAAAGATACAACAGCGACGAGGTGAAGAATTAAAGCAAGAGACGGAGTGCGAGGAAGAGAGAAGAAAGCAAAGCAATCTAGTGGTTACGACAAGACTGTAGCGAAGGGGAAGGTTGGCCGAGTGGCTGAAAAAGGTTAATAGCGGGCAGTGTGACTAGAGAACACGAACACCAACACTAACACATTGGGAACATTGGATAGTAGCAGAACAACTTGGCTGACCCTTTGTCTGGTAATGACCACGTCATTTGTCCTTTTCGGTCTGGCACTAAGAGAAGAGGCAGCCGTATAGGAGGACTGCAGAAATATGGGTCGGGGCAATCGGGATCCACTGACCGGGACGCCTGCTTTAGGGGATCGATTCATGGTTCATATTTAAAGTCAACGTATCTCCTCCAGCGTCATCGATTTGCCAATTCCCTTCGTGACTCGAACCTAAGAGACTGCGTTTCTAGGTCAAGATCACTTTTCTTTCACTTCTTCCCTATCTCTCTTTTCTTGATACCCGATTCTCGACATCTTTCTTCCCCATCATGCCTCGCTTTGAAGATGCCGACTTTGGCGTAGACGCCGCCCCCCGGGACCCTCGTCCCAGTGATGCCCAGGCCGCTCTCTCCCCGCGCGAGGGTCGTCACCCGTCCGGCCAGGTGATTCCCATGGAGGGCGGCACACTCGAGGTGCCTGCCTCGCGCAGCTCTTTGGGTGCTGCTTCTGCGATGATGCACCATCTGTCTCTGCAGCCCTCAATGCGGGACCGCCGTGGTTCTCGTAACTCCTTCGGCACATCACTCCCCATTCCCCGGTCTCCGCGCATGTCGCGCCTGTCTCGTTCTTCCAGACCTAGTGTCGTCCGTCGGGATATTCTCGCTGGACAGGTCCAGTCTCTGCAGTCCGACGTGGTCGAGAAGGTGAAGAACATGGCGTTCGTTTTTGACATTGACGGTGTGCTGGCACACGGTAATGAGGCCATTGAGGAGGCTAAGGTTGCTCTTCGTATCTTGAACGGTGACAATGAGCTTGGTATGTCCCCCCACCACCCACCCCACCAATTTCAAAACATTGAAAAAAAAAAATGTGGTGCAACATGAAAAGATAGTTTACTAACATGAAAATAGGTATCCAATTCCCCTACATTCTTCTGACCAACGGTGGTGGTAAGACTGAGGAGGCTCGCTGCGCGCAGCTCACTGAGGTCCTGGGCCACCCCATCTCCACCGACCAATTCATCCAGTCCCACACTCCCATGCAGGCTTTGTCCGAGTACTACGACAACGTCTTGGTTCTCGGTGGTGAGGGCTTCAAGATCCGTGAGGTTGCCGAGCAGTATGGTTTCAAGAACGTTATTCACCCTAAGGATATCGTCGCCTGGGACCCCACCATCTCTCCCTGCCGCCGCTTCACTGAGGAGGACAAGAAGCTGGCCCGCCCCCGCGACTTCGCCAACTTCAAGTTCGACGCCATTCTCTACTTCGCCGAGTCTTACGATCAGATGACCGACTTCCAGATTATCTCTGATCTCCTCAACTCGGACAACGGCCAGCTCCTCACCCGCGCTTCCAAGGATCAAGATCACATCCCCATCTACTTCTCCCAAGGTGATCTTCTCTGCCCTACTGAGCACAAGGGCCCGCCCCGTCTCCACCTCGGTGCCATCCGTCTCGCCGTTGAAGCCCACTACAAGGCCGTCTCCGGCAAGGAGCTTGAGCGTACCTTGTACGGTAAGCCCGAGCGCGCTACCTACATCTACGCCGACGAGGTTCTCGCGGCCTGGATGGAGGAGCTTTACGGCGAGAAGAAGTTGCCCAAGAACATCTACATGGTCGGTGATAACCCCGCCTCCGACATCATCGGTGGAAACATGTATGGCTGGAACACCTGTCTCGTCCGCACTGGTGTCTTCCAGGGTGGCGAGAATGATGAGCAGAACCCCGCCAACTTCGGTGTCTTCCCTCACGTTCTCGATGCCGTCAAGGCCGCCCTTGCCAAGGAGCTTGGACCCGACTTCAAGCTCAAGTGGGACTCCAACAAGGCCGCCACCTCTGGCTCCGCTATCGAGTAAGGGGCATGGAGTTCTTTGCATCCAAAAAGGAAAAGCAATCCAACGCTTGCATACACCTCCCACTCTGTTGCTACCAATAAGCGGAATGAGTGTCAGGCGCCTGGAGAAGGATTCCTCTGTGGTCTCGTATCCTCGTATCACTTCTCTGGGGCAGTCCATTCGCCGAGGCATGGGTCTGATACCATGCTGGAGGCTCTCAGGATACGCCGTTTATGATGAAAGATGTGCTGATGTGGGGGCAATCAATGTTCTGAATGACCTTTCGATTTTCTTTTTCTCTTTTCCTTTCTCATCTATTTTCATTTCTTTCCACGCTAGAGTTTCAGACTTGAAGACTTACGAGCCAAGTCGTATCACATTTGATTATATGAAATTGACGAGGAAGTTATCTTCTGCGTTATTTATTCGATTGAATTGGAGTCTTCGTAAATAGTAGTAACACATCAATAAAATCCATTGATCATAATGGATTGATGAAGGAGACAGTAATGATTGATCCTGCTTTGACCTTTTGCTTTCTTATGACTGCCTATGCTACGTGTTCATCGTCGACATCAACGCATCGAACACCTGACACACCTCCAGCTCCTCATCTTGCGACAATTGCATCCTACTTGCATGAGCATACCCATCCCTGAGTCTCGCACTCACAATATCCTTCGGCGTCTTCGTCCTAAACGCAGCCTCAATACTCTTCGAAATTCCATGGAATGGATACGCCGTTAACCCAATAGCAGCTGCATAAAATTAGCATCAACCATGACCCAATTGTTTTTTTCTTTTTCATAAAAACCCCAAATGACGTACCAGAAGGCATCTTCGTCGCCAACCCCAATGTCCCCCTAGCAAATCCTTTCACAGCCCCCTCCGCTCCATCCTCCATGAACCCCTTCACCGGTGATGTGAAGAAACCCGCAACACCGCCAGCCATCCCACCCACGAAATTCTTCCCACCGACCTTGACTCCGGATCTCCAATCGTGCACAGTTCCATATTCCTTTGGCTTCTCTCCATATAAATGCGGCGCTCGTCTGAACCCCTCGGCCGCCGCATGTGGGATATCAATCACAACGCCCTTCAGGTAATTCCCGTAGAATTTCCCTACGCCGGTTAATGTGCCGCCGATCATTCGTCCGCCAGTGTCGAACGGGTTTTGGGAATCACCGGTGCGCGCTTTGTTGGAGGCGCTTTCAAGACGCGCTCGTTTGTATTCTTTGTATGGGTTGTAGAGCATTTCGCCGGTCGATTTGGCCATTTCTGTTCCTGTTGCGCCAGCCGCAGAGAGCACGCCTGTGAGGGGGTCCCAGCGGCGGTTTTCGATTATAATTGGGTTTACGGGGTAGCTGTAATTCAAAGGATATTAGCGAATGTGCACGGGATATTTTCTCAGGAGAGGGGGGTGCCGTACCATTTGATATTCCGGGCATCTATCTTGTTGTGCTCGATAAGAATGTTGACTGCTGTTTTTGAGAGGATGAGCCGCTGTTTCCCGATGCCGTATGTCCATACTGCTGCCTGGTTGGGCATGATGCTACATCGCATGCGGTCAAGCGGGAGGTTGCGGTGGAATGAGTCTACGGCGGCTGATACGCCGGACTCGACTTGCATCTTGAGCGCAATTTCGCGTGCGGCTTCTGCTGCGTCTTGTGTAAGGCAGAATTGGATTGCGGAAGCGAGGATGTCGGGGTCTAATTCGGCGTGGGGAATTGGGGAAGGTCCTGCACCGGCTCGGGCTACCATGTTGCCCCAGAATGGTTGACTAGAACGAGCTTGATCAATATTTTGAGGTGGGAAAACTGAAGTAGACGGATCCACGTACTCGCCGAAGAACGGCACAATGGTCGTTGGTCGTCCATTCCGGAGACCGCAGGCTGTGGTGCCAGCTCCGCCATGGTGCACCACGGCGGAGACGTGCTGGAAGAGCCAGTCGTGCGGACAGTCGCCGATGTAGAAGATGTTTTCATCAGATGTGCCGGCTAGTTCGCTCCAGCCTTTTGAAACAATTGCCCGTACTCCTGCTTTTGATACTGCTGCCAGCACGGTCTCTATCAGTTTCTCAGGATTATCGACAACAATGCTACCAAACCCGATGTAAACAGGCGGTGGGCCGGCTTGCAGAAATTCCGCCAGATCTGAAGGTGGAGTATACGAAGAGGGTTCTCCGAAGAAGAATCCACACACGTCTAGAGATAATCAGCGATTAGGTCACGGTGACAGCTTGTTTCGCGTACCGATGTAAGATGGCCAGTCTTGGGGCTTTGGAACCAGCGCAGGAGACCAACAGTAGGTGAAAGGGATCTCCAACGCTTCAGCCAGACATGGCCCCTCGGTTGCAGGTACAGATGCAAGATCGATGGAACGTCGGAAACGATTAATCACGTCTCCTAATCTGCACAGGGTCAGTCCATCATCGACAAGTCACATGAACAGCACTTACCCCTGCCAGGTCAGCCATTCCACCACACCATATGTAACCCAATTCGCCGTCCTGGGGTTCATATCGGTAGAATTCATATTGGCCAATGGATGGGGAAATGCTTTCGTACTACTCCACGGCATGGTAAACATAAGATGAACGGGAATACCCAGCGCCTGCGCACAGTGAACATGTGCAAAACTAGGCGGATTCGCAATGATAGCATCTGTCACAAAGGGCTCCTTGGTGTCAGGATCATCTTCGATGCATGACTTCCAGCATCCATCCAGCATCTCCGCTACCATGATCTGCTTTTGTTTGATCTCCCCATCACGTAAGGTTTCAATCTGTGGAATCAAACCTGGGTTCTTGACCATGTAGGCCATGAGCTTGGCGGGATCGCCGCCAATAGGGAAGAATTCCAGGTACGAGTCTTTGACGAATGTCTCGAAGACTCCGTGCGTGGCGATGCGAACACGATGGCCGTGGCTTTGAAGGGCGTTGCCCAGCGCGATAAAGGGTTGTACATCGCCGCGACTGCCCACGATCTGAATCACTATGTTTAACTTTACATCACAGTAGATTCCCTCTGAGGTTTGAGCGCTGTAATCGGGCGCCGAAGGGTGGCTTTCTGGCTGCTCGTTGGCAATGCGAGCGATTTGCTTGGCGAGCTTGGACTCAAGATTAACATCAATGCGGCCATCATCTAGAGCGTGCCGTTAGTTTTGCAAAGATGTACCCGGTGGTTTACTTACAGTGGACCTTGGCCGACTCGGCGGCCAGTTGAGGGTCAACATATGGAGAATAAGGCGGGGGTGAGTCCCCCTCCGAATTTGCACGGTTTCCCATCGTTGTGGTCGCCCACTTAGGAAAGGGTGAGGAGGTGAGCTTTTGAGAAAGATGCGTTGATAGAGATGACGTAGGGCGCACAGCTACCAGTCTATGAAGTGGCGAAGGTCGTGAATGTCGTGAATGTCGTGGATGCCCGTTTCAGGTACGCGCCCGTGATATGGAAGGAAGCGAAGAGCCAATACTCAAGGACCTTCCAGGATCTCAAACGATAGTTCATGCCTGGCTTTTCACTTTGAATCCCATTCTTTTCTATTTTTGAGTCTTGTTTCTTTGCCTAGCCCCTCAAAACAAGTGGCAAAGGGGCCGTGCATAGGTCGATCCCCCGTGCTGTGGCTGTGCGGGAAGGTGGAATCGTGTTTTTATCATGTCAACGGTTCCGCTCGTCCATCTCTCGATCCAGCGCAATCCACAATGGAGGGCGACATCCGTGAGGGTGCCAATACCTCCAGCCTGTCGCTGCCTCGAGGCCCAGGACCCGAGGATTCGAGGCGGCGGTTGTTACTGATTTACATTCACGGGTTCATGGGCTCGGAAGCTAGCTTTCATGACCTCCCAGCGCATGTTCACGATTTGTTGACAAGTTTATTGAGCGATTCGCATGTGGTTTACACTCGCATTTATCCCCGATACAAGTCTTGGGGCGAGGCTGGCATTCAGACAGCAGTGGAGCAATTCAGTGCCTGGTACGTGGGCCATAGAGTGCCAGAGTCGTTGAGACTGATGAAGTTGTAGGCTAGCACCCCATGAGGCCGAGGACCTAGATGTCATTCTGTTGGGTCACAGTCTCGGTGGGATCTTGGCTGCAGACGTTGCGCTGTTGCAGCTCAATGACCGGCCAAAACATCGAATTCTGGGACTGATCAACTTTGATGTTCCCTTCTTAGGATTACATCCTCGCGTCATTCCAACTGGAGTCCTGAGCTCCATGCCGAAGAAGGACCTCGCGGCTGAAGATGAGCTTGTTGGAGAACAGCAATCGTTAGGCATGGAGCCGGCCTACAAGCCCTTTGCCCCAAGTCCGAATTTCGACCCGCCATTTAGGAATGATCACCGCCTGGTTCAGCGCGGCTTCTTCAAAGGCCTCATGCATTTTGTCAACAAGAATACAGACAACCTCTCACGATCAATATACGACCGGGTCGCGTCAACATTTAGATTTGCCGGCTGCGTCAATAACTACTCCGAGCTTCGTCGGCGGTATCGGCGTCTAGTGGAGCTGGAGAATGCAGAGTTCAAATCAGAGAGGGTCCGTTTTGTAAATTACTATACTGCAAGCACTGGGCGCATTCCGCGGAAGTCCAAGGAGAAGCCTGCAAAAGAGAAAGAGGACACTGATCAGGCCAAGAATCCGAAATCCCCGCCATTAGAGGGATCTGAATCCTGGTGTACCTCTAGAGAAGATCTCTCTGAAAAAGATGAGATCGCCAGCTCACTGAGCAACTTGGACCTCGATGAACAGCAGCAAATGCCCCAGAAGACGTCAAGTGTCTGTAAAGAGAGCGAGAGCAACTCTGCGAAGAGCAGCATTGCTCCCGAAGAGCAAAGCAAGAAGTCACCTACTCCTGATCCTCGTCCACAGATACAAAAATCACCGCCACCACCATTACCACCGCGGAAACCGCCCGCTTCAGACCAAAACATGCAAGATCTTGAATCTGAAGAAATCGTCTTAGATCGACCATCGATCGAAATCCCCGGCACTACTTCGTCTACTCCAGTCCCTCAGGACAGTCAGAGCCTTTCGGGAAGCGTGTCTCTTACAATCTCAGACTCTGGCCTTAGCTCAGATGACACCCAGCAGAAACTTCGCAAATTCATTCTCTTGCCTTCACACCATTGGAAGCATAACGACAATGCTCACTGGAATTCAGTCCTGATGGAGGGCATAGATGAGGTGGAAGCGCATCAATCTATGTTCATCCCACATGGCGCAAACTACGATTACCTCGTTGGAGATGTGGTCTCTCTGATTGAGCAATGGGTCCAAACCGATCTGACCAGACGATTGATGCAAGAAAGCCTTGACTGAAATAGACCTGAACCATCCATTCAATTATCATTAATAGAGTCTTGAGACCCCCTCAAAACCCCTTAGACAAAGATTTCAGTAGCACCAAATCGCAACAACACCGAAAATCAGACAGAAACTCAAAGTCAAGAACATCTCACCTTGTACCCCTTCACTTTCTTCGTAAAAGCTCCAACGGATGAACACGCGTTCTGCTTCTGCGCAAAGATAGTTGTAATCTTCTTTTTGTGCGAACACACACTATCCTGATACAGCGTGACTGTGCAGTCAAAATCAAGAGTCTTCACATCGTATCCCTTAGCCCCTCCCTTGGGCATATCAGTGCGACATTTACTGGACCCATACCCTTTCAAGGTGCGCGCGTGTCCAGTGCACTTTCCATCCTTGTACAAGTCAACTTGCCAGTGACCCTTGCCAGCGGAGGATGCGACGGGTGAAGCTGCTGAAGCCACGGGACTGGATAGGACTGGGACAGCCTTGGCTATGAATTCTCCGAATGCTAAGCCTGAGAGAGCTAGGAGGGCTAGGATTTTGGCGTAGAGCCTTGCCTGGAGCTTCATGGTATATGAGCAGGTTGAAACTGTGTGTGTAATCAGAGGACTGAAACTCATTCTTCTATCTCAGTGTTCTTACCAGGTGTCAATCTGATGAAAAAGGATCAATCGAAAAATTCAGTGATGACTGGTGAGTAGAAAGTAAGACTAGCCTCGCAGTTGAGGAAAAGCTATGGCTATTATAGATTCAATAATTTGAGGATGAGTTGCGTCGTTGTGACTACCCTTTAGTCCTTCCTACCACGGCTCACGATGTTCCCCAGGTGGAAGACCAGTCGGGCAACACAAAGCTGCCGGGCTTTCCGAGTGAACCCGTTTCGTTATTACACATTCCACAAGATAGATAGCCTTACCATATTAAAAGCTCGCTCATCTTAATCAATCCGCGGTTGGTTATGTGAAGAGCATTTGTCGAACGTTGAAGGTTGGTACCCAATCATATGTATCAAGAATTCTAGCGTCATATGATCCCTCAAGCTAGAGAGAATGAGCTGCAGTCTTCTAAAACAATTCCTCCATGGGAACATGACCATAACCCCCGACAATCGGTTTGAGCGAGAAAGAAAAGTAAGTTTGAACATAGTTTCAACATTGTTATATTATAGGTCAGAAATGGATAAATGCGTACCCACGATCTCTATACGTAGACCACCTGGGACACGGTGGTGCCTGCTCGAAAGTTGGAGTGCCATAGTTCTTTTGCCGGCTCATCGCTTGGCCGACATACAAAGAAAAAGTCCCTTAATATCAACAACGCGGTATCCCAATTGCTCACTGACAATTGTTCTGCAACATCCCTGAGATGTGCTAGAAACCACGAATTGGACTTCATTCCCTTGGACGCGAGACTGCCTATGAAAAGGATCCAAAAAAGCAGGTCAGGCGCGGTACTTCGAAGGACAGAGAAGCTCCTTAGCAGGCTTTTCCGAACTGTCTCAATCAGACTTCCGAGGCATGGAATTCCGTAGATGCTCCAAATTCGTACACAAGAGTAGGCCAGGATTGAGAGCCGCAAGGATTCTTCAAAGACAGTGAGTTGATACTGACATGGCAATGACAGCAATCGGTGACTCAAATAAAGCAAGCAATCATTTTCCACCGACATTGGTTCAGCGTCGATGTTACTGGGACTCTCATAATAAGCGATGAGCTGCCGAAACGAGGAAATAATTGACTTGAATATCGGGTGAATATCTTTGGACCATGGTGCAGTGAAGAACCGAGCGCCAAAAGTGGGGATCTTGGTAAACTGAATATTCGCTTTGAAACAGGACGACTCTTGAAGAACCCTTCTTTGAAACTTTTCGCACATGTCGAGCTCCGATATTGAGTTTTTCATGATCCCTCGCAAAAATTCACAGCTGCATAAAGAAAATGACGAGTTAGAGAAAGCAATCCATATGACATGTCGTGCATCCTACCAGTAGAGCATAGAAAGGGTTCCGTGCCCAAGAGTGTCCATCCCGCCTGTTGCGGCGATTATTTTCTTTAAGCCTTTCATATGTGTCTCAGCAGCCTCTGAGTTGGCCTCAAAAGCCTATATCGCCTTTTGTGAGCCAATTTCGCCCTCTTATTGCGTTCTGAGCAGTTTTTGACTGCTCGTACAAGTGAATGATGGGCTCTTACTTCTGAAACAATGATGTGAGCAATGATAAATATGGTTTCCTCGGAGGATACAGTGGCTGCGTCTGACAGCATGCATCGGAGAGATTTGATTGTTCCAACGCGAAGGCGGAGCGCATCCTGCGCTGGCTTCTGTACGATTGCTGTAGAAGCACCAGATGCTGTTAAAATCGCAGCTCGGTGGGATGCACTAATGGACAGCTTTATTTGCATCAAGGTGGGATCTTCTAGTGCCTTTTTCCAGAACCACACTGTCACATCGTTGGAGCAAAGAGGGAAGCACGATCTTGCACTGTGAACACGATCTAATTTGTTCGTTTAGTAGCGCACATCAGATATAGTTTACGAAACATAGACGAGAATGGGAGTCGCAGCGCCCGATGTGATGTACACTCACAGTGATGGAAGTAAATATTCGGGTTTTGATTTGCGCTTAGTGCTAGGGCAGGCCCTCCGTCGAGAACCCCAGCTTGAAGAGACGATACTAGTACCGGGGTTGGCTGAGCCGTGCAGCTATCATGATCGTCACGGTGATCACACTTGTCAAGACGACGTCGGTGGCTTCGTGAGCCACGAGCATCCGCAATTTGGGTCGACGGTGGACTCTGCTCTGTGGAGAACGGACCCGTGGCAGTGGTGAACTGTTGCACCGCTTTTTCTCTGCGCAACCGATGATGTCGGCTTCGCACGAAAGCCTGCCTATATCGGAGTAATTCACGATTTTTCAAGTGATCATTCTGATAATCCACCCACAAGAAGTCTCCTGCAGGCCGGATTGCCAGCTCCTTGGTCTTTGTTGTAGCCTTACATAGTTCGGCTTGTGGGGCCCGATCCGAATGAATACCGGACTGACCGGACGCCATAAAAAGATCAATTTGATTGGGAGAAAGTCCTTTGTGGTGTAGTGTTGTGTGGATTGATCATCAAAAAGGGAATGAGGTTGAAATGAGGATTTACCCCTGAAACCCCGCTTGGCCGAGTCGGGTGCGTGCGTCTGGGCCGTTCTCCCGTTCTTCGCGTAGTAATTAGTTAGGACTTAATTAGTCGAATATAGCCACCGCCTTTCGATGTCCGGCTTCTACCGCCACTCCTGGACTGTAGTGTTGCGCTGTCAAGCATATTGTTAGAAGAACCTTGTTTCCCAATTTCGAATATGTTGAAGCTGGAAGGCAAAATCGACTCAGCAAAACCATTTCTTGCAAAATCTCTTACAAAGAAATGAATATCCAAGATGCGACCTTCAACCTGCTTGAATACACCGCTATCACGTGGCCGCTAAGCAGTGGACCACCGTTTGCCTGATCGGATTAGCCCGGTAAATGCCCCAACATAGAGAATGCACACAAAACTGACTCAAGTCCAGTGGCTGTCACAATTGGGATTGACTAGGTCAGCCTGGCCATCGACAGGTCGTGCAACGCAGGTGTGTGAGAAGTAGCGGGCGATCGTGGGGCAAAAAAAGATCCCACGCCAATACGCACTATCCTGTAATAAGAGATGTTCCGTATCTGGAAGTGTTCCTTATCTGGGAAGGTCCCAGCAAGTTTTTGAAATCAACAGGTGAGCAGGGAAACGATAAATACGATGACGCTCCAGAGAAAGCTTTAGCTCTCAAAATTACCAATTGAAATGTGTCCAATCGATGAGTGACAGATTAATCTACGTGATGAGGTGTTGAGAATGTGGACGATAATATCCTTCAAAGCATCTTAGATACCTAACGTAAGTAGGATTTGCAGATGCTTTTTATATGCTGTTCGTCGAAGTGTGGGCTCATAGGCATCGTGTAGAATAGGGAAACTAGACATGGAAATGCCGAACTTTCGTACCCTTAATAGCCTTCTCAATCGACTTCCTGGCCGATACGCTGGAAATTACTACTTGGCATGTCTCATGTTGCCGAGTAAGCTAGTGCCGCCGTGGGGGACGATGATCTGCCGCGCCCAAATACGCGTGGTATTGAAAAACCACAGTTTCATCACTCAATATCCCCGCCTTCATGGTAACCTGTGAGGCACGATGAGACGCTATGACGATCTTGTTGAAGGAGGTTTTCATTCGTTATAGCTTCAATTTCAGCTCGAGTACTCGTTTCGAAATGGTATTTCGAACACGTACTTCACGTATCTTAGGGATCTCTCACGTTACAGCGATATTGAAAAGGTTCCATCGGTGTTCAGATGCTGAAATTGTGGAGAATGTCATTTAAAACTGTCCCTGGAATCGCAGATCTGACATTTGGGATTGGTATTTGCTAGCTACCTGTGCTCAAGTTGGCGCGCAAATGCCGACAGCTCGTACAGAATATATATACTGGAGCTTTTCTCCTTCGATCAAAGTTCTGCTTTCCGCAATATTTACGACTTCTTTGTTTCTTCCTTTCTTTGCTTTGCACGCGCATCCTAATCAAATACTGTCCTTACGATGGCGTGGCCAACACACACCAGCAACGAAAATCTCCACACTACCGAGTCTGCGTATCGTTGGCCTGATGCAGACCTAGAGAGCTCGACACCCGACATATTTAAACGGTCTCAGGCTTCCTATATTGCTTCCTTATCCCAGCCATCCATAATTATCGATACTTCGTCAATGTCCCCCTCGTGTGACTGTGCTTGTGCCGTACAGCTTCCGTCAACACCGGTCTCTTTTGGCACCGTAACGTCTCTTATCTCAACTTACTCGGACTCACGTACTCGGACGGCGTCTATCAAGCTGAACAGTCCTGAGCTCCCCTCGGACCAGAGAAATGAAGCCACTATCTTCCCAGCAAGCTCTTACTTTCCTGAACAATTTAGCCTTCGTGCAGATCCCGCAGAGATGCCTCTCGCGAAAAGTGAAGTGGGTCGGCTGTGTGGCCCCTACGATTTCTGTACAGCTAAAGGCAGTTCATCGTCTTGTTCTCGCCAAAAATCGAAGGAGAAGTCAGTACTGTCACTTTTTTGTTATTGCGATTATGTATCTAACCGCTCCTGGGTAGTGATGTTAGGTATGGAACCTACAAGTGTGAATGGAATGGCTGCCAATATGATCGTTTGTTCTCGCGCAAAGCTGTTCTAATGCGGCATATCGAGATGCAGCATGTCAATCCAAGGTCATTTAAATGCCCTTGGTGTAGCCACGCTTCCAGTCGATGGGAAAATATGAAAGCACATAGACAAGCGATCCACAAGGAAAGGTTGTGATTCCTGTGATGACCTGTTGTTGGGTTTTGGGGGAGTCAAATAATTAGGTGCTTAGCCTATGTCTGCATTTGTAACATGTTGATGAGAGAACTCGCATATTGGAGGACATGAAGGACAGATCCAGTTGCTTATGTAATAATATTGCGTGGTTCAAATCGTTCCTCCTAAGAAGCGTGCTCAGCATTACCCAGCGAGAAAAAAGTGGCAAGGCTTAAATACAGAACCAGATAAGAAACGTCAAGGAATGACAAAGGAAGCCCGAGGCTTAAATCGATGATCGAGACATGGTCATTGGAGGTAACGATTCGCACACTCTGAGATGAACATGTTTGGTCATTTCCGCAATGTCCAATATCAAAATCTAGCATTGTGTCATACTCTTTATACGCCAGTCCATCATGCCAAACCGGAAGAACACCCGGGATCTCACAAAGCTCTCAGGGAAGCCCCTCACAGAGACTATGAGGCCATCTGATCTGGGAATGGACTCGGAAGGCTGGTTCACTTCGCTAGATCTCCATGAGCATGACCTCCACATTTCGTGTCTAGCTGTGTATGACACGGCAATGTTTCTCATGGCCAACCCGAATGTTACCTCAAGTCACCTCTTTCGTGCAGATATATTGCATGATAGCTTGAGCCTTCTGGACATCCCGCAGGAGAAAGTGGATGGAATAACAGCTCAGCCCGCAACAAAGGTCGAAGGGTTCGAGCTGATCAGGACTGTGGTGCGGAGAATGATACCGCGGAACCGGAGCCTGGATGAAGCTTTGGAGCAGACGTGTCATATCTATGCATCGCCAGGCGGTATTCTCGAAAGCACAGGAGCGATCCGTGAAGCTGATAAGCAGCGTAGCGCCCATCGCCTGCTTGTCATGTACACGCCGCATGTTTCTACGCAAGATGATATGCCCTTCTACCACCCGCTCGTTAAAAGCCTCGCATATTTGTACAACAATGAGCCTTGCCCTGGTACGGGTACAGGTACAGGCACGATGTCGATCCACTTCTTGCCCTTTACGGCCGACATTCCAAAACGCCTGGAACGTACTCTTCACGTTCTTCTCAACTTCAATATCCGACTCGCTCAAAAATCAAAAGCAAATAAGCCCCTGGGCCCTATCCATGAGACCAATCGAGTCTCATCCAAGGACAACGTGGTTCCCCGGCACATGGTCCAAGACACATATGCCCGCCTCAAGACACTGTACGCCAAAGACTTGTGTGACCGGTGGGTTGAGAAGACCGAGCCCAGCAAACATGTCTTCGAAGACTTGGCCATTGCTGCTTTTCTCATCGAGCTTTGGCGATTAATGTATGACACTGTTCCCCTCAACGAGAAGAAAGAAACTTGGAACCAGGAAAATGCGACAGGTTCCCCAAGGTTTGTAGATGTGGCATGTGGAAATGGCGTTCTGGTCTATGTACTTTTGATGGAAGGCTACGCGGGCTGTGGCTTCGATGCCCGCCGACGCAAAACATGGAGCATTTTCCCCACATCTGTGCAAGAGCATTTATTTGAGAACATTTACATCCCTAAGCCATTTGCCGACGCACTTGGCCCAGTGGATATTGGTGTGAGTACACATACTGGGGAGTTTCAAGAAGGAACATTCATTATCTCCAACCACGCGGATGAAATCACAGTTTGGACACCGCTCATGGCTGCTCTTGCTAGCCCAGCGTTGCCGTTGCCGTTTCTCTCCATCCCATGCTGCTCACACTCGCTCGCTGGGTCCCGATATCGATATCCTCCACCGCAGAAGAGCAAAGGGCCGAAAACACAGATAGCAAAGCCAGTGGAGCAGAACCCACAGCCGACATCTGGAGACCTGAGAGCTTTACGAGCCGCCAAGGACAAGGAGAAGACTGAAGACGGATTGATGAATTCTATGTATGGCTCTCTGACAGCGAAAACCATAAGTATCGCAGAAGAAATCGGATACGCGGTCGAAAAGACGCAGTTACGCATCCCAAGCACGCGAAACTTCGGCGTGGTAGGCGCTTGGCAACTGGTCTCCCAGGACCGGAGAAAGAACATGACAGCGAGCAATATCATACGGAAAGAGCCAGGTGAAGAAAGCACAGAGCTACTTCAAAGGATTAAGCGTATTGTCGAGCGAGAGTGCGCCATGGAAGGTGGTATACAAACGTGTGCGCGCATGTGGCTTGAGCGTGCTCAAGGCTTGCACAAAGGCCCGGGGATGGGGAACCAGGCGCATAGTTGATAGATACACCAATTGAAATACATCATCAGGGTTTACTCTAATTGTGAGGATCACTTGCGCTGCAAAACCGGTATCTAGCTAAGCTTTCTTGTTTGCGTAATAATTCCATCTACATCAATGCCCGAAGAAGAGTGTAGTAACATGTTCAGCGGGATCATCCAGACGCATGTGCGACCACATAGAGGTGTGTGCTATGACGGAGGGAGATGGAGACAGATCATGAGCTATGTATTGGTGTGTACGTGGTATCAGATGAGATTGTGCTGTGAGAAGAGAGTTCATGAGCCGGCAATGGGCCCAGGAAAAATGCTTGGTAATGTACACAATTTTGCAAAGACCTTCAACTCCGTGTCTATAAGCTAAAGTTCCTGAACTTGAACGCCGTAAATCCAGATGTATCAGAGGTAGTGTTCGTTGAAATATGCAGGTAAAAGACATCTAAGCACGACGTCTAAAGAGAAGAGAAGTTTCGGGCTTGGCAGTCTCTTCTAAGAGCTACCTTCTTTCTTCACACGTGGTTGAGGTTGTGCCTTGTGTAGTATATCGTTCGCGGCACCAGGAGCTCGGGAAGCAGCATTGGCAGCACCGGTGGCAGCGTTCTCGCGAAGTCTGCGAATACGCTCGGATCTCGCTTCGCCTGGAAGACTGCCCCAGACCGGTTCAATGGAATCGGCGCGCCAGTTGGTGCGGTTATTTTTCTTTGCACTTCTGGAAGTCAGTGGCGTCAGAGACGTGCCCCCGACGCCAGACTCACCCCACATGCGAACGCGCTGAAGCTTTCGTAGTTTGGAAAGACCATAGATAGAAACAACTCCAGTAATGGCGAAGCATATGGCCGAAACGCCACCAAAACCAAAGTCGGATTCTTCAATGAAGTTCTTCAAGTTCATTCCGTAAAGAGCAGAATACAAGGTTCCGGCGGCAAGAGCGAGAGTTCCGATACTGAACTTCAAGTCCAGCAACATGAGCGAGTTTCGATTGGCATCTAGAATTGCTTTGACCCTGTTTAGAGTTAGTACTGGGTGCACTTCCTGGGTTGGAGTAAAACTGACACTTCTTCCGTATTGCGAATGTTTGTCACCAGGTTGCCACTGGCCTGTACAATCTCGTCACAGACCTTATGGTAAGACTCCAGCAGCATTTCAACTTCCTGATGGTCATCTTCATCCCGTTCCTTGCCAGTCAATCTTTCGGTTAAGTACATTGCGGCAAGGTCATCGTCAGCTTCGAGCAGGTCATCAATGGCGTCTCGCACTAAACGTGCCTTCTGCTCAAAGGTACCCAACTTCTTTGAGTAGATCAGGAGATGTCGCAACTTGTCGCGATCGATATCCTCCTCGAGCGCGCGGAGGACCCGAACGACGGGTTCCCTGACTCCGTTGAACTCTTCCTCTAGCCCAGTCGTGACACTGATAAGGACAGCCTCAAGTGCGCGGAACTCATAAGGCAGTGCTTGACCAGCCTGTGCTCCCTGTGGTTGTTTGTGGCGAAGTTTTCCTTCTAAATCGTAGATGAATAGCGACTGCATGTATGAGTCCTGGGATCCATATGCATCGAAGACAAGCACCCGATCTGCCTTGATCAAAACCCGGAGATGTAGCAGATTGATCAAGATAGCGCGCGGTCTGACCAGGATATGAGGCAATGTGGAGGAATCAATCTTGCGGAGATCTCGAGGAAGCAGGCCGTACTACAGTAAACACGTGCCCCGGTTCAGAAAGAGCTCAATTAGGCCTAGATATTCAAGGAACACTTACCTTCGCAATCAACTCTGATTTTCGAAACTCCCCGTTTACCAGTGTAACGTCCCCATTCATGTCGAATTCCGTGCATCGAATCCGCAGTTCGTTGGAGGCCTTGGCCGCTAGCCCACGGCCAATGTTGAAGATGCCCTCTCCATCGTCAATCAACGTCGGTCCGAGATTGCGCGCTTTCTGGTACTCGGCACTTTTGGTTCGCTGAAAGTCAAAAAGGCGTTTGAGGAATGGCCGACGGTTTGTGGAGGTGTGTCGGGTAATAACGAGCTGCTTGGAAATAGTAGATGGCACTGCTGGCTTCGGCCTTGCATCGGAAGGGCTG
This sequence comes from Penicillium sp. IBT 18751x, assembly GCA_028828935.1. Lineage (NCBI taxonomy): Eukaryota > Fungi > Ascomycota > Eurotiomycetes > Eurotiales > Aspergillaceae > Penicillium > Penicillium sp. IBT 18751x. The sequence continues at coordinate 272,103 of JAQJZS010000010.1, read as the reverse complement.
ATAAGGCCAGTATTCTGTGATGGATAGATCTCCGACCTGCCAGAGCATGTCCAGCTCGAGGATCTACGCAATGATCCGGTCGCGACGGCCTCGTGGCTCAAAACCCGAGACTGCGATCGCACGCATACCGAAGCGCCAGCCACATAGCCAGACTGTGAGCGCAGAAAGCGCAGCAATGTGGCAGATGGCACTGACGGCCTCAGGGGAGACAACATGTCAGTTTGGGTCAACAGTCATAACAGGGAAAGCGATGATCTCAGTCGCGGCTTTTTTCCCGCGCCCTCGGATCAAGGTTAATCCAGGACTGAAGTATACGGGGTTGTTCACCAGATTGGTTCTGGTTATTCACGCAAAATTTCCCCTTGCAAGCAAGAATGAAGGCCTATGAGAGAAATAAAGTACGTCCATGGATATGCTCCTATGTTGTCGACTCTCCAGATCTGAGCAGACTGGCATTGATAGAGATATTCGCCTCTAGACACTTATGCTGGGTTCCGATCCTAGAGCAGGTTTAATAGTCTCTCCGAAGAGCATCCCTAACCTTCTCAGCGCTATTTTTGGATGGCATCTTTCTTGCTTGAATATTTTTGGCCGCAAAATCCACATTTAGCTGGCGAAGATTCTGGAATTGTCTGGGAGGCTTCGCTTAATCTGAAATGTAGTGCACCAGAGTCAAAGAGAGCCTACGCGATATCTGGTGCCTTCGTAAATGATTCCTGCTGAAGTATCCTCGATAGCACGCTGTACATCTGACATACGAGCTCTTTCCTTCCTGGAATGAGATGAGGTTTAGGAAGGCAAGAGCCTTGAAAATATTGGCGGGGAGGTTCCATCTCCGCCCAACCATTCTACTCTTCGTTGATCGTAGGCCACTTATAGATCGTTGCAGTTTCAGAGATCTCTGCCGAAGTTATGGCGATTCTGGACTTTGTAGATATGGGAAGTCAAAGTATGCCGGGATGCCGAAGCTTATCGCTACAGTAATCGAGGATTTTCATCCCTAGTCGAACCCCTCACGGCACACTATCTCTTGAAAAGCTTCCCCGCTCTGCGTTGCGCGATATGACCCTTGTTTTTCCTCGGCGCTATATCTAGCGGAAATAAAGCAGGCTGAAGTAGAGCGGAAAACCCCGCAAAGTTATCGACACGCCCCTCACGTTGAAATATCCCCAAATCGCAAATCAATGCTTTGCTCGCCCCGGTCCATTGAGCAACATGAGTAACCAAAACAGCAAACCGTGGCTGCCTCGGACTGCAGCCCCAGAAGTCATATTCTTCAATGCAAATGTTGTCGACGTTGAAGCGGGTGAGATCATCCCAAACTCTACTGTCCACATCAAAAACGGCCGCATCGTCAATGTGTCTACTGGAAATGCAACGAAGCCTGTGACGGGGTTAGATAGAGTGGACCTTCAAGGTCAATACATCTGCCCCGGTTTGATTGACTGCCATGTTCATCTTACTGCGACGCCTGGCTCATCTTCTCTGAAGGAAATGTTCTCTGCGAGTCCCAACAGCATCGCATATCGCACGGCATTCGTAGCACGCGAGATGCTTCTTCGCGGGTTCACAACAGCTCGCGATACTGGCGGCGCAGATTTTGCTCTTCGCCAAGCCATCACAGAAGGATTGGTCGTGGGTCCCAGGCTGTTCATCGCCGGCAAAGCGCTTTCGCAAACCGGTGGACATGGTGACTTCCGTGCGAATTATCAAGGTGATGAGATCAAATGCTGCGGTGGGCACTCGATTTATCTATCTCGGGTATGTAATGGCGTTCCAGAGTGCCTTAATGCTGCTCGTGATGAGCTGAGACAAGGTGCCGATTTCATCAAAATCATGTGTGGTGGTGGTGTTGCATCTCCTTCAGACGCCCTTGATATGGTCCAATTCACGGCAGAAGAAATACGTGCGATTACGACTACCGCTAAGCAGTCAAAGACTTATGTCACCGCTCATGCCTATAGCGTGGAAGCCATCCGGCATGCTGTTGATAACGGTGTGAGAGGAATCGAGCATGGGAATTTCATTGACGAAGAGACTGCCGCCTACTGTGCGAAATTGGGCGTTGTTTTTACTCCGACTCTGGTGACCTATCACGGCATGTCGCAGCCACCTTTCGACCAATTTCTTGACAATTCCAGTCAAATCAAAAACCGACAAGTGTTGGCAAGCGGATTGGACGCGTTATCAATTCTAAGCAAAGCTGGAGTAATGATTTGCTATGGCTCCGACCTCTTAGCAGGCTTGCATATTTTGCAAAACAAGGAGTTTTCGATACGATCGGGTGTTTTAAGCGCGAAAGAGATCCTACAGTCGGCCACCATCAATGCCGCAAAATATCTGGGGATGGAGGGTCAATTGGGATGTATCAAAAAAGGGACTATTGCTGATATGCTCATCCTGACGTGTAACCCCCTAGAGGATATTACGGTGTTGGATCGTATTCAGGATGAACTGGTGGCCATTCTGAAGGATGGGCGCATAGTTTTCAAGAAGTCAAGCTGGCTGTCTGTTGATCCTTTGTACGACCCTTGTCATGTTCAATCTCAATGAATATTCTATAATTTTAACAGATTTAGCTCCGTCCAATGATAGTGAGCTATTGGGCTTTGGTATTCGGAATGGAGAATCGAAATAACGTTCATCTCTCAATCCTCGCCCACAAAGAACAGGCGAGCAACCTCCGCTGCAGCCTTCGAATCATTCTCCCTCCTCACGTTTCTAGTAGAGCGCCAAATACTACTTAGGTGAAATGCTAAAAGATGGGACGGCCAAGCAAACTTCTGCCAAAAATTGCAAGCAAAGCTCAGTAATAGAGAATGCTTCAAACTCGGAATGACCTTGAAGTGTCAGAACACACCCAGGATGGTACAGACGCGTATCAGACATCTCTCAGTAAAGCCATGATATATCCAAGGCTCAATTTGAGAAGCGCTTTAGTAGATCTGCTTCTTCAGTATGTGACTGAGACGGAGACCATATCAAAATTTCGGTAGAGAGCCGACGTGAAGTTACAGTCAACGGTTTCATCAAGAAATCGCAAGTGCGCTGCAGGCAACAGGAGGTAGGGTATGCAAAGTACGGAGTGTAGTAATTATGGGGAATCATAATTTGAGGTTCATATTACATTCACTAGCCACAATGGGGCAGGTTCAATAGTAAATTACCGAGTCTTTACACATGTCGATTTTTAAACAAGCAACTGACGAAACCAAATCACAATCTTGGTCTAGACGCCATTCTCATGGGGCTTCTTGCCATGGCCGCCTTTTCCGGTCTCTTTTCCGTTGCCAGGCTTCACCAACCAAAGGTAATCGCCAACAGAGCCATCGTTGCCACGAACGTATTCCCACTTCAGAGCAGTGGAGTTGACAACAGTCATCTTGCTGAAACCATACTCGCTCTTGTTCAGGACAGCGGTGATGTTAGTCAGACTCTCACCGGTGCTGAACTCGCTGTGGCTCTCGATGTTTCCGGCCATGCCGTTGATAATATGGGTCATGGACTTTCCAGCGTTGGTTTGGTAGGTATTGTTGTTGATGACGGAGGCAGTGTCGATCTTGCTGTTGCCCATGGGGAAGAGGCGCTCGTACCAGTGGATATGGCTGGGTAAATTGCATGTCAGTTTCTCAGGCCATCCTTTTCACGTTTTGTAAACGACTTACCCGGAGAGGTAGGCATCGACACCGTTCTCAAGCATCAGTGCCTCAAAAGCCGCACGTATGTTTTTCTGGTAGGAGGAGTAGGCGGAGCTGTACATGGGCCGGTGGCTCATCACGACAACCCAGGGGGTCTTCTTGCGGTCGACACTCTCAAGGTCTTTTTTCAACCACTGGTACTGCTCGTAGGACTTAGTGTCCGACACGTTGCTGACGCGGCCGAAGGGGCCGCTGTCAGTGATGAAGGTTTCAGATTCCTTGGGATGAGTCTCGTTGGCAGAGAGATCCTCAGCGAACGACCACTCGGGGCTCTTGGCGTAATCGGTCTCACCGTTCATGGAAACGAAGTGAGCAAGACCGTAGTCGAACGAGTACCAGAAGTTGCCGACACCGCCGGTCTCCTCGCCGGGCATGCGGAATCGGTGCTGGAAGGCAGTGAAGTTTCTGTCATGGATCAGTGGATACACGATGGATAGAATAGATTGGGGGGAACCACTGACCTCTGGGAAGGTGGGCAACTGTAGTACGTGAGGCCATCCTTGGCAGCGGTACCGTTGGAGATGTCATCGTTGAGATAGGCAGTCAGGACGTTGCCGGGGCCGTCGAACTCGGCGCAGGCAGCCTCGTGGTTACCAGGAAGAACCATGTAGGGTATCTTCTTGGTAATCTTACCCATCCACTGCTGCCAGAGATCCCAGTTGGATTCGTAAAGCACGCTCATATCACCACCATTGGGACCACCCTGGTTGGGGATCTCGCCCTTTGGGAGCGGCGTCTTGTATTCCTCGGTAATGACACCGCCAGGAAGCTCGCTGCTGGTGCCGTTGTAGCAAAGAGGCCAGCTGCTCTCGCAGGGAAGAATACCGGAGTACCAGTCATCAGCGTAACTGATATCACCACCATGCCAGGCAAAGGCGGTTCCCTCGTCGGCGGCCTGGGCGAGGTACTTGTAAGTACCCTGGGCGTTAGTGTAGCCCATATCGTTCAGCACGGCGACAGAGAACTCCTTGGGGTCGCCCGCCTTTTGAGCGGTCTTAAAGCTCAGGACATCGGACTGGGTAGTACCATTGGAAGCCGGGATCTGGTAGTAGTAGGTCGTGGAAGACTCCAATTTGGGAAGGGAAACTTCGTGGAAGAATTCACTGCATTGAGTGACTGCCTTGACCTCGGAGCACGACGGGGTACGACCATAGCTAAGCTTGTCAGTATCACTAGTGTCGACAATCAAAACAATCCCACGACCCGTACTTACGTATGGGTGAAGCCTTCGGCAACACGGTTCAGGTGGTGGGGATTGGTTCCCCACTTCACCGATGGAGCTCGGCCCAGACCGAAGGGAGTCTGATAGTGAATATGGATGCCCTCAGGAAGATAAGACAGCGAGATCACATTGACGTTGTTGGTCGGATGAGACGAGCCCGGCTTGACCGCAGGCGCCTCGACCAGACGAGGGAACCCCTTGCCGTTGCCATTAACGGTCGGATCAACCCAGTCGCCGACGGGCACCTTTGGGCCAGTATAGGGGTATGTGGTATCGACCGCCGGATGAGCATTGACGGCGGCGGAGAGCGCGAGCAGCACTGAAGCAGTAGTGGCCTTCATGGTGAGAGGTTGAGCCCGTGTCGCCTTTCATGATGGCGACGAGGATGGGTTATAAGCCCATCGCGTGCATTGCATATCATCGACCGACATCGGGTATCGCCGATGCATTGCAGTATCCCACGTGCATTGAAACGATAACCAAATTGGTTTATCCTCGATCGAGCTCAATCAAAAACAAGCCGTCGGTCTCCGGTTCCCGGGCACACATGGCCTCTGGACAGGGTACCGATTGGGCGGGAGAAGTCAGGTACACGGGTGTGGATTCGGCTGCCGGGAACATCTCCACCCAAGTCCCAAAGTGCCACAGACATCCACTGACGTTGATGCTATTCCTTAGCCTTTTAGCCGTTTCTTCTAAGCGATGGGATTTGTCCGTCACATTGAATGCCATTGGGTCATAGTCGATCCATCTAGACTGTTCTTCCCTGAATAGTCTGGTTTTCCAGTGCCCAGTCTACCAACGCATCCACTTGGCCTTCCGCCACTTTCCCCACCGTTTGGACCCATACGTACATAGCTTCAAGCTCATCGTACGAATTATTCCAGTGTAATAGCCACGGACTCTCTGGAAGCCAGGAAAACTTGTTTTTCTCGATCATACGCGCCCGTACATCAAACCATTGCTGACGTCTCTTCCGTAAAAGCGCAAGATCAAAGTCAGTAAAGTCATCGTTCTCCTCATTCTTCTCCACAAGATCACACGGCTCGCGAGCCACCTCTTGAACTTCTCTTCGGAAAGATCGAGGACATTTGTGGGACCAGCGCTGGAATATAGGCCAACCGAATCCTACGCGATGCCGGAGAACACTTCTGTGGAGATCCAGAATACGCTTGAGCCATTGCAGAAGCTCCTTGCCAAGGGCCACACGTCCGTACTCTTGTAAAAAGCACTGGCTACAGAGCAATCCGTCCACAAGTTCCCTGGTGATTCTCCTATCATCCCAATTGGTGACTTCCGTAATACCAACCACTCTTCCCACCTCAGCGTCGTACACGCCGACTCTCGTGACACTTGCTCGCCAATGTTCGTAAACCTCGCCCAGTCGGAAATGCCGTAACTCCTGCCATACCGAGCATCCAGGGCATCGGACCATCTGTGTAAGCCATAGATGATCACGTGCGCTTTCACGGTAAACTGCAAACACCGGCGGGTTGCACGCGGGTCGCTTGATCCCTAGCGCATCCCCAATATCCGGAAAATAGCGGTCGGTGATAGATGGGAAGAAGAGGCGCCGACTCATCATAATGGGCACTTTCTCCGTGCCGCCGTGTGTCCAGCCTAAGGGATTGAGTTCGTTCCGCTGGTACCTGCATTCAAGGCATCTCCGCAGTCCGCGCTTGAAGCCACAGCGTACGCTCTCTACATCGAGTGCTTCTTGTACGAGTAGCTCGTGTTCCTGCTCATCACTCAGATTGATAAATTTCGACAGACTCATCCCTTCAAACCTGGACATACCGCATTCTTGGAACTTGATCAATCTTCGAGGAAGTTCATTGAATGTGCGCGGTCGGTTCCAGTCAGCTGAGAGGGCAAGTCCGTACCGTCGCCGAGTTCTTTTCTCCTCGGGCGAATATTCAAGAGGCGGCTCTCCTTTTCGACGGGGTCTCCCGACCCTTCCAGATGGATTCCAGCTCGTAGTCAACTTCGCCGCTGGTGACCCAAGAACGGGCTTCCTGTAGCGAAGCCGTAGAAGCGATCGGTCATCAAAAGCCGTGTGCGCAAGAAGGCGAAGACAGGCGGAACAGGCCCAGCGCATGGTTTGGCATTCCGGCAGGCTCCAGTCTGGACTTAGATAGCCCCCACTCGCCGACATGATGGGCGTGGCGCCGCCCCATTCTTCGCGACATTCAAGGACCAGAAGTCTCTCAAAGAAGTGCTGGCGCGTTGGCTTGATGATGTCTCGCAGTTGAGAGTCGGTTTGACTGACAGATATCAAATCGACGGGGTCAAGGAGTTCGTAAATGGCGCATTGAATCTCCACTGGGAGAGAATTGAGAGATGGTCTCACGGTCGGCATCTCCAATCTTGGGATGAGAAGACTTGCGTGATATTGAGATGAGTCAAGGAAGCCCTGGGTACTTTGGGAACTTGATGTTGCCCAAACCTAAAGTTCAAGGATCGTCAGGAGTGGGGATGCAATGAGCCAAGCGGGTAACATCCTTATTCGATTCACCTTGGAGCACCCGTTCGGCCCCTCGGCTTTGCACACTCGGGACTTCAAAATGATCTAGCCCAGTGCTCAGTATGAGCGATGGAAGAAGTTGCGACTGTATCTCTTTGACATAGGATGGGATTTCCCTACCGGATAATATTCGCGAAATGAAAGGCACTCGCGTTGCATCGGCTTAATTACCCAAGCTGGTTTCATTCCCCGCCAGTACCTCTCCATCTGCCTTCATCTCAAAGTTTCCAATGGCTGCCCAGCTAGTGCTTCAAGGTCCGGTGTCTCGTCTGCTGCGGGCCATCCATCTATACGCGACGAAGTGACTGCACAATTTCACACAGCACTCATGGTCGAAGGAGACTTCGTGGTACATTTTGGCCTTAATAGAGTTCCAAGCTTGTTTAATCTTCAGATGATGTTACATTTTGATGTTCATGACGGCTGGCAATTTTCTTGAGTCAAGTTGGATGGAAGCGAAAGTATAACAATGTGAAGGCCGAGAGCAGCACGCTTTCACGAGACGGCCAAGACACCGATCACAGAACTTTACTCGCATGACAATTAGACATAAATTTCTCTGTTGAATATTGGTAACGGCCATCTGGGTCGTCGTATGAAGCCCATATTTACTGTCATTGATCACGTGGTTCCACCGGTCTCAGATCCACCAGGAGTTGAATTTCAACGAGCACATCAATTGATCTTGTATCGTATCAAATTGCCCGCGGATTACAATCAGCAGCAGAACTCTTCTACTCGTGGCCAGGGCTTTTTGGAAAGAACGGTCTCCAGCCACTATGGCCCCTGTACCTGCCAATGACCCCGAGCGCGTCGCTAGCATTATGCTCTCGTGGCACTCGTGCGACCTCGTCTCGTGCACCACCCTTCAGACCCTGTGGGCAGGCTATGGACACATCTGTGCCATTACTGCGAGAGCCATGACTGAGGGTGCGGCGAAGTATCTCAGCCAACTCTGCAGGGTGAAACTGGGGTCTGCGGGGTCCACATATCCGCTCATCTTGAAGCTCATTTCACCCCCGCGAAAAAGCTCTGGGGATAATGATGAGGGCCATTTGCGTAAGATGCTGAGCTACGAGGTGGAACAGTATTTTTACAGTGACGTGGTTCCGCTATTAGGCGATGAGATCGGCGTTGCCAAATGCCTTTCCTCAACACGCAACATGGACGGCCAGCCAGGCGAGGACGAACTTGCAGGTCTGATGGCCACGATAATGGTCGATCTGCGTCCTAAGTTCCCAATTGCAGGCGAAAAGAGGAGTGTGTTGAGCAGCACGCAAGTGCATAGCGCTCTGAATTGGCTGGCAAGCTTCCACAGCCGCTCATGGGGACTACTACCTGACAGCCTTGACGAATATGTCTTGCCACCTCTTGAAGAATACAGAAGGAGACAAGGCTTAAGCAGGGGTGTTGTCAAAGGTTTGTGGCTCAACGGAGGATATACCTACCTTGCCACTCGACGAAAAGAGTACGCTTCTCTAGTTCAGGACACGTACTCGGAGTGGTCAGAATTGATGTGCACGCCCTTGAAAGGCTCCTCATTATCCATAACTGAGATGGCGGCATTATTCCTATCTCCCTATGGAAGACCGATCGAGTCGTACATTCATGGTGACGTGAAATCCGAGAATCTCTTCACAACAACCAGTGGGGACAAAGTCGCCTTCTTTGATTTTCAGTATGTCGGGCTAGGCCTTGGAGTCTGCGATCTGGCAAAATTGTTTACTTGCTCAGTTCCTTTGCATATGCTTACTGGTTCCAAAGAATCTATGCCCGAGCAATTAGCTATGGGTGAACCTGAAAGAAAATTACTCGAGTGGTACCGCAAAAGTCTTCTTCAGAATGAAGACTCGGATATCTACGATTGGGAGATTTTCAAGCGACATTGGGAGACAGCACTGGTCGACTGGTGTAGGTTTCAGGCCTCGTGGGGTTTCTGGGGAAACACTGAGTGGCTCGAAGCCCGTGTGAGATCAATTCTGAGCGACCAAAAGTGGAGAGATTGGCTCCTTCAAAATGTCCGCAGTCGGGAAGGTTTTCGGTGAGAGTGATATGAGCAGCATGATACCGCATAAGTTTGGTCATATATTCTCAATGACCCTGTCCCGATGCATCTTTAGACGAAAACCTCCCTTCAAGATTTGTCACAAAAATTTAGAATTGCATGTTTCATATTCAACAAGAAAGGTCTATCTAAAACGATAGTCACCAACACCCATTTTCTATTGCCTCACCTTGTATCAAAGAATGTTACAAAAATCAGAACTGTGTTACGTTATGCGTAGTAATCAAAATAATTGCATGCAATCAAACCATAGATTTGAGGTTGACTTCTAGCGCTCCTTGGGCGCCAGGTGGCTGTAAGTATGAGAAAATCGGGCTGAACAGGCCGTCAATGAAGCTTTGAAGGCCCAAAGGTCTCTCCCACGGAGGCAATGAGGCAATGCGAGCATTTCGTGCATTCTACAGCGTCAAATATCCGCCCGGTCGACGCCCCAGGATCCTTGAGATACACCGTCATTGGTGCAAGAACTAGGAGCCAGGGTGTATATCAACAAGAAAACAATCTTTTACCTTTCCGCGAGTTCATTTCCAAGCTGAGTGAGGATACATTCACGCTAGCTCGGATCAATCCACGGATGGCTAGTGCCGTCCATGAGAAATCAGGACATGGTGAGCGGATCTGATCCCCCTCTCGGGATTGTACACCATGCCCATTCAACTTCTAACCGTATGTTTGGAAATGCCTAACTGCCAGGCTGACATGATTCTGGTGATAAGGCGAAATTTAGTCTTTCGGAAGGCATAAGAATTGTAAAGTCATAGTTTTGTCTTTCTGTGCTGCATAATTCCTTATAAGTACTAAGAGGACCATCAGAGGTGCAGTTCAGGTGTACAGTAACATCGTTTGAGAGGTCCATTTGTCAAATGACTTCTTCGATGTTTCTACCACAGTTCAAAGTAGGAGAAGCAAATTTGCATGCCGTGGTAATGCTCCGCTTGTACTTAATATCTTCCACTGTTGCTTCAATCGAGGGTATATACACCGACCATTTTCTCTGCTCTTGAACAGTCAAAAGAATTTTGAGCCAAACAATGCACCAAATGGAATAATCTTGAATCGCCGCAAATTATGCCTGTATAGACCAGGTATTCCCACAAACAGCCGTCCATGTAAAAGAGGTTACGGTTACCAATCATCATCATCGGACTTCTCGTCATCTAGAAGTTGCGTTAGTTCTTGAATCGTCGAATCGGTTAATGTGATCATCAGTTGACACTTACCACTTCCGCTGACTTTCTGCTTTCTTTTCTTCAACGCATCCTGCAGTGCACCAGCCAAGCCACCCTGCGGCGCACCTCCTGAACTAGAAGTGGCAGCAGCGGATTCTTGGGCACTTCCAGGGACCATAGCACCACTGCGGTCTTTTTTCTCGGAGTCCTTGACTTTGCGCAATCCTCCTCCGCCCTGGCCGCCAGAAGCACGAATGGCAGCCATGAGGCCATCTCGTCCACCCCCACCCACCGCGGGCAATGGTGGGGGAGGAGGTGCTCCAGCTCCCCCAGGCGGAGGAGGCGGTGGAGGACCGCCGGGTGCACCAGAACCAGGAGGCGGCGGAGGCGGCGGAACCGACGCCGCCGGGCGACCAGGTGGTGGAGGAGGCGGGGGTCCTCCAGGGGCAGATGAACCTGGTGCTGGAGGAGGCGGGGGAGGTAGTGAAGGGCCACCACGACCCGGTGGAGGCGGAGGCGGAGGTGCTGCAGGTGCCCCGGTACTTGGTTGAGTAGGGAGAGAGGTAGGTCCTCTGGGAGGCGGAGGAGGTGCCGCTGCTATGGGGCTTGGCACGGGCCGGGAAGCTGGTGGCGGCGGGGATGCAGGTCCTCTGGCGGGTGGGGGAGGCGGAGGACCAGGCGGAAGATTTGCATTGAGAACCTTGGGAGGTAGCTGCGGTGGTTGAACTGCTGGACTGCCTGCACGAGGAGGGGGTGGGGGAGGACCTGGAGGAACTGGGCTGCGACTGGGAGGAGCAGGGGGCGCTGAGACCTTGCGATCTCCCGTGAAAGGCGGAGGCACTCCAAATCGGGTCGGAGTGGGCTGTGTTTCCTCCATTGGAGTCTTTGGAGGACGAGGAGGCGGAGGTGGACCCGGTGTAACACTTGAGACGGCTCGTGGGCGCCTTGCTGGACCGGCTGGCTCAGCGAACTTGCCGGCATCTGCGATCGGAGGAGGTGCAGCAAATCGTCGAACAGGCGGAGATGGCTCACGAGGGGGAGGTGATGTCGGCTCCTCCGTATCGGCGCGACCTTTGCGAGGAGCAGGAGGTGGAGGTGGAGGGCCGCGTCGACCGGAGCTACCCGTGCCTTGCGGACTGATTGTGTTTACCTTAGGGGCGGCAGGAGGTGGTGGAGGAGCTCTTCCGGTCGGTGTTGCATTCTCGGCTGCTTCATTGGCTTGCTTTCCGGCAATCCACGACTTAATGAAGTCGGCATGTTCCGCCATTTGGTCTGCTGTAATACCCATTTGCTGAAGCTCGTCGAACAGCCCTTTTTGCGAAGGATCGTTTATATCAAACGGCAGGTCTGCCTTGGCCGCTGGAGCACTCGGAATATGAACCGGGGGAGCCGCGACTGGTAGTGACGGCGCAGCAGCAGGAGGTGGTGGTGCAGCAGTAGCTGGAGCAGCATGGCTCGAGCGATGCAACAAGCTACCAAAGATAGATCGGCTGGGACCTTTGCCATTGGCAATGGGCGCAGGGCCCTGCCCTCGAGTTGAAGCAAAGGGTGTCTTGGAGGTCTCTTTGCTCGCGTGCTTCTCACGCTCCTGTATCTTCTTGATGAATGTCTTGGCTTCCTTCTCGTCGGCGAAGGACAGACCGGCGGCGCAATCTTCGAGTTCAAATGTATGGAAGAATGTACGGTCTTGGTTATAGTGAAAGTTATCAAAGAGTTCCTGGTCCCAAATGACGCCTTTTCCACTAGGCTGTCAAAAAACAACGTTGTCAGCACTGGTCACCTCATATTTCCGGGCCTTCGAGCACTCACCGAAACATCGACTATTTTCAGCCAGAAGGTTCTTCCGACAAGGTCGTTGCAGATCACAGCTGCTCCTTGCACGCCTGTATATGTCCATTTCTGTGGATCCGGGTAGGCAACGTAGAGTCGCGCGACAGCTACGGCCAGGATCTTGTTGGCGGGCTTGGGGACATATCGCTTGACAGTTTCCTTGTCTGCATCGGTAAGGATCGAGGGCATGACGAATCAACGTAAGCCCGGGGCTGCCGGAGAGGATAGGTATTGGAGGAGGGACGTTGCGTTAGGTCGGTCGAAGGCGCATGGCCGGGCGGAGCGGTTGGGGAAGAGCGGGCCTAGTGTGCCGTCTAGGACAAGGGCGGGAGATAAGCGGAGTCGGTTCGCTGATGAGAAGGTCTACCTCCAAATTCACGTCGGAAAGAAGAGGAATCTTGTGGTATTGGATTGGAGCCGACCGGCGGTTGCCTTGAGAAGAGACGGTTTGGCGGGGGCAAAGTACACGGCAGTGACTTGGCGTTGCTGCTCGCCGCTATGAAGGCACGTGGTATCTCCGATGTACTCGTGCACTATGTAAGGAGCCTCAATTCCTGCTCGGTAAAGCGATGAATTGTAGGAAGGTGATTATCGCGGAATTCCATTTTATTTGGTTCCTTCTAGAAACAAATAATTGGGCCGTGAGCCTCGAGCACAGACAATTATAAGGCAAAAACGCTGTGAACATAAATGTCACTCTGAAAGCCCCATCTACTCTTGACGGCAGCGTAGACAGAGGCGCGAGATGAACGGCAAGCTTCAGCTCGATCTAGCTTAAAAACCTTTGAATTGTACTTCTATCATTGCACAATGTGCTTCACAAGTCCAGACCTATTTTAGGCATCCCGCGTTTTACTTTTTCGTTGCGTATGTGTAAATGACTCCTGGTGACCGCCGACGTCATTCCGCTTGGGATCTATATAACTGCCATTTCTTGTCTCTGGACCCTGACCCCATCATTACTTGTCTTTCCCACTATTGAGTCCTACATTTCTATATTGGACGACTACATTAAGTCTTGAATTGTATTAGAAGAACTGGCAACTATTATCTGAAGCAATATGCCTGTCGTTCCCGATCCTTCAAGTTTCCCGTCAACCTCGCACAAAGGTGATGAGCCACGGAACAAGCATGACGAGGGCGAACAGCGACAGAAAGCCTCGGCCGTTGATCATATGTCCAAGGGACCCCAAATCCCAGATGGTGAGTCAATGCCTAGCTGGTCAACAGTTGTGACGATGCTTACGCCTAGTTAGAGATGCCACCCAAGGCTTCGAAGGAAGAGATTGAAAGCAGGAAGAAAGAGCTCAACAAATCCAAAGACCTAGATCTTTAAACCATGTGAATTGGCATAATGGATATGAGAGCTTATGAGAGCTGAAATATGGATAATTCGTGGCTGTAATTTAAATGGAACGTTATAACATACTGTTTCTCTGTCGCAATGATCAATTAGCCTTCAGTATATGAGTTGTATTGGCCTCGAAGCAAATGAGCTTGTGTAGCGTGAATCTTGCTAAATCCACAGCGCTATTGGAAGCTGCAGTAGTAGATGACTTCAATCCATTGCATCATAGGCACGTGATTTCGCGACGGCTCTCGCCCGTCTGACCCTTCAGTCATACAACGCGTCAAGGAAGGCGCCTCATGCCTATGGAAAGAACAAATGTACCGGTGAAGCTGTCGCTGCCGCTGGTGAGCTTTTGATATCGCCCCTTAAGGCCCAGATCTTGCGCTGACAATTTCCATCCACAGCAATATCAGCAGCACATCTTCACCGAATTACGCACAGAGGATGAGCTGGTCGTCCTCGCTCGCGGTCTGGGATTGCTCCACCTCATAACGAATCTTCTTCACTTCTACGATGCGGCCGGAAACAACTTGGTCTTGGTGGTTGGTGCGGATGATCGAGAGAATGAATGGATCGGAGAGGGTACGCCGGCCGCACCCCGGACCCCTGCATTAAGACGCGCTGACACTGCGGACGGATAGCGCTGGCTGAACATTATGCGACAAGTAAGTCCCCGCTTGCGAGGGGGCTCAAGGTCATCAACACAGAGAAGGCCACAGTGCCTATGCGGTGGGTATCGGCTGCAAGATTTAGCTGCACATACGCTGATTGGATATTAGTGAACGGATATATGCTGAAGGTGGCATTCTGAGTGTGACATCAAGAATCCTCGTTGTGGACTTGCTATCGAGTATGTCAAAAGTTCTAGAGAACCTGGCAAAGGCTAATATATTCGCTAGAGCTCCTCGATCCCGAGAAGGTCTCGGGCATGATCATCTTGCATGCTGATAAGTATGGTACATAACTTGCTCAGACATTTGAAGCCAGCTGACAATATTCCTAGAGTGATAGCGACATCTCTTGAAGCATTCATCGTTCGTATCTACCGACAAGCAAACAAGCGCGGCTTTTTGAAAGCTTTCTCGGATTCACCCGAACCTTTGACCACTGGATTTGCACCGTTGGCCAATGTTCTTCGAAATTTGTTCTTGCCCAAGGCTTCACTATGGCCTAGATTCGAGATCTCAGTTGCGGAATCCTTGGAAGGCCATCGTAAGGCAGAAGTTATCGAGCTGGAGGTGCCAATGAGTGGCAAGATGCGAGAGATACAAAATGCTGTTCTTGAATGTGTGGAAATTAGCATCGCGGAGCTCCGCAAAGCCAACACGGGTCTAGATATGGAGGAGTGGACCCTGGACAGCGCATTGCACAGAAACTTTGATGTATCGATCCGAAGACAACTTGATCCTATTTGGCACCGCGTGAGCTTCAGGACCCGGCAAATCGTCAGTGACTTGACAGACCTTCGAGGAATTCTCCAGTACGTCTCACCGTCTGCCCTTTTTCCACTGGAGCTGCACTAACTCCAACGCAGTGCCTTGCTCACATATGATGCCGTGTCTTTCGTGAAATATCTCGATACAATCGTGGCAGCTCATTCGCCGCCCCCTGGCTCTAACAAGCATAACTACTCACCTTGGCTTTTTTTGGATGCTGCTCATGTCCTTTTCCAAACAGCAAAGGCACGTGTGTACGAAGGTAAACTCAACGATGATATATCTCGACCCTCCTCATCATTAAATTTTGCTGCCAGTCTGCAGCCGACTCTTGAGCCTCTTCCGAAGTGGAACGTGGTGGCAGAGGTTCTTGGTGAGATCGAGCAAGATGCTTATCTGAACCCGGCCGCCCCTGATGAATCAAATAGTACGATTTTGATCATGTGCAGTGACCAGCGAACTTGCCGCCAGCTTCGCGAATACATAAGCACCATGCATGCCAAAGTTGCACAATCTATATTGAAGAACGATGAAGACGAGGAGAGCTCATCTGCAGAGGTCATGATGCGGCGTCGACTGCGGGACTACCTCAACTGGAAGAGATCCCTCTCAAACGTGAACAAAAACCTCTCCGATGACGACAGGTCAGGACGACCGTCGGAGTCGGCAACACCCCAGCCTCATGGCCGACCTCCCCCGAACAAGCGTCGCCGCGTTCGAGGCGGCGGTGCGGTTAATTCCGCCGCTGGTCGCGTACCTAATAGCAGTGTGCAAACCGAGGTTGAGCTGCCGGGCCAGGTCGTGAGCCTACTCAACGAGATTCAGCCTACCGAGGCCGAAGAAACACAGAAGGAAGAAATTGTGATTGATGATTTCGAGAACATGGAAGACTTTTACGAACTTTACGACATGAATGACCTCGTGATGATACACCCATATGACGGCGATATGGATGATCATATACTGGAGGAGGTTCGACCGCGTTACATTATCATGTACGAGCCAGATGCGGCCTTCATTCGTAGGGTGGAAGTCTACCGCAGTTCTCACTCGGGACGGAATGTGAAGGTCTACTTCATCTACTATGGCGGGTCTGTTGAGGAGCAACGGTATCTGAGCGCCGTCCGACGTGAGAAAGATTCGTTCACGAAACTCATCAAGGAGAAAGGGGTAAGTTCGATGCTCCATCGGCGAGGACTTATGACTGACATCATCTGCAGAACATGGCGGTTACTCTGACTCATGACAAAAAAGCTGAAGATCCGCAAGAACAGTTCCTTCGCACAGTCAACACTCGTATTGCTGGAGGAGGGCGATTAGCAGCCACCGCGGCCCCCCCGCGAGTAGTGGTTGACGTACGAGAGTTCCGCAGTGCACTTCCATCACTCTTGCATGGGAACAATATGGTCGTAGTACCCTGTCAACTTACGGTAGGTGATTATATTCTTACGCCAGAGATTTGTGTAGAGCGCAAGTCCATTCGCGATCTGATCTCATCCCTCCGCAACGGTCGTCTCTACAACCAGGCCGAAACTATGCTCCAGCACTACCAAACTCCTCTCCTTTTGATTGAATTCGATCAGAACAAGTCTTTCACATTTGATGCATTCGCATCCGCTACAGGCCCAACTTCCTTCCTAATGGAGCAAGGCTTTTCATCTTCTGGTCAAGCCACGAGCACGAGCAGCAGTTCTATGGCGAATTCTTCAAACCCGAAATCCGCGCAGCATATGTTGGTGCTTCTTATCCTCGCTTTCCCACGGCTCAGGATCATCTGGTCCTCATCACCCTACCAGACTGCAGAGATCTTTGCGGAATTGAAGAAGAATGCTGCAGAACCAGACCCCCTGCGTGCCGTGCAAATTGGGTTGGATATTCAGTTGTCTGATGCTGGCAACGCCGGGGATGTCATGGCTGCTGCTGGAATCGAGCATCGAACCTTCAATCTTCTCCCACAAGATATGCTACGGGCTGTACCTGGTGTGACACCACAGGCTCTTGAACGGCTGATACTAGAGACCGAAAATCTCAGCGAAATCGCCAATATGGAGATCGATCAGCTGGATTCGATTGTTGGTAAAGAGGCCGCCCGTAAAATCTTTAAATTTTTCCGGAAAAGCGTCTTCGACGATTAGTTATTGTCATCATTTCACTATATCAATGGAACCCGAAAGCCAAGACGACCAAATTCACATTGCCCGAAATGGCTCGTTGGGCTTTACAGCCCATGCATTGAGAATCCCGATTGTTCGACATGTAGCATTCCTCTGGAAACGCCACGCGAAAACAAGGGCCCCAAGACACACTAACGATTTTCACCCCAACTTGCGACACATGTTGGCGCAGATCAGCCAAAATAGTAACAAACAAGGGTTCCACTGAAGGCCCCCTGAGAGTGGAGACTCGCCCATATCGTCACTTCGCACCTAATGTCTTCAACATCACAATGCATTTCAAGTCCTTATTGATTCCGCTGGCCGCGGCTACTAGGGCCATTCAAGGTCGTGATGTCGAGCCATGCGCACAAATCACCAATCTGGTCTCGGACGTCAGTCACAGCCAAAGTGCGTCCACAGCCGGCCGATCGGAGAATGCAGCTAACGGTCGCAGTCGGCGCTAAGATTCCCCACGATTTGGCGCATCAATGTTTAATGTCGATGCCCTTCGACTCTGGCCGTGCGGGGACTTTCCTCACTCAAGTTCGTAGGATTCTTGAGTTCCAGTCGACCATTGATATTTTGAAACGTACGCATTCGCCGTCTGAATCCCCTATCTGCTTTGTGTGAAATTAACGTCAAAGAACAGAGCCTCCTTCGGGCTATCAAATGCCACCTACGGACCTGCTTGGCGGGACTGAAACGATTCAGGACAAAGTTAACAGCAATGGCTACTCAAGTCAATTCGAAATGGACCTGGAGGTATCACACCTCATCAAGTCGGCTTATGATGGACATCTGAGCTTCCAACTATGCTCGCAGTCCATCTTTCGTTTTGGAGTTGACATGCCGCTTGTGTCTATCTCGACGGATGGACTTTCGCCACCACAAGTTTACACATTGAGTAATTTTTCACAACTATGCCTCGCTGCTCAGATGCTGATCTATTTGCAGGCGATGCGCAGCTCCAGCAAAATGGTGCCGATAACGTGTCACCCCTTGAAACTATCAATGGCACTGTTGTGGCCGAATACCTCGAATCATACGCCTCTCTCCAAAGTCTACAAGACCGCGATGCGCAGTATAACCGAGTTTTCCCATCATTGGCCCGTAGCGTCACAAACTCTCCGACCAACGCAAATGGCATCTGGTATACCACAAGTGACTGGACGGACGGCTCGGAATTGAACCTCAGGTATAAAAATGGGACTACACAGACGGTGGAAAGAACAGCTACGCCGTCAGAGAGATACTTCTCCTACCAAAATGGCACCGAGTTATACACCGTCAATTGCCTTCCCCAGAGCTTGCCAACTGCCTCCAGCCCCTCCTCAGGCGCCGAGCAAGCGTCCGAGATCACTGGGCTCCCAGATACGAAATGGCGCAATTCAGATAACTCGATTGCGGGATATTTTTCCAATCTTACCGGCCTCGAAAGTACAGGGATCATGTTCCTCCCTACCTTTTCATCTAGCCCCAAACAGACCGCGCAAATCGCCACTGATTTCTTGCAAAATGCCACTGCGGCGGGTAAGAAGAATATCCTGATCGACGTTGCCTCGAATCCGGGTGGATACATGTCTATTGGCATCGACATGTTCCGAATCTTCTTCCCGGATTCTTTTCCCTATACAGCGACGCGGTACCGCGCCCACGATGCTGCGAAATATCTCACTCAGGCATACTCTCGAGACACCAAACTAGACTCAAGCAACGTCTTCGCTTACAGACAGATGGTTCAGCCAGATCAGACGGCCGGTTTCAGCTCCTGGCAAGACCTTTATGGTCCGCACGAAGTCTTGAACAGCCCCTCATCCAGTTTGCTAGCTAACTTTAATTACACCGCAACATCAACCAACGTCTATCCCATCAATGGGTACGGGCCTGCTCCGTTGAATCCTAGTCGCAATCTGTTTCCAGCGGAGAATATCGCCATCGTAAGTTCCACCAAGTTGTTTATGCTGTACGAGCAGATGTCTAAATTGTCAATCCAGATCACTGATGGCGACTGCGTCTCAACCTGTGCCTTCTTCGTCAAACTCATGAAGCGCCAAGGTGTCCGCACTATTACGTTCGGTGGTCGTCCCAGCCAAGCACCGATGCAAGGTGTCGGCGGCGTCAAGGGCGGCCAGTCCCTGGGCATCAATTACATTAATGGCTACATCACTCAAGCGAACCAGCTGATTCAGAAGTCAGCCAATAGCTCAACGCCTCTTCTGACATCTGCCGAATGGAAGAAGTTCAACGAGTCCAGCCCCAGTCTGGCACTGTCATTTGCATGGAGTGGCAGCGTCAATTTGCGCAATGAGTACGATCCCGATGATGACCAGACCCCGTTGCAGTTCATCTACGAGGCTGCAGAGTGCCGCCTGTTTTATACTCTAGATAACTATTTACAGCGCGAGACTGTCTGGCAGGCAGCTGCGGATTCCATGTTTGGCAATGGAGGTTGTGTGAAGGGCTCAACAGGTGGGGAGGGCAGTTTGAATTCGTGATGTTGCTTCAACTATTCTGTATCTTCTAGCCGAGCCCATCACAAAAGTAGACATATCTTCATTGCCCGATCAGATAGCGACAGCGAAGATGATGGGGCTTCAACAATAGCATATTATCAGAGCAACACTACTCCAGACCCATACGGTATTGAACGAATGATGCATCGGCCATCGTGTCGTAGAG
Organism: Penicillium sp. IBT 18751x; assembly: GCA_028828935.1. Lineage (NCBI taxonomy): Eukaryota > Fungi > Ascomycota > Eurotiomycetes > Eurotiales > Aspergillaceae > Penicillium > Penicillium sp. IBT 18751x. Next base: position 251,973 of record JAQJZS010000010.1, on the reverse strand, counting down.
TCGGCGTGCATTTATATTGTCCTGTTTCGTCAACCACTGGAGGCGAAAACATCCCATTTCCTTCGAGGCATCGGCGACTGCCTGGATCATCTTGCGGCCTTGGCCATTTCCTCTTTGGGATGGATCGACGAAGAGATCTGAATCGCGTCAGTCAATCATTCTTGAGACCATTCCTCCAGATCTCATATCACCGAATCCATACCATTCAAAAGCATAATGTTCTTTTCACTCCACGGAGTCTGTTGGGGGAAGAAATGCGCAATCGCAATCATCTTGCCATCCTTTGAGTCACCCGCTTGCTGCTGTCTCATCACCAAGGCGTACAAGTCCGACTTAGAGTCTAGAATTCGTTCAAAGGTTTTCTTGTACTGATCTTCAGGGATTGAAGTCTCATAGAAGTCGATGTATGCTCTGAAGAGGGTGGACCATTCGTCGAAGTCATTGCTAGTGAGCTTCGTAATCTTGAATTCTTCAGATGAAGCCATTGTTGAGAACTGTGGCTGCTGGGTGGGCTTTGCTGCAGAGTAAGGTATCAAGGAACTACTACAATACTCTGACGGGTTCGGCTGAGGCAGGCGGGTTGAGCGAGGTGGTTGTCTACTATGACAATGTAAAGGATCCTTGATGCCACGTAAATGGAAATTTTGGGATTATCTTCGAATTACGTCGAAAATCTTTGACTCAAATAGATACTCCAAATTGGTGCTTAGGCGTAGGAGATAATCTCTCCGGTTTCTCTTCCTACTTCAAAATCGGTGCATCTAACTGGTCATTGAAGCCGAGCGGGACGCCGAGATCTACGCTGACTTTGACTCAATCACGACTAAGACACCCTATGGGATGCTCGTTCATTGAATTGTCTATTGGCTGGGAAATTGTAATTTGGTTCAAAGAAATATTTATGACAAAGTACTTTTATTCTCATGACCTCAGTTCATAAATCTATGAAAGAAATGGAAGGAAAGCAAGGCTAGGCAGTGGACATAGCATGCAATGTAAGGCAAGGCTACAGCCACACAGGTTCATCATGCGTGGTGCAGCCTCTTTTCTCTGTAGCACGACTCCAAGTAACTGTAAGAGACACGTGGGAAATGCAAGAAGGGTGACCGACTCCAAATAACCATACCCGCCTTCATCCAATCTCGAAAGCCTTTTTGTCGATTGCTTCGTGCCCTGATAGATTATCGTAGCCGCCGTGTGGGGAGGGGTGCCCTGAATCTCAATCCGGGCCGAGAAAGACCAGTGTCGTGGACTGGTTGAGAGGTGCCCGTACTGTTCGATCGAAAACAAGGGAACAATGACCGAAGACGAAATTCACATTTCGATGCGGATCAAGAGCACCATAGCCACGGTACTGGACCAATCTCAGCAGTGTTTGAGGGGATGGCGGTACATAGGGAGTGCCACAAAAGGGAGTTTTCATAGCACTATTGCAGGGCAGAGCATCGAGCTTCGTGGGGTGTAAGGGTGACCTTAGAGGTCGTCGACATCGATTTCCTTCTCGTCCTCGCTCTCGCGGTCCTCGTCGAACTCGACGTTGTCCTCGAGACCGTCATTGGCGTAGGTGTCGGTCTCGTTAATCTTGGCGTGCTCGGGCAGCTCACCGTAGGCCTTCAGGGAACGGGCCTCGTCGGAGGTGTACTTCATGATAACATCGCCCTTCTCGTCCTGGTAATCACGGAGCGAGAGAAGAATGATGTCACCCTGGTTGATCCAGACCTTCTTGCGCATCTTGCCACGAATGTGAGCCAGACGCTTCTCGCCATCGAAGCAGAGAGCCTCGAGACGACCGTTGCCCAGCATCTTCACGACCTGAGCGTACTCCTGGCCCTCCTCCTTGAAGATGAGCTCACGTTTCTCGTTGTCGTTCTCGTTCTTGCCACGACGACGGTTCTTACCACCCTGTTTCAAATTGTCAGATTTTGTACGTCATTTGTGCGGTGTGCAGAAATCTGGGACTCGATGTGTATCTCCCACTGCCATATCTATCCGACCACAAGTAGCGACCCCGGAAAGTCGACAACTCATGGGCAGATGGTGGCGGGGCGACACATTCCAGGGAGAGGGGCTGGATGTCTTGCGCGCTTACCTTTCCCTTATTCTTGGGCATAGCGGCGGAGTGTGATTTTCACTGGACTCGAGTCTCGCTATTTGTAGATACGTGGTGTTTCTCCTCGAAGAAGAGAGAGAAAAAATAATGGGTAGGTCCCCGGGTGTCTTGGTAGAAGGAAGAACGAAGTGGGGGATCAGAGGCTGTGTCAATCAAATCTGCACTGACCTAATCAGGCACAAAGCGGCTTTGTGTGGCAATTTGATGCCCGATTGGTAAGGCAGTCACCGCCCGGCTTAGCTCGGCAGAAAAAAAAGACGCGATGGAGATTAAGAGGTGATTCTGAGGCTCAACAGCTGTCGGGGCGCAGAGTTGCCACTGCATTGTCGAGACTCACGCTTTAGGATCGACCTTTGCTACTTCTTCCTTCACGATCCCCTCAATCTGCCGTTCCAGCAGATGAGCACGCGACTCCCATTGATCATCCTGAGTGTATGAATTCGGTGGCTCTCGCAATATATTTCGATAAACCCTCCCCATAACTCGCTATGGTTCCGATCCTTTCTTCCAATCCGAATATTTGTTACTTCCGCTCTGGCGCTCCTCTGCCACCGTTAGACCCGCGCCATGAAGCTGACTGCTTCAACCAAAAATCTGAGCTTGTTATACAGTTCCAAACATATTATTCCTCCGGTTGCCGCCCGCTACATGGGATCACCGGTCCACCCGATTGCCCCAAAGGTCGCACATAGCTGGGAGGGTCGAGATCGGGATACTCTGTGGTGGAGAGTATCAGTGTCACACATCACGCAGCTTAAAAGAGTGGTTCGCTCTGTGTGTGCTCGAAGGGCACGCGTCGCTTTCGAGCTAGCCTTGAAAGAAAAAGGCTTCGATCGTTTAGGGAGGCCGCTTCTCTCAACCTACTCATGGCTTCCACAGGATCCTCTTACCGGCTCAGTGGATCTCATCATTCGCCCGTCCTTCGTCAAGCAGAGCTTCGAGACGGTCCAACATGATGCACGCTTGGTCCTGGAGGGCTTGTTAAAACAACGCGCACTGCATAATCAGATCGCACATCCTAGATCCGAAACTCCCCCTGGAATGGAGAGTGCTTGACTTGTACAACATTTTCTGTACTATATAATGATTCTCTATCTTGTACAAAATGGAAGACTAGCATTGGACGGCGTTTTGAGGCTGAGACGATTTCACATCTCATCTTTGCATCTCTACATGGAATCAAAAATTTATAATTGTCCTCGCACTTTCCCCTTCAAAAGTAGAAATCGTTCTTCGTTGGACTGAAACCAGAAGTTATCTTCTGTTCCCGCCTCTAGCCTCGTTAGGTGCCGATCTGGCGGAATCAACACCCGTGTTCCGTTCTCCGTACCTGACAACCACTTCCCCATCAACATCTACCACTGTTACCCCACTCAAACTTCCTCCACCATGCTAGTCTCCTTGACTGTCGGCAAGGTTGACGCCGGTGTCGCCGTACTCCTGACCCAGGACAATCGCCTCGTAAGCTCCAGCCCCCTGCCGAAATCACAAACATGGGGAACCGTTGCGTGCGACCGTTGCGCGAGATCCCCAGTACCAGAGGCAAGCTGACTGAGATGGATCCAGATCGAATTCCCCTCCGTCCTCCTCCCTAACAATATCTCCTCCGGCAGTATTGTTGACATTACCGTTGCGCGCAACCACGCTGCTGAAGCCGCCAACGCATCTGCCTTCCAATCCCTTCAGAAGCGCATCTTGAATACCTACGGTGTCAAGACCCCATCACCGCCTGTTCTCCGCCTGCGAAATGCTACCCAGACTTCCCTCGTTCTCGAGTGGGATCCAATCGACCTGGCAACTGCATCACTGAAATCACTCTCCCTCTACCGCAATGGCTCCAAGGCTGGCTCGATACCCCGTCCTTTGGAGACACGCAGCACCAAGATCTCCGGCCTAGCAATTCATTCTGAATACACTTTCCACCTGGTCTTGCGCACAACGGCTGGTACCTATCAGTCCGAGAAGCTGACGTGTCGAACACACAAGATGACCGACCTGTCTGGTATTACTGTTACTCCTGGAGTTCTCGATCCCCAGCGTAAGGAGGCCTTGGGTGTTGCTTTGGAACGCATCGGCGGCAAATTGATCGACACGGTTCGGATTGATACTACACACTTTGTATGCACCGAGGGCCGGGGCCCGCTGTGGGAGAAAGCTGTTGAGATGAACATCCCAGTCGTCGTTCCGGAGTGGGTGGATGCTTGCGAGTCTGAGGGTACGATTGTCGGTGTGCGCGGTTACTATCTCGGTGCAGATCCCAAGGCCCGCCATCTCAGCACAATCCATGGCTCTTCCCACCAAAGAACAACATCCACAATGTCCACGGCAACACTCGCCAATCAGAGCCGGCCTAGTGAACAACCTCAGTCCCCTCCTCAGCAGAACCAAATTCCTGAAGAGCCGCCTCTGACGCCTTTCCCTGGGGGTGAGACAAGCACCCAACCGCAAGCACAGACAGAAGAGGTTGGCTCGGAAGATGAAGAGGAGCTGCCCCCTTCACCACCGCCCAAGGACGAAACCAATAAAGAAGAGGAACCTGCTCAGACGAATGGTCATAAGGAGCCTGCGCCTGAGCCAGAAGAGAACGCCGAGGAACCGGAAAACAAATCAGAGAGCCAGAAAGAGGAATCAAAAGAGACAACTCTCCCTCAAAACATGCCTGAAGGAGGCTCCGCACCCTCAGATGACCAGAGCCTCAAGAGTAAGAGCAAAGAGGGAGAAAGCGATTTTAATGAAGTCCCTCTCTAGTACCTTCAGGTCTCATCTTCTCAGCATATCGACTATTGCGCCAAATTCTATCGAGCGGCCCGGCGCGCTCACGACTATATTCAGTACAGTTCCACGTCCACCATGTTCGGGGCTCTTTCACAGGCAGGGTTTTTTAAGTTATGAAGTGCACCGCTCGCCCTTTGTTTTCCTGCCTTGCTGCTTAATGTACAGTAGATAGCTTTCTTAATGCACTGAAATTATCAATACGCTTCCGAAATTGCCTTGGATTTTTCCAGTTTTGAGTGGTGTGTAGCGAGGTCAAGCCTCAGGCTGTCATTCTCTATGAAGTCTATCATAAAAAGTCGTTAAACGGGTCAAATATCCCGCTTGATATATGTCAGATGCCGAAAAAGTCAGGCTTGTATGTAGACTGCAGCCAAACATTTGTCCAATGCATATACTCAAAGCACGTTGCGGATAACGTCGTCAATGGCCTGCGCCACGTACTTGACATTCTTCTCGCTCACTGTACACTGGATCAGTATCGTGCCTCGTTGTTCTAGACTGTGGGTACTTACAGCCACTGATGGAGGCTCGACCGGACTTGAGCAGATAAATGTGATACTTGTCCTTGAGAGCGTAGACCTGCTTGGGGGTAAGACCAGTGTAGGAGAACATGCCGTTCTATGAGATTATTAGTAAATACTCTTGGGACCAAGTCATAAAATAATGCTCACCTGCTCGATAATGTGCTCCCAGGTGCCAGGGGTCTGAAGGCGAACCAACTCATCATAGAGAGCTTGGCGCATAGACTTAATGCGCGAACTCATGACCTCCAAATCCTGGTGCCAATCGGCGACCAGCTCCGGGCTGTTCATAATCTTCTTAACGATACTACAACCGATACGCGGACCCATAGAGAACTCGCCACGGATCAAGTGGCAGAGATTGTTGACGACAACGTCCCGGATGGAAGTAGACTTGCGGTTGAGAACGTAGTGATAGGCGCCAACACGCTGGCCGTACAGGCCGAAGTTCTTGGAGAAACTCTGGGCAACGCACATCTCCATATCAGGCTTGTTGTTGAAGAAGTAGCGAACCGCCCAGGCGTCTTCCTCAACCGAACCGGAGGCGAAGCCCTGATAGGCTGAGTCGAAGAATGGGAAGAGCTTCTTACGCTCGCATAGGTCTGCGATAGCGATCCACTGCTCCTTGTTCGGGTCCAGACCGGTGGGGTTGTGTGCACAGGCGTGCAGAAGGACGGCATCGCCTTCCTGAGCCTCGGTCTCGAGGGTTGACATCATGCCCTCAAAGTCGAAGGATCGGCTCGCGGCGTGATAGTAGGGATATGTCTTGCGGGGAACGTCGGCCAGCTCCCAGATGGTCATGTGGTTTGCCCACGAGGGGTTGGACAGCCAGACGGTGCGAGGCTTGTAGTGATGGGCCAGGAAGAGGGCGCCCAGATGGTTAGCACCGGTGCCAGCGACGGTCTGAACAGAGGCAATGCGGGCCTTGGCTTCCTCGTCCTTGCCCTCACCCTCGAAGCCGAACATCAGGTCTCGTGCAATCTTCAGGAACGGTACGTCGCCCTCAATGGCAGTGTATTCGTGGCGCATGAGGTCGTTGTCCTTCTCCAGTTCCTTCTCGGCCTTCTGAACAACCGGGAGCGGCCACGGCTTGCCATCATCTGTGCGGTAGACGCCAACGCCGAGGCTGACTTTCTGGGGGAAGGTATCGGCGAAGTAGGCGCCGTTCAAGGCGAAGATCTCGTCCGGCGGGACGGGAGCCACGTTGAGGCGAGTCGGAACGGATTCCATGATGAGGTTTGTCGATGTAGTTCAAAGATTCGAATCGATCAGTCAATTGCCTCGGTGAGGGTATTTCGGGGAGAATTGCGAGTATGTGACAAAAATCGGACTCGTTCGACGCTGAGTCAACCGATATCGCTGTCCTCCTTTTTTGCCCCGCGGGAAGACCCGCTTAATGCCGGTTGCCCAGCTCTTTCATGCTTTCGATATGCCATGTTGCTTTAGGGTTGTCACAAGATCATAGTGTTCCGTCAATAGCCATGGTAAGTTCGCTGGATCGATGATAAACTTGGAAAGGTTCGACCCCAGATCGTGGTTTTGGCGTGAGCAACCCGAAGCGATCAGCGTAGAACGTCATCGGATGCACGCTGACTGGCTCTCAAAGATGGGAACATAGGCTGACGATATTGTCTTCTTCTGTTGTAGATCATGAGACTCTGTTCGAGTTTTAGTCGTCCCAAAGATGATGAAAGGGATTGTTGCCCCGTGTCAGAGATCCTACCATGGAAGGTATAGATGTAGAGCAGTGGGGAATATATAGATGCCAGGACCGGAGTCCCCACCCTCCCGTCTTTGGAGATAGAGTCAATATAATGCGAATGCCAACCCCAGTCAATGCTACCAAGCTCCGTGTGAGTACAATTTAAATGGGTATTTCAGAAACCGCTATACCGGTAGGAATAGTCATGGAGAAAGGAAGCTGAGATCAAGAACCCCGCACTGTGTGACAGTGAGGAGTACCCAATCCGTCTTATAATTATGGCCCAAGCCCGGTTCTTCTAAGGTTGTCTTACACGTGCGCCATAGGAACAGTCTTAGAACCTTTCTCTATGGCTACAAGCTCAGGAGATTCCATCAAAATGGCCCAGTCAAAGTGCGATCGTGGTGACCCTGCCTTACACGCGTTTCGTGCGCAGGAAATCCGACAACCGCTTCATAATTGCATACCTGCAGATCTTCTGCCCCGATTTGACCCCGTATACGTCGAGTACTACTACAAGTACAACGCTGGACGTCTTCATACTCACGAAGTGCCGATAGAGGACTATCGTAAGGATCCAGCAAAGTACACGGTCTTCTACGGTAGTGAACCAGGGCCTGACGTCTTTCGCCTTACGGAACAGCAGTGTCCTGTTGAGGGGGGAAACATCACCATTCGTATTTTCGAGCCAGCAGTAAAGCACGACGATCAGGGTCAACCTCTAAAGAGAGCAGCCTATGTCAATTTCCACGGCGGCGGATGGGTGTTTGGTGGTCTCAACACGGACCATGATTACTGCAAAAGACTTGTCCACGCCCTTGACGGGGAGATGGTCGTTTTCGATGTCGATTACCGACTGTCGCCTGAGCATCGTTTTCCTGTTCCCGTCGATGACTGCTGGACGGCTTTCAACTGGGTATGCATTTGAATGCGCGATGGAGGATCACAGAATTACTGACGGGGATCCATCTAGATCCGCTCCCAGAAAGCAGAAGAATTCGATCTCGATCCAGAACGGTTCGCCGTAGGTGGACCATCGGCTGGGGGCCATCTCGCTGCCGTAGTCAGTCATCTCTGTCGTAATGCGCAGATACCTCTACGCCTCCAGATCTTGAGCGTGCCAGTATGTGACCTACATAGTGTCTTTACACCAGATGGCGAATTCGACCGCGAGAATTGTCCCTACGACTCCTACCGAGAGATGGAATTTACACCGGCACTTCCAACAGCTCGCATGGCATACTTCCATAAACACTTCCTAGGAGTGCCCCGACCTGCGGCATCAGCAGAGGTGAATGGTGAAATAGTTCGAATCTTGAAGTGCAAAGCTGACTACGCCAGGACTGGAAAATCTCGCCAATGCTCGCTTCCAATTTCCATGACTTGGCCCCTGCGCTGGTCTCAACGGCAGAGCTGGATCCTCTCCGCGACGAGGGAGAAGTATATGCAGCCAAACTTGAGGAGGCAGGAAATAGAGTAGAGCTGTATCGATATGCGGGCACACCGCATACTTTTCCATCCCTGGAAGGATTCCTGGATAGTGGGCGACTGCACAGGGAGAGAGTGGTGGCTGCAATGAAGCGCGAGTTGCTCCAGGGATGAATGTATAAGAGCGGGTTACTGTACAATACAGTAATTTATCAGTAATAACCGGAGTTCATGTTGGACGGCCCGCGTCATGATGTTATGCCGATACCGGGAAGATTCGGCATCGCGTGTCGGAGTCGAGTCTCGGTTTTTGTATTTTTAAGGGAGACAATCTGCTCTTGACCACCTTTGACCCATCGCGAGCGAAGCCAATTGGCATCTACCTATCATCTTCTAGGTAGTTCAGCGTCACATATTGCAATCATGAACTCTGCTACCACACGAGCCGCGGTGCGCTCTATGGCCACCTTGACACATGCGACCAGAGCTGCCAACCCCGCAGCCCGCAACCTTCTGTCGGTTGCTGCTCGCTCTCCGGCTGTTACCCGTTCTCTTAGCTCCAGCCGCCAGATCAGACAATTCCCCCGCCTTCAGACCCTGAATAAGAGAGCCTTCAGCACAACCGTCAACATGGTAGGAGGAGCGGCTGTTTGCGCCTGAAGACACTGCTAATGCATGCCGGTCTAGTCTTCCGCTTCCCGCACTGAGAGCGATGCCTTCGGCGAAATTCAGGTGAGTGAAGTCGTTGGAATCCCGCAATCGTTCTGCTGAAGCTGACTGAGGTTCTTGTCTCTAGGTCCCTGGTGACAAGTACTGGGGTGCCCAGACCCAGCGGTAAGACGACCGGATGATATCATTCGATTGCGATGGAATACAAGTGCAGGAAGCTGATACAGTGTTGGAAATAGCTCCTTGGGTAACTTCAACATCAACCAGCCCCAGGACCGCATGCCTGCCCCCGTCGTCAAGGCTTTCGGTATCCTCAAGGGTGCTGCCGCTACTGTCAACATGAAGTACGGTCTTGGTGAGTGGTGCATTCATTGGGACCCTAGAACGAGCCTGGTTGTTAACCCGACCTAGATCCCAAGATCGGTGAGGCCATCAAGCAGGCCGCCGCTGAGGTTGCCGAGGGTAAGCTGTTGGACCACTTCCCTCTGGTCGTCTGGCAGACCGGCTCCGGTACCCAGTCCAACATGAACTCCAACGAGGTCATCTCCAACCGCGCCATTGAGATCCTGGGCGGCACCATGGGCACCAAGAAGCCCGTTCACCCCAACGATCACGTTAACATGTCGGCCTCCTCTAATGACTCCTTCCCTACCGTTATGCACATTGCCGCCGTCGTCGAGCTCGAGAACACCCTCCTGCCCTCCCTCAGGGCCCTCCGCAACGCCCTTCAGGAGAAGGTCGAGAAATTTGACCACATTATCAAGATTGGTCGTACCCACTTGCAGGATGCCACTCCCCTCACTCTGGGCCAGGAGTTCTCCGGCTACGTCGCGCAGCTTGACCGCAACATTGAGCGCGTTGAGGCCAGCATTCCCCACCTGCGTTTCCTTGCTCAGGGTGGTACTGCCGTCGGTACCGGACTGAACACCTTCAAGGGCTTCGATGAGGCCGTTGCTGCCGAGATCTCCAAGATGACCGGCACCGAGTTCAAGACCGCCCCCAACAAGTTCGAGGTTCTGGCCGCTCACGACTCGATTGTCGAGGCCTCCGGCTCCCTGAACACCCTTGCCGGCTCTCTATTCAAGATCGCTCAGGATGTCCGCTACCTCGGCTCCGGCCCCCGTTGCGGTCTCGGCGAGCTGAGCCTTCCCGAGAACGAGCCCGGTTCTTCCATCATGCCCGGCAAGGTCAACCCCACCCAGTGCGAGTCCCTCACCATGGTCTGCGCCCAGGTTATGGGTAACCACGTTGCCGCTACCATCGGTGGCATGAACGGCCAGTTCGAGTTGAACGTGTTCAAGCCCGTCATGATCCGCAACCTGCTTCACAGTGTCCGCATCCTGTCTGACGGTATGGACAGCTTCCGTACCCACCTTGTGGACGGCCTGCAGGCCAACGAGGAGCGCATCAACTCCCTTCTGCACGAGAGGTATGTGCTCAATTTCTCTCCCTTCCCCCCCTAGATTAATGGCAGAACGCTAACCCGCTACCTAGTCTTATGCTCGTGACCTGCCTGAACCCCGTCATTGGCTACGACATGGCCTCTAAGGTGGCTAAGAACGCCCACAAGAAGGGCCTCACCCTGAAGGAGAGCGCTATGGAGCTCAAGGCTTTGAGCTCCGAGGAGTTCGACAAGTACGTCCGTCCCGAGTTGATGCTTGCTCCCAAGGAGTTCAAATAAACGGAGCAGGAATACTGTCTCCCCTGTGTTACTATAGACAAGTCCCGATAGGGTCTGTATACTGAATTCATCTTTGTACTATGTTTGGCTCTGCGGATCTCTCGTAGCGGGGCTATTTTTGGCCACTTTATAAATAGTATCCCTCGGTCGGTCCCAACAAGGCGGCTTGTAGAGATCGAAGATGCGATCTGTAGATCTTTTTTTATTTTTATTTTTATTAATTTTGGGTTTTTCTCCCCAGAAAAACCGGGAGAAGCTGTGACGCAAGAACCCAGCATAACACGCCCGGACACATTGGCATGGAGGGCGTATAAATAGACCAATGCAGAAAAATCAGGGGTGTTGCTGAGACACCTGGCGGGAACCGTGGACCGCACTTGTTGATCCGATCGCTTTTTCTCCTTTCAATTACTTCCTCTCGCCCTTACTCAGTTTCACCTCGATCCTCCTCAATTCTCAATACCTGAACTCTTTAAGACTACCACACTCGTTAACCTCCCTTGCGCTCGAACCCCGCCATTCGCCCCCTCCTTATCAACAAGAAACCTACCTTCTTTCTCTTCAACCCTCATCCTCAAACCACGATTGAAACAATGGCCGCCCCCGCCATCTCAACAACAGCTATCGACACCAAGCCCATCATGAGCTCTACTGTCACCTCCATTGACCTCGAAGATGGCCCCCTCTTCCCCGCCTCCCTCATCTCTCCCGAAATCATCTCCGCCCTGCCAACAGACTACACCATCCGCCCGATCCTGCGCTCCGATTTCCACCGCGGCTATCTGGACGTTTTGCGCGTGCTGACGACCGTCGGCGATATCAGCGAGGAGGCATGGAACAAACGCTTTGACTGGATTCGCTCCCGCAATGACGAGTACTACCTGCTCGTTGTGTGCGACGGTGACGACCGTGTCGTTGGCACTGGATCTTTGATTGTCGAGCGCAAATTCATTCACTCGCTTGGCATGGTTGGGCATATTGAGGATATTGCCGTGGAAAAGAACCAGCAGGGCAAGAAATTGGGGTTGCGCATTATTCAGGCTTTGGATTACGTTGCTGCCCAGGTTGGTTGCTACAAGGTATGTTTTCTCGTCCTGAGCTTTGGACGATTCTTAGTGCATATGCTGATTTCTTGCAGAGCATTCTCGACTGCTCCGAGGCCAACGAGGGCTTCTATGTCAAGTGTGGCTTCAAGCGTGCTGGTTTGGAGATGGCTCACTACTATTGAGTCTGATCTCATAGGAACCTTTTTAATTTTTTTGTTCTTCTTTTCATTCCGTTGATTGACCAGTCGGTCTGGCGTTCTGGTCATTTGATCTGCTGACGTGTCTTTTTGCAAGACACTATCATACATGTGGGAACATCATAGAATCTGCCCCTTCTGCTGGTGAAGCCGGAGCTTCTTTCTTGCGCCATGCCGGGTAACATTAGAAGCAATCCCGAGATCGACGAGGCACTCTCCTATTGATCGCAGTTGTGCCAATAGGACGGCGATCTCAAGGTATGGGACATCGTGAGCTGGGCATTTCGTTTCCAGGACTATTGAATTTGTATCATAAACGCTTCATGTGGTGATCGGCAGACAGCATTCAATCTGTGTTTGTCGAGAATTAGGACGGCTTAAGTAATGCATTGACGTGCTACAATTCAATCAGTGCAAACATCCTGAAAAGCACCTTTGTTCATTGTCCTCGTAGAGTTCTTGAGTCAGGGCTACAGCTCAATTCAAGGGGAGAAGTAGTTCGATATTGAGTTACGTCGCGTACATCGCACATGGGAGGCTGATGGTATATCCAGACAGAGTCCTTACTCCAGTCCACAAGGAAAGATAAGACTTCCAACGAGAAATCCTCAACGGCTCCAGGAAGTTGCCATTTAGTTGTCTGGCAAAAGCAGAGAGGAGAGACAAGATCATGCGTAGAGATATTTTGTTGATTCCTTTGTTCCCATTTTTTCTGCATTGCATAGTATTGCATAAAAGTGTTTCAGAAACAAGTTAATGACCCGAGGCCGGTCCCCGTAAGTTCCATCATATCGCAACCGTCACACGAACACCTCCATTCCAACCAAATATCGAATTTAGCGGGACTTGGCGGCGACCTTGGGGGCGGAGCCCTTGGCACCCTGCTTGGAGATGGGCTTAGCACCACCCTTGGCGGCGTTCTTGGCCTTCTCGGCCTTCTTCTTGGCCTCGTTGGCGGACTTCTTGTCCTTGGCGTCCTTGATGGCCTGCTTGCGGGCGGCCTCACGAGCCTCGGGGCGAACGGAACGGCGCTCCTTGATCTGCTCAAGGGAGGCACCGACGATAGCACGCTGGTGCTTCACAACACGGCGGGTACGCTTCTTAGCAACCTCCTATAGATCCAAAACCTGGTCAGCAATCCGTCTCCAATGGAAATATCATTCCCCTATGTGGTGACCTGATTCCTTCTCTTGTGCCACATTTCCGAGTATCGAAGAGTCGTTGAAGGCCATTCGAACCCGAAAAGGCAGCCTTGATATTTCCACCACACAATCCATCAAAATTCAAGGGAGCAATGGGTGACCGACCTCAGAGATACCCTTGCGGTGCTGGCGACGGTAGAGAACAGTCCAAGCTATCCGGCGAGGATTCTTGCGCTGGAGGAAGAGCGACTCGGACTTGCCATTTTGGAAGCGGAAGATCTTGCTGTCGCCACGGACGTACAGCTTACCCTATTGACACCAAAAAGACGAAATTAGCACCTGAGCCGTTCAAAGCAACTTATTGTGCGCGCAAATATTTCAAGCGATCGTAGGGACATGTCGAGAGGATAGGTAGTGGTTGAACCGCGATATGGTGATGGTGTCGTTGATTCCGCACAAATCCTCCTCTCGCACACGTAAATCGACGGGGATAAAGAACGCACCTTGCCAGGGTAGATCTTCTGGCCGCTGAAGGAGTCGTCGTAGGTACGCATCTTGACGGGTGATGCGCTGACGAGGTGTCGGTTGGCGTTGGGTGATGGTCAAAAATCGGGGATCGCGGTGGTCTCGTTGCTGGGTCCAATTGTGGTGCGCCTCGCTAAAGTGCGACACGTGATCCGCTCTGCCCTTTGCGGACTATCACCACGTGATTTGACGCAGAGGGGCTTATCGCTCCAATAGTACTCTTTGGGACATATGACGATTAATTCGGTCGCGGACGAGAACTGCATGAATTTAGCATACTTTTTTATCTCAGATTGGACCTTTCGAGTCATAAATGTCGGAGTTTTTGTCAACGACAACTCATCTTTGCAATTTTGAAGGTAATTTCTGGCTGATTCAGACTCGGAACCCAAAAGGTTTACGCTCCAGCTCGCGAGAGACATTATAGACGGGTCATGAATAGAGGAATCCAACCCACTTCATATCTCTAGAGAATAATTTATCGACGAATATCCGGCGTGACTATGTCACTAATGTACAAGATATCAGCTTGATGTGAGTGCTTTTTGCTTGATCTATCTACTGTTGGTCAACCAAGACCGATCATTCTCAGATCTCTTGATTTAAACAAGTCCCACTACTTTTGTATTCTAATTGACTGATTTTCCAATTGATTTTCAACTTGTAACGGAAAATTCAAATCAGAAATCTACAGACCACCACCATGACGGGTCTTTAGTAGCTCAGCTTACGAGCGATCCTCGGATGAATATGGATGATGAGCAAATCAATCTTATGTTTCGTCTCAAAATGCTCTCGAGACACACAATCGCTACTGTGATTGTGACATGCGTGCTTGGAAGTTTCATTTACTCATATTCAGGTTTGAACTTTTGCATCTATAATCTCGCGTCCCGTGTTAGCTCAAAAAAAACGCCTCATCTTAACTTGTCACTAGCCTCTGAAGCATGTGGTTATCCATCATTCATTCCATCTATAGAATAACGTAGAAATTTCAATGATCCAAAAGCTTTTTAGATGTTGAGCGTCAATATTATAAAGGCCAGGAAATGAACCAAAAAATTGTATCTTAGCAGCTAGAACCGCGCCAGAGGTGAGTCGCAATGATATAACGTCAGATAACACAGCGGAGTCTATGCAAAATTCTCTGAGTCTGGTTAAGCCATTGCAATCAAAAATGGATGAATGTCGTGTAGGTGGTTTCACGCTCAAAAACAAAGCAGCCCGCCTGCTCCGAGAGCCTCAGCGTATCGAAGCCTGTCTCTCTCTTTTTCTCATGGTCACATCATAGTCAGGAAAGCTCAGGTCATGGCATGTGTCCGTGTCCACTCCTTGGCGGTCTGAATAGCCGCAGGCTCGTCGTCCTTCCAGCGCTGAGCGACATCATTGGCAAGAGGGTCATCGGGATTCGGCGCTCCAAGGAGGGCTTGGATTGAAAGCAGGATAGTGCGAATCTGAAGGGCAGGAGACCAATTGTCTGCTTCGATGTTAGATGTGAAAACATGTCAACGGCTAGTTCATATTACTCTTCAAAACATCCAGGCAGATACGGCCAAGGCGATCGATGTTGGGATGATAGATTTTGGTCAAGAAACGGATCTTGGGAGGTGTCATGGGATAATCATCAGGAAGGAAGAGCTCCAGACGGAAAATTCCACCTATCGTAAAGAACGTTGGTTATTTGAGACAAGAGTGAGGCTTTGAAATCGTGCATACCCTCGTATGGGGATTGAGCGGGGCCATGAATCGAGACATCGAAATACCGTAGGTTATCTTCGTGGGGAACGGCATTGATACCGGGAACCCTACGCGTCGTTAAACCCGTAATTAGCCATGGCTCCAACCTAGTGACATGTATGATGTCTTACGGCTCTGCCATAAGGCGCTCGGTCTCTTTGATAATGCGTTTTGGCAAAGCCATGTCGACTGCTTATCGGTGTATAGGCGGTGGGAAGGGATTGGCGTCAAAGGGACTGAAAGATGTGTGGCAGGAGATACGAACGCCAGAACCAACTCCAAAGACCCGTACAGCGAACGTGGATGGTGAATCTGAAGACGAAGCAGTCGGCAAATGACCGAACTTACCGAGGGGCGCTTGCATCGCGGGGCTCTGCGGCCGTCCGTAAGCATCACGTGACTGGGCGCTATACCCACCAGCCACATCCTGACGCACCGCCACAGTCGTTGCTCTCCGCGTTATCGCAGCTCCCCCTCCGGCACGCGACAAGCAGACGCTCTGCAGGGATCCTATCGCAGACGAAGTCCACCATGGGCGCAACCGCTGTACATCAGCCCCCATATATTGCATGATTTGTAACTTCACGTCTTCTTCCTGGCTCCGATTGGCCGAGGGAGGCCATCACTGTCAAGATGTCCAGCTCCATGGGACCCCGGCCGCTGACGTCGGCCTACGAAAGCCCGACATTCGATGAAGACAGCTCTTTCCATGTGGAACAACCGGTCGGGTCGATGTCCATATCCCCGTGTGGGCGAGATGTGGTGCTAGCATCGAAAGAGGGTCTCCATGTCATCGACTTGGATTCTCCATATTCTCCACCTCGTTATCTCCCACACCATACGCCATGGGAGGTCGCGGATGTGCAGTGGTCGCCATTCGCGGCACGCGATTACTGGGTCGTAAGTACATCCAACCAAAAAGCGCTGGTGTGGAATCTAGCCATGAAGACATGGCAGAATTCCATTGAATTCGTGCTGCATGCCCACTCGCGCGCAATCACCGATATCAATTTCAACGCATTCCATCCCGATATTCTTGCAACTTGCGCCGTGGATAGTTTCGTGCACTGTTGGGATTTGCGTACGCCGTCACGTCCGGTGATTTCGTTCTCCGACTGGTTTACCGGTGCAACCCAGGTCAAGTGGAATCGACAAGATCCCCATGTTGTTGCTAGCTCGCATGATCGCTTTCTTCGAATCTGGGATGACCGCATGGGTGCGTATCCAATTCGATCCATCGAAGCCCACGATACCAAGATCTATGGTGTTGATTGGAACCGGGTCCGACGAGGCGCCGTGGCAACCTGTTCACTCGACAAGACCATCAAATTCTGGGATTATACTTCCGACACCGAGATTCCTGAGAAATTGATCCGAACACCATTTCCCGTGTGGCGAGCCAGAAACACGCCATTTGGATGGGGAGTTTTAGCCATGCCACAGAGAGGGAACAGCGATTTACATCTCTATAGCCGAAGAGCTGGTGATGGTTCTAACCCAGACGACGACCTGCCTTTAGTTCACAGTTTCCCTGGCCACAAAGGTCAAGTGAAAGAGTTCCTTTGGAGAGCACGCGGAGGTGTCGATGACGGAGTCGACCACCGGGACTTCCAGTTAGTAACATGGGGAACTGACAGAGAACTTCGTCTGCACCGTGTTGACCCACAAATTTTGGAAGGCGTTGGTTACGAAAAGGGGAAGTCTTATATTTCTACTCGAACTGTGACTCGCCTGGGTGCGGTCTATCGAAGCTTCAGAGATGTGAACTCCGATCTAGACCTGGAGGATATTGAATCAGTGTCTTCGGTCAACCGCCACAAATCAAGTACTAACTACCCCGGCGGGCCGGGGATGAATGCTATTTCGATTCCCCATGCTCGCGTGTGGACCAAGAGCGGTCATCATGAGAATGGCGTGGGCATGCAGCCCCGGTCAAACCTGAGAGCCGATACCAACCCAATCTCCTGGATGCGGGGCGTCAAGATCTCTGGTTGGGATATTGAAACCCTGGGAGATGAAATTAGTCACGTTGGCGAGAAATTCACCAAGGTCGCTTTCGACTCGGTTGACGTGCGGCAGCGGAAAATCTCAATATCCTTGAACGGCCCTTGGGGTGCAGAAGGCACCACATTGTTCCTAAAGGTTGACATCAAGTTCCCGGTAAGCTATCCAAAGACCTCGATCCCGACATTCTCGTTTCAGAAGACAGCGGCTGTCACCGATGATCTGACGGCGAAAATTACGGCCGAACTTCGGACAATTGCCGAAACTTACATGTCCCGGAAACGTGGCTGCTTGGAAGGCGTCGTGCGCTATCTCCTGGGCGAAAGCAATTTGGAGGATAGTATTGCATGGATTCTGGGCGAAACTGGCGACCATGTCAAATCACCGGTCAACGGTGATATCGAGGGCGAGTCAAGTGACGAAGATGAAGTCGGTATGACCCAGAGTCAAGAATTGGGAATGAGCTCGGAGCTACTCAGACCAGTCAATGCCAATGTGATGGTGCCAGTAGCCAAGGGATGCGGTGCGCTGTGGGCAAACGACGGGCGTCTTGTGTGCTTCTTCCCGCCGAAGAAGGACAAGTCTATAGCCCTCTTCGACAACATCGGATTCAAGGAAATGAGCAGATTGTCGAGAACTGACAAAGTCTTTGAAGGCTTCGGCCGCCTGCAGACCAGTTCCCCGGGGCCGCGTATGAACGGTACAATAGCGAGCACAGACGACGGCGCATCTGATTACTCTGACGATTCCTACTCCGAGACGTCCAGTTCTTCAGGCTCGTCGGCCGATATCCTCTCCGGGCTTCCCGCTCGTTTCCAGCCGCCGCAGACATGGCGTAGCGCTGGCAGTGTCGGTATTTATCGCCCCCGGTCTACGGATCATTCCCAGCGCTCGACTGGCGGGGCTGTCACAGCTAAATCAGCCGACATCACCAGAAACGTGGTTTCTATTCATGACATGAGTGACATGCTACCAGTGAAGCGTGGTCTTGCCAGCAAATATCGCATTTGCGGGAAAGGAACCGATGTCTGTGCTCATAATGCCGCCGTTGCTCTCGACGCTGGATGCTACGAATTGGCTCAAATATGGGGCCTCATCAAACTTATTCTGCATGTTCGAAGGAAACCTGGCTCTCCGTCTCAAGCAAGGAGGGGACTGAAGCTTTTGTCCAGAGAAGAAGGCATCAATTCGAGCCAAGTCCTTGGAGTCGGACTCTACAAGGACATAGCTGGTAGTATCATTCGATGGGGGGATCATCCCCTCGGCAGCCATTGGCTTGTACCTGCTCTCTTCGAGCATTTTGAACGCATCGGTGATGTTCAAATGATTGCAATGCTCTCTTGCGTGCTCCTGGAAGCCAATCACGAAGGACGGCCAGAGCGACTGCAAGACATTCGTTCTGAGCAACGGGCTTTCTCGCTTGAAGTTTCGTCAGTTGCGTCGACCGTCCAGAACAAACCTCAATCGCAACCAACATCACAGTCACAATCGCAGCTCACGACGCCCGCCTCATCTGTTCCAAGAGATCCTAACTCTTTGCCCCATGCGTCGGCGCGCTCATCGAGTGAAATCTGGCGCATCGATTCCACACCTCCATATTCTACTGGAACAACGCCGCCGATCACAACCCGCCCACGAGGCATTACAGCTAATCGGAAGGCTACGAGCCACAATATGTCCATGACGGCTTCCCCTGAACAGCAATCCCAAGCGCGTAGTGGCGGATCTGGCTTCGGGTCGGTTCTAGCATCTTCATTATCTCGCTCATTTACGTTTGGACCTTCTTCTGCATCGCCTCCGGCAAGTGCATTGGCCAGGAAGAAAGCGAGTCACGCCGAGAGCCCGAGTGTGGGAACGATGCAACCGGTATGGACCACAACCCTTCAATGATCCACGAGGTACTTTTTTGCTCACTTATCATATACAGACTGTTTCAGACACCGAGAGCGATCAGCCTGTCAAAGCTACAAAGCCCACATCCAGATTCAAGGTCACCTTTAAGAACCAGAGTGCATTTGATGGCGATGAAACGGCGCCGGACTCTCTTCTCGACCGAGACAAGGAATGGCTCTGGCGGTCATATCGCGGTGCGTATGCCGATCTTCTATCAATTTGGGAGCTTCCTGTGCAGCGAAGCGAAGTTCTCAAGATCGGGGCTGTAGCCGACGTTGCGGAAGACATGCTTTCAAGTCAATACTGGAGTAGTCACAGCCACGGCTCTAAGGCGACCGCACTCCCAGAGCCTACTACACCTGGAGAAGCTGGGTCAGGCATCGAAAGCCTTGATTTCCAGCGCCACTGCGCTAATTGTGGACATGCTCTTCATACGTCAATCTTTGCACCAGCCCTCACGGTCGCCGACCCTCCATCCAAGAACCATAGCCTCTCTTCTTCGTCCCGTCGCTGCCCCAACTGCAATCCCCGGCAACCGTTGCCCACTCGGGTTCCCTGCGTTATCTGCGGTGAAGTGGTCAACGGAATGTTGGTTCCCTGTCTTAGCTGCGGGCATGTATGCTGCTTCGACTGCCACCGACGCTGGTTCCTCCGATCGGGCGATCAATTCGACCACCCATTCGATGTGGCTGATCTGGCCAATACTCTTCCATGCTGCCCGACCGGGTGTGGATGTAACTGCTCTAAGCATATCTCCGTGGAAGTACCCATGCCGCCATGGGAATCGCCCCCTTCACACATTAAACCCCAGATCCTTAGAAGCCCCCATCGGAGCTACTCACAAGAAAAACGTCACCGCCGGCGCCAATCTGAACCTGTTGGTCCTGACTCAGGCCGCGGTAGTCGGAGCGGAACGGGAGGTACGAACACACCCAAGACCGGGGTTGGCCAGAACGAAGACGATTTGGATATGTGGCAGACAACTTCACCCTTTGCGTCTCTTGCGCGGGGCATGGGCGGCGGCCTCAGCCAGGGTCTGGGCGCGAAAGAAGACCGCAGGAAGAACAGTCGCTCCGTGGCGCTAGCGGTACCTAAGCGCAAATGATCTTCTCCCTTGGACGGCGTTTATTACTTTACTTGATTGTACTTTACCTTGATATCCACCCAGTGTTCTTGTTTTCACGGTTTTTTGATTTTCATTGTTCGATACCACCTCGCAATGTACAACAGTGACTTCATACAATCTCATCCCATCCTCGAATTCGGCCATTGCGTCAGAGATCCATAATCTACTCCGCAATCAGCGGATCCCCGATGATCGCTCGCGCATCTGCACGTCGTTGAAATTGCTTGGGCCGATCTCCACCACTCGAGCTTTATAGACGGTAGACATTAAAGCGTTCGATTTTAAAATCAAAAACACCGTTGAGCACTGACCTCGCGGCAACAATGCTATTCCAGTCCCGCCAATCACAACCCCGGGTCTTTGACACTAAGATCATCGTCATTTAAAGTAAGGTTTACTACGAGGCAGATCACATTTTCTTTTGTCATGGCTTCATTAGGGACTATTCCTCTATGTCAGACAAGAGCCTTCTAAGGGCGATCTAATATCTAATTCTGGCCCTGAAACAATGCGCCGTCTAATACCTTTTCATGTGAAAGGTTCAAGCTTACAGCTGCTTGAGGACGTTGGCGGCGGAGGAGAGGTCGAGGGAGTTCTTAGCGACCTCCTTGGCGGCGTAGGTAACCTTACCGTGATCAATGATGATCACGTAGCGGTAGGTGCGACCCTCCTCGTCAGCCCAGCCAATGGACTTGGAGAACTTGGCCTCGGGGTCGGAGAGGAACAACTAGAATTTAATTAGCAGGTGAATTGATTCCAGAGAAGAGATTGTGAACATACAATGTCATCGCCGGTGACACCGTTGGCCTTGCCCCAGGCGCTCATAACGTAAGCATCGTTGTAGGCGAGGACGGCGACCTGGTCGACACCCTTGGCGCGAAGCTCAGGGAGCTTAGCGATGTACTCGGGGACGTGGTTGGCAGAGCAGACGGGAGTGAAGGCACCTGCAGTGGAGAGTGGCGGTCAGCAAAGGGAACCTTGGGGAAGAGGGGAGGAAAAAGCGGTGACGAACCGGGAAGAGCGAAGAGGACGACCTTCTTGTCAGCCCACTTGGCGGAGGCGTTGTAGTTGATGGGGATACCGCAGGAAGTGATGGCACCGGCCTCCTCGGACCAGGGGATGTAGCTGAGAGAAAGAATGTGTTAGTATGGTTGTGATCAAGGCGAGACGCCACAAGTATTGTGGGTTGATGTATTGACGAAGGTAGGGGAAGGGAACTTCACATACGAGAACACGACGTCCGAGGGGAAGCTGTCACCGGCCTTGAGAGACATGATTGCGATTAAGTAGGAGGAATGTGGGAGATGGAAGAGAAACGTAGAGTTGGTTGAAAAAGTTAAGAAGTTTAAAGATAAGAGAGATTGAGTTCTAAGGGGAAGGTGGCGGTTTTAAGCGGCCAGCGGCGCTTACACATATCGGCCCATCGGGATCGCCCATATGATGAAAAGGCCCTTATCCATGGGATGATCCGATACAGAAAGATACCGAACCGCATGGATTAGCAAGATGGACCGCCCGAGAACTGCCCCGCTGACTTATCAGTACCTTTTTAGCGCCGCTTGGTGCCTGATTTTGGCGGGGCTCAGGCGCCTGGGAGCCTGTGTGCCTGAATGCCACTCAAATGACATCATACAATTCACGTGGTCGGCGACTGGTCGGTGGCGCTATCCTGATTGGGAAGTGTGTGCCTGGGGCACGAACATTAAAATCCCGATGCCAGTCCCGTTGCGAGTTCCGACCTCGGTGGACGTTCGAATAAGCATCAGTTCTTCGACCTGGAGACCCTGATCGATATTAGTAAGGCAGCGAGTCCCGCATTGTTGATCAGTCAGATTGTGACATATGGATAGCTTCCTTCACTATTATGGTGCTGGATCTCTATGGATTGTAATACACACCGAGGCGGGAGCCACTAGGCAAATGCCTTCCGCCTTACCCAGAGAATGTTCTCGATCAAGAGGCAGCAGCAGCCACACTGACCTAATTCCGTCTACTGGCAGCATGGTCGATTGACCCCCTCTGGTTCCCACAATACCCTACGGCCGGCCCTCCGAGCACTCATCTAGATACGGCCACCCCTTGAAATTGGATTCCTGATTGGGTTCGATAATCCTATAAAAGTAACACAGCCTTTGGAAATCCTCAAAGTTAGATATGGGTGTATTGGGAGCCGGTCGGACAGAGGCTCGGCAGTGTACAGTCAAGAGAAAGAGATGTGCTACTGGTTGTAGATATCGAGAGGTCATGTTCTGGCAGGCAAGAGCACGACATAACGTTGCTTTTCTTGCCATGAGAACAACTTCAAGATTGAAGTCCTGCGTAGTTGATTGACATCAAACAATGATTCTCCACTTTTCCGGAAAGTTAAGAAACCTTCGTGTGGGTGATATGTCAACCGCATCATGGCATGTACTCCCAAGACACCCTACCTTGGTGCTGCAGCGGTGTTCGCTACATTGGTAGCTGCAGTTGCAACTACCATTTGCCCGGTGAGCCGTGGAATAGATTCGCTGCATAGCTTTCTGACGGCTCAGGGCATTCGCCGAGAAAGTTTCATCGAACCGGTGTCTTGTACGTGGTCTCAGCCAACATACATTCGCTGGCCTCCAATATTCTGCACGGATCTGCGTCAAGATTCTCATCCGGCAACATAAAAATACCTGTGGGGTACTCGTGTACTCCCAGTTTTTGAATGTGGGTGTCTTGGGAATATGGAGCTACGACCCTTTTCTCATAGATATTTCAATTCAACCCTAAAGAAGAAATGTTCCAAGCAACGTGGACGACTCTTTCTCATCTTCTCAAGTCTCCGCAGTTGCTATACAGAGACTTTGTCTCCTTAAGTCAATATCTGGTGTCGTTGACGTGTTCCGTGGTCTCAATCAATCGAGCCAGAGTCACGGCTTCTCGAGGAGCCCGTTTAATGTGGCCATGAACACCTGCTTCTTCCATGACCATTAATCCACCAATTGTGCATCCTTCAGGAGATGTGCCTTGGTCTCAGAGTACCGCCGGATGCATTTCCCCTTGCAGCATTGAGGCAGTTCCTTGCATAAATTGAAAGATCATGGTATGCGCCAAATCCCTACGAATGCCGACCGCCACGGCCGCATCGATAAGGGCGTCGCAGACGACTGCGGAAAAGGCCAGAGGGGAACCACCAACTGCCGTGGTCGCATTCATCAGACTTGGTTCAATTTGAACCGCACGGCCGATCTTTTCGAAGACCGCGAGGTGATTTGGAGGTGATGCTGGGGCGGGGTTGGCTCGGAAACCTCGATTGCTGTTAGGGATTGAAACTTGAGCGGCGATGTTGGGCAGATTGCGTATCACCCAGGCTCGGCCCAATTTGTTGGCCGCTGTTGTTTCGTGTCCGGAGATAGATGATCTGCTCGAGTTTGGGTCTCCAGCCGGCAGTAATGCTAATGAGGAGCTTATCTTGCAGTGCATCGCGCATCGAGTGCTGTGTAAGGACGTTCTCGATATCGGCGGGGTCAACGCCCAAGATGATCATATCAGACTCTCGCGTGGCATTGGCATTGTCGCCTTGATGGATTGATAATTTATCCAGACGACTAGGAAATCACTCCCGAAGTTTTGGGGCCGAGCGTTCACTGCGGACGCACGCACGATATACCCTGCAGTATACAGCTTCGTGCTATGTCGGATACCAAATGCTAGACTCTACATGCTAGGAAAGTACATACGGTATCGTGGGTACTGCTGAGAAAACATTTCATATCTTTCCTTCTGCCACACCATCATGGGTGTAGCCAGGGATGACACGCTTACTACTGTTAGTGGAGGCGCCTTCGTCCTCTCTACAGCTCTCCACCTCACCTCCATCAGACTGAATTCCTGCATTATGTATCGAACCCAGCACCCGAGAAAGCCATCAACACGCTAAAGAGGTTCCAAGCTTCTGCGGAGCGACATTCACTGGTAAAACCTCATCTTGTACCGATTCACAGACAAGAAGATATCCGCCAAATCTTTTGGTAACTTACCGGCCAATTTCCCGGATGGGACGGATATCTCATCGCAATCGCTTCGATAGTCGTGGTCTGTTGCACATGTGCGCCTGACTGACAGAGAGACATCTCATTTCCGTGGCATTTCTGTCCGTGATCTGGGATTTGTCTTTGAACCCGATCGGAAGACGAACCTGTTGAAGCTGTGTCCAATAGGTGGTGATTACACGAACACTGATCCCAAGACTGGTGTCTCACATGCACCAGATATTTTGAAGGAAAGTGCTCTCCTACCGGAAAATGATGAGAAACAGTTGAGGAAGGTCTTGGCTCAAACACTGCCGACTCGCGCCGATCGCTGCTTTGTGAAGAAGTCCCTTTGTCGGTTGGCTGACACCAATGACTCGGATTTCATTGTTGATTACCTCCCACATGTCATCTTCTATCATTGTGTTCCCCGGTAACTTGGGCCACGGCTTCAAGATGTTCCCCATTGCAGGCTCTTTCATCACTGACCTTCTTGCCGCCGCTGATGATAAGCAGCCAGTTGTAAGCTGGAAATGGAGAGTTTCTGAACCTGCTTCCGGCCAAGGTAACCGGGAAGTTGATGTGAACTGGCGTTTGGGCCAGTTCAAATGGCCAATGGCTTCGAAGTTATGACGCTTTCCAATTATGTAGTGATAGCAGGTGCAGGTACTGGTGCAGATTGCCATATAACAGGCTAGCACCGCTTCTTCATGAATCATTTCAGGGGTTTTCATCTCAATGAGACTTGAGAAATGGATTAGTCGTCTCATATCCTCATACCTGCTGATGAGAAGCAATAACTGTCAAAGGACATGAGACAAGCATATCACGCTTGGATACAGCCCATGCCTGTTTTTTCTTGTTTCTTATTCTTGATTGTGACCAGGAGATCTGTAGTCTCTTTGTTTCAACAAAGAACCAGGTGTTTCGACACGCCCCTGACAAATGCCATTTAGGATCTGGCTCCCATGATGATGATAGAAGTGCAATGGAAATATGTCCATCGGTCCTCTTTGTGAGGTTTTGGCCTTAATGAATATGTTTCACCCCGATTGAATGTCAGAGATAGTCAGCAGAGTTATAAGAGACTGAGAACAGTCGGTTCTGTACCCTGGGAGTTCTGAGTCTCATCTGGACTATTTTCGGCAATCACAGTATCTTCATCATTGCGATTCAAAATTCATAGATCAATGTACGTTCAGAAATTCAGGAAGACTGATTCAAAGCCTGATAATTCTCAGATGTGTCTTCTAGATCTCGTGGACCATTCCGGCAAATATGGCTGTGGCCACTTGTATGTCCTTGATATCATACGCTGTCTAGAGGCTACTCAGCGATTCAATCGAAGCCCCTGTATCTATCCACGTTCAAAAGTCATCCAGCCTCGGTCGGAAATGTTCCAGGAATTGGTTCGATGGTTCAGGCCAGGTCACTCAAGGCTGGCGGGTCCTTGCCCATATTGCCAAATGCAAGGATGGCCAAACTTTTACTGATGTGGAGCCCGACTAGTATAGAAGCTTCGGAACGGACTTGTTTTCAAGCTTACCATTTCTTTCGTGAGTAGTCCAGTATTCGAAATTTATTTTAATTGAAGGACATTTCAATTTCATGAGGCACGAGGGTTCTCATATCACATTCACCAAATGCGATGCTCAATCACCGCATTAGACATGCATTCTGTATCAATGCTCTCGATAGAACCAGCCACAGCCTTGATTTGTGCAGCAGTCAGTCCGTCGGTACAATTAAAGTCCTCAATAATTACTGGACCCGGGCCCGACCATGGATAAGGGTTCAAGGCATGCGCAGAAGGGGGGAACGACCTTGTCAGTGAATCCCGCGACATTGACGGGTTAGGGAGATTGTTCGAGAAGAGACTGGAGCTGATAGGCATCAAGGCTGGTCTTCAGGGAAGCAGCTCAGCTCAGCAGCTCATCAAGCAGCTGGAGTTCAGAGGGTTTACTATTTGCAAGGGTCCCGAGCCCCCCACAGTATCTAGGGTCGTGGAATGAAGGAGAAGAACATCGCAGGCTTACCACATGACAAATTGCAGGGGCGAATATTGACGTCGAATCTACACTAGATGCAGGACTTGAATGACATTCAAAGCAGAAGACATTCACAAAGTTGATCAGTGCTTTGTCAATGGAGTTTATGACAGTTCAACAAGCCAAGGTCCCAGAAGGCTCCTGTGCCACCCAGCCCTTAGGTCAGCACAACTAATACGGGTATTACTAGGAATTGAACGGCGACGGGATGCAAATCGCGCATGTTTTCTGCGACCCCGTGCTCATCTGTCATAAATTAGTTTGGGGTTCTCGTAGTCGTTTGAGGTTTTGAAAAAAAAAAAAAAAAAAAAAAAAAAAAAAAAACGCGCGGGGGCATCAACAAAAGCACTTAGACAAGACGCGACTGAATTTGAAAGGTGATCCGACATCCATAGAGGGAAAGGTGTTAGATCTTATTTAGCCTGCAAGCTACACAAAATTGCATGACTAGACAGACTACCAGTGTTCTGGGCCGATCGAGACCTCATTCACGTCAACACCTTGAACAAACCACCGTCCTTCGCCATTGCCGTCCGGTCCAAGAAGCAGATCATTGCCGCTCATCATACGCTTGCACATTTTCCCAGATTCTCTGTCAAAGGTCCAATCCTCCAGCCCATAACACCGCTTCCAACGCATTCCGTCAGTCGCATCTTGATACTCGTACCAGAACTGCACGGCGATGCGATCATCACGGAAAGAAAAGAGCTCCTTGCGCAGACGGTAGTTGTGCTCTCGCTTCCATTTGGCGGTCAAAAACGCGACGATCTCTTCGGTGCCAGATAAGAAAGAAGTGCGGTTACGCCAAATGCATGTCGGAGTATAGGCTTTCGCGACTCGGGCAGGATCTCTTTGCGGTGGTTAGTGTCCAATAGGGCCAAGAAGACATTTCCGTTTGATTGTGCGCTTTAAGGAAATAGACGAGAGATCGTAGAAGGCACCAGAAGAGGGGTGCCATCATGTGTCCAGGGACTTGCACAGACCGGGCATTGAACACTAGGGCTCGAGGAAGGCAAGGGATGACGCCGTGTCACCCTTTCCTTGGCCACATGGTATGGAATCAGATTGGTGTCAGAACCTACTGTGTATTCCACATGTCCTGAGCTGCTTTGACCTTCTTGAAAGCAGTCTCCTCCGTAAAGGGGGGTTTGATGTCGGCCATTGCTGGAGATGTGGGGATGGATGGAGTGAAGAAGTGGGGGAAGGGTAGATGTTCGGGAGCGGGAGATCTTTCGACCCAAAGTATATATATCCAGCTTGTCAAGACCCACAGACACGTTTTGAGTCGCTCAGACCTTGGCTGCAAATAATTGAGGAAGCAGCAGCAATTTTTAATCCCTTAATGATCTCTGGTCACATTGACTGATTGTCGGGGACGACCAAAATTTGCAAGTTTGAGTCGTAGACGTTAGTGGCTGATTCTTGATGAGCGCAACTCATGGAGCCCAATTTGCCTCCGAAGCCGCGTTGGCCTATTGCCCATTAATTTTGGAAGCCACGAACAAAGCCAATAACAGCAATTACCATTAAGTGAAGTAAGTGCTTGCAGTCAAAGCACCTTGAGATGCTGCAAATCCAGCAATGTTTTGCAAAGTCGCACTGTCCCGGACTACGTCGGCTAGCGAAGTCTAACATCGACTGTGAGTCTGTGAGTATATCCGAGATACCCGCAAGTGTAGTCCCATCCATACCGAGATTTACAAACGGTTCCAAAGAAGACATGACACAGCTGTTTCAAAAGATAATCTACGAACGGGCACGTGTTGAAGCGACGGAAAATGCAGGCGTCAGTGAATTGTGCGGACAACTCATTTCGTGAGACTTCAGTGTACCTTTTTTCCCATTGGAAAAACAGAAAATCTCTCAAAAACAATAACAGTCAGTTTGTGCCGTCGGGCCATTGATGGATGACCAGATCGCCCCGCGCAAGTCGAATCTACGGGAAAGTCTAGTTCACAATCTAATTTTAATTTCAATTGGAGACTCTAGGGGAGCGGAATGCCGAAGATTATGTGAAGTGACCCCTTGATAGCGGAAGATAACACTGATTAGGCCCTAGTGAAGACGACATTACTCCCCTCCCCCTACCGTCGATGTGGAATGTATACTCGGGCTTTAGTGACCCTAGCCCAAACAAACATCGACCCGCACCTAGTAAACGATGGAGTGAGCCATAACAGACTCGTCGATCTTTCCAGATGGTTTGCAGTGTCTCAACGGGGGATGATCGTGATGAAGTAAATATGACCGTACCATCAGAAGCCAGTTTCACGCGGGGCAAAAAACCCAATGAACGAAAAACTTGATATCGAAAGTATCGCTTTCTGACAGCTTGAGATTTTCGGGGAATCGTGAAGAAATTATTGAAACGTAATGGGGTATAGTGGTGGTAAAAGGTGTCGAGAGTGGGTGGTGAGGGCAAATGCATTCCAAGCCATTGACGGAATCTTTCTCTTTCTCATTCCACAACAGTCGTGCTGAGGCATGCCACGGCCTATCCTTCCATCATTTCCCTTTTGATTCTTCTGAATTACCCTTGCTCTCGCGACTCTTTCATCTTTTCGAGTCGACTTTCGCCCTGGGTTCTCAGCTCCCACGCCTCTCGTTCATCTTCGACCCCACGATGTTGTGTTGATTCACCTGCCACTCTTTCAACTGCATAATTTATCCCAGTCAATCATTACCGCTAATCTTACCCGCCACGAGCACTCCAAGTGGACGTCGAATTAATCGATTCTTTCGCGCTATCTAATGTGAGCTGAGACCAAAGAAACACCTGAATGGTTGTAGAGGAACTGACCATGACCAGCTTTTCAGTTACTATTACCTCACCTATATCAATAGCTGCAGCACCTGTCACTGTGCGCAGGAAACATCACTGCTGAGCAATGGACCAGGTGATGCTGGATTTGAATGATCCAAACCGGAGACGTCAACCGTTGGTGGACGCCTCCAGCCGAATCAACCACGTCAAGTCACCAAGGGTAGAAACTCCCAAGGTTCATGTTGAGAACATCGATCTACTGAAGACACCAGATCGTACGTCTGTCGTCATGAGTCCTACTCCGAGAGAGAAAGAAAATCAGCGGCTCTCCGTTGCCACAGATTTCCAGTCTGACTCGGCACGAAACTCTGTCGTCTCGGCTGCGTCTATCTTGTCTAACAAAGGAAAGAGGAAGACTCATGTAGGGCCATGGCAGCTAGGAAGAACCCTGGGCAAGGGTGCCACTGGCCGCGTCCGGCTGGCCAAGCACGCTGTTACAGGTCAGACCGCCGCAATCAAAATCGTCTCCAAGAAGTCTGCCGCCATGGTGCAAAGTGAGAGCATTGCTGCGATGGATCGTAATGTTAGCAACTTCTCGGGCTTCTCGAATGCCCGTCACATGCCCTGTGGAATCGAACGTGAGGTTGTTATCATGAAGTTGATTGAACACCCCAATGTCATCAGTCTGTACGATGTTTGGGAGAACCGCGGTGAACTGTAAGTGCTGCAATCCATGCTACATTGAGGTTGTATCTAACACATTACACAGCTACCTTGTCCTAGAGTACGTGGAAGGAGGTGAACTTTTTGATTATGTCTCCAAGCATGGACCCCTACCAGAGGAAGAGGCTGTGCGACTTTTCCGTCAGATTATTGCTGGCCTCGGGTATTGCCACCGATTCAACATCTGCCATCGTGATCTAAAGCCAGAGAATATTCTGCTCGATGGACAGCACAATGTCAAGCTTGCTGATTTCGGCATGGCTGCTCTGCAACCCGCTGGCCACTGGCTCAACACCTCTTGTGGAAGTCCCCACTACGCAGCACCTGAGATCATCTACGGACGAAAATACCGCGGTGACAGAGCAGACATGTGGAGTTGCGGTATCATCTTGTATGCCCTTTTGACCGGATACCTGCCCTTCGATGGCGGTGATCTTCCGAATACATTGCGACTGGTCAAGAAAGGCGACTACATGATTCCCCAAGAGCTGAGCGATGAATCAGCCGATCTCATCCAGCGAATTCTCCAAAAGCGACCCGAGGACCGCATCTCCATGCAGAATGTCTGGATGCATCCCTTGTTGACCAAGTATGAAAAACTTCACAATGCTATGGCGGATCACTACATTGGGCCACCACCTGCATTATCCGTCAAAGATTGCGGGAACCTTGTCACAGATCGTCATGATATTGATGGTGATATTCTGCGCAATCTGCAGACTCTCTGGCATGACGTCAAACCCGAGGCTCTTGTTGATCGAATTATGTGCCTTGAGTAAGTTTGTTGATCTCTTCGTGACTCGATACTCGGAATCTAACATTAATACAGACCAACCCATGAGCGCATGTTCTACAATGCTCTCGTGAAGTTCCGTGACGAACAGCTGGAGAACTATCAGGGACAGCCCCTTGAATACTCAGCCAGCGATTACCACCATATTTCCCGAATTGGAGGTAAGGGTCGCAAGAATCGGAGCAATTCGAAGCGTCGTTCGCAGATTTCGAAGGTCAAGGACTTCCACCGTCGCATGGGTGGCAGTCAAGAGCCAAATTCATGCGCAAGTGTTGAAAGCTATGATCCATATCGGTCGCCGAAGAACCACGGCGCAGCTGCTGAGGCTAAGTTTGCCCACATCACCGTCCATAAAGAAACTACTCAGATTCATGAAATTGGTGAGGTCTCTTCTATGGTCAAACACCCTACTTCCATCGCAGAAGAAGTAGAGCAGGAGGATTCAGATGATGCAACCGAGTCGCCATTTACCGTACTTCAGAAGCGGAAGCACAAACCAGGTTCTATGAAATCTTTCCACTCGTCTAAACTTGCTCACTCGAGTTCACGAGCACCTGGAATGTCCACTCGGTCAACAAGCTACCGTCGGAACGTCTCATTCCACCATACACGCAATCGATCCCAAAGCTCCACTAAGCCCAAAAGGCGAAAGACAGCACAGAAGGATCAAAATGCCCAGACCGATCTCAAGCGGTCACCCAGTGTAGCTAGCTTGCAGTTCATTGCGCATGAGATGGATTTGACAACCATTCCCAGCAGCCCACCCCTTCCTGCCCAACCGACAGTGGTCCACCGAAGCGGCATGAAGACTAAAACCACGTGCCAAGAGAAGAGGATCCGAGTGTCCGATTTGGCTTGGAAGGAAGATGCCCGGAAGGTGTCCCACGAGCTCAGCCAAATCTGTGAAGAAGCATTCAATGGCAGCTCTATCTCGACCATTCGCAGTGCTAGCGACGAAGCCGGGTACGAGACTCCTTTGACTCCAGTTTCTATTGCCAGTCCAAAACAGCACGTCGCTCTTGCCACCAAGCCTTCCATGGAAACCATCAAAGGAGGTTCAAAGGAGACCGGACGGTCTTACAGTATCCAAGAGCTCACCGAAACGCGACGCAAACTTGTTGAACATAGCAAAGGAAGAAATGACAACATTCCGGCATACTTGTCTGGAGTGATTGGACATCTGGATAGGTTGATTGAGGAAGACCAAGCACAGCATCACAAGAGGAGTGAGTCTGGGGAGGACGTCCCTGTCTTCATGGACCCATTTGATACCTTACCTGAGGCTTTGCCTGTGATCAAAGAGGAGTTCGCGAGCCCCGTCCGAGGCCCGGTAGATCTCACTCCCAAGTCGAAATCCAAGCAGCGGCCGTCAGCCGCGAGCCGTGTAAGCGATGCTCGAGCCACGATTCGAATGGTTCCACATAGCTCTGTGCGGTCTCTTCATGAGGTGAAGCCCTTGATGATTCGTAAGAAGAATCAGCTTCCCGAGTCCGACTCTGCTGAGCCCGAGTCTATGGATTCTATGCGTGCATTCTCAGCCAGTTCCCGTCAAACCCGCAACGCATGTGGACTGGAACCGATTGAAGAGGCTCCTGTCTCTCCTAAGCAGAGATCGGCTGATGGGAAGAAGTGGTCATGGTTCAAGCATCGGTCTCAAGTCTCCGAATCTGCCCCAGCTCTTCCACCCAAGGATACCAAGCAAATAACCCCCAGCACTGGCACCGTGGTTATTCACACCCCTCCATCAACGCCGCCCTCGCCAACCAAGACAAATGCGGATCGGGTGCCAACTCGCAAGTCTTCCATGGAGCGATTCGGAGGAGCATTGAAGAAGCTCGTGTCAAAAAAGGCGAACAAAACCGCCCCCCAGGAAATAGGTAAATCAAATCTCAACTGCTTTGTCATGACGTCGCTAAGCTTCAAAAAAGACAAAGAAAAGGAGAGCTCGAAGGATCAACAAGTTTCTCCCTTTTGCAAGGGATTCCCCGACAAAGAAAGCTCTTTCGAAGCTGACGATCCTGAAAGTCCTGCCCGCAACAAGCGCCTTTCCCTGGCTAACCACAACTGGTTCGCCCGTGTATTCCAAATCAAACCTGCTACTAGGGTCATTGCCCTCAATACCTCGAAGGTCAAGGGACGAAAAGAGGTCTATCGTCTCCTTCGTGAGTGGGAAGATTATGGCATGGAAGATGTTACCATGGATAAGACCAACAGCATTGTCCACGGACGTGTCGGCGAGGTCAATTGTGAGTAACATTTCTATCTTCGAACCTCATCATCACTAACCCCCTATCTCTAGTCTTGCGTCTTCGAGAAGTCGAATTTACTGCAGAATTCTACACTGTTCTCGAGCATGGCCGCCAAGCAAACCTCAGCCTGGTCCGGTTCAAACAAGAGCGCGGTGCCGCATCCTCCTTCAACAAGGTGGTTGATACAATGCAAATGATGCTCAAGAGCCGGGACTTGATTGTTCAAGATCTTGTCCGAGCCAAGAAAATGGCCCGCGTGCTGGAAACAATTCCAAACGCTTGATACCACATTTCCTCAGTCATCTTCCGTCATTTGCTTCTCAATCACTCTCTCGCTTGCACACCCCGCATTGCTGCGTTTCAGCCCTGCAATAAAAATACTCACCATTGCATCTTCTGCTTCTTGTCTCCCACTTTCTACACTCGCTTGCATCCTCAACATCCGTCGAACCCGGCATCGGCTGTCGATACTTTCGTTTCAAGTTTCTTTTGCGTCGGAGTTCCCGTTCGGAGTTTCTGTCTCAATCCCCCGGATTCAACTTGATCTATGCCAGCCCCACCCCTCTTCTCGTTTGTCATTTTCTTCTCTTTGCATCTTGGTTTCCTCTGTCCGTTCTTCTTTCTTCCGCTTGGCAGCCCTGACCCTCTGCGATCTGATCCTGAATCGAGGTGTAATGCCTAATGCATAATGGCGGTGGATACACCTAGCTAGTCCCTCAAGTCTCGTTTGTACGATCCTTTTCGAGTTAACGAAATTTGTCGTGATGGATGGAGAAAGTAGATTCAGTTCGCGATCTTCAACTCCCTTTTAAGCAAAGCAACCAAATCCGGATCAGATGTAGAGATGACAGACATGATACTGGTATCGATTGTAGCGTATCAGGGTCCTGGTGACTGGGCTATTGGCGCGGGAATCGTAATTGCCTTCTCCAATTTCAACCCACAGCAATGAATCCAACAAGTGGTGCGCACCTCAGCGTCATCAGCATCGAACGGTATGAAGCAATATGCTCGCCCATGACCTTCTACTTCAACCGGGCAGTATCCGCTATACTTACGACTCGCCTTCGTTAAAAGGAATCACCAGACTCGCTATTCGTGAACGATAGTTGCGACAAGGAGTGTCCTTCGACTACGTAAGCTCGATGAACATCTCCTGATTGCGGTGGCAATTCCGTTGAGAGGCTCACTGCGGCTGGTTCGAGCTTATTTCGAGCCTATACTGCGCTCAGTAGCCTTGTACGGGGATCAAGAGACAAAAAGAGGATGGAATGAATCGACTTGGGGCTTTTTTGAATCTTTTGTCTCAGCAGCTGCTTGATTTTCCAGACACGAATGCTGTTTGGGTACTAAAGTATGGACCATGACCAAAATACGGATGAGTGATTGCATTCTTGTCTTGGTCAGGGTATTCCGGGACGAAGCTAGGACCGTCTGGAACGTGTGAGCTATCTGGGGACGGCATGAAAAGGTATTACCGAGGTGTCCGGATGTCCGCTGTTTTGTTAGACCAAATCGAGGATCTCTCAATCAGGCGAATTTGCAAACGAATTGGAGCCCGCTGTCTCAATAACGTCCTAATCATTTAATGCTCTTGAGCAGCGCGGCTAGTAGTGCCAATTAATTGGACTAGATCGGCAATCTTGGCCTTAATTTCCGCGACGTCTTATTGCATTTTGAAGCCGATTCAATCCACGAGTCTCTTGATTCCGTTCAAATGCCACCGAAGCGTGGGTGTAAAATATTGCAATGGAGACGTCATCTACTCGGGGTTATAATTCTCAAGACACATCACCATCTTAAATTCAAGAGCGCTTAATCGACGAAAAGAGTAACAGACAAGTCGCGAGAAATGACAAAATTGATCAGACAGCCTCCCAGGTAAACAAAAAAAAACAAATGATGAACTGAGTCGCAAAAATTGAGAATCAAAAACTTTGACACAGCCGACCATATTTTGGTGCAAGGAGATTGCCTTCCGGATAATATAAGATACGGGAAAAGGAGGAAAAGAGAAAATGCACAAGGGCTGAGAACGGAACGCGAAAAGGGACAATAGACCCGACCCAGAACAAGTGACTGCAAATGATCCAGAGATAGCCGCCCGAAATTCGTGACAATGATGTTGTTGCCGCCATAGAAGAATGTTGGGGGTTTCATCAGGGTTGAGGTGTTGCGGGTGTTGTGTGATGTGATGCAGTGAGGCATGATGCTGGTTGAGGCTGAAACTCCCAGAGATGGTGATCCGTGGCAGGCTAAGAGATCCGAACTTCAACAGACGCCGAAACCCCTCCGCAATTAAATCGGTCGAGAAGAATCGAAATGTATAACAGTAAAGAAAAATCGTATGCCGATGATCGAGGACCACAAGGCCCGATCTCGGAGTTAAATGTTCGTGCGGCTCGTAATGCTCATTGGGTCCGCGTTTCATCGCCTCGTGTTACGAGATACAGAAAAAGACCATCCTCGTCTCAATGACCGAGCTCGGATCGCCCCGAATCTTCCCGACCTGCTGGGCAAGGGCTAGGTTGTCGGTGGTGTTCGCCTTGGTCGTTCATGAAGGGGCTCTTGTTCGCATTTCGCCAGGGAGGGCAGAGACAATAAATTCTTGGATGATCCTGCAGGCGCTCGGGTCCCACCACATCGCGCCGACAGAGGCCACGCTGCCATCGACAGGTAACCGTAACTTCAACACATGGTCCTTCCAGACCCGTGTGGCCAGCACACGGTATCTCTCATTCCTTCCAGATTCCCGCATTCCCGTCGCGTCGTTCCCACCGTATATGCCTCCGCCGTCTGGCACGTCCTTGGTCCACTCGGGAGCCCTTACTTCTTGTCCATGTTCAGACCGCGTCGATTGAGCGCATTGAGCATGTCATTATCGGTGCTAGACCGGCCCCCGAATCGTCCCCAGGATTCAACATGTCACGCACGTTCAAACCGCCACGCTGGGAACCACCGGGGGTCGAGGTTGGGGCGGGAGGGGGGGTCGCGCTCCCTGCCGCCGGGGGTGCCAAAGCCACGAACGGCGAATTGTGGGGCGAGGCTGAATGACGCCCATCGTAGGGATATCCGCCCTGCGGCGAGGTGCGCCGATCGTGCTGCTGGGGATAATAGGGGCTAGGAGCGGTGTGCGTTTGAAATCCGGGGGTAGCTCCGGAGGGCGTAACGGGAGCCAGATTCATCGGATCGGGGTAATCGAATCCTGAGCCTGAGCCTCGACGCTGGCGCTACATCAACCATAACAATTAGATCATGCACTTCGACCAGAATGACGAAAAATTAACATACCGGATCGGGCATTGGTCCTCCTGCAAGGGGTGGCGGGGGACCACCGTACGGACCGTACATCCCTTGAGGCGGCGGCAGGGTGGTTTGCGCATCATGCGCCTGCGGTGGGAGAGGCTGTCCATGAGGGCCGTAGAGCTGCACATTCGGGTCGGTGCGTGTTCGGCCTTGCGAGTCGCGCAAGTGAGGGTAGGCAGCATGCGCGGGGACAAAAGCCTGCGCCTGCGAGGAGACTGGAGTAAACATGCACTGTTGATTGAAGCGCTGACAGTTGGTGCAGCGTCCATCGTTGGAGTTCTCGAATCCCGAGCACCGGATCTATAGAACCCCCCTCGGTAAGCTTTCCGCTTAATAGTCTAGCCCCCCGCTATCACGTACCTTGCGTCGTCGGCAGTAGCGACAGGCTATTGCGGTTCTCTGTCGGGGTGCGGCGGCTTGATAGACCACTTGAGGTTGTGGAGGTTGTCCGTACGCATCAGGGCGGTATCCCATATACGGAGGGCCCTGTGCATGAGGGTGGACGGCGGCCATGCTGGACGGTGGGGGGAATTGTGAAGAGCCCGGGGGGTAGTGTGGAGGCGGCGGGTATTGCGACGGTGGCGGCGGATAGTAAGCGCGGTCACCGTACTCGGGAGGGTAGGAAGACGGCGGGAACTGTGAGGCAGATTAGAAGTCATTCACCAGAATTTCACCTGCTCCAGTCATAGGCTAGACATACGGGTTGAGCGGGAGGAGGATGACCTTGCTCGTCCGGGGCGTAGGGATACGGACGATTGGGATCTGGGTAGCCCCGTCGATTGGGGTCGTCATCGGGAGGATTGCCTGACATTTGTAGTTGGAGAAAGTGAAAGGTGGGAAATGAGATGAGTCAAGGGTACAGGGATGTGACGTCGAGTTATGAAAGGGGGCGACGAGTCGAATCACACGGGCGATGCCAGCATAGCGCGGTCACGCAGGGGAAAGAAGACGCAGGAAGATCCGAATTGGTAAGATTGGTAAGATTGGCAGAATTGGCAAGGGGGCCAAAGAGGAAAGGAAACAAAAGGAAATAGGGAATAAGAACTAGGGACAATAGGGAACTGATAGAGAAAAGTAAAAAATATAAAAAAAAAAAAAAATATCCGAGATAAAGAGAAGGGAGAGAAAGAGAGAGAGAGGGAGAGAAAAGAGAATCAAAATAAAAAAAATTAAAAAAAAAAAGGAAGAGCCTCGGGACAATGACGTGAGCACGATGGAGTTAGGGCTAGTATAGAGACACAGAGAGAGAGGGAAGAGAGGCAGCGAAGGGAGGAAAAAAGTCCCCACGACCAAAGAAGATAAGGGAGGTTCTGGAAAACGTAGAGAAAAGGGAAAAAAAAAAGGTGTCCGTGAATTATTTGATTGGAAGGAACAATGAATTTTTAGACAACGGGGTGGAACCCGGGCAGCGCGGGCTAGGGCGGCGCCTAGTGACCCGTCGACATGGACGGGGGTCCCTCAGCTGAACCGTTACAATACATAACTCCAGAGTCCTGAGCTTTTCCTCGTTGCTCTCTGCGCATGGCTCGCCCTTCCACGTACTCTTTCAAACTCAGGTGACCAGGCTAGGATGTACCCTGCTGCGCGATGTTGGACCGGAATCGTCATAACTGCCGTGATCCCTGGCTACTGCCTCGGTCGTCCATGGGCTAGCTGCGACTCGGTCCGTCCTCGCACAACCGCAACCGGCCCCGCGGAACCAGGTTAACCATTCCATGGCGATGGGCCCGGCTCGGGGCGAATCATTGCAACCCAATCGCGCCTAGCTCCAAAACGGAGGGAAGAAGGATGAAGGACGAGAAATAAACCATCAAAGAGGGGTGGACAGCGGGCACCGGTAAATAACCTGCTCCAGGCCATGCGCATGAAGCTACTGCAGGTATGGATACTATCGAACTGTCCCTCTTCGCGAGGCTTAGGGGAGGCGGTGTGCAGTGGCGATCGGACTTCAGCTGATGAGTGGGGTTCAGCTCTCCCGCCACCGATACGAGTCCGGTGACGAGCGCCCTAAGTTCCCAGGGCTGTAGCACTGGATCCTCAAAGCCCATCATGAGCCAAGGTAACCTGCATTAGCGTTGCGTTTTCCGCTGTGACAGGGGGGCGGGTTCATCGTCGAAGTGCCACAACCACGTTGTACGGGGAGTGGACTGGTGGACTCGACGGGTCCAAGTCCGAGTCCGGATCTGGGTTTGGATTTTGGGTGGGAGTCTGGATCATCACCTCATATTACCCGATCACCGTACATTTCCCCATCAATCTGAATCATTCTAACGGGTGATATTATAAAATGACAAACCTGGGAAAGGGGAAAGGAAGGATGGGGGGAAGAGCGGGAAGGGGTTTAGTCTCGTTTCGATTAAAAAGGACGAAATTGGGAGAAGAAGTTTTGCGGCCTGTGTGGTCGGGGTACTTGTCCCACGGGCCGCTCCGGCCTTCCCGCCGATCTCATGCATGTGTGCCATCTGTGAAAAAGAAATACGATAGTACACGACAATGCGAGAAGATATTAAAAAAAAAAAAAAAAAAAGAACAACCATAACTGAACGCGATAGAAAGGAATGGCCTGAGACTGGTAATGGTGACGCACAGAATTAATGGATGCGCGCCTCCATTTTCCCGTATCGATCGAATGAGACCCCGCAAGCGTCACGGATGATTTTTTTTTCCTCTTCTTCTCGCCACGTTTTTCTCCATAGGTGCGAACCCAATCGGCGCGCTGCATTGCCGTCCGCGTCTTTCCGTTGCCGCTCTCCACTTTTTGGCCTCAGCTCTAGGTTAGCGTACCGGATTTCGTCGATTCCTTTCTCCAGAGGGATCCACCCGTCCCGAAATCGCTAGCCAGTCGATGCACTTTCTCCCAGGGACACGCTAGTCGCTTCGGTCCCAAAGAAGGACTGAGCGCAGGCTTGGAGACCCAACCGCAAGTCGGCAGGCTGCGACGTTTTTGTCTTTTTTCTGGTTTGGTATATTTCGGGTTCCTGTTTTGAGTCCTCGGGGAATCGGGGACGCCGGAATTTCGGGACTTTGGGCCCCTCTTTCGTCTTCACTGTTCTTCTCGAATCCGCCCGGGAGCGCGTCTATGGATGGAGCCCTGTCGGGCACTAATAGACGCCGCCCGCATGGCCGTTCAGTCACGGGAACAGAAGATAGCCTATGACAGTCGACCGTTCCCCTCCCTCTGCTTCCTGGAGATCTGACGTGGCGATGTGTTTGGTGGTTGCTCGGGGCAGTGCACAGTCCTGGCGAACCTCCCCCCCGGGTCGTGTGATGGAGTGCAGGAAAGAAGCGGTGACACGCCGTTGCGATTCCAACTCGCCCGGAGCGAAAGTCGTGTCATACAGTGCGGGACGATCACGATGCTTGTTGGGCCTGCTGCCAGCCGGCGCATGAGCGATCTTGAAGCCGTTTGATTCGTGGCTCACTTGGCGCATGCGATTTTTGACAGTTGAAAAGTGACATCAGAAACGATGGAGTGTCCAGTCTGGGACAAGTGCAGCCCACATGGTGGACGGTATGAAAGTGACGAGGTCGCCTGAGGCCGGATTCACATGGTCCAACCCATCAGGAGAGCCTTGTCGACACTTTGATCCCTGGTTGGGCAGCAAGGTGTTCGAATTCAGGCCGTGAGACGGCTGAACTTAGTTGCCCAGCTTCACACAGTAATCCGAAAGTTGACTCATGAGCCTGCACCATGCCGCCCCTTGAAGGATGCTAAGGTAAATGCGATCGTCGAACATTGGCCGAATCTTGTAACCAAGAGATTCCTGGGAGAAATATATTCTCTTTGCGCCTTGTTGCAGAGTGGAAGGAAGCTTAAGTCCGATTCTTGGGAGCTTCTTCGTGAGATTGTAGGACTTAGTCCTATGTACAGCTGGATCCTAGCCTATAAGATTTTAAAGAGCGTGATTATATACCCCGAGCCCCAGAGTCTACAAGGTTCCTTGGTGCTGGGTGACCTCGAGGTCAAGAGCTTGTCTAGATAAATTGCTTTAGGGCTGTCGCTTTGAATTCCCATTGGCAGATTCCATACGAGAAAACAAAACTTCGTTATCCCATTGCGTTACTTGATACCAATGAGCTCCGTCGGGGAATCCAGACACAGAAGGGCTGTCATCTGGTGAAATGCCTACAACTTGGCCTAAACACGAGCACCATTGAAGATGATCACGTCGAAACCACCCAATCTACCTAATTGTCACCCCACGAACCCTGAGATCGACTTGCTAGAGCCACACCTTGATCATCGTGCACGTGGGGGAGATTCATATGTCCATTCCTTGTGAGCCCCAGGGCTAGTTAACTCTCTGTCTGATTATGAAGATTCCACAACTACAGATAACTAGCTTTTCGTATCCTTTTAAATGTTCTCCGTGCATCTGGAGATCCTGTTTTCCAGTGAATGATTACTTCATTCTGAACGGTGTTACTGTCAAAATCAACTCGATTTTTAGATTCAATTCTTCGGGCAGACTTGACGCGCAGATGACATGTGTCGAAATATATCCCGAGAGGTGTGCAGATTCAGATTGAACAATCCGGTAAAAAATAATCATAAGCCAACATTACTTCAAAAGTTCTACCATCAACGATCTACCTCGTGATTGAACTTAGCATAGGGCTAAGCTAAACGCCTCGGGTCTTCTTACGTTGAATAATCACCCGAAATACATATGAACGAAACCTTCCTCCAAAAGAGAAACACCGCACCTACATCCGACTTATCCCCAGGCGAAACGAGACCACCAGACACCAATTGATCTTGTGCCAGGTAAGATACCTCGA
Organism: Penicillium sp. IBT 18751x; assembly: GCA_028828935.1. Classification (NCBI taxonomy): domain Eukaryota; kingdom Fungi; phylum Ascomycota; class Eurotiomycetes; order Eurotiales; family Aspergillaceae; genus Penicillium; species Penicillium sp. IBT 18751x. Next base: position 210,754 of record JAQJZS010000010.1, on the reverse strand, counting down.
GCCTCCCGCACGATCCCCTCCACCCCACCACAAATACCACGTGAAGGCCAGAAAAATGAGAAATACCACATCCCTAAGAAGTTATAGGCATTGCTATACAGTCCTCCGGTAACCTCCACAGCTGCAGAAACCAATCAATGCCCCAAGCCATTCTTTGGTTCATCAGTCGGTCCTTGCCAGACCAGGAAGGTGCACATCGTCTATTCGAAATCTGGGACGTGGCGGAGTCCCGCTCCGGCCCAATCCACCACTTGAGAAAATGGAGTCCAAGGTTTCCAAGGTTTTGCCTAGCGGGCTTGCCCGACAACGGGCCGAACGCGGCGCGCGGGTACGGTGGCGATTGTTCTTCATGCGTGTCAGGGGATGTTTGCAGAATCGTTTATACAATACTGGTGGAGTCTCATTTTCTTCAGGTTTTTTTTTTTTTTTTCCATGGGGTGGTGGGTTTTTTCTTCAGCCATAACTTTGGGACGGATGGTTCGGCCCAGATCGAATACGGTCCCGACTATTATGGTCGAAAGGTGAAAATTCTAGGTTAGTGCCCCCTTTTTAGGTGCTTGTTGGGTTTGTTGCTGCAATTGGTTCTTTGGCGATGGGACAAGGTTTGTATCGAATTTGTACCAGGCTCTACCCTTGTCAGATTTGGGCTGTGCGATAGAGGGGTATTGAGAATGGAGAGGGGTAGATTGAAATAGGGCGATGCAGCCGGATGTGATGGATACGCTGTTGACACTTCATTACCTTTGCCTTGCAGCACCCGGGAAGGCGGCAGCTCGCTTGTGCGGAGGCATCCAAAGATGGCCGTGTGCATGCATTTGGGCTGGGAATGAAGTGGATGAAGTAGCCGGGAACGGTAAGATGTATGATTGTGGGAATGATGACCGATCTACAGGTTTTTGGCGAGACAATTGAAAACAAGAATTCCTTTCCGGTCATTTCAGATAGAACAAGGTTTTTTTCTTCTCAAGTCTCAAGTCTCGATCGAGGCATTGGCGTTGACCTCTTTACATATCGGGCATCACGATACTGTTGAGATACGTCACCTAAGAAAACGAGAGAGCGGTCAGCAAATTGTGTGCGGTTTTTCCCCCAAGGCCTCAAGGCCTCAAGGGCTGCAGCAAAGGCGAGACGGTGCGGAGCTGATTGGCAGCCCAAGTAACTAGCTCAGAAGGGAAAACGGGCTAAACTGGACAGGGAAATGGATAGATCATGGGGCTAGGATGGGCTTACGAAGGGCTCCATGACCCCAACCAGCGCGGCGATCCGGTCCTGTGCATCCGGCGCCATCATCTCTTGATCTGAGATGGGTCGTCCGATTGTGAAACTGCGCAACCGTAGAAGTAGGATATTGGCATTGTCGGCTTCATAGCCCTGTAAAATAAAAAGGACGAGTCAGTGAGTTCTGTAGGGGGGCCTGCGTGGATTGCGGTTTTCAGGCCCGTGGAGACTGGCGCCAATGTGAACCATGGTACCAGATGCGACGGCGTCAATAACGGAAAAGCCAGCTTTGAATGCTGATGGTGTTCCTGTTCCTGCGCAATTCGACAATCGCGCACATCTTCTTCCGCCACTTGGTCTTTGAGGTTCTCCTCTTGGTCAGGTGCCGTGGCTGAGGGCCTCGCTACTCCCGTGGATTGGCCGAACCGGTTCGGTGAACCATGATGATTGCCAAATGGCGCTCAACAGAGGTGGTGATGCCCCCCCCCCCCCCCCACCCCCCCTAAATTCCATGAAGGCTGTATGCAGGGTTGGAGAGCCTCTGGCTTGCATGCCTATCCAGGTGGAAGGCTCGTTCTCATGGTCGATTCCGATCGGGGATCGCGAAGGTCATCGACCGTAACCAAACTGCCTCAATACCCACGACCCTTTCATTGGCCTTGATTTAACATCCCTGATTCTATCGGAAACGGGCTTCTTTTTGGGAAGACATGCCTGTGGGTACGAGGATGCCTCCTACCCTCTTGGGGAGCATGTGAATTGACAAAAGAAATGGTGACTTCATACCTTAGGTTTCGTCTTTAAAGCAGATTCCCTGTTGTGATGAGTAAAGGCCTTCACGACAGCGTCATCATCGTCCGGCGCTCCGTTCAGGAACTCGTGGCGCATCGCCGGTGCTTTAAGCACCTCCTTCCAACGACTTGCGTTCTCGTCGATATCCTCTCGCAGCAATGCTAGTGGTTCAGCCTCTGGGTTCCAGAGACCGCATCCTATACCCGACCAAACATGATAAGCACGGAAAAAGAGAAACAACAAGGACGAGCATGGACTGCTTGTACTTGTCATGCCGCAAGTACTGTAACGATTGCAAGAACTTGCAGTATCGCCGTGTTGCATCCATCGCAAGGTGGGAAGTGCGGGAGACATACCGACAAAACAAGCACCAGGTTGGAAATGGACATAGTACGCAGCATAGGGACCTTTCTTGCCAGTGCGGGACCTAGACCTCTATAAGCCGAGTCGCCCTTTCGCCAAGGTCGCGGTTGCAGTCACAATCACGGTCACAATCACTTACCAGGCTGCAGAGAAATGTATCTATTCGTCCGTCAGCGCGCCGCCACCGAGTATCACAGTAACACAAGAACGGGGCTGGCACACGCCACCTAGGCAGAGTCGGGTGGAGGGGGCACACTGATCTCACATACCTTGTATGGAAGAGGATTCTTGCTGAAGCGAATATCGCGATGGATACGAAAGACCTAGGAGCGTTAATGGAAAGAAAACAGTCACCGGGATCAGTGATATTACCAGGTCCTTCACGGGCAGCTCAGGAACAGTGGCGTCGACGCCGGCGATCTTCGGAGTGAGCGTCTCGACAAACGTCTCAAAATCTTTCTTTGCCGCGCGGTAGTCGGGGTCGTGCGCTACACGATTAGCTGCGGTAACCGCGGGTTCTCCAAGGGGCCTTACCCTTCAGCCACTCGCGCTCGTTGTTCTCCGCCAGATCTTGCAGAAACAGCTTCGTGTTGGGGTGCAGTGTCTCATCCTGGTATGCCACGCCGCCGGTGTCGCGCGCCTTGGGCTTGGGGATGAACACCTCTTTGCCGGGCCCTAGGCCCGTCCGCACTCCCTCGCGCCACAGCTCTTTACCCTTTAGCGCGTCTGCGTCCGCCGTGGCATTGTGGGCCTGCTTTCTCTGCTTCCCCTTTGCTACCTTGGACTCTTCCTCGCTCTCGGAGGGCTCTTCCGTCTCGGACTGATGATCGGAAGACTCTTGATCCTCTTCCTGGTCTTGTTCCTCATAAGCAGAGCCCGAGTCGCCTTCGCTCTCGCTACCCTCAGGTTCAGCAGAGCTCTCGGGCTCAAAGTACTTGCTTTTCTTGGTTGTGGACTTCACTCCAGAAAGGTCGGTATTGGACTTGACTCGCTTGACCTCGTCCTGCGACACGGACAACCGTGCAGAGGCGCGTCGTTTGGGCGCCGCCGCAGGCACCTCGGGGCTTGCGGGAGCGGGCCGAGACGATCGTCGAGGCATAGTATTGAGTTCAAGATTGGTCTCGCTAGTCTTCTATGTGGATCGTGTAGTTTTGCGCCTTCGTTTGTTGGCTGCAAAGCGACTAACGTCGTAAAAGTGGATGTAGACGCAGTAGTGGCCCAACGTAGAGATAATTCTTTACAGGTATACGAAGAAAAAGAAAAACAAAAACAAAAAGTGAATGGAAAGTGCGGACCTGTCTATTTAAAAACCGGCTTTTTCATAATGAATAAGAAAATCTACGATGAGTTGGGCTCCGCCTTTTAGCCTTCCGCAGGCCTTTTTTTCTGCCATCGATTTTCTGCGGTTTTCTGCGATGATCGGGATTGTCAATTCGGGCTTGACGCAATCCCCAGCCACATTCCGTCCCTCAAAGAATGTAAATGACTCTACCTGATACATGGATCTATACTGCTGTTGTTGATCGCATTCAAATTACTTTGCCCGGTGAAGCTTGAAGCAGCCTGTTTGCATTTGTAATTTGTGCAAGGAGCCAGTCTGCGCTAGGTGGCGCGGCCCCCGCTACGCCATGAACGTTGGGCGAGTTATTGGGAGAAGCTGTTATGCCGACAATTCAATAAAGCCGTGATGCTGTATAATGGCTTGTCTCAGCCGTGGGTGTCGATGTTCATTCAAGCGTGATGAGGGTAGATCCACCCAGTATTATCAAAGGGGATCGAAATCATAAATATAGATCGATGCGGCGTCCATCAAGCGCCCCAAAAACCAGGGCGCGTTCCGCTCCAACACCCGTTATACATTGACCTACTTTGTTTCTGCAAAAAACGCTTACATACTGAGGCAATTAATTAAAGGTAATCGTTTAAATGATTGATAGAGGTTTGATTGATGATTTGTTGGCGTCCGATGGAGAGACTGGGGCATGATTGCAAAAAATAAATATACTAGCGAAACAAGTAACAGCCTGGACGTGGAAATAATGCACAGCGCAAGTGGATTTTTTCTAGGGGTCCTATTTTTCGCCTCCATCAGCCATAGTGGTTGCTGTGGTCAATGAGTGGTTTGCCGTCAAGATTTAGAGGGTGGGAGCCTCATGTAGGGACCGAAGAGGCCGATACAAGAAAGTAGTCAAATGGCTTCTAGTGCCACAAAATCTTATAAGGCGACGATCTGAAATGTATGGAATCCGTTTATTAATAAATAGCTTGGCATGTCCTGACTCTCTCTAGTACACAGTGTTTTGAGGTTGATGCAGCTGGGCATTCGGTCTGTTGCATGTACACGCTGCTTGTGAAGTTTAGCTTTCCGTTACTGGGTGGAATTACCAGCAAACTTTGTAAAGTTTCAAATCGCTTAAACTATGATTACTTTCCACCGCTGAGGGGATCTGGGCATAGAGAACGATGTATCCGCCGCCGCTCCACAAATTAACCCCTTCCTCCCAAATCCGGACCTTTAGGTTGGAAACAAACCGACGTCGCCATGATACATCAAAAAGGAAAAGCAAGAATGACTAGATACAGAGCAATTGTGCGATATTAAGGGGAGAAAAGCCACGGAATAGAATGGAAACGTGGTCTCAGAACATGCGAACGTCACAGGCATTTTCTTGTCTTGACCATTACATACCCTTCGTTCTTGGCAACAAAGACTAGCACGACCGCCTAAATACGGTTTCTACCGTATGTGTGGTGGGCTCGGGATTGCCGAATATTCGAAGAGGAACGGGTCTGGGCATTGTTCTCAGCGCAAGTGGCATTTGAAGGGTCCCAGCTCTGGCGAGACATGTGGTAAGGAGGAAGAAAATCATCGGCGACAATATAAGAGGAGGGATTATGTGTGTTCAAAGCTCCAGTATTGCCAGGTCGTGGGGTGTTCGACGCAGTGTGCGGCACGGTCGAAGACGAGGGTACAGCACATGTAGGGCTGCTGGGCGGCGCAGTTCCGATGGAGGAGGCACGGGAGTGATGACCGTTGTTTCTGTAGCCAGCGATGATGATGGAACGGAAAACTCCCAGCTCATAGGCAATTGCCTCAGCAAAATTTATCCTCTTTGCGGCTTCTTCGCCCCAGACAAAAAGCTGCTGACCGTAGGGCCGGATCCAACTGGGATTAGTGTGGCGATTTTCCAACCCTTGTTTCTCAGTTTGAGACGCACGGCCACGACTCATCAGTGATCCATAAAACTGCAAGGAATGTCAGGAAAAGCAAAAGAAGAATGAAAGTAACGGGCCAGCATCAAAACTTCGTACCGTCAATGAAGCAACGTCGTAGGGAGCCAACCAGGTCAGAGTATCGAATGGAAAGAGTGAGAGGGCATCACGCGACATACGTTGCATAGTGAGGTGATCTCTGCCAGCTTCGATGATGGCAAACTTCATGCGAGGGTTGAAGCCAGGGCATCGGAGACCGGTCTGCATCATTTCGGAAACCAGGCGGTAGTCTAAACCGACGGTACGAGAATTGCCAATGCGATGATACAAAAGCTCCACCATCACCAGCAGGGCGTCGAACAGCTGATTACGAGCATGCACCGTGTACATGCTAGTGGCATACCATGGGAACTGGATAAACCGTTAAGAATTGAAGAACAAATGAACAGTTCAATATATGGTGAGGGGGTGCACTTGCCTTCCAGATGGTGCTGATGAGAGACTCATAAGTGCGTTGAGGCACTTTTCCCGCAAACGCGCTCTACTTATGTCAACTTGATGGCGAAGCAGATAGGGATGGAAGCGATTCCACCTACTCGGTGCGGCTCTTTTGCGTGCCGAATCACGCAGAACAACTCCTCATCTGTAATGAATCCATCAAAGCCAGTCGACCACCACTCGGTCGGGCGCTTGTCACGGGCGACAAAGCGATCGCCTACCCAGTCGACGCACTTGGCCCTCGGGAAAAGAGCCTGCATCAGCTCTTGCTGGCTGCTCATGGTTACATCAATGTGGCGATTCCCCATACGAGGGCCGCTTTGAATCACAGTTGTAGCGTTCAAGCGGTCCACTGCGGCCTGGGCACTCTCGTGGTCCTCAAATTCCACAAAGCAACACATAGTCTTTCCTGTAGAGCGTTCCATGATAATATGAACTGGACACTGAGACTCCGGGATCAGATGACCATTTCGCCCAAACATTTGGATCACTTCTGGGCGAGTGAGCGAGTAGGGAATCTGTGATATGGGTCCAATTAGTGGATAGTACAGGAAACGAGAAGTCGACTCAGATAAAAGTAGGTGGAGTCGAGAACTAACATTGTCAATTCGAGCAACACCGGCACGAGAAGGCTTCCGACGTTCAGCCAGGTTACCGATGGGCCAGTCTGGCTGGTGCAACAATTCTTCCAAGGTTTTGTCCTCGAGAAGGCGCATTCTGGCGCTTACATACGCCTCCTCGGAAGGGTCGGGGGAGTAATGATACATCCTGAAAGGTATTTTTTAGAGGACTTTGACGAGGACGAATGTTAGACGTCCCCCAGGTTGACAGAATGAAAAAGGCTAGGAGAAACGTCGAAAGTAAATGAAAACTGGGGGGCGTAGATGGGAGAAAGGGAAATTGAAGTGAGGAAGATCACCCGGTAGGGGAGAGAGATGAGAACGAGATTGCAACAGTCAATTGAAGATGAAATTATGTTCTGATCATGACAGCTGGGCCGGAGGTAAAAATAGGAATAGATACATACCAAGGTGTTTGGATAGGAGGATGAGGTCAAGGAATGACGACGAGAAAGGTAGGCCGAGAAATGAAGTCAAAGTAAGAAGAGAAACCGAACGACAAGGCGCTACCTGACCATACTATATGTACGCCTTTTCAAGTGACTTGGTTCGAAAACGATGCGGAGAAGTAAGGGCAACCATAAGTGTCATATTGCGATTGTGATCCGCACGAGACATAGATTGCACCATTGCGTCTTCGCCGTATTGATTAACGCATAAAGAGAGACCCTCCATTCCTGGCAGCTCTGCACTACGCCAATTTCACATAAAAAGAGGTGCTGAGCTGAGATCAGTGACTCACTCACTAGGAATTGAATACTCTAAGCCTCAAGGGTGAGCTATGACCCGACTTTGAAGCAAGAAAAGCCCAGGTACCCGGGTCTGAGTTTTGCTATGGCTGTTCAACAGGCTAGATGGTAAAAGAAGTGGGGCTTCAGGTAGAGGGCCATTGTTAAGACACAGATACATGAGATGTAAGTTGGAGCGGGAAATGTACCCGTGGGTAATCTTCCATTGCAAGCCTGTTTTGATGTATAGAAGAAATACGGATAAGACAGGTGTATCTTTCGTCGCCAGCAACCTAGAAGAACGCCACAGAATTTAATCAAACTTGGGAAAGGTTAGCAGATGGTCTAGGGACGCAAAGTGGGGAGCTACTTACAGGAGTCAAGAACGACTCGGCAACAAAACGAGCTCGAGCGTTCAAGAATAGCTTCATCTCACTACGAATCAAGTCAGTACTAGTAAAATTATGGAAGATGAGCCGTCATTAGTATCCTACCTGATCTCCTTGTCCACCTCTTCCATACTGAAAATCTGTTAGCGGAAGACGAGAGGCAGAAGGAAACGGGGATGAAACGAACAATTGGAGAATAAAGTCCACCAATTTGTGCTTCAGGAGCGCCTCGGTGTGATAATTAGTCACCAGGAAGGAGATATCGTAGCCCTTAGATATGATTAGCAATAAGACCAAGCGCGAACTCGGCCGCTCTGGGACTAACCTCGATGGGCTTCCGTCGGAGGATGAAGAATGACTCAGCACGTTGAGTCAAGAACCGTGTGAACTTGTGTACAAGGACTACATAATGTTATTACTGAACAGTTCGCGGTCTGTGCGGATCAAAATAACTTACTATGCTCGATCTCATCGGCCTGTTTAACCTTCAACGAGATCCGCACCGAGTTCACACTGGGTTCGATCAGTACGCGTTCTGTGTCGTTACGGCTAACCGTCAACGGATTGAGGAGAAGCTCGGGGCTGCTAGCGGCTTCGATCTCGGGGACATTGTGACGCTCGGAGGTCTGGGAAGCGAAGTTGGAAAGGGCGAGAGCAGCGGTCAAGGAAGCTCGCACAGCCTGAAGGTAGGGGCGTAAAGATTGTGACTGATGTCCTCAATTAGACTTATCAGATTCGCGATGTTGGGGCCTGACGTACCATGGTGGAGGGGTAGCGTGTATGGATCGGACGAGTAACCGGTTCCCCAAACTTGCAATTGGGTTGATATCACAGCCGCGACTCTGCCCTGTGGGTCCCAATGAGTACCAAGAAGTACCAGTGAGCCAGCAATTGTAGGAAGAGACAAGAGGCGATCACGGCGGAGGCGGAGGTGAGGTCGTCCCGCTTGGGGCGGTGATGATGGCTGTTTGGTTGGTTTGCAAAGCCCCACGCCCGATCAGCCACCCCGGAGCTGTTTACCAATCACTCAACCCATCCAACTTCTTCCATTACTCTCCCTTGGACAATTTAGTCGTCAAGATGGCATCCATACCGAGTGCGTGACCATAAAGCTCTCATGATCTTGAAATTTGGTTGCTAACTTTGATCCTAGTTATTGTGAAGCATGCCGGCAAACGCCACGAAGTTGAGCTCGACCCTACCTCCAACGGCGAGACGTTGAAATACCAGCTGTTCTCCTTGACAGGTGTCGAACCAGACCGACAAAAGATTCTGGTCAAGGGAGGTCAACTGAAGGATGAGACCCTGTTGTCATCTCTCAACGCCAAGCCAGGGCAGACCTTCATGATGATGGGTACCCCATCAGGCGGCCAAGGATCTGTTGACCTGGGTCGGCCGAAGGAGGCAGTCAAGTTTCTTGAGGATATGACTGCCGCGGAGGTGGCGCAACAAGCGGGTGCTATCCCTGCCGGATTACAGAATTTGGGAAACACTTGCTACTTGAACTCCACCCTTCAAACCCTGCGCAGCGTTCCTGAGCTGCAGGAGGAACTTCAGAAGTACCGTCCGAGCAACTCCGCTGGTCAGTCCGTTGCTTCTGATCTCAGCAGCTTCGGCCTTGGCGCCCTGGATGGGTCGAGAGATATGGCTGCAGCTCTTCGTGACCTGTTCAAGCAGATGTCCGAAACACAAGAGGGCATTCCTCCTCTTATGTTTTTGAATGCTCTTCGCACCGCTTTCCCCCAGTTTGCTCAGCGTGACCGCAACGGCCACGGCTATGCGCAGCAGGACGCCGAGGAGGCATGGTCTCAAATCTTGAACCAACTGCGAAACAAATTGACCATCACGGATGGAAATGGAGATGCGACCTCCCGGATTTCATTTGTTGACAAATACATGGCTGGCCAGTTCGATTCTATCACCGAGTGTGACGAACCTGGGGCAAAGGATGCCGGTGAGGAGCCGAGCAAGAGCTCCGACGTGTTCTTCAAGCTGGATTGCCATATCGGGAAAGAGACCAATCATCTTCAGGATGGTATCATGGAAGGCCTGAGGGAGCAGATTGAGAAACAGTCTCCTACTCTGAACCGCAACGCCTTGTACACTAAGCAGTCCCGCATTTCTCGGCTGCCCAAGTACCTGACCGTGCACTTCGTGCGTTTCTTCTGGAAGCGCGAAACTCAGAAGAAAGCAAAGATCATGCGCAAGGTCACTTTCCCGGCTGAGCTTGATGTAGTGGAGTTCTGCACCGAGGAGCTTCGAAAGCAGCTCGTACCCATCCGAGACAAGGTTCGTGAAATCCGCAAGGATGAGGTTGACATTGAACGTTCTCGCAAGCGCCAAAAGCTCAACAATCAGCGTGAAGCGGAGGGCAATAAGGAGGACAAAGAAACTGGAACCGAAATGGAACCTATGCAGAAGAAGCAGAAGGCCGCCGAAGACAAGGGCAAGGCCAGTGACAAGGACGGTGACACCAGCATGGAGGAGAACTTCAAGACCGACTCTGAGTACGAGGCAGAGAAGATGGAGTCTGTCCGCATCGCCAAGCAGGAGCTGCACGATCTGCTTCGGCAGAATGGCCCAGCCAACGGCACCAACCAGTCTGGATTGTACGAGCTTCGTGGCGTCATTACCCACCAGGGCGCAAGTGCCGACAGTGGCCACTATACGGCCTATGTCAAGCAGCAGGAGCCGAAGTCCGATAATGCCCAGACTGGCAGTAAGCGCCGCGAGGATACAGGAAAGTGGTGGTGGTTCAACGACGACAAGGTTACCGAGGTGGACGCCGAGAAAATCGAGACTCTTTCCGGTGGTGGTAAGTACATACCAGGTAGTTTGTGGAGAAAAAGCTGCTAATGAATTTCATAGGGGAGTCCCACTCTGCTCTGATCTTGCTTTATCGGGCTATTGAGCTGCCTACATTGGAATAGACTGTCCGTATGTTCGGACTGGAGTTGTATTTGCTCTAGTCCACGATCAAAAGATACGCCTCTAGATGAATAGACGATGACAACGAGTCGATTTTGATGGTGATGTTAGTCTTTTTGATCTTTATCTATCGTATTCGCGTATATTCTATTCGCAAATAAGGTCCTTGATTTTCGATTGTAAAGACCATACATCAGACGAATGGTCACGTGGTTAGACCGCGGTTGAACCCAGTCGGATCCACGCGAGTTCGCCTTTCTTTGATTTTCTTGAATGGCGATGTGATCACGATGTATTCTCGTCGAGCCTTACAACAGTCATTGCGCGCAGCTACCACCAGCGCGCCTGTCCTGACACGATTCTCTGTCAGAAGTGCCAGCACTGCGGCGAATGCGAACACCTCGGCCCAACCTTCGCGATGGAGGCGCCGCCTCGTCTACGCTGGTATATTCGGAGCCATTGGCGTGAGTGCAGGGAAATGGATGGACAGCAAATTCGTGGAACCACCGCTTCCAGGAAGTATTGAGGATCAGGCCGAGCTCGAGCACATTCAGCACGCCTATGAGATCGGTCTTCCGATTGTGCAGCAGTTGCGACAAAATCCCGATTTCACGGAAAACGAAGTCTACGAAAACTTCTCGGAAGATCATAAGACACATCGACTCACTTCTGGTCCACTTGCTGGAAGCAGAGGCTTGGGTTTGCAAGTGAGTAGTGTCTTGGAACCTGCATTTCATGTCCTCGGCGTGGGCGAACCCGGAGCCAGAAGTCTGGGCGAGCCAGATCAGCATTCACGGACGTACTCGAGTACCGACACTCGGGATCCGATTCTTAGCTAACTTATTTTGTGCTCGATAGAAAGTTTTCTGGAACGAAAGGGAGAAGAAGCTCGTTAGCGTTGTCTTCTTCGGGGCTGGCCTCGAAGGTTGGCCAACCAGGGTGCATGGAGGTGCGCTTGGCGCCGTAATCGATGAGAACCTGGGACGTGCAGCTATTCGAAATTTTCCGGCTCGTACAGGGGTCACAGCGAACCTCAACATCAACTACCGCGCCCCTGTCTATTCGGGCAACTTCTATTCCCTCCACACCACTCTGGACCAGGAGCAGAGCACAGATACAAAGGCATTTGCCAAGTGTGAGCTGCGTGACATGGCCGGACGCCTTTGTGTCGAAGCGAATGGTCTGTTTGTTGTTCCAAAGAAGCTGAAGCTCAAAGAAGTTGGGGAGCACTTCTGAGCTTGATTCCTGGGTGGCGGTTGAGCTAAAGGACCCATGACTAGAGTCCCTGTGGAGAACGTCAAATGGAAATGGACCTGTAATTGACTTGACTTGCCCGCCACTTTGTGATGGGGGCTAGCGCTCTCCCTTTGCATCAAGCCTACATGCATGGTGGAAAATCATGGTCCGATTTTCCCCCCTCTCCCATGTTACATGTACCATACGCCCCTCCAGCCCTGGAGATTCATTTGTAATTAGATTCTTACGCACACAAGCATTCAGTCATTCCAAGTCTATCAAGATCCTTCAGCAACGGAAACAGCTAGCACAGACCACAAGACCCTTGGATAGGATACAGTTTCGGGGCTGGATCCTATTGTGGAACTTGGCCCCGGACTGGGGCGGGATCGAGGCCCGCATCCACCTTCTCCACGTTTTCCCCCGCATTTTGGTCTCGAAGACTTGCGTCGCCCCTCCGACATTCCCTTGGATTCACTAAGGATATCTCTGATCAGCCTCGGTATTTTCTGGATTCCGGACTCCAGATCCCGGCTATCGCTTATCTTGACTCCATCTCAGCCCATACCACTTTTGCCGCCCCCACCAATCTTTTTCCCCGGCTCGATACTAGACCTGATTGGCTCCGGATTAGGATAGACGTGTCCGAAATGGCTTTGTTTCAGTGCTTGATTCAACGAGACTGGAGGTGGATCTGTCGCCGTCATTTTACCTAGTCACTCTAAAAGAAGTTATATCTTCCCCGTCCTCCCGCCAAGTGGATCGCCGTTGCATCAGCTAGAATTGGAATCCCCCATATCCAATTTGATTCTTTCTCTATCTCTCTGGTTTTTCTCCCTTTCATACCGGCGACCCTGCCGTTATTTACCTACCCATAATGACAGGGCCAATTCAGGAGTCGCCTTCGGCGCTCTACAATGAAAAAAATGCCATCCAACCTGATGAGAGCAAGGAGCTCGAGGGGTCTTCGCACAGTCACCAGGAGATTGTTGACGGAAGCTCTAACGAGACGGGCCTTTATGAGTCTGAAGGAGACATTCCCGTAGGAGGATCGTGATTCGTGTGGAGTATCAGCACTGATTGTCGCTAGATGACCTTCCGGCGGTTCATGGGATTCACAGCAATGGCGTTTTTGTGGACTGGTAGCCAAATTCCGGTTTATCTCTTCGGTATGCTCCCTATATGGTCTCTGTTCATGAGTAAAAAATTCCTAACGATCTCATACAGGTGGTATTCCACCATATATTTACGGAGATATTGGAGGCGCGGATCGTTGGGTTTGGTTTGTAAGGACCACTATCCATGCCAATTATGTTATAGACTTACGGTGTTCAACAGGTTCTTGCCAATCTCCTCAGTCTTGCAGGTGTATGCCCATTTGTCGGGTCTCTATCTGATTTGCTCGGCCGTCGCTATGTCGCCATTATCGGCGCCTCACTCATCTGCCTTGGGATGATCATCAGCAGTACGGCACACACAATGAACATCTTCATCGGTGTGTTCCTTCAAATTGGACTTTTTGCGGGATATTTACTAATCTCGATTTAGCGGGCATGGCGATTGCTGGTGCGGGCGCTGGTGTTAATGAATTGACTGCGCTGGCTGCTACTTCCGAAATGGCCCCCACTCGCAAGCGTGGTGTCTATGTCGCCGCCCTCATCTTCACTATTGTCCCCTTCTGCCCGTCCGTCCTTTGGGCCCAACTCATCGCTTATCACAGTAACTGGCGCTATGTTGGCGCCTTCTGTGGAGCGTGGAGTGGGTTCGGCCTTTTGATCACGGTTTTCTTTTACTTCCCTCCTCCTCGAACCAACTCCCTTGGACTCAGTCGGAAGGAGATTATCAGCCGCATCGACTTTGTTGGTGGTTTCCTGAGTATCACTGGTCTGATTATCTTCTTGGCTGGCCTGCAGTGGGGTGGATACATGGTATGTCTTGCGCTTCACCATTCCTACCTTTATGCTGATTTTTGCTTGCTCAGTACCCATGGTCCTCCGCTCACGTTCTTGCACCCTTGATCATTGGCTTCCTCCTTCTAGTCGCATTTGCATTCTGGGAGATCTACGGTGCCAAATACCCCATTTTCCCGACTCGTTTGAAGCAAGAACCCCGCACTCTGGGCCTCACACTTGTCATCACCTTCATTTCCGGCGCCAATTTCTTCTCAGTTTTGATGTTCTGGCCCACCGAGTCGTTCAATGTATATGGGCATGACCCCGTCGAGGTTGGTGTGCGCAGTCTGCCTATCGGCTTCGGTATCTTGGCTGGTGCTTGTATTGTGTTGGTGCTCTTGAGTGTGTTCCGAGGACACAACAAGGAACTGTTGATTGTCAGCAGTATCCTCATGACGGCAGGTGGGTACACAAAATATCACCATGTCATAAATTTTGCAGATACCTAACTCATTCCCAGGTTGTGGTGCCATGTCTATTGGGCGTCTTGACAACATGTACCAACTATGGGGGATCCTCATTCTGGCCGGCCTTGGAATTGGCGGAATCGTCGTTCCCGCCTCAATTATCACCACCATCATCTGCCCCGATGTGAGTATCTTCTTTGCTAGATGACTACCTAGTTCCAGACTGACAATCAGCAGGATCTGATTGCCACCATTTCTGCACTGACCCTTTCCATTCGTGTCGTGGGCGGTGGCGTCGGTTACTGTATCTACTACAACGTCTTTATCTCCAAATTCGTCCCATTGGCAAAGACCTATATTGGTGGTACAATGGTCGCGGAGCTTGGAATTACCGACGTCAAGCTCATCACGGAAGTCATTGAGCTCACAGGTGCTTCCCTTCTCGACGAAATCAAATTGATTCCCGGTATCGCCGGCAACGAGACGGCATACGAGATGGTCGTCACGGCCGGTCAGCTTGCTTATGCCGAGTCATATAAGTGGGTATACTATGTCAGTATTGCGTTCGGAGGTGTGTCCATTATTGCTGCATGCTTCTTGGGCAACATCACCAAGTACATGACCGACCATGTTGCGGTGGTGATGTGAATTACGCTATGTTCTGCAGATATTTTTTACTCGTGCCGTGTGCACTTGATGGATAAATTCAATGCCACCAATAAATAAATTATACTTAGCTTTGAATAGTACTAAGACTACCGAGAGGCTAGTGAAGTAGATATGTGAATATCGTGGGGCCGATCCATGACGCGCCAAGCCCCAGCAACATTTTTATTCCTCGACTCAATTTGACACAACACCGCAGCCACCATGGCCTCCAACCCAGCAAAGCGGAAGCCCGTACCGCTAGGAGCTCACGGAGCTACTGGTATTTCTCGCAAGCGCGCTAAAAACCTTGATGCACGCTCACTGGCTGTGCAGTCCACTGACGCTGCGCTCTCCGTGACGGGCGAGCTCGATGTCGCCGCATACGCAGCCGCGCGGGCATTCGAAATCCAGGCCCTGGAGGATGGTATGAAGCGGTCTAAAACCGCATTGACAACTAGGGCGTTCCAAAAAGTTCCCCGCGCATTGCGACGCCGCACCGCGAGTCACAATGTAAAACGGGTACCGCGAAGGTTGAGGGCGCGTGCGAAGCACGAGGTACGTTTGCTCTGGACATGCTCTTAGCTGCTCAAGGTCTGATCCAATTATGTGCTAGATGATCGAGGACAATACGCCGACTGTCACCGCACGACGACGTAAGCCCACCCAGATCATGCGCATCCGCCTCGAATCCGCTCGTCGTCTACAAAATATCAATGCGAAGTCAAAGGCCCGACGTGCCGCCGCAAGAGTGAAACGTAATCAAGAAAATGAGACCAGGTTGAAAGAGGAAGGGAGCCATGCCTTCAATACTGCTCCTCGGGTTCCAAAGGTCAAAAAGTATAAGCTCTCGAGGCCACCGCCAGCAGATGCCAAATATCGCAAGCGTCAAAAGTGCAAGACATGGCTACCTACACACATGTTCCACGCAAAGCGTGCCCATATGGCTACTAGCAGGGACCCGATCTGGCGTTTTGCAATTCCCTTATCGCCGACTGAGAAAAGCTACCGACCTACACATAGAGCACGAGGTGCTCGAGGTGCTGTGGCTTGGGATATGAGCTATATGTCGACCATTCAACTTGAAGGAACAGAATCCTGCATTGAGGCTGTTTTGCGAGCTGTCGGCGTCGATAGTGATGAGGCGTGGGGAGCCAAGGGAAGAAAGTGGAGAGCTGGGTCGCGGTCATTCCAAGCCTGGACTTTCGAAATGGAGGATCGCTCCAGGCCGATCGCCCCCGTTACACTTGTCTGGTGTGCACCGGATAAGTCCCAAGATGTGGAAATGGTCGATGCAGGCAAGGCCCAGTCAGCATCAAGAACGCCACGGCGAAAGCTCTGGGTTCGGGTTCATCCCTCCGCGTTCTTGCAATTGTGGCATGGTTTGCTTGAGCTTTCAAAGAGACAAAATCCTCCTGTCATGGTAGAGGACTTGCGATTTGAAATTGGCAGCGTTGAAATTACAGGACCGGGCTCTCTGGAAGCACTGCTGGCGGCATTGCGGCCTGTTCTGGGACCAAGCGACGCTCCAGCAGGACAGAGCCCGGAAAATGTTTGGCTTTCTCTTCTTGGGGTATCAAATCCGTCTTCACTGCCGCGCAATGCTCTATTAGCCTTTGATGTGTCTGATCCTCGCCTTAAATTCCCGCCACGCCCATTCAAGGTACCCAGCCATGAAACTTCCATGCACGAGCTGGCAATGCTGCTCTCATCATGGCCCCTCGATCAGACACAGGGCCAATCATCCCTTTTCGATCGCTCCAGCCGCCTTGCAGCTTCTCGCCAACTCCCAAGCCAAAAGGCCATCAACCGACGTCGGACCCTCGCCGGCCCTGGCGTTTACCCTGCCGCAAAGCCTAATGATCCGAAAATCCCCGTAATTATACTCGCAAACAGACCACATTCTCGCTCGAATAACACACCTCCAGGATCCTGGACTGTGCTGCTACCTTGGAAGTGCGTCGTCCCTGTTTGGTACTCGCTCATGTACCATCCTCTCTCTAGCGGAGGGAATCCACGCTTCGGAGGCCTAAAGGAACATCAACAGCTCGCCTTTGAGGCTGGTGAGGGATGGTTCCCCGGCGACTTTCCGGGGACTCGAGCTGGGTGGGAATGGACTCAGCGCGAGACAGAGAAATCCCGCCGCCAATGGGAACGTCGCCCCAAAGGCCGTCGAGCGGAATTTGACACGCTCGTTCTCGGGGAGGGTCGGCCCAAGGGAGAAATTGGAGATGGATGGGCCTGTGATTGGGAGAGGCTTGTGAAAGGGCCGACAAATGAGGGTGCTGTGCACAACACGGTTCAGAAGACCGAAGAGCAAGAGGCGGGTCCTATCGATCCACCATGCAACATTCACACAATCAGATATACACCAGGCGACACGAACAAAATTCTCAACACCCTCAGCAAAACCAACATTGATACTTCTTCCCTTGCCACTATCCACCTCACGCTTTCTAGCCGCGGTACACCCACACCTTGTGCCCGCATCTACCGCCTGCCCACTGATCCCATCCTGCGGCGCAAGTGGCTCGGCCTGGCTTCTACAAGCCGCAAGTCCGGCGCGAACTTTACTTCACTTCACGATCCCACGCTTTCCGACGACGAAGCACGCCGTCGTCTTGCCGAGTCGCTCATTTCAACTTCTGCGCATGAGAACTCGACGGCTCATCATTTGGAAGTACCAATGGAAGAAGACCTCATCGGTTTTGTGAGCACTGGTAACTACAATCTTTCTGAGGGTAAAGGCACTGGGATTGGCTCCATTCAGCTGTCGAAGGTCTTGATTCCTGACGTGAAGCCGTCTGAGCGGCGAATGTGCATTGTTAGGTCTGCAGGAGAGAAGCTGGGACGACTGGGAACGTGGGAGCTTGTCTGATTATTTTTGTGATTTGATACCCTGGCAATGGTTGCCTAGAAGCATTTTATGACAATGCGCATTTCATGACTGTTTGTAGACCTTCGTCTAAATCGAGCATTCGTACCAAACGCTACAGTCACACTGGCCAATCACCCATTCAGGGATCTAGATCCTATGCAGATTTATGGCAAACAAAATAGCGTAATCTATACATACAGTCCAGCAGGCATGGACCCAAAGCGAATGCTCAAGTCAGACCCGCGGTTCATCTGGTTACTCAACCAACAATGCGGTCCACGAAAGCCTGCTCCATCTTCGCAACCTCGCGCTTAAACGCATCAACTTCCTGCCAGCAATCCAACGGCCGACGGTCATTCAACCGCAAGCAACTAACAACATCAGCCTTTGCCTTTGAAACACCCTCATCCAACTCCGCCAGCTTTCGTCGGCCATCCAACCGGCTGCGAAGCTGTTCAATCTCGCTCGCCACTGCGTTCCGCGAGATATCGCGGTTGGAAACAGCCTGGGGCGCGGGAGCCGGCGCGGTGAAGACGGGTGAAGGCTCGTGCTCGCGTCCGGCGAAGGGGACTCGTGGCGCATCGAGGTTCAGGGAGCCGATCGGGTAGCCGGAGCTGGTTGTGGCGACGGGAGCAGTCGCGGAGGTCACCGGAAGAGAGTCGGTGTTCTTGACTTCAGAGAGTTTCTTCTCGATCTCGGCGAGAGTTTGCTTCTCGCGTTGGTGGAGACGCTCGAGTTCGAGAGCGACGCGCTTCTGGATTTCGAGCTCGATGGCCTTGGTGCGCGAGGAGTCAGTCTGACCGGAAATGGTGTTAGCTGAGGACGTTTTGGCTTGTTTTTGGAGAGTGCGCATTTACCTCGGAAGTTGACTGGAGGGCATCCACTAGGTTGGAAGAGAATTGGACGGGAGAGTTGCTGGATGATAAATTCCTGTCAGTGCACGATTCAATTGGCGTCAAACAAGAAAAACGGCATCCCTGGATGGGAATATTCGGTCCTGTCGCAATTGCGCTGGTTGACCGGAGGTTTGTTTCGGTTTTGGGACGGAAGTAGCGTTATGTCAGAAAGGAGGGGCATTACCTGGAGAAGACATGGCTAGAGCTGCCCGCAGCCTCGGGCTTAGAACTGCCAGCACCCATGATTGTGAATGGCAGATGTGAATTGCCGTCAAGTCTGGACCAGAGAAGGGTGGTTATGAGGTGCCCTGATCACCCGAAGCTCCGATACTTCGGTCACGTGGGCGGTCTACCACTATGAGCGCCGACTCTGTCCACATTCACTTCCACTTGATACTTGGACATCTGGCCCTCGAGTCGAGCTTGTCGTTGGATCTTGCTCAAAATACTGATAGTCTACGCTGGATATGTGTTCATTGTGCATCTGTTTAGAGATAGGGGGTCCCAACCAAAGGGCCAGAGCATGGACGACGTCACACACATGCAGAAGACACAGACCTCACCAGAGAACCAGTATGTACATCGGCATCAACCTTTAGTCATATCTATCGGAACTTCTCGGTTGGGCTGTTCTAGAGTTGACTGGCTGGTAGTTATCCCGTCCAATATCATCAAGGTGCAAGCGCACTCTTAAGGCCGCGTTTCCGACAGCTTGCAATTTCCCACATGGAACGTCTCTCTATTGTTTTGCGCGGCTCAATGGGATACAGTGACTATGCGCAAGAGTAAATTTAGGAGACTCTGTGACTATTGCTTTCCTCCAAAACTACCCCGATTCAAACATCGACTTTGATCGTGAGCACGTAGCCTCGAAAGAAACGCGAGTACATATGCGGGGTACCGAGAAGGCGGGGGACGAAAATTGTTGGACAATGGACCAAGAGTCCCCAGGGGCAACATGAATGGTCCGAGTCTAATTTAATTCATGAGCTTGCCCTGGTGCTTCTTTGCCTCATTTGGATCTCCTCCGAGGATAACGCTCCGTACATACCAGAAGCATCCACGGCGTCAAGTATCTGGTCTTCCCCTGTGAGAGTATCAAATTAGGCACTTCAAATCTAACAGGACCTAGGAACGAAGGTCACTTCTGACGTAGCAGTCGGGTTTTCATTTCTTGGTAGTTTGGTTTGCTGTATAGGCTTAGTGCAAGCCACCGACGCGTGAAGATCGATACCTTTCAGAGCCGCTGCCACTTCAAAATTTACTGAGCCAGTTAGTTTGAATCCCCGTCATCTCCCAACGTTGCCACGTCGACAGTCCAGGCCCATCAACAGTGAACGTAGCAAGTGAAATTCATTGATTCATTACCCCTACTCTTGGAACATGGAGGGTGTCGGCAGACTGAGACAGTCAAGCCACGGGGCGGACTAGGGCTACAATGTGGAATCCACCAGATTCCCCGTGTGTGTTTAGTCACGATAATGTTGGATCGGGATTCCGTTCGGCTTCGGGTGCCCTAAGGACATCGGTAGCTGTTTTAGCGCCGTGCCGAACGATCCCGATCTGCTCCTAGGCTCTGTGCCTCTCACCTTGACGTGCTCTCTTCTCTCTGTCTCTCGCCCGTTGATTTGTGGATGTAGATACCTTCAGTCCTGGCGCATCGTCCCCTCCACATGCATGCGACGCTGGGTGTACGCCCAATTCCTGTGTTCCTGTTCCCCTGTTCTGTTATTCCCCCGTCCCCCGTCCGTACCCTGGGCCTTTAACCGGTGTCGCTCACCGGTGAAGTCGGGGAAAGGCGTGCCACGAAGAGGGCATTGACCATTCACAGCCACTCCCCACATTGTTCTCTCCGTAGTTTGATTTTTAGTTCCAGGAAAAATATTCATGCCGTCATGAGGGTAAAAAAAAAAAAAAAAAAAAAAAACACCCAAATTACCGGGATAAGAAATGGGAAAATCCAAAAATCACAATCTGGCTGGTTCTGTGCAACAAGAGCGTCTTTGGAGATGCTGTGTGATCCTAGGAATGCAGGGGAATGCGCTGCATCCGGAACTTGAGGATGAGAGCATATACAGAACACGAGAAGACGCTCTCATGGGTCCGCATTCTGGTAATAGAAAGCCAAAACCAAAAACAAAAAAAACGAAACCAAAACCAAGGTGAGTATTTGCATAGGCCGGCGAAGCCGGTAATTGGATGCCAAGGTGGGCAAAGTCGTGGACTGACCTCATGGACCCCTCCGTCATCCCGCTTGACACCTCTTTTCCCACCTTCTCTTTCTTTTCCTCTTTGTATCACTCTCCGGCTGTACATACCCTCTCTTCACCCGAGGTCCTTTGAATTCTCAACATGTCCTCTACTTTAATCGATGAGGCTACGCGCATTGCGCGCGACTTCGACTTCTCCGCCGAGCAAGTCCAGCGCGGGGTCGCGGAGTACATCAAGCAGTCCGACGAAGGTCTCCAGAAGGAGAACTGCACCCTCAGCCAGATCCCTACCTTCGTCACCGCTGTACCCAATGGAACCGAAAAGGTAATGTTTTGTGGCCGCGCAAATGGAAATCACCACTAACCAGAAATCTTCTTCGTAGGGTCTGTATTTGGCCGTTGACCTCGGTGGCACCAACTTCCGTGTCTGCTCCGTCCAACTGCACGGTGACACTACCTTCGACCTCACTCAGTCCAAGATCATGATCCCCCGGGAACTCATGGCCTCCGGAACCTCCAAGGACCTCTTCCTCTTCTTGGCCCGCCAAATTGAGGCCTTCCTCCGCATCCACCACAATGAGCACTTCGAGGCGCACCAGCTCCGCCGGCGTGAGGGTCGCGGCGAAGAATACATGTTCGATTTGGGTTTCACATTCAGCTTCCCCGTCCGTCAGGTCGGTATCAACTCCGGGACCCTGATTCGGTGGACCAAGGGTTTCAATATCCCCGATGCCGTCGGCCACGATGTATGCGCCCTGCTCCAGTCTGCCATTGATGACCTGGACCTCCCCGTCCGCGTGGCCGCTCTGGTCAACGATACCGTTGGAACTTTGATGGCCCGTTCCTATACCTCCCCTGGCGAGACCGGTACTTTCCTTGGAGCCATTTTTGGAACTGGTACCAATGGCGCCTATGTTGAGAAGATCGAGAACATCACGAAATTGACCCACCTGGAGGGCGCCCACTACGACAAGTCCACTGGCGAGATGATCATCAATGCCGAATGGGGTAGCTTCGACAACCACCTCAGTGTCCTGCCCAACACCGTCTTTGACCGCGACTTGGATGCCGACAGCAACAACCCGGGTGTGCAGATGTTTGAGAAGCGCGTCTCTGGCATGTTCCTTGGCGAGATTCTGCGCCGCGCTCTGCTGGCCATGCACAACGATCCCAAGCTTGGTCTGTTCAAGTCTAGCCAGACCTCCAAAGTCTCCATTCCCTCCGACTCTCTCTTCTACCGCCAGTGGGGCCTGGACACCAGCTTGCTGAGTCAGGTCGAGGCCGATTCCACGAAGCAAATGACCGACGTCAAGGCCGCACTGAAGGACCACCTGAAAATTGAGAATCCCAGCGAGGAGGAGTGCAAGGCTGTCAAGATTCTTGTGCATGCCATTGGCAAGCGTGCCGCTCGTTTGAGCGCCGTTCCGATCGCTGCCATCCTCATTCACTCCAAGAAGATCGAGACCAGCGATATGGTCGACGTTGGAGTGGACGGTAGTCTGGTCGAGTTCTACCCCAACTTCGAGCAATACCTGCGCGACGCTCTGCGCGAGGTGCCCCAGGTCGGCCCAGCAGGCGAGAAGAAGATTCGCATTGGTATTTCCAAGGACGGCAGCGGTGTGGGTGCCGCTTTGATCGCTTTGGTCGCCAGCAAGGACGAGACTCTGCAGAAATCCACCGAGAAATGAGCTCGGTGCAACTGATCATCTCAGGTAAATACGTGTTCATTGTCTCAATGTTCCCAGATGCAGCCTCACTTGACCGTCTGTCTGAGCGTACCGGCTGGGCCAGTATCTTGGCTTGGATCGTCGCGTGAGCGCATTTTGGGGGACCGATCTCGATCCTTCCACCTACCTTTCGCTTCTCATGGCAGGGGTAACCCTCACCTGAAACATTGCGGGCCCAGTCTGGGATCTCGATCAGCCACGCGGCCCTTCGCCATCCTCGTTGCTTTATCTATCCTGCCCTTGTGTAGACCTTCAAGCAGGACGTATTATGAGGGAACCCTTCTTCAACCCCTATCTCTATTTTACTTTATGTCTTTTATCTTGGTATCACGGCGTTGCACAAACATTGACCTGGCGCGGATTGGCATCCGATATCAGCACAAATTTGCATTTCAGGCTAAGCTACGATCTCAATCAATTATGGACTGAATTTCTTTTTTTTTCAAATCGCTTTCATTTAAGTATTAGAGAGAGAGCTGAGGTCATCAGATATGTAAATCAAGCCATGCTCCACGATCTAATTCTTCTCGTACCCAATCGCCTGCTCGCCCTGGACAAAGTCAATGGCGCCAGCAGTCTGCATCAACAACGGCATTTTGCCACCACTAATCGCCGGGTCCGGTCCGATGAAATTTCCAGGGAAACCAATATCAAGTGGAGCCGCAGACTCGAGGAACTCAATCTGCTGCTCGGTCAGACGGATCGACAACGCCTTGATATTATCCTTCAGATGCTCGACCTTGCGGCCGCCCACAATCGGGAACACGTTGGGCGCCTTGCAGAGCACATATGCCAATGCAATCGCCGTCACGGACTCAATGCCGTGCTCTGCTGCCACCGTTGCCAAAGCCTCGGAGATCTTGCGTTCCTCCTCCGACTGTTCACTTTGGAACATGCTGCGCAGACCCTCGCCTGCCTTCTTACGCTCTTCCAGCTGCTTCGCCGTTTGGAAGTGACCACTGCCGAGCACATCCCAAGGCGCAAGCGCCATGCCGAAGTGACGTGCCATAGGCAAGATGTCTCGCTCAAAGTCCCGACGCATCACGTTCCACCGGCCCTGGTAGATGGAGAAGGGAGTCTTGCCGTGCGCACGAGCATAGGTGTTGGCAGCCGCCACAACCCATGCAGGCGTGTCTGAGATTCCGAGGTACATGACTTTACCCTGTTCCACCAGGATGTGCAGAGAGTCCATGATCTCCTCGATCGAGGTGGTATGGTCCCACCAATGCAAGTACAGCACGTCGATGAAGTCGGTTTGCAGCTTGCGCAGCGAGTCGCGCACACTCAGAAACATGCTTCGCTTGTGGTTCCCGCAGGCATTGGGCGCCTTACCCTTGCCCAGCTCATGGGTGCGGTAGTCGGTGGTGAACTTGGTGGCTATGATCATCTGGTCACGATTCTTGCGTGCGGCCATCCATTCGCCGATCCAGGCTTCGGATTGCTCGTATTGGTAGTTGTTGGCGGTGTCGATGAAGTTGCCGCCGGCTTCGACAAAGGCATCGAGGAGTTTGAAGGATTGCTCTTTGTCCATGCTCCCCATGAATTGGTTCCATTTGTCTCCGATGGACATGCCACCCAGCTGTAGAGGAGACACGCGCACCCCGGCGGTGGAGGAGAGAATGCGATACCGACCCAGAGGGGTGGCGGGCTCGGGAGCGGGCTTGAAGAGCTTTTCCATGGTGAACTGAACTAGGATGGGTTGAGGTTGAGGGATTGTAGAGTACCGTCTGACGGAGGGTGGATGAACTGAATTGTTTTGAGTAGTGATTGAGGTGAAACGATTCCCGATGGAATGGCACTTTACTTATACGCGTTCCATCGATGGAGCTGTCTCTTTGATGACTGACGGAAATAAAGGACATAAAGCATCTCAACATGTCGTTCATATCATTCATGTGATCCGGATTTAACCAACGTCGTCCACTATGACTCGTCCGTCGTTCATGGCGAGACGCTAGCCACGGTTGTTGGGGCAGATGATGTCAATCTACATAACTGTGCTCGTCTCCACTCCATGACGGAGAACTTGATCGAGATCGAAGTCGCATTGCGGTCAATAGAATCTAGAAGCGTGTCTCGAGTGTCCCTCTTTCGCGGGCAGATGAAATAAAACCTCGCGTTCGAGTTCGATTTTCACCATATTTCTTCTCTTCGTTTGGCCACGTCCAGGTGGGGGCTTAACTCCAAACTCCGCATTTATAAACCCCGGCCTGCGCTAGTCCATTTCGAGGTGTCAGCGCTGACCAGGCCACAAAGGCTCATTGTTTTTTAAGGCCACAAAGTCCGTCCGGATGGATCGAGGAATCAAGGTGTCAAGGAATCAAGGAATCAAGGAATCAAGGAATCAAGGAATCAAGGTGTCAAGGTGTCAAGGTGTCAAGGTGTCAAGGTGCCAAGGTGTCAAGGTGTCAAGGCACGAAAGGCATGTCCTTTGCAGCATTGCACACTTAGGCAATGTTTATTAGCTCCAAGCTGAGATCAGACCCGAGAACCAGTGCCAATCCCCCGAGCGCAGGCCGGATTGCTCGGAGATGACCATCCGGTCCGAATCTGATTCGACTGCAATTCAAACGTTCATCACTGACGTATGGTCGGTACGACGATTGCATCCATTCAATACTTTCCTACCGCACTACTTCCCCATCATTCCCCCCTGTCCTGCAGAATGATGTCTTCGCATTGGCGATCCGAGCAAGGGATCGCCGCTATGCTCACATCCCGGACTCAATTGGGCGCCACCAGGACGGAAAGGGGAAAAGAGTGGACGAACTGCAGAGACCTAGCTCCGTGATCCTTGCATGGTCTCCTGGCTGATGCAGTCCCGCCTGAACTACGGCCTAAACTTCGGCTGAGCTCTGGCTCCACGCATTCCCATCATTTGCTCAGGTCAGAGAGGTTGCATAACCCACATATGCGTACTTCAAACATAATGCTAGCGGTACTACTGCGGCTGCACCATCTACAGGCTCTGGAGCATTCCAACCCACATGGACACCGAGATCTCGGTCCGTAGGGTTGGTGCGACATAGGGAGCCAAGGACGCGCAAGGTCGCCCTGGTTCATCTTGAGACCTGTACGAAAGGGCCAGCTGCATTGCCAATTTTGCCGGACTATTGTCTTCTTAAATCTGCAGCTTTCCCCCCCCTTCAGCTGCCTGATTCCCTTGCCCCTCCCTCCTACACCATCGCCAAAATGCCAACTTTCTTTGGTAAATCGACTGCTCCAAAGGTGGAGGATCATCCAGCCCTTAGGACTTCCAGTGATCAACCACAGCCCACAGAGATTCCTAAGCCTTCAAGCGAGAAGCAGACGACTATGACTGATGAGGAATTCAGAAACATTGCTGGCCTCGATACGGGAAAGGAGACCGCGAGTCACAGCGACAGCAATACCAATAATGACCACTCGCCTAGCGCAGTACCCAAAGAAGATACCAACAAGGAACCGGTTGTCCGCGGTGACGAGGAAAAGGAGGCCTCGACTCCCAGCAACACAAGCGGTGAATCTGATACAGACTCCAAGAATGCCGATGACAAAGAATATCCTTCCGGCTTGAAACTTTGCTTAATTACTATCGCATTGTGTCTCTGCGTGTTCTGTGTGGCACTAGTACGTGTGAAACTTGGCACTCAAAGGTACAATTGCTCACCATGGTATAGGACAACACCATTATCGCAACAGCTATTCCCAAAATCACGGACGAGTTCAACTCTCTCAATGACGTGGGTTGGTATGGTAGTGCCTATCTGTTGACTACATGCGCCGTGACTTTAATGTTTGGCAAATTTTACACCTTCTACTCGATTAAATGGATCTATTTGCTGGCCCTGTCGATATTCGAGATTGGCTCCTTGGTCTGCGCGACAACTCCCTCGTCCGTCGGTCTGATTATTGGTCGTGCCATCGCTGGTCTCGGAGCCGCTGGTCTTTACTCTGGCGCAATGCTCATCGTCCACCAAAGTGTGCCGCTGGTGAAGAGGCCGGCATATACTGGTCTCATCGGCTCCATGTTCGGTATTGCCAGTGTCGGAGGTCCACTGTACGTTCCTTTACTTCCTCAACGCAGAATATCGCTGACCTTCTTCCCAGCATGGGAGGTGCTTTCACTGACCGACTGACCTGGCGCTGGTGCTTCTACATCAACCTGCCTGTTGGGGCAGTGACTTTCTTCTTCATCCTGTTCTTCTTCAAGGCCACTCCACCTATCGTCGGCAAGGGTGGTAAGACTT
Organism: Penicillium sp. IBT 18751x; assembly: GCA_028828935.1. Taxonomy (NCBI): domain Eukaryota; kingdom Fungi; phylum Ascomycota; class Eurotiomycetes; order Eurotiales; family Aspergillaceae; genus Penicillium; species Penicillium sp. IBT 18751x. The sequence continues at coordinate 183,825 of JAQJZS010000010.1, read as the reverse complement.
GGAAGCAGCAACTTGCTGAATTTGATCTCCCTGGTTCCTTCTTCTTCCTCCCCGCTATTATTTGTCTTTTGCTGGCGCTGCAGTGGGGTGGCACCATCTACGCATGGGACAGTGCGCGTATCATCGCACTCTTCGTCGTTTTTGGAGTGCTTATCATCATATTTATCGGTCTTCAATGGTGGGGTCAGGATCGTGCCACTATTCCTCCTCGCCTGATAAAGAACCGTAACGTGTGGGGTACAGCTTGGTATGCGCTGGCCATCGGTGCCGCGTATTTCGTCATGATCTACTATCTTCCAATCTGGTTCCAGTCCGTCAAAGGTGCGAGTGCGATCAAGTCTGGCATTATGAATTTGCCCATGATTATCTCCGTCGTCCTCCTTGGTATACTCGCCGGCGGTCTGGTCACTGCCTGTGGCTATTACACTCCTTTCATGATCGCCTCGTCGATCATTATGACGATTGGCGCAGGGCTTTTGTCTACCCTCGAGGTCGACTCCGGCCATCCCAAGTGGATCGGCTACCAGGCCATGTTCGGTATCGGTTTGGGCATGGGTATGCAAATGCCAATGATTGTCGTACAGACAGCACTCAAAACGGAGGACGTCCCCAGCGGTACCGCTTTGGTCATGTTTGCCCAGACCTTGGGTGGTGCAATCTTCGTCTCCGTTGCCCAAAATGTCTTCCAGAACCAGCTCGTCCACAACATTCAGACCGACGCTCCTGGTGCTGATGCTGCTAAGATCGTTGGTGCCGGTGCCACCATGCTGCGCAACATTCTGCCCGGTCCTGCCCTGGCACCCGTCCTAGTGGCCTACAACAGTGCCATCACACAGACTTTCTACGTCTCCGTCGCCATGGGTGCCCTGTCCCTGATCGGCCCCATTTTCATTGAGTGGCTCTCCGTCAAGGGCAAAAAGATTGAAGTGACTCCGGTCTAGGCATCTTGACCTGTCGGCTCTCCACCCCTTAATGCATTCCTTTTTTTTGTTGTTGTAATTTCTTTTGTTTTGGGCACTCTGACTTTGAGGGCAGTATAATATGGGCTTTTCATACCTCTCTGCTTGAGTAGTATACTTAATCAACGTATTTCCATTAAACTCATACAAAAATGAGACCTTAAGATAACACGAACTGCAGATTTTGGAGCATTTTATTCTGGTTGCAAGAAGAAAGTCAAGCTTGATGCTGCAAAATTTCTGTATTTGAGGGAATTAAAGGGAAATTGGTCTACTCAACACGCAACATACATTGTTTGAGCTTGTTCAATCCAACGCCCAGGTGAACCCTGCGTCCTGTGCCTTACACGCTGCAAGGCTCCTCTCCCTACTTCCTCGCCCATACTATCGGGGACCATTATCTGCACAGCCGGGGGAACTGCCCTTACGAAGCCCCCCTGTCACAGTACCTCTCATGAGTCCACGGTGAACTTACACTCTACCTTCCAACTTTAAGCTTGCTATTTGACGAAGTACATATTCGCTTTGTAGCTATGCCGACTTCAGCTCGAACCTTTGAATTTTAATCTCTCTGACTACGCCCAGCATACCAGAGGTTGGGACAAAGGGCCATTTTGTTGACACCTCCCCGATGTCTTTCTCCCTCCCCTCCCCGTAGGATCTATTCATGGATGACACTTTCAGTAGAGGACTTGAGAATTTGGTGACTTGATTTTTGATTCTAGCTTCTGCAAATAATGTAATCGGGAGGTATTTGACCCATGTGCATGGTTTTGAGAAGCTGAGCTTGCACAGGCGACTCTACCCTCGAGTCTTTCTTATATAGGAGGTTTCCTTGGTGTATCCTACCGACCATGATTCCTGTCATAGAAAAAATGCGTTGCTGCAGCCATCGAGATCTCCTCAATCTAATCTCAGTCTTTATAGAGTGGAAGCGCCGGGCCCTCCTCACCCACACCTCTCACATTATTTCCAGTTTCTAGATAAAACTTCATATACCTTGGGTAGGTTTTTCGAGTTCAGAAATGAATAAATACATATTATTGATCTTATTTCAAAGGGCACGACAAACGAGGACTCTAATTAGTCTATGTCTGTTGAGAGTACCAAAACCGAAGATAGAAACATATTAAACCGCCGCATAAAGACTGAGGTAAATGCCCCAGATGACGCCACACGCGCTCGCAAAGACAACTCTGCGATCCACGGGAATGATCGTATACATGAGAGTGGACACAACCGGGCGATATTTCAGTCTCGCATTCATGATCGGTTGGAAATCCTGTTTTTTATCAGTCTTCCACTTCCACATATCAGAGGTTTTGAACAGAAAAGGACACTTACCAAGAGAACAAGTTCCCACACGCGCCCGAGGCCCTCGCCCTTCAGAAGATTAATCAAAACGACGAAAAGCACAATGTTCATCGCACCGGCTAGCGTTTGATCGAAAAAGAATTTCATCACGAAACTATGGAGTCCCGAGTGTCGCGCGGGGGCCCATTTCTCCTTGTCTTTTTGGAGGGGCAAGATGCTCTTTTCTTGGGATGTGCCCAGGATGGAAGAAAGGAATGAACGAAGCCATGAGAATGAAAGTAGTGACTTGAGTGAAAGAGAGCGCCACAGATTGGAGATCTCTGCCCGTGAGGGGAAGCCTGGATACCGCGCCTCCAGGGCGCGTTGCCAGTAGAAGTTGATTGGCACGACTAGGATGCCATACGACACAAATTGGAGTAGTGCCAATGTGTTCAGAGTAAAGGGGCCCTGAACGATGGTTAGCTGATGGGTTACGCCATTCGGGGGTTTAGTCGTACTGTCTTGTTGCGCTGGTCGATCAGCTGCGCCAGGATATTAGAGAGAGCATTAAGGACAGTCGATTGCACGAGCGTCACAGTTAGCTGTGAGGGCATAACGAGTGAGGGCTGAACATCATCTGGCGCTGGACGCCGAATCCAAAGATATCTTGACGCTGGAAACTTGAAGAGGAGGGGGTTCAAGGGCAAGACGCGCAACCGTGGCCTGACTAAGACGCGATCGCCAAGGGTCCTTTGACATTTGACAATTGACAACTGTATACAAATTTTTACACCCTTTGGACGTCTACAACATCTTGACTTGACATCAATCATCTGCATGTTTTGATTTCATTTTCAATTCATGGCCGAATATTCAATCTATCGTCGGGTCGGAACTACTTTTGAGAATTCCACGTTCGGTCCATCCTTCGCACTGGTAAAGTGGTCTACCAACGCCAAATGGCCCCCAGCATCCTCACCTTGACGGTCAGCCAGCGACATGTCAAAGAGGAAGAAAAGTCGCGCCAACGTTAAGCGCATCTCCATAAATGCCATGCTCTTTCCAATGCACCCGCGCGGTCCAATACTAAACGGGCAGAATGCGCGACGTGCGGTCTCAATATCTTCCTTGCTAGTCGTCCACGATGCACCTGATGCTGTGCAAGTGGCGCCCTCAATCCAGCGCTCTGGAATGTATTCCTCCGGTGCTCGGTAGTACTGCTCCTGACGATGGATCGAGTACACAGGTGTGCCACAGTCAGTACCTGCAGGCAGGAAGACGCCGTCCACGACCGCTCCGCCTTCCATGACCTCGCGCGGTGGCGCACCTGGGACGGCCGGTGCGAGGCGCAGAGCTTCGTCGATACAAGCCTTGAGGTAGCCGAGCTCGTTGAGCTGGGCGCCGCTTACAATCTCCTCAACCTCGGCGAAGGCGCCGCGCACTTCGGCGCAAACCTTGGCCAGGGCACCCGGGGACCGAACGAGGTAGAACAGGGTAGCTGCCAGGGTAGTCGAAGTTGTATCGCTTCCCGCAATCATGAGTACATTGGCCTCGCCCCACAGCTCCGGCGTGCTGAGGCCCTTGCCTGTCTCAGGATCCTTTGCATTGAGCAAGTAGTAGAAAAAGTCCTTCTTGGCTTCGCGACCGGCCAGGGCACGTTCTTGAGCCCGCTTGTTGGCCTCGACGCGCGAGTTCATGATGAAGTTCCATCGGTCTTGTGTGAGTCGTCGAATAAAGATCTGATCGAGGTGCCAACGGTCCAAAGGCATCCACAGTCCGCACTGAACAGGTTCAGCGGTTGCCCCAAAAGTCAAGATGTGTTGGTACTCACCACATAGTGTCGATTCGCAGCGCGATCAACCAGCCCAATCATGTGTCGTCGCGTATCTCCGATGAGCATGTCAAAGCTCTTTCCAAAGCACAACTCGCCCATCACGTCGTAGGACAGGTAGCTGAACCAGTTGCCCATGTTTCGCACGACACCTTTGCGATCATCGCCTTTCCTCTCGTCCTTCTCATCATATCCGGCCAAGACTGCACAGAGCTGTCGCACATGCAAGAGCATTACGTCCTCCATGCCCTTCAGCGCACTCTCTGAGAATGCCTGACTGAGAACTCGCCGCTTGCGCCCATGCATTGTCTTGTCGATTGCATTGTGAGTGTTATACACGCCCTTGATCGCCGGGAAGGCATTATAGAAATCAGCCTTCTGCAACCTTTTTCCATGTCCATAGATATCATGCAGTCCTTTGTCCGAGTTGACCGAAACGAAGTTCGGCGCAACCCGCACATGCGTGCCGTATTTCTTGTGTAGTTCGTGCAGCCACAGATGCCGATCTCCCTTCAATCCATGGTACAGCTGGATCCATGGTGTAACAGAAGCCAGGAAAGGCCCTGGAATGCGCCGAAGCGGATGCACGAAGCGGTTGTAAAGGGTGTAGGCGATTGTCTGAAGCGCCGTTAGATATCGACATCTTTCAAACCTAAGATTGCTTCAAATACATACCAACACACCCAGCACCGCGGCCAGGTCGATTGCTAGTCCCTGTATGGACATGCTCTTCACCACTGGTTCAAGAAGCATCTTGGATTGTCTTCACGTCATCCGCAGGTGCTTATCGTCCGAAGTTATGGGGGTGAGTGTTAATATACTGACTACGCCGAAGATATCCGCGCCCAACCGTGTTTCGAATTCAATGACGATAGACTTCACAAAACTGGGGTTCGTGACCGGATAGACCTAAGATAATAAAGCAACTAGATCATTCTATTTGTAGTCACGGATACAGGCGGCTATTTTCCGGTTTCAGCGATTTTGTTTTTCCAAGTGAAGTGAATGGTTATCTGAAAATCTCCGCGGCGCGGGCGCGGATGCGTTGATGCTTCTTTTGGTTACTGTATTTTATTTCCTCCCCCCATTGAAGCGGTTAAGATTTGCCTCAGGTAGAACATGGTCTACGATAAGACTCGGTACATAGTACGTGTTGAGAGTGACACAACATCAGGCTGTAGGATCGATTGTTTTATGATCGATGTTGTTCGACTGCGCAGAAGGGACATTCCTCGAGTGGACCTATCCCCAGCTAACCCCTCAAACCCCACGGCGGCTTGTTGGGGGTTTTCTTAAAACGCGGCCTACCGCTCTTATCCGAATGGGTAATCACGTATCTCAACTGCTCCGCAGTGGGACTCGACTGAGGTAGTTCGGTGTGCTGCACTATGCTCCAAGTCATGCTCGGGAGCCGCTGCTCATTCGAGCGCACCACTCTGCTTTGCTGTCTTTGTGATGCATGCTGACTATACAAACAAGATTATCCTGGTAATCATCCTGGGAAATGTGCTATCCAGGTCTTTGATGCACAACTGCGTTGGCCAAACTGGGTCATTTGCATTATCGACCTCTTCGCTTAGCCACGCGCCGGGAGGACTATGTGTTGTTTCCATGCAATCCACCATCTAAGATCCACTGCTCGTTATCGTCATTATCATCCTGCACACGTCTCCATGTTTGCTTCCTTTCCGCTCGCTCGGCTCCATCTACGCTTTTGCCGGTTGGAGCCTTCCAGACTGGACGCATCAACCCGCCTGCAGCAAGAAGAGGGTTGCGACTGAAGGCATGACCTCCCTTCGATGCCGGAGCTTCCTCGGAGTCATCGAAATTCATCGAGTCCGCCTCATGAGGCTCTGGTGTGGACTCCACCGGTGCGGATTGATACACTCGCCGCACTTTGCCGCCTTTGATATCAAGGCTCATCACAGTCTTCTTCTTCTCCCATTCTGGGCGAGCTTTCTCTTCCATCTCGCGTTGTATGCGCTGCTGCTTCTTCAGTGCTAGTGCTCGCTGTGCCGGACTCATCCATATCGTTGAGGCGACATTCGGGGTCTCAAAGTCGGCTGCCTCATCAACGACCTTGGTCCGACGAGCGTTCTGTGCTTGGAACTGGAGCAGCTTGTCTCGATGGGCTCTAGCTGCGTCGAGCTTGTCTGGAGAAGAGGACCCGAGTCCCGTAGGTTTCGGCCCTCCTTGATGGTGAACACCTTCATTATGAGCTCGCATCTTCTCCTGACCGCGCTCCTCTCGGAGCTCTCTAATCATGTCCTGTACTTCTTCGGGTGAGAGGAGTGGTGTGCCGCAGAACGAGCACGGTTGTAAGCCTTCGAGGGAACAGATAATCTTGCCACATTTGACGCAGTTGGGGGCTGGGTCGAATAGCGGATGAATTGAAGCGTAGCAGTTACATTTCCGTTTCTCAGTGCTCTTGGTGGGGTTGGTCGAAAGTTCCAATGCTGCAATTGCGGCCGTCAGGTCGGAGATGTTGTTGGTTGTGAGGGCTGCACCACCCTTTGAGGAGCCTACTGTGCCTCCGCCTTGTTTCTGCTTGCTCGTCTTGGATCGCACATTTGGCAGCATATCGGAAAGGACAGGCCCGGAAGCAGACGGAGGCGGTTTCGAGATGGCTGAAGCGTGCGCCGGGGAAGGCTGCGGGCGAGATGATGCCGAGTTTCCAGGTACAGGCAGGTTGGGAGTATTGGATATCGACTTGCTGGCGGACATGTAGTCCTCCTCCGCTCTGGACTTCATATAGCCACCTCCTACGTCACCGTAATTGTCTGGTCGACGCGGCGGGCCAGCATTGTGTAGAGACTTCTTCTCCTTTTTATTCCTCCCTTTCAATCTTTCGCTAGCGGTGTCGTTTCGTGTAGATGTGGCGGGCGGGCGGGGGTCGCGACGGGCGTTGAATGAGGCGATAAACTCGAGAGCTGCGGGGGAATCGCCAACCAGGCTTTTCAAGTTCTCGGCACAGGCCTCTTTCGAAAGACTGGCCGAGTATTCGATGACTTGCTTCAATGATTCTTCATCCAGCGGGAGCAGCTGGCTCAGCCGAGGCGCAGCCCAGGTTGTGAGGTCAGACATGGTTGCGAAAGAGAAAAGGTTGAGTTGGAGCTCCCCACAAGGAAATCAAAGCGGAACTATACCCTTTACATTCCCCGACCCTACTCATTCCCGGTCTTTCACACTACATGACGGGATTGAAAGGTCTGAAACAATTCTAAGGAGTAGAATCAGAAGCAAAGAGTTCTCATCGATGATATTGTGAATTGCACACTTACCCATCCAACTACGGATCACGAGCTCTCGGAATCAGGTCAATTTCCGACGCTTTCAATGTTGTAGCAGGTCTAATTTTGCTAGCAATTATAAATTGATGTACCTCATCTTATTTTCGAAGGCTTCATTGGTAGAATACAGCTCGACTGGGAAGGTGATATGACTGTTTTCGTAGTAGCTGGCCGTAACTTAGCCTATGCTGTTCGAGTTTTCTAATTCAACCCCATGAGATATAATGCACAAAGTAAGCAGCGCTGTAAGAAAAGACCCAAAAGAAGTCAAGATAGCCAGAGAAGCAGGAACTGGTATCTTCTTCGCAGTGTGGCAATGGCCATTGCGGGGGAAACTGATAAGACCAATTTCAACTTTGTAGAGGGCTTTAATCCAGAAACGCGGATAAATGCATCTTCGTCGGCGGGCGCTGCTATGTATTCTGTGGAATTTGGCTTGCTAATTGCTGGGTAGGCCGACTCTTGTTGGGCAACCGACGCCGAAACCCATTCAGAGCTTGTTGTACTTCTTATTTCGTACTGAACAGGGCGACATTGATTTACAGCTTTGTTTGACGGATGATATAGATACAAGGGCTCAAATATGATCAAGAATGGGACCAGTCTATAGAATATATCGGTTTGAAGGAATAGCTGCTCGGGCCCAAATACCTCGTTACGATATATTTGAGAAAAAGAGGGAGCATCCCTCGACATCTTGAATCGGCCGGAAATGATCCAAGGGTGTACCCGTCTCGCACCTGGAACCTTTACCTTGACACAATGGCTTTCATTATCAGAAGTAGCCGTATCCAGTGCATAATACTCTTGCTGGCTTTAATGCCTACTCCACCCCAAGTTGAAAGTTGGAGACCTACAAGAAACCCAAATTTCACAATACAGTGCTAAAACACGGCACATTGTATGCTGTGAAAGTAATGTACAAATCCTATTATCCTCGCCATCATCATCGTCATCTATGCAAATTCTGTGTAGATGGAGCCACACCAAAAGACGCCGTAAATGAAGAAAAGCAAAAGAAGAAAACAAACGCCAAAGACACCGCGATGACAGGATTGTCCTAGAACTCTCGATATGACTCTCAATCCCCGTTTTCGCTCTTGATGTCCTCGTCATCCTCTGCTGTAAATGATTGCTTGAGCTTACTAGGCCCGGGCTTGTTCGTCGAGCCTTTCTTGCTCGAGTTGAGCTTCTTCTTCTTTGTTGGGCTTGGGCTGCCCTCGTCGTCATCATTATGTGGCCGTTTCGGTGCCGACGATGTTGGGCTGCTGGCACCACTGGCACCACTGTCTGTGGGTGTTTTGTTGCGCGTGCTGCTGCCGCGGCCGGAGATGTTCATGCATCGATCTAGATGCTGGGCGACTCGGTTCATGACGAAGTATCGGGGGCAGATAGGGCATTTGCTGGTTGGAACTTCGGGAATCGTGCTGTCTTTTTCCGTCTTACGCTTCTTTGGATTTGGCATCACCGCGAACATTTTGCCATGGACGTCGTGTCCGGGTAGCGTGATTAGGGGCCCATTTTGACAGTATTCACGATTCGGGTCGGGGGGAGGTCTGTAGCCCGCGCCCACTGGAGGATATGATAAGCGTGGGAGACGGCAGTCCGGGCAAATAATCTCCTTCACGGTATGTAACGGGTTTCCTTTCAGAAGTACTTTCCCACGGTCGAAGATGGCGGCGTCCGTCTCCAGACGCGTGCTTGCTAGCTTATTCGCATCTATGATGACTTCCCGGGGTTTTCCATCTACCACTGACTTGCTCCCAGCTTCGTCTGGTACCGTCGCCCCTTCTTCTGCCTTTTGTCTGGCAATTACCACCGCGGAGCGCATACGCGCCATCTTCTCCTGGCGGTGGACCTTGGCGACCAGGTCATGGATGATATTGTGAAAGGTTTCATTCAGGATGTCGGTTGACTAGTAGGTCAGGTCAGAGGCTGGTCCAGCAAGTTTCTAGACACTGATACCCAGTTACATACCACTTTGGCGATCGTCCCGGCAGGATAGCTCGGCCTGCTGGTGGAGTCGGCCATTTTCGGAGTCGTCCAGAGATATCACCCTCGATTGGTCCGTTCCTGAATGGCCGACAGCTTTGTCTGTCCGCGACGCAGTCAGATCCCTCTTCGCGCCGGTTCGCGGTCTACTTCTCCATAGGCCGGAAATCTATGCAGGGAGATGCCGATAGGTGCGGCGATGTTGAGATGAGACCGAGAGAATATGGAGTGAAGACCCCAGTGACTTCAAACGCGGCGTTCGGTGATCAGTGTCCACGAAGAAACGCAAGTGTCTGTGGCGAGTGCAGGTTAGTGAATGCACTATGTCTCGGATGTCGGATGCTGTGGAGGTTACCCTCGGGATGCGAGCGCAAGTGACCATAAGGGGGAGGAAGTCAAAGGGGATGGACAAGAAGGAAGAAATGCAGTTTGAACATGAACATGAACAGGAGATGAAATACTAGAACTGACCGATTGATTCCGCGTCACAACTCCGCTCTCCGGGAGGATGAGAAAGAAGAGGCTGGAGCAAGTTGTTCCCTAAGCTTATCTCTTATCGTATCTCCGCACTCTTCTTTCACCATGGCTTACCAGTTCTTCCAAGGCAGACCGTCAGGTCCTGCGAATAGTAATCCTCCTACGCCTATTGCATCTCCCCCTCCACGTCAGGCGCATCCTTCTATACATCCTCCTCGAGTTCAGCCGCCTCCCGCGGTCGCGACGAGATCAAATCAGGGCGGCCAAGGCGAATACACGCCATATCCGCATGCGATTCCTGTGGGCTATGCTACTCCTCACCCTCACGTCACGATAGAAACGGTGGGCACAGGGCATATCCCATCCTTAGCGCGTATCACTGGGCTGCTTCTACCCATACGTTACCCAAATTCCTTCTATACAGCAACCATCACGGACCCGGTTATTGCGTCTCTGTCACGCGTCGCAATCTATCATGACCACCCTGTCGCCGCTGTACCAGAGTCTGCTCCCTCTGTAGGATCAGATAAAGTCATAGGAGGGATTCGTTGTCGCTTGGAGAAACCATATTCGCCGCAAGAGGCACAAGATGAGGCGACAAATCTCTACATTCAGACTCTCCATCTGCTCTCGCCTTACCGGGGCCAAGGTGTGGCCGCAGCACTACTGAATGCCCTGCTATTCGAAACACCGCCGAAGTCTAAATCATGCGGCCGTGTTTCCGAATTAGTCAAGCATTACAACATACGGTCTGTGACTGCGCATGTCCATGAAGCAAACGAGGATGGACTTGCGTGGTATGTTGCGCGTGGTTTCAAGATTCAAGATGGTGTTGTGGAGGGATATTACCGACGACTGAAGCCCTCCGGTGCCAGAATTGTCCGTCTGGACTTGCCTTACCATGATGCACAGGAGAGGCCTGAGTGTACAGAAGGTCAGAAAAACTCAACCCCAGATGGAGATTGGGAGAAGGTTGAAGCGGAGGATGGAGAAGAGGGGGATCTTGGTGTTCAGCTTCTAGGCGACTCGCAAGAGGAAAAGCCTTCGAGAAAGCGCAAGGCTGAGGATGAGAAGGTGAAGCAACCTCAACGCAGGTGAGCGGTGCGAGGTGCATCGGAACATGTGCCGGGTCGCGAGATGTTTGTTGAATACCCAGTAGATTATTTCCCCCCACATCAGATAGAAACCCATTCATAATGCATGTGCGGCTCTTTACTTTGACATCCTAGTATCCATAAGACAATCGCTGTTTAAGAAGTATATACAATGAGCTGAAATTATTGTAGAATTCTGTGATGCATTATGCACAGCGTTGAGGAAGATAGGTTTGAAAACGCCAAGGGTATAAGTCGTGAGGACCAAAAAGCTCCAGAAACAGGATGAAAAATGAAAGAAATTCGCCGGCTTAGATATTATAATTCTCTGCATGCAAGAAGATTTCATCTCTGCTTGGATCTAGCATCACCTGCGCCTGGAGCTTGGCCACCGTGTTGGCCACCTCGATACGCATGCTGGGTGGGCCACATACGAAGACACAGGCACGTCGGCCGAAGTTCTTCGAGAACCCGTTGAGCATCTCGGGGATATTGGGACGGAAGTAATCCGTCCTCCAGTTTTCTCTTCGTTGTGAGGGTTGGAACACTGCGTACCGCGGTGTGACTCTCTGGGACACGGGCTGTGGGTTGTTGAATCCAAAGTCGAAAGGAACATTGTTAGCTCCAGGTTGTCCTGCGTAAGGATCCTGGCTAAAGTGGCGGGTGGTAGCAGCATGAGGGGCAGTGTATGCGCCTGGAAGAGCAGCGAGGCCGTCCTCATTTTCGCGGCGCAGTTCCTTTTCTCTCTCCGCGTCACCGGCGGCCTCTTCCCTGATCCAGGCAGAGTTACGCTTGTCGATGCCCTGCAAAATACCAGAAATCTTCTCCTGGACCAAGTCTCGCCCTTGCTGGCCTTCTTGGGTCACTGCGGTGAGGAAGAAGTGACAATGCACGATACTGGAAGGTGCATGGTCTCGACAAATACGGAGTTCCTCTTGGAACCATTCCATTGTCTCGGGTGTCTTCAAGGACCAGATGACTTTGACTGATTTAGTGACAGCCTTACCATCGCGGATTTTCTTGATCAGATCCAGTAGCTGGCTAGCAATCGCAGTGATACCGCTTCCTCCAGCGAAGAAGATTACATCGTCAAATGCAGACATCTCCCGCTGCATGCCACCATAAGGTCCTTCAAGGAGCGCTGTATAGGTCCTGAATGGACCATTCGCCAAGTATGTTTCAAAGACTCTGCGAGTGAACCCTTTGGCGGGTCGGAAGACGAGGGTCAAATCGCGGTATTTCTCACCGTATGCAGAGGGGAAGTCATCGCTGCAGAGAGAAGCAATAGTAAAGGGATGGCTCTGGAAAAAAGAGATCCTCGGCATGCGCAGATAGACGTACTGGCCCGGACGCCAGCGCATTTGCGTGGGGACTGTGATCTTGATAGCACCCTGTGGGAGAAGTGTGATGGCAGACTCTTCTCCTATCATGAAAGAAGACATCCGGAATGGGTTCATCCAGTTGAGATAGAACAGTCGAATAATGTAGGTGACGATCCAGATCACCACCGTGGTCCAGAGATACCCCCATGAGGAGAGATAGTTCTTCGTGTGCCAAAATAGCATCGCGACAAATATCCAGGATACTGGAATATGAATGACAATGAACAGCTCGTACATCCAGTGGCGAATAGACGGAAGCGAGTGAATGCAAAGCACGAACAGAGGAGCGGCTGCGGCGAGGCCGGTGCCATACGCATACATAGGTAGGTTGACAAACTTCGTATAATTTACCATGGCTCCATCCGTCCAGATCGGAGTGATGTAGAACGGGATCAGGTGCACAAGACACAGAAAGAGACAGATATAGGCGGACCAGCGGTGAAGTCCGTTCAGTCGCTCGGGGCCTAATCCAGTGAGCATTGTGATGAAGTTTGCTTTGGTGGCGAGTGCAACAATCCACGGGACCATGGCCACTGCAAGCATGCCGGCCCGGATGGCCAATGGAGGTGATCCCAAAGCGATGGACCAGTAATACAACGGCTGTGGTACGAAGCAGTATAGAGTCACGAAGGTCAACGCGATCAACACGATTATTGTCACTGCCAGAGAAGGGAACACAATTTGGTTCTTTCCGACCCTGGCCACCGGAATTGGTCGGTAGAATACCCAGCGCATGAGTGCGATCACCTTCTGCAATGGGATGATCCGCTGAAATATGGACTCGCGTCTTTTCGGCGGCGCAATGGCCATTTGAGCTGGGAAGAAGTGTGCGCTCGAAGCATCCGTGCCAGCACTAGGGAGCTCGTACTCATCGTTGCACATGGAGGTATTTGGGTGTATCTGAGGTCGGCTCTCCCTAAAGTAGGCAATCCGCATCTTGTCGCCCCAGATATGCCAGAATCGGATGAGAGACGTGATGACCAGCAGTATGACGGCAAAGTAGACGAATCCATATCCGTATTTGGCTGACTGTGACCAAGGATCGCGCTGGGACTCCGCAAGCTCGGCCTTGGTCAACGAGGCCGAGACGACGATATTGACTCGCTTGACGAGAGAGAGAATAGCGTCCCGCATGATGGAAGATGTTGGCACACGAGATTTGGTTCAGTGTGTATGTTTCCTGTCTCTATCCCGAGCGGTTGAGTTTCCCGCAGCACATGCAGTTCTCGCGGCATGCAACCTACCCTTCAGCTGCTCGAGAATGATCTTCACTCGAGAAGAGCTCGCTTCGAGTTCTCTAGATGGGCCAAGCTCATTGAGGTCACGGGAAACGGAGAAAATCCTCCCAGGGGAGACCCGCATAGATGTATGAGAAGTGGCACTGAGCGGGGGTCACACAAGTTCGAGAACTTGCACTGTGATGGGATGTATCTTGAGGCTGCATGCTGACCTGCGACGAACCAATCGAAGACCAGGTACTTGTGATCAACCACGGTGTGGCACTGCGTGGCACGGCGGGCGTTTCGCCTGGACGACCGCATCGTGTGGAGGTCAAGTCTGTTGAGCTATCCAGTGAGGGGTGACGGTCTAGCGCCGACTGAGCCAATCATGCCGAATGTCCATAGTTGCAGCGGTGATGGAACGGTGATCGGCCCGCATTAGCGTGGATGTCGCTTCAGCCTGCCTCTAGCTCCCCTCCGTGTAGGTCTGCTCGGATAAAAATCAAGGTGCGTGGTGTGTCAAAATAGAAACACTCTCACTTTGACCCGAAATAGTTCGTTGGAAGCTAGGACTCTGAATGCCATACGTCCGAGTGCACGTCACCACTCATGTAGAGCCCAAAAATTCGAATAATCCCGATACTTCAGGTGGGTTGTGCTGATGTCTCGAATTATGGAGAGGTGATGACCCCAGCTTCGTTGAACCAAATCCCTAGACTTCCATAGCCATCTAACGACTTCCGATGCACTTTGAAAAAATCCTCAAGGATAAGGGGAACTCATAAAAATTACACCTTTTAAATATTTTTGGTGCTTCTCGAGGCGACTACACTGCATGCCTACAGGAAAAATGTCTGGGTGGTAACATTGGAGGACAGTGGGCGAGAGTAGGCTTCGGGCATACTAGGAGGATCATCATCATTGTTCTTTTGTTATCTTCACTCCCATCATCAAATTGCGAGCTTCGGCACTCGGATCTACTCCAAAAAGGGTGAATGGTAGGGAAGACGAATGCTACTTTGCTCTCGAGGGTGGGACGAGCAGCATTTAGAACAGCGAAAACTTTGAGAGCAGCTCTCCCACTTTTTACCACAAAATTATGAGACGAAGCGTATGAACGGAGAATTACCGTCAGTCAGATAGGCTATTTGAATGTATTGTGAAATTGAGGGTCGGCGGATGAGATTTGCAAGGAGGGGGTTTCCAAAAAGAGTAACTAGGTGTTGCGTTGGACATGCTTTGTTGTTTCCTCTCACGTGAGATATTTGCCTCAGTCCGAGAGATACACCGCCTTTGATAGGGAATTATTCTGCCAGGTGATGCTGCTTTTTCATCTGCGATCGAAACGCCCTAGCTTGCCAATACACAGCTCTTCATAATGGTGACCCATGCAGCAAATGCTGCAACCCCGGTACCGCCATCTCTTTCGCTACCACCTTCTCAATTCGCTCGCCTTCAACCTCATGCTTATCTTCTTGCCCACCTCTCCCCTCTTCCAGCGAGCAACCAGCCCTCCATCCGCGCCAATGGCCGCACTCCTTTCCAGTTCCGTGTCACTTCCGCCAATGCAGGCTCGCTGACGCACACAAATGGAAGCGCCGTGGTGCGCGTTGGCGATACGACCGCCGTCTGTGGTGTTCGCGCCGAGATCCTCCACACAGATGACATCGCTTCATGGAGCGTATCGTCCTCCTCAGGTTCTAACTCGAACAAACGCCGCCGCCTCGGCGAGAAGACAACAGACGAAGAGGCAGATCGGGAGGAGAATGAGGAAGACCGCGCACACATTGAAGATTTGAACTTGCTCGTTCCCAACCTGTCCTTGAGCACTGGCTGTGCGCCGGGCTTCACTCCTGGTGCCCCACCTTCTGCGCTCGCTCAATCACTTTCACACCAGATCCTCTCCCTTTTGCACAGCACACGTCTCATCCGGGCGGATGATTTGCGTATTTGGTACCAGCCACCGAATCTCGGCTCGGAGGCTCTGGAACGGCATAATGAAAGCGAGCACATGGAGATCGACGCTGGACAGAGCTCTGAAGAGAGCAGTCTTCCAGAAATTAAGGCTTTCTGGGTCCTTTATATCGATGTCATGATTATTTCGCTTGCGGGCAACCCATTCGACGCTGCTTGGGCTGCTGTCTTGGCTGCGCTTCGTGATACCAAGCTTCCCAAGGCTTGGTGGGATATTGATAACGAGACTATCATTTGCTCAGACGACATCTCCAAAGCTAGCAGGCTTTCCCTGCGTGGCCTGCCCGTGGCCTGTTCATTCTGTGTCTTTGAGGCCGATGCTGCGGCTGCGTGGCGCGCGGTCGTTATTCCGGATGCTGATGATCAGAAAGCCCAGGAGCAGCGGAAGAAGGGTCCCCAGCAGAGGTGGATTCTTGCGGACCCGGATGGCTATGAGGAGGGATTGAGTCAGGAGAGAGCCACTCTCGTTGTTGACAAAGCCAAGAATGGAAAGAATGTGATTTTGAAGATGGAGAAGCATGGAGGCTGGTCTGTTGATACCGAAGACCTCCGCCAGCTGGTTGATATCTCGGCTCAACGATGGGACGAGATGAAGCGCATACTCGATCAATGCTAGAATATGACAAATATGATACCATGTCTGATTGACACTGTGCTAGCCCGAATCCTAAACATAAGAATATTTGTGGCAATACAACACTGGGCTGGTAAATGATGAGCAAAATTGGACTCAATGAAAAAATCAAAGCACCGAAACACTGTCATACCATACATCGTTACATTATTTATATCAATTTTCCTAAACGCCGGTTTTGATGATTTCACGGACCCAAACGAAGTACAGTTATTGCATGGACGCCTTGCGAGGTATTGCCCGTCTCCTCTTCACTGGGGGCTCTTCGTCCCGGTTGCCAACACCCGGGATGCTCACTGATCCATTGCTCTCTCCACTCTTGCTTGCTTCAGAGTGAGAAGTGACTTTAGCTTGGGGCTTGAGGGGATAAGAGATTGAGAAAAGAACCAAGTCCGATCCGTCTTGTGTTTCCGTCTCCTTGTTCGTATCCGACTCTGACTTCTTGTCCGAAGCCTTTGCCTTGTCGTTGCTCTTTTCCTTGTCCGAGGTCTCATCCCCAAATATGAGCGCTTTCAAGTCACCAGACAGAATACGCATGAAGAGATTCTTCTGCTCAGACGTGGTAAATTCCTTGTCAGAATCTAGCTTTTTGGTGTAATCTTTGCCCTTGTTTTCTCCCTCGTCATCTACTTCTTCAGCGTCAGAGAAGTGCCACATTATGTCCATTTCTCCGCGAATGAGCGCAGTTCCCCAGAGGAATGATAAGACCCCGGGGACAAGGTACAGAAGCGCAGGCTGTGCGTGGTTTGAGTATTGCATGGCAAGTAGCGTGGCGACCATACCGACAGCATACCCAGCAAGGCTGGCTTTGAAGTATGTCTTGGGGAAAGATCTCGCGTCGTGGTATGGAGGCTGGAGCTCGGGCTCCTGCGACGCGATTGTCGGTGCCCAAAATCGCTCTCCCCACGCCCCAGTCGCTCGTTGGTATTTGGGTTTGACATATTTCAGGGTCGAACCTTCCGCGCGTGCCTTTTGAGCGCCTTTTTTGAAGTAGTAAAGGAAGAGATCAAATCGCAGCGCAAGGCCAACCATCATGCCCGGGATCACAATGTCTCCTAGCCCCAGCATAGCCAGTGATACAGCATCTGGTTCCTCCCCGGGAGAAGGGGGACGCGGGAAGAGAAGCTTGATGGGAACATCCAGTTTCGTAGCGACAGTAACCATCATTGGGGTGAAGAAGACAAAGTAGATGTCATAGAAGAATAAAGATCCCAGAATCAGTGTTCCAGTCCAGAAGGTCGACGGCGACATGAACTGGAGAGCGCCATAGCAGAAGCTGAATCCAAGGAAGTTGGTCAACCACCAAGGCTTGGTAATAAATGCGAAGTATCCCACGGCAATGAGAGCGATGATCGCACTGAATAGATCGAGGAGTCCAAAAAGCCCTTTCACATCAACCACATGCCTAACGTGAAGTTTGAGAATGAGTCGCTGGTACGAAGCATTGCGGCAGGCCCAGAGGAAAGAGAGAACCTTCGATGGCAAAGGAATTGAACCAAGGATTCCAGGAAGTGGTGAAAGTCGAACTTCTTCCAACGATGTGAATGTGCGCTCGGATTGTTTAACTTTCCAAATCTTTCCTCCATGGCGATAGTACTTCGGGAAAAGGAGTGAACGCCAGATCAACAGAGCGTCCTTCAAGAAAGCGACGGCGAAGAAAATGCCCATCTGGGAGAAATAAAAACTGAGGATCTTATTCAGAATGGCTGGGTCTTCCAACCATTTGATCACAAAGTACAAGCTTCCCAGCGTGAGGCCTGCCGTCAATGGGAACATCAGCGCATCCGAAGGCTCAAGTCCCTCCATCTTCTGAACAGCGCCACCCTTGTCTTCGCCCTCGTCGTCCTCATCATCAGTATCGTTTTCTGTTTTCTCAGTGTCCCTCTTGGGAGGCTTTGCTGCGGAAGAGGGTCTGGACAGAGAAGCATGGGCCCCAATATACATGGGAAACAGAGCAGAAACAAGTAGGTGGCCGTACGTGGGGAGGAGCGGCTTGATGCGGTCGAAGTGATACCACGCGTGTCCAAGCACCTCGGCGAGAGGGCTAATGTCGGACATGACAGGAGTGTCTGGAAGTACTAATTATTCAAGGGAGTGTAGTCGAGGTTCTGATGGTTCAAAGAGTGACTTAGGCCATTGTAGAGTGGGATGTTGAGAAGGTGCTTGATCGGAGATTCAAGCTACCGCTCCAAGCTCCACTTGGCGGCTTCCGCCCTCCGAGCTTCTTCGTCTTCTTCTTCTTTTGCTCTACTTGCAACGATCCCTCCAGAACAACTTATCATGGCGACAGACGTGGTATTTGACACCTCAATGGTAAATTTTGGCTTTCACCTGCTTTTCGAATGACTACTGACTCCCTGCAGGGTTCTTTTACTGTGGAGCTCTACAACAATCATGCGCCCAAGGTTCGCACCTTACGCTTCATGCCAGAAGATCTCCAGCTGACTGTGATCATCTAGACATGCAAAAATTTCGCGACACTCGCGCAGCGAGGCTATTACAACAATGTCATCTTCCACCGCATAATTCCAAACTTCATGGTTCAGACTGGTGATCCTACGGGCACCGGCCGCGGAGGCAGCTCGATCTACGGCGAGAAATTCGAAGATGAAATTCACGATAATCTGAAACACACTGGTGCTGGTGTTCTGAGCATGGCGAATAGCGGACCCAATACGAATGGCAGTCAGTTCTTCGTCACCCTCGCCCCGACCCCGTGGCTGGATGGAAAGCACACGATCTTTGGTCGAGTCAAGAGCGGGATGCGCATCATCCAGCGCATGGGGTTGGTTAAGACCAACAGCGAGGACAAGCCCATGGATGAAGTGAAGATCATTAGGGCGCGCGTGGTGGAAGAAGGGGCTGAGTGAAATGGGCTTCAAGCTGCGCAATTGCCTTCCATAATCCTCAAAGAGGATGGTTAAAAGTATTTCGATGCCTCAGAGAGAGATCTCTTCGTCGAAGATACGGGAGCATTGCGCTTCTTCGCATACCACCTGGCTCGGAGCGCACCAGACGCGATTGAAGCTTTGAAAAAGTCTTTGATCGCCTTGCAGAGATGACCTTGGGCTCGTGCCCATCTATACGAATTACGAACCCTTTTGAATCTAAGGATTGACGCCATCAACATTGACTGTAGGCAAATGAATGTATCACTACAAAACGAACCGCTTCCATCAGATTTTTCATCCAGAGCAGCAGATACAGAGTGAATTTTCTTCTAGCACTCCCACGACGTGTTCCAGTGAAGGTCCTCGCCATAAAACCGAGGTTGCCATGAGATGGCAGTCGGCCTGTGCAAGCACTGGGAGTGGCATGGGGAAGAGGAAGTTGTGAGCCCTCGAATTTTCGTTTTGAATAGTGCGGTTAGTAAGCATGTCACATGATAACTGTATTGATCGGTTGATTGTAGAAAGCTGAGGCACAGCATCGTGCGATGCAATGCTTTAAGGCTTGAACAGTTGGCAAAGTCAACTTGATTGAGTGGCTACGCCATATAGATATACGTGTCATGACATTGACTACCGTATTGAATCTGTGAATTACCTCAATACGTGATAACGAGCTTCTTGCCGTTCTCGCTCTAGGCTGCTTACTACGAATTATGGCGTCCCGCTGTGTTGTAGAGGCTGGAAACATGGCTACATATTGGCTTGCTCTAAATGTGTGAGTTTACAAAAACCCTCTCATGACCTCACTTTAGGCATCCATGACGAAAACTAGGTGATATTGAACCCTGTTCCTTTGCGGATTTCGAGCAATGTACATCCAGGCTTGCGGGATAAACTCTCCGCGCAACAGTGACCAATACTGTTGAATCGAGTAGTGTCAAAAATCTTCTACTGGGGCTTCAAACTAGTGGGGCTCTAGTGTACTGGTCTCTATTGTTCCGAGTAGCTTTTAGGGCCAGTTTCTCGTTCTTGCTTGTGATATCTTCACATTCGAACCAAAGATCATTAGTGACACTAGTGATAAGGCAATGGGCTGATCTCAAGGTCAATCCCTCGGCATGATGCAGTGCCCCCCTGTATATTTGACTTGCGCTGAAAGTGAAACCCCCATTCAAATCTTCGATGCAGTAAATTGCTCTTGCCGACTTGAATTTGGTCTATCTCTCACACTGCGTAGAACGGCTTTCCATACACATCAATCGCTGCTTATAGGGGTTTCTGGGAGGACGCAGAAGGTTATGAGATGAGCCAAAAGCTGAAAGGCAAGATCAACTTTGAGCAAGATGCGTTTCAAACGACTGTGAACAGCTGTTGTCGAAGATGTAGGCTCTAGACTTCGAGCTTTTGCTTTCGGCGATCTAATTCATTTCCAAGTAGCAACCACTAGGCTAATCAGGATTTCCAGAGGTTATTCAGCACCTCGGTTGGGGTTTGTAGTCGTTGCGCACTAGGGCCAAACGCGGTATAGCTGCCATGGCGCTGACCGCCTTCCCACAGAAAAAGCTCGGCGCGTTTTTCTTCTCTCTTTTTTCCGCTCGAAGCTCTCCACTCCACGGACTGAAAAGATTTCTCCAGCCGGATAGCTGGAGATGCTTGAAAGATCTTGGATCATTGACCCAAAACTATGAGAGCTGGGCCTGCATCTCTCTGTAATTTACACACTTACGCGCTGCAGCCCAAACCTTGGTTCTGATTGACAATATGGAAACCTTGTCAGAGACACCGTGGGATGTGATCATTGCGGGGACAGGGCTTGCCCAATCCCTCCTGGCGCTGTGAGTGATTCCTCTGAGTTCGAGCTCGACGATGTCGCTGACTCGTTCTCAAGAGCCCTCTCACGATCGGGAAAGAAAATCCTCCATTTGGATCGGAACCCATACTATGGAAGTTCCGAGGCTGCTTTCAGCCTAGATGAGGCCCAGGAGTGGATGGACGGTATCAATCAAAGTGGACAGTCTCCCTTTGAAGATGTCAAGATATCCACTTATCAGCATCCCCAAGGCTCCCCGCAATCGACTACCCTCCTACACGGCTCCGAGAGCAGCCCACGTCCGGCAGGCACACCGGAAACCCGTGCGAGCCTTGCGGCCAGCCGAGCCTACACTCTTTCCCTTTCCCCATACTTCCTATACACTCGCTCGCAACTAATCTCTACTTTGATATCTTCCAAGGTCTACCGTCAGCTAGAGTTCATGGCTGTCGGAAATTGGTGGATTCACTCCCCTGAGAATTCCAATGCTGAGAACCGTGATCTCGGTGCTACCCGGGCTTTCCATCGCGTGCCGGGTAATCGCGAAGACATTTTCGCAGATACCCATATCAGCATGAAATCGAAGAGGACATTGATGCGTTTCCTTCGGCACATCAGCAAATCAAAAGACGAGGGGGACGTTGAAACAGAAGAAGAACTGTCTATGCCCTTTGGAGAATATTTGTCTTCCAAATTTGGTGTTCCTCAGGATCTCCATGCTCCCCTGCTGTCTCTGTCGCTGTCTCAGCTTTCACAAAAGAGCACATCTGCAAATTACGCCGTTCCTCGGGTAAAGAGGCATCTTTCGTCAATTGGTGCTTTTGGGCCCGGGTTTGGAGCCGTAGTGGCAAAGTATGGCAGCGCCTTTGAAATTCTTCAAGTCGCCTGCCGGGCATCGGCCGTCGGTGGTGGAGTATATGCACTTGGCACCGGCATCCAATCAATCACAGACGGAGATGTGACGGCAGAGCCTGAGTACCCTGTTGAGGTGCAGTTGTCCAACGGGGAGTCCGTGCGAAGCAAGGTAGTGTTTGGCTCTACCTGGGAGCTCTCTGAGAAGGAGCAGCTGTCGCTCACCACCAAAGTCGCGCGTTCCATCACTGTTGTCTCTTCAAGTCTAGCCTCATTATTCCCCATCACGGTTGAAGGGGCGCCGATGGCTGCCAGTACGGTCCTCATGTTTCCGGGTGACACATTAGGCAGTCCTCGATCCCCTCCGGTGTACCTCCGGGTTCACTCGAGTGACACCGGCGATTGTCCGCGAGAACAAAGTAAGTCTCATCCCCAGTCGATTGTGTCGTTTGCCCTTCCCGCTCGCATGATGATTATTCTTTACTTATCTACATTGCCTGATTTGCATTGATGAAACCATTCTATCTATAACTGATCACGAGCACACCCTCGATTTGAGATTCATTGGCATTTTCCATCGCACAATTGCTAACATAGTGTCATCAGGTATTATTTATGGTAGTGTATCACTCCCCGGGCCTGAAGGCCACACGCTCCTTGAATGCGCGGTTGACCGTTTGCTTCGAGCTGAGGGTCCTCAGGCCATGGTGCTCTGGTCCATGCGGTACAACCAAGTGGGTCGGCTCAGTACCGACGGTACGCCGCCGAGTCTTCACACCCATTCGCCTCATGTCTTCAGCTTCCCGCCTTCGAGCCTTGATCTGGCATTCGAGGACGACACTGTCGATACGGTTAAAGAGGCGTGGACACGAATCGTAGGAAACGAGGTGGATCATGACGATTTTATGATCTTTGTTGATCGTGACGATGCATCCGACGAATAATTTCAGCATAGTATCCATGATATACACGCTTCTATTGCCATCTGCCCCGTAAAAATTTGCAGACAGCTGGTATTGAATGCAAAAAATATTTAACTACTGCATCTTCCCAATTAACATCTGTCTCATGTGCTTCAACCTGGGTTACTTGTAAATTAAGTTTCGTGACATTTCAGCTGGACCGGGTGTCCTGAAATGGCTAAATCTACGCGAATGTCGCTCCACTTCACTAGACCAGACGTGAGCAACATGGCGTCTTCATAGCTACATATTCTAGACAATAGTGGAGCAAACAAGCATAGCTACGGTCCGAATGGGATCTGAACCGCCAGTCTGAGCTTAGGCTTGCTTTTAGCGGGCGCCGTAGCGCCGTAGAGGGACACGTGCCATAATCAGCGTCGGTTATGGACACCTGGAAATTGGCTGGGCTTTGCAAGTAATACCAGAGAACGAGATTTGGTCATATCAGGGTATGGTGGCTCCCGTAGTCTCCATGGCCGGGTCCGCAAATTGAAGTGGGGCCCCGATAAAATGAAGGCACGGGGAGCGAGGGTAATTTAATCTGTTATCAACATGATATGAGGCAAAGTTCTTGAACCTATCAATCAGGCTCCATGGTTTTGAGGCGTACTTTATGGAGTTGAGGAACGATCTAAGTACTTAGGTGCCCAGTTATCTTCAAAGAGTTATCGCGATACCCAGCCCTGGTGGATCTGTTGCCCAGGAGGGCGCTTTTCGGCATTGTCCGAGTCCATTCCAGGAAGTTGAAGGTGTCAACGAGTCTCGACTATGTTGAGATGCAAATAGGGAACATACCGTGCCCTCACAGTTCAAGGTTGAATTTATTAATATCTTGGTCTATTGATTGATATCCATGCGAAGCAAGTCGAATTTCCTATATTATGTTTCGAATTTCCTATATTATATTCAGTTCTCGTCCGTCATTCCCAGGAGGATCAAGCTTCACATGGACCCGCTGCCGTTAATAGACATAGGCCAAGAATCATGATCCCTGTGAGACCGTGCAAGTCATAGGGATCCGAATTGGCGATTCCGGCCGCTCGATGGGGGACATGTCACCGACCATCGTGCAACGCGAGAAGCCCTGCATTCTAATCTTCAGGCCATAGCGCGTTTCATGGAAAACAAATAAGCACGGGAAAGTACATGACTTGGAGATTCCTTGACCACCTTTGTCAATTCGGCCCAATCAATCTGCCGGACGTCGTTCTGGATCCAAAATACCTGCTGATATAGCCCCGATGATGATCGGTTGATCATTCATTGGGATATGACTCCCCACAGAATATGCGGCACATCGCATTTCCTCTCATCCAGGTCAGGCCCGAGGTGAGCTTCGAATTGAAATCCTTCGTTGAAAAAAAAATCAGATACTCAGGAAGCCTGAACGTCCGCACACCGCAGCCCAAATGAAATCTTCCAAGGGGAACAGGGTGCATGGGACTCATATATGGGGCAGACCCTGCGCAATCAGCGTCCGGGATGGCCACACAATATATTGCACCAATGCACTAGCCGTTGAGAGCTTTTTCCGAGTTTGCGCCCTCAAGGCACAAAGTATGAGGCCCACCGTAGAGAACGGCTGGCATCCTCCTCCTTTGGAAAGTTCCATGAGTGGACTGCAGCGATCCGAGCCCGAAAGGGACTGGCGATCAGGGGCGCGTTTGACAAGATCCACCGAACCGGACACGCTCGTTTTCAGGGTCCGTGATAGAAATAAATTACATCTCTGCTGCGCCCCCTATTTTCAAATTGACTAGTCTCTAGTCTCAACGATGACCGCATCGCTAAGGCAGTACTGAGCTTAAGTTGAACGTATAGTATTCAATTCTATGCGCCTTCGAGACGCTGAGACGCTGAGGCTGGGAACTTCGTAAGCCGCCTTGAACAGGTTGGGCGCGAACCCCGGGATATCAAAGGTTTCATGAGGTTTCGCAGGTGCCTGCAGACCTCCATCGTATGCTGTAGCGTAGAGGACCCGGACCATGCATGTTGAGGTTAAACTTATATCGTATGTCGCTCGCGTCGGCTCGTCCAGAGCCTTGACCCGTTGACACCGAAGTGCTCCCCCACGCGGTGGGATCTGAAACACCGCACCGGGCTAGAGGGTCAATGTATGTCCAACGCCACGATAGTTATGACGCAGCTGTCTCGCCCTTGAAGAATCCGCACAGGCGGAAACTAGGCGGCCTGAGCCTTTGAGAAAGGGAATGGCTCCAGTGTCGATCTTAGGTCCACTATTTTCTACCTGGACCACGGCTGACCTGGTGTCCTGTTGCCACCAAGAGGAAGCGATACAGTAAGCTTTCCAGGGTCGTGCGCCTGCAGCTGAATCTAAGAGTCTTGAGTGTTGAATCTTGAGTCGGACTCGTAAGCCTTCTCCAGTGACTCCCTCAGTGGCAATCGACTAAGAAAAGAAACACCCGATCTTGTTCAAGGGACACGCGTCGGTGGAGCAGGGGAGACCACCACCGCCCCTCCCTCGGGCTGCTGACTGGCTGGGGCGGCTGGACGCCAGAACGATCGACCTTCAAATCATTTCCTTATTGTCATTTCAGTACCAAAACCCTTACAGTTGGGTTCTCCGTATACTTCGCAGTGCATCTCTGTTGTCCACTACGATCATATCAACGTGAATTCTACGGTGCACGCGCAGCAAGGTAGTCGTGACGTGATCGATAGACCCGATGCACAAGACATCATCATGATCGGGGTTCCGGGGACTCCTTCCATGGTGTACGATGTACTTCCCCGTAGAGCAAGCATGGGGATGCACACGGTCTCTTTGATTAATCTCGCAGCGAACCGGACGGTCCTCCGTCGGATTTGAGAGCCGGTTCAAAAGAACCTCGCGATCTGGATCTTCTAAGTAACGCAGTCGCCGTCCCGGATTCGGATCTACTGGATGCAAGCGATCATCCTAACGCCGTCTTTTCAAAAAGATAGGCACCCGAGATAATTCCCTATCCAAAATGCCAAGTAGACCATTGCGCCGGCGGAACAGGATAGACCCAAGCGATCGGCGGGGTTCTAAGGAATATTCTGATACGTATTTCCATGGGATGGGATGATCCTCTCCGAGGACCACTTAGCAAGCCAGTACCCAGCATTCCAACGTGATCAACACGGCACAGCAGCCTCGAGAGAAAAAATCAGAGAGGAAGGGATGCAATGAGAGAGTATGTGCGAGAGAAGTAGATCATAAGTGTCAACAATGACATGACCCATATATCGGAGTCCGACCAGACTCATGATATAGTTGACTTGACGAGAAAGTGCTGCAAACGGAGTGGGATCTCAAAAAATACGCGTCATGGTAATACGATACCGCATTCCCTCAAGTGTGCTCCCCCCCCCTCAACCCTGCTAACTCTCTTTAACTGCTTGGACTGCCTCCCTTTTTTTTTCCCTCACGACTTCCCTCTTCCCTTTCTCCCAACCTCCATCGAACTCTCTCTCTCGCTCTGGACGCACTGTCCAGCCGCGTTGATCTAGAACTGTTTTCTTCCACCCCCCTTCTACACCCCCTTTTCGACCGTGTCGCGGGTCCCGACGCTGCCAGCCTCTCGTTACTTTCCGGCATCTGACTTGCCTGCCATTCTTTTTAACTACTCTTGGCCCGTTCGTATTGCTGTGAGCCGCTTCAGCTACCCGAACGATTTCCACGGGATCCACGATTTCGCTTCCACGCCCGTCTATCGAGAATAATTAATTCGAGGGTGCCCCATCGCCACCCTCTTCTTCGACACTGATCCTCACGTACATGTTGGAAAAATCGTCGTCTAATACCGTCAAGATGCCTCTCTTTCGGCTGAAGACGGTCTTCCCTCTGCTCGCCCTGCTGTCAATCGGCATTTTCTTCTGGTGCATGGAACGCTATGACCAGACGGCCTTCCTCCGCTTCAAGCACTTGGACCGCGTGAACCTGGGCACCAACCAGGCCCCGCTCGATGCAACTGAGAAGTCGGCCACCACAGACACCGCCAGCAACACCTGCGCGGTCGACCCCAAGCTGGCTGCTCCTCTCCCCTTCTCCGAATGGCTCCCCCGCAAGAATTATACCCGTGCCTATTTCCGCCCTCGTCTCGTGAGCCCGAAGACCGAGTTCCACACCCTCGAGGAGATTGATAAGCCCGTCCTGCCGCCCATGGTTGCCATGGAGCGTGGAATGGTGGTTTCTCCCGAAAATCGCGAGGAGAACTTTGTCTGCCCGGAAATTATCGATGTCGACGTTGCCGCGGATGACGATGTCGAGGAGACTTCGAAGCTTCTGTTCGGTCTGGCTACCACGGTTGACCGTCTTGATCGCTTGCTCCCTTCCCTGCTTTATACCTATGGTAACACCAAGGCCGGTCTTCTCGTTCTGGTTCCTGAGTCCGACGATGATCTGGACAAGCAGGAGACCTACTTCCGCAACAGGGGTCTCGACCTGACCCTCATCGCTTCCCCGCTTGATTTCACTGCTCGCTATTTCGGTATGGTGGAGGCCTTCTCGGAGCATATCCGCAAGCATCGCCCTCACACCACCTGGGTTGGTTTCAGCGACGATGACACTTTCTTCTTGTCTCTGCCCACCGTCGCCGAGGAACTGAAGCTATTCGACGAGACGAAGAAGCACTATATCGGATCCCTCTCGGAAGCCAGCTGGCAGGTGGACACTTTCGGCCACATCGCTTTTGGTGGTGCTGGTGTCTTCGTCTCCAAGCCTTTGCTCGATGTGCTCAGGAAGTACTACGACGAGTGCCAGTCCTGGGGCGAGCAGCCTGGTGACCAGAAGCTCGGCCAGTGTATTCAGCGATTCGGTGACACTCCTCTGACTCTCTGGCCCTCGCTCTACCAGATGGATATGACCGAGCCTGTCGACGGTGTCTACGAGTCCGGTCGCAAGATCGAATCCATGCATCACTGGAACAGCTGGTACTCCAAGGACGTCGTGAAGATGACTACCGTTGCTGCGGCCGCTGGCCGGAAGTCTGTCCTCCGCCGTTGGGTTTTCGATCAGGAGGAGACAATCAATAACTCCACCGGCGAGTCTACCCGCCATTTCTGGGTTTTGACCAACGGTTACTCTATGGTCAAGTACACCTACGATGAGTCCGTCCCGGATGATGCCATCAACTTCGACGCTGTCGAAAAGACCTGGCCTGAGGACCCCCGTGGCTTCGAGGAGCGCCTGGGCCCCCTCCGTCCCGCAGAGGATGAAGGTGTCACCAAGGATCGGTGGTTAATGCATGATGCGTACGTGGTTGGTAAGAACGTTCACCAGTTCTATGTACGCGAGGAAGATGAGGGACACAGTGTGATCGAGATCGTCTGGCTCGGCCCCGAGGGCGGTGGTGGCGGTGGTCTCAGCGATCACCACATTACCGGTACCTATCAGCAATAATCTCTTCAGCCATGCTGAAAAGCCCCTCAAGCGATATCTCTGAGGCTGGTCCTTGGGGGCTTGTCATTTTATTCTCGATCGTCTCGTCTTCACTTCGCTGCACATGATTTCTCCATTTATTATTTCCCACATCACGACGCCAACCCATTTGCATCGACCCCCCGAACCACCCACTCACTTACCTTCCCAACTGTTCTTCTTTAATCCGGATGAGACTCGTGATCGTGACTTGACCTCCGCGTCCTCCAGTTTCTGCTCGTTCATTTATCCGGCGTTAGCATGGGCGGAGTCCAGTCCGGTGCAACAACCTGGTGGTTTTGTGTGCTCTGTATATCCCGGTTCCTTTACGAGTGGCCCCATTTTCGATCTGGCTTCCTTGGTACGTTGGCTGGGCCCGTGATATATATATATATATTTATATATATATACATCCTGGCTCGCGCCTCGGCTTAGTAACTCGTTTTTTTTTTTTTTTTTTTTCCTTTTCTGTCTCTCTTGCTATCTTTTCTGAATTTCCCCCTACCCAGGGGGAAGGGATAGGCTTCCATGCCCTGCATTGTTTTGTAAAAATAGACTTGAACCGAAGACCGTGTTTTGGGTCCCGGTTGGTGATTAGCGTTGAATCATGCCCTGGTTCAATTATGCGAAGAATATGACGAGTACTATATCTACCTGTTTCTAACTCGTTGTTCCCGTGTTCGAACATTTGCAATTTAGATCCCCAAAGCGGACATGGCGGACCGGCCCGCGAGAAGCTTGATGGGGGGCCTATCTTCGTTCAGCCATGTGGCAAGTGAGTTCATCTTTTGCGTATCCTGTCCTGATCTTGTGAGGTCCAAGTTATCATTACAGATGCCCTAGGCGAGGCACTGCCCGGTGTTCTCTGTGTCAGGCAGCAATGTGAATACAAACAGCTGGTGCGACAGACTGGGACGGGAGACAAGATTTGCGCCTGGGTTGGGGTCGTTCAGTAGGGACTTCTACGGTTGGAGTCACTGTCGAATAGTCCAACATTGAAAGATTGGTACAATTTTACTATGTTTGTGGCAGTCACTGGTGTCCACATGGACTACAGGTGAAAGGATCCACGGAGATATATAGTCATGTTTGAATTAAGAAAGGGTCTTTGGTATGTACCACACAATCAAGATCAGGGTAGAGATAAGGGATCCAGAGTCGTCCAAGGCCCCAGGACAGTAATTGTCCAAGAATAGACCCTCATGCCGTGGCACATACCTTATGCGTGGGGACAACAGCCGAAAACGAGCGTCGACGGCGCTACTTTACCGCTGGAATCTAGGTCGGTCCATGGCATTACCGGGGACCTACACCGCAGGCTGATTGTACGACGGTCAAATCCATTTCTTTGCAGCAGGAGTGTGCCTGGGGAACAGCCCACCACGCCCGTGTCCGCCCCAACGAGCGTATCCTGAGTTGATGGTCAGGTACTGGCCGGGACAAAGCCGAACCCCGAGGCCGCGTGCAGCATACAGTCCGCAGCGAAGAATGCAGGGATGAGCCAGGTCTCTCGCCTGGTATGTAGAGTAGAGTAGAGTGAAGAGTCAAGAAAAGAAGAATCGAGAGTCGAGAGTCGAGCTTACAGAGACGATCAAATCAAGATCAGAAACAAGTATCCAAAAAAGAAAAGAAGAATAAAAGAAAAATAAAGATTACAAAAGACCCGGGCCTAGACGGGGTTCAAACAGATGAAAGCGGAGGACACAAGTGAGGCCAAAACAAAAAGCTGCGCCTCTGAGTGGAAGGACCGAGTGGAGTCAAGGAGGCACCAATGAACATCGAGCATCACCGAGAGGGGGAGGCGGATACTGTAAGATTACCGTCCATAACATGTAAGATCGGCAGTTTCCACAGTCGGTACTTGCAGGTGCTATGCACTATCTATGGGCCTGCGAAGTCTCCTTTGGAGGGACCTTGTAACACACCCCCACACGTGACTGACCGCCTGCCCATCGCAACTCGCACTTTGCCTTCTTCGCTCTTCCCCCCCTTCCTTTTCTCTCTCCAACCCTGCGATCCCAAAACGCGTTACTCGATTGGGTATCTTCGATTCCCTTCCCCTTTTGGACCGTCTCCCAACTTTTGGTCTTGACCTACCATCCATATCCCCCAACCTCCATCATGGCTGATATGAATTCTGTTGGTGAGGAGAAGCTCTCTCCTACCCACGATGACCTCCAGCAGCCCGGTAACGGCGCTGACGCCCGCGGCACCAAGCGCGGCCGCATGAGCGCCGAGGACGACGACGATGATGATGACAAGCCCGGCCGTGAGCGCCGCAAGATTGAGATCAAGTTCATTCAGGATAAATCGCGTCGCCACATCACCTTCTCCAAGCGGAAGGCCGGTATCATGAAGAAGGTACGTTCTAATGCCCAAGTTTCACCTGCCACCTTTCCCCCCGGAGAACCCTGCACGTACCCCCGTCGCGACTCGCTCTCATTCAACCCATTTAATCCGGAAAACTAACCTGGTCTCCTCTTCATACAGGCTTACGAGCTGTCCGTGCTCACCGGTACCCAAGTCCTTCTGCTGGTCGTCTCCGAAACCGGCCTCGTCTATACCTTCACCACACCCAAGCTGCAGCCGCTTGTCACCAAGGCCGAGGGCAAAAATCTGATTCAGGTATGTTGATTCGAGCAGGAAATGTCGGTCGCATGAAACTGATTCAATCTTGCAGGCCTGTTTGAATGCCCCCGATCCCACCACCAACGAGAATGGTGTCGATGCCGGCGATGTGCCCCCGGAGGCCCCCGAGGATGTCGCTCACAGCAACGTCAACGCGCCCCAAGGCAACATGCCCCGTCCCGGCATGCACCCTGGCTATATGACCAATGAGCAGCAGCAGCAGATGGCATACTACCAGAACCTCCAGCAGCAGCAGCAAGCCGGTGGTCAGTACCCCGGCATGCCCGTGGGCAACCGCATGCCACCGCAGCACCAACCGACCGCGTAAAACACGTCCCCTCTTACTTTGTTTTCGCGGCGCTACGGACGGAGTCCCAGATACTGCGTCCTCTGTTCTCTTCCTCCCCCACCCTCCATGCGCAACTCAAATCTCTCGCGTTCATTTGATACCCGTCCATCCGCGCTGAATCCATCCTCCCCTCTCTCTTCTCTCTCCTCCGGAAGATGATCTGCATGTCCATGCTGATCAACCTTCTGCCTCTCTGTGAAGTATACATAGCCAAACAATGCGCGGTACTTTCTGTGGATGTCTGTCTTGTTACGGAACGTTTGTTACGGTCTTGCTTTCAACTCGAATTCGAACTTGGAAGAAAATCTTGCTTCTTTTTCTTTTGCTCCAGCCCTGACCTCACTTTTCCCCCAATCCAAAACTCCTTAAAAAAAAAAAAGAGACTAAGAGCGCAAGCACACAAGTCTGGACTTCGACGTTGTTCTGGCTGTTTCTGTTTCCCCTTGCCCCCTCTACCTAGACACAATGGCGGAGGCTGGTGGTGTTCGTGGTGCTTTGGTCTATTGGCGAAGCGGTTCCCCTTTTCTTTTTCCCTTTTTTTTTCCCCCTTATTTTCTGTCTCTGGTTATCTCTCATACGACCCATTATTGATATTGTTTCCTCTTTCTCTTTCTCCAGTGTCTAATCTCATCCTGTGTTGTACTCTTGTCACCGTATCGGATTCTCGTTGACGCCAATGGCCTCTGGCTCACCGAGAAGTATGTCCTGTAATTGATATGGATATGATGTGGCTTTTCTGTCTTTGCTTTGTCAAGTATGTAGCTGGTGTTGTGCTGCTGGGTGTATTTCCATGGAGTTAATATAACAATCGTTTCAAATGTTTAGTAGTTCGAGAGTGCCTTGGGTATTTTAGTTTGCAGATCTGCCGCGGCGCGGACGAGACCCTTGATCGAGCTAGACATAGATCAGATATGATCGTCATTCACAACCTGATTAAGCAAGGGTCCAAGACTACAACCTTAAAAGCTTGTCTACAAAATTAAAATGGGGATATACTCCCCACATAGATTATTCTCGAACCCTGTGGGCATGTTATAAACGAGCGTTAGGGTTATGTTCTGTACATCCTCGTCTTCTATTCAAAGTAACATGAAAATTCAAGAATCGGGCGGGAAGAAAGAAGACGGTGGTATTTCTTGACGGTACTATGGACAGGCTTCCAAAAAACCCAGGATCCATCGCGAATCTGACTCGCTCACATGGATCGAGATCCAGATCATCGGGCGAGTGTTCGGGTCTGGTCCAAGATATCGAGTCCTACTATACACATGCAATGAGACAAAAAAAGTGAAAAGAAAAGAAAAAGAGTCAGTGGTATCAAGAGGTGACGGTCCAAGTGAAGATGAATGTCCAAGTGAAGATGATGAAATGTGAGTGGTATAAATTGAATGCTCCAAGGCTGTCAAAGCGACGAGGTCGATGGTGGCTTCCCAAGTCTGGGCCCACCCGGTGATGGTATATCCGGCACCCGGGCAAGGTGGGATTCGGCACGAGGTAATAAAGGCGACGATGATCCTCCGTCCTCATTGTGGGCGGCTTGATTGCCCGCCTGCGGGCTCACCCATCGAGATAAGTAATGGCGTCGGTGTTGCCAGGCACTGGCGAGAGACCTTCTCGATCCCGCAAGAAGTCCAAAAAGTGGGTTTCGGGGAGGGGTTGTTTCTTCGCTGTCAATTCCTCGGATATCGTCGTCTTCGCAGATTGTTCCGTACCCAGGGGTGACCGTTCCCGCCAAGGCTGATGCAGAGAATCCCCACAGGCTCTTTCGCTTGCGTTGTAAGCCCGTGAGCCCTGTCAGGGGTGCAGATGAGCGTCTCCAGAGGCCGACTTGTATAGGTTGAGGGCGATGAGAGCCTCGTGTACGACGGTATGGCATTGCACCAATGGTCGAGTGGCGCGCGAGGCCGCGCACGGAGCCGTTCAGAGCTGCACTGCCGCTTGAACTGCGTGGCCGATCGCCCAAAGAGTGTATTTGTGGATCGGAAAAGTCATAGTCAGAGTCGTCAAGCTCAGCCCAAATTGACGCGGCGTTGAGGTCGGCAGCTTCGCGGTGGTCGCCTGGTGGAATAAGCGGAAGACTAGGAGCTCGGGCTCGGTGATACGACCCATAAAGTCGAGGCCGGACCCTTCCAAGAAGGGGCTCTTGTTCTCTGATCTGCGATTCTTCGTCGTCCGTCCCATCTATTAGCCCATTCGAGGTTGAAGAGTGCTGCTCCTCGACAATCCCCATGCCTGGACCAAGTCCGGTCTGTGTAGAGCCAAGTGTAGTGACAGCAGCGTGACTGTCAATGTCCTCCAGCCGCCAAGACAGGCAAAGAACACCACCGAGCAGGATGACCGTTCCCAAAGCGATGAGACCAGCATGGAGCCCGCCCAGCTGGGAGGTCTGTCGGAAATAGATCAGGCCATCGAGAATAGCAATAATGTTGTAGATGCAAAACACAAATGGGTACAGGATACTCGTGCTGCAAAGTTTTAATCCACGATGCAGATAGAATAGCTGCGTTAGGGCTAGGGAGATCATGGCCAGCAGAATCACCCACGACTGCCAGCGGTTGAACTGGTTCTTCCCATCTACCAGCGTGCGTACCAGTAGTTCTACCGCCGACTTGGCTAGGAGGAGTGAGTGAGCCGATAATATCCCACTGACAGCCCCATAGCACATGCCTCGGAAGAGCCTAATCCGACTATGTAGTCGTTGTAAATGTGGCGCGAAATGACCTCCCGGAGCGGGTTTCGCCCGGGACCCTGGTAAACAGTACTTCAACATTTTTGACCCAAGAAGAATCAATATCACTAGAAAGACTGTCCCTCCCATCCATATCAGGAAAGGCCGGCGTTGTAGAAGCTCCAAGAGCTGGTTGAGAGTATGGGCCGGCTCGCCGATAGCGCCAAAAGTCGCGATCAATATCGCACCGACACAAACAAGGAAGGTGCCCGCAAAGGAATATCGAGTGAACGGTTCACCAAGAATGAGAGTCGCAAATATTGTATTGAACACCAGTCCGGACTGTCATCGCTATGTTAACATCACCCCGCCGACACCGAGGAAATGAAATACTGACTGCCTGGAGAGTGGAAAGAACCGGTAGAGGGAGTGTGGTGATCTGAATAGTGCTGCCCACGATGTTGGATATCACAAACATCCCCATACCTAGCTGCCACCGTCGGCGCTTGTAGGGTGGGCGGCGCACATCGTATGGGTGCTTCTCGTCCTCGAGGAGGTGAGACTTGCGCTGGAGCGTAAGCCCGATGGCCTGTAAACTGGTCGAGATAAGTCCGACGAGAATGCCGATCTATGCCGGGACATATCAGCCAAAGGAGATCCGGCATGTCAACATCTTCACTCACCGCGACGCTGCCTTGCGGCGACAGGCCACCTAGGTTGCCCATTTTGAAGTCTGGTACATGGGCCACGGAATGACCGTAGAGCGCATAAAGAAGGAACGCACTACCGGAGTAAAGTCATCATGGAAGAGGTTCAACGGTCGGTAGCAAAGCAGGTCGGAAGTCGGTCAAAGGTAGGTTAAGTTCAACACAAGAGGGGAGGTCTGCTGGATGCGGACGGGACGCCAAGGAGCGGATCCGAGCTTAGTTTGGACACGACAACTCCCTTTCTTCCCCACGTCATTCCACCTCTACATCTCCTCATTCCAACAATACCGCCATCATGTCGCAAGGTCATGCACTCTCGGATGATCAGGTAGGTCCAGATCTATCATTCTATCCCCACTCCAACCGACCGTGTACCTCGGGACCACCATGGCTGATCCCTCCAACCTCGACAGGTCGCGGGCGAGCTCCGCAAGATGACGGCCTTCATCCGGCAGGAAGCCCTCGAGAAAGCCCGAGAGATCCAGCTCAAGGCCGACGAGGAATTCGCGATTGAGAAGTCCAAGCTTGTGCGCCAGGAGACCGCCGCCATCGACACGCTCTACGAGAAGAAGTTCAAGCAGGCCTCCATGTCCCAGCAGATCACCCGCTCGACTCTTGCCAACCGGACACGTCTCCGTGTGCTTGGTGGTCGTCAGGAGCTTCTGGATGACCTCTTCCAGCAGGCTCGTGAGAAGGTCTCGACCGTCGCCGCCAGCGACAAGAAGAAGTACCAGGCTATGCTGCAGGGGCTGGTCCTCGAGGGCTTGTACTACCTGAATGAGGACAAAGTCGCTATCCGCTCGCGTAAGAAGGATTTCGACATCGTGAAGAAGGCCATGGAGGAGGCTGCCAAGGATTTCAAGAAGAACGTCGGCAGGGAGGTTCAGGTCGATCTGGACGAGTCAGAGCCTCTGCCGGAGGGATCGTAAGTTAACCACACTACTGCATGCAAAGCACAGGGCTGACAACACTACAGTGCGGGTGGTGTTGCGATTGTCGGTGGTCAGGGCAAGATCGAGATCAACAACACCTTCGAGGAGCGCCTGCGACTGTTGGAGATCGATGCTCTCCCCGCTGTTCGAGAGACTCTGTTTGGAAAGAACGTGAACCGGCGGTTTTATGACTAGAATTTGGGGTTCGCCTCTTTCTTCGCTAGTACTTTCGTTGTTTTATAGTTCGGATCCTCACGTCTTGACCATCTCCATAGAGAGGGGAGTTTTATTGCCTATCTCATACCTGACCTCGATTCCGGTCAATCTCGCCAAGCGTTTGATTTCTCATCTATCATTGCAGACTCTCGGTATCAAATACATGCAGGAAAATGCTTCGCTCTATTAAAGAAGCCTCGTAATATTCGTCACTGTCATTAATCTGCCTAGTGCCCGCGGATAGGCATAGCCGTACACTCGAGCGTGTCTACGGAACTCGACGTCCCGGCATCACTCGTGTCATGAGCGACTTTAGCTCTGAATATAGTGCGTAAGTTGCCATTTTGCTGCTCCGAGCCATAGTGTTTGAAAAGTGTCTTTTTGGGAGGCGGTTTGGACCGGGTCGCGTAAAGCACTCGATAGTAGAGCGCCTCCAGGGCTTCCTTAGCCAGCATGCGTTTGAGATGAGAAGCGCCAGAATCCTGAATCAAACTGAAGATCTTTTTGATCTGCGCTGCCAGCTTGTCAATGGCGGCGTCGAGCTCCTTTGCCGAGTCAGCGTGATCGCATCTCAAAGTGTACGGAGCGGAGTTGACGACAGTGTCCAGGAGATGAGCAATGGCAGTTAGCTCGGTATAGTCATATTCGCCTCTTGGATTGCGTAATTTCCTATCAAATCGTTCGTCTAGGCTTAGAAAGAGGGTGAGGCGGTTAAGGTCCAGAACTGCCGACGGAGTCTCTGTCAAGGGCTCCGGGCTCTTCAGAAGGAAGGCCATGCCGAGGCGGTACCGCAGCAGTGAAATCCAGGTCGACGTGGGAAGAATATGGTGCAGCATTCGGCTTTGGAACTGGGGCTCCCTGACAGTCTCATATATCGTTGCACAGATTCGACGTTCCTGAATACGATTAGCAATGGTCTTTTGGACCTCAATCGCGTGCGTACAGTCTGTTCTGTATCAGCTTCAGGCACTCTTTCCAAAAGTGCACTAAGAGCACTTTGTAGCTCAGAATGGATGAGATTGTCCGCCGTCAAGGACGTGTCCAGCGTTATACGCAGCAAGAGTTGAATCGCACGCTCTCTCGTATCATTTGAAAATCTGCATTTGATCAGCGCTGGAATCTAAGCTGGAGGCTAGAGGTAGCTCACAAGTCGGCGGCATCCTGAAGCAAATGAAGTGTAGAGAGAAGAACCCCTCGTACTTTAAGCTGAGGCGTCTGCGATAATTCTGGTCTATTTTAGATACGGGAATCCGGGGCTAGGGAAAATCTGTCTTACGTTCAAAAGAATCCTCAACGACACTGTCTGTGAGATCCAGTGCTTGCGGCTTGGCACCCATGTGTCGAAATAATTCATCGATATCATCTGGACGAACAAGGTCTTCCACACGTTGAGCGGGCGTTTGCTGGATTCGCCATCAGTGAAGGTTCAGCGGCCATTAGAACTCCATCGACAAACCGTGAAGATCCGGCAATAAGCTGTCCGTAACTCATCCCGAGGCTCAAGTGGGACTGCATCGCGGTTAGCACTGGAAGAATCAACGGAATTATCACGCACTCGAGCGAAAGAGCCAGCAAAGAAGCTCGTCGGGCAGTTGCTGCAACGACGCTGCATATTCTAGGATTCCCGACTGGAAAGTACGAATTCGAGTTTCGGGTTCTGTGATAGTCAGTCGAGTTGCAAGGCAGCTGGATATATAATAATGGACTAACCTCGTAGGGCGGACAGATGAGATCCGGGTGGAAATAGATCTCTTGGGAAGTCTGGTGCGGCCGGCGTTATCTGCACCAGATCAAAGAAGCGCCAGATGCGGTCCTGGTCGAGAGCCTCAGTTCTTCTGATGGCATCCATCAGACGTCGCAATTCATTTCCATCCTCGGACTGCTTCAGAGCCGATGTTAACACTCCTTCTTGAATACCATTTTTTGTTTTTGATCCCAAGTCTTGACTAGGCGCAACTCGAGTGCGATGTGGCTCGAAGCCCATTTTGATCTTGGCGACGTTCGCTTCAGTCTTTTGGTCACTGACAGCAGCATGCACAAGCGAGTCCAGGGAATTCTTATATATCGTCGGGACCGAAAGCGTTTGCAGGTATGCCTTATCTACACGATTTGTTTTGGTCTCTCGCTTTTGCTGTCGAAATTTCGGCCCAAGCAAGAAGCTAGGGTCGTCGAGTGAGTCTGTTGAGTCTGTGTCCTCTCCATCTGAGCTGATCACGACTTCTTTGCCATCCTTGACGATGCGTTGCGAGGCATTAAAGCTTCCAAGAGATGAAGGTGGTGGGGCCGACCCATAACTTTGAGAGCTTTGTTCGGGCGGCACAGACAGAGGAAATTCGTCGCTTATCGACTGCAACAGGGAAGCACCTAGCTGGCTTCCCGGCTCATCGTGATCCTCCCAAGTCAGATCGATTTTCGAAGATGGCGGGGGATCGGATAGCGGGGATGACGGGGTCTGCAAGGGCTGTCTTGGCGGGAGATTTCTCCTTTTTCTCTCGGGTGTGGGGGTTTGAGAAAAACGCGAGAAGGCGGGTGGTTTGAAAAAATTCGTGACCGGGGACATCGTGAAGTTCTGCAGAGCGAAAGATCAGGAGCTCCGCGTCGCGTAAGAGGAGCGCGAGGTCACGTGGTGCTATATATCTTCATCGGGGGGAGGTCTATCTGTTACGCATGGACTTTTTTGAATAGAAATAATTCTTACAATCAAAATTTCTTGCAAGCATTCAATTGGGATGTGATAAATTAAGTCAGAGTCCCATGTTCCAAGATTTATCAACAGACGCTCTCGGTAATATAAATATATTCATCGCAATCCATCCCGCCATCCCACGCAAGTGTTTGCATTTGTTCAAAATCCCACCTTGACAGGGCCTATAGAGTCCTTGCTATGAACGAATTTGGGCTGCACAGGGCGCCGGCTTATAAGCCCAAGAGCCTATAGACATAGCGAAGGAAGCCACCTACAAAGTCGGTGGGATCAGTGAGGGCCTTTGCCTTACATACGATCTACAGTACAGCGCTGAAACCTTCCGTGATTTAAGGCAGCCCTGGAGTTGTCTCGACTGTCAAAATGCGGGCCAGTCACCCAAAAGTCAGGGGTAACAAGTAGCCGCCGATCCGATTTAAGTTGACGACTTGCGCGCCGTCTCCACTACGGTTCGCGGGCGATCGCGCCAGCTGACGACGCCATCATCTTTTAGATTGACCGCTCCAACATTTTCGACCTCCAAGCATCCTGTAATTTCTGCTACCGAGCCTGACCCGCAACAAGTTGCTGTCTCTAGACAGTGCCGAGAAAAAGTCTGGATCAATCGGCAAATGTAACGATCATCCCCGGGGCCCGCTTTAGTGAACTAGATACTTCGTTTAACGGTGGCTTCGACTCCACATGCAGGATAAAGAGAGCGAGTGAAAAGGAAAAAAACGAAAAAAGGGGGAGGGGGGAAAAGAAGGCTGAACAACAGATCCTGATACAGTAGTGCGCGATCGACCGGCGGTGTATTATTATTATACCCTCCCCTTTCTTTGCACATCAAACGGCACTGGAACGATGGAGCCCCGTCTTAGTCAGGTGGATCGGAACGCCCGTGCCGTGTCGGTGGTTTCAGGCTCGATACACCGAGCTGAACAGCCAAAGTGGCCTCTGTGGCGCGGTGATTGTCTGCAATAATTGAGTAGCCAAGGAAACAATCTGATTCCGTGCCCGGAGGTCGGCTTTCCGGCTTAAGCAGTGTCCGGTGTACATAACTAATGTATTACCCGGAACCGCTAGGACCCTATGTAATGGCCGGTGCGCTAGATATGGACAGCGAAGTGGACACTGCAGATGTATGACGGAGACATAACCCCGACCGTGCTAACGCCGGACGCTACTAGACGAGGTGTTTGAGGGACATTGCCATAAATAGAGAACCTTGAAATCGGGACACTCTTTTACACGGACAAAACGTGCCTGAACAAGTGCATCTTATAATTACTCAAATCGGTAGATCTCCCCGTTGCCACTGTCAGAAATTTAGAATGAACCAGACAGCGAGGGCTGGGAGGCTCGGATGAGGCTGGTATGGTAAGTTACCGTAACTATGCCAACACCTTGCCAAGTCCGATGGAAAATGGCATATCTCAACCAGCTAACAGTCGATTGAAGAGTTTTGGATGTTATTAGAGAGAGGCGAAACCGCTTTGCAATGCTCATGAAAAAAAAAAATCACAGAAGACCACTCCTATCTCGATCCGAGCCCAGCCGATTCACGCGTTCCAAGGGCCAAGCCGCTGACCAAGCCGGCATGTAAGCAGCCCGTAATTACGGAGGTTTTGGGGCCCGAGTTCCCTCCATGGGTTGTGTCTGTCCACTGCCTCACTCTTCCCGTCTCGCCCCTCGGAAAAAAATAACGTTACTTATCCCAACTTCCTTTGCCCCATTTGCATGGCCCCTCGTGGGTATTACACCCTCTCTCTTTGACTCCTCCGTCGACCGTGTGAACCACCTTTCCGACTCCCCCGGATCTTCGAGACCCTTGTCATCAACACGTCTGACTCCCTCCCCCTCCCGATTACGCGCGACCTCGATCTTGACCCGGGTCCTTATGACATTGCAAGCATCAGACTCGAACTCCCTGTGATACAAGACCTTGTCGAACAGCCGCGCGTGGCTCTGGAATCCCGCCTCCATAAACCGGATGGTCCGCGTCTTTCAAGACATCCGTTCAGTTTCAAGCCCTATTGGGGCGCATCCATAGCCTAGATGGCTTCCGTGCGCTTTCCCGACGATAGTCTCAATGTGCCGGATACCGAGATTCAGGAGACGCCCAGTAATATCTCCAAACCCACCAAACGGCAAAGATGGGCGACAACACGACATGCCGGCTCCGGCGGAGTGCGGAAACGTGTGTCGATCATCGATCGTTTTCACAAAAGGTCAGATTCGAGGGACGAGAAGCGTAGGTCCAACGCCCCCAGCTCGACCGCCGACAATGCCTCTACGAACGGTGTAGATCCCTCGGAAACCGGTGCGAACCGAACAATCTACTTCAACATCCCAATCCCCGAATCAGAACGCGATGAAGATGGCCATCTGATGCACACTTATCCCCGGAACAAGATCCGTACTGCCAAATATACCGCTTTAACATTCGTCCCGAAAAACGTTTGGTTGCAGTTTCACAACATTGCAAACATCTATTTCTTATTCGTCATCATTCTTAATGTACGTTGCCTATGACTCCCGAAACGATTCGAAACCATTTGAACTGACCTGATCCTAGTTCTTTCCCATTTTCGGTGCAAACAACCCCGGACTTAACGCAGTTCCGCTGATTGTCATTATTGTGGTGACCGCGATCAAAGATGCAATCGAAGATTGGGGGCGAACTGTCGTGGACAACCAAGTGAACAATTCCCCGGTGTACCGATTGGTTGAATGGAGTAATGTGAACTCGACCGAGGATAGCATTGGGCCATGGCGTCGGGTCAAGAAGGCGAGCACTCGTGGTATCATCGCTTCTTACAAGTGGATGAAGACCGTGTTCAATAAAAAGACCGATGAGTCCGACCCAGTAGATGATCAGCGACGCGAATCATTCCTTACAGCGGGCACTCCACGAGCCTCGATGTATTCGAATCGCGACTCTCTTGCTGCCGATGTCGCCATCCCGATGACCGATGTTCCTTCTCCCAAACCAGACGCT
Source organism: Penicillium sp. IBT 18751x (assembly GCA_028828935.1). Lineage (NCBI taxonomy): Eukaryota > Fungi > Ascomycota > Eurotiomycetes > Eurotiales > Aspergillaceae > Penicillium > Penicillium sp. IBT 18751x. Next base: position 142,576 of record JAQJZS010000010.1, on the reverse strand, counting down.
CGAGAGGAGTGGCCGAGCCACCCCGAGAGCAAGTATCTTTCTCCCGATAGCGCAGCTCGTGAAAGTGTGGTAGCTCCGTCACCTGACAAGAAAACCGGCACCGTCGTGGATAACACCAAAGTGACACCCGGCACGGCTCGTTTCAAGCGTGACTACTGGAAGAATATCCAAGTGGGTGACTTTGTTCGATTGTATAACGAAGACCCGATCCCCGCCGATATCGTGATTCTATCTACCTCTGATCCCGATGGAGCTTGCTACGTCGAAACAATGGGACTGGACGGTGAGACCAATCTGAAGGTCCGCCACGCTCTCCATTGCGGTCGCCAGGTCCGGCATGCCCGGGACTGCGAAAAGGCTGAATTCACCATCGAGAGTGAGGCGCCTCATCCCAACTTGTACAGCTACAATGGTGCGATTCGCTGGGATCAGCGTGATCCACGGTTCCCCGAGGCCCCTCGCAAGGAGATGGTGGAGCCTATAACCATCAACAACATGTTGCTTCGTGGCTGTTCTCTGCGCAGCACCGAGTGGATTCTTGGCGTGGTCGTTTTCACCGGCGGCGAGAGCAAGATCATGCTAAACTCTGGCGCAACACCTGCCAAACGTGCTCGTCTGGCCAAGGATCTGAACTGGAACGTCATCTACAACTTCATCATTCTGTTCATCATGTGTCTTGTCGCCGGTATCGTGAACGGCTTTGCCTGGGCTGCGCCAGACAAGTCTTTAGACTTCTTCGACTATGGTTCCTATGGAGGCACGCCCCCTGTCACGGGTATCGTTACCTTCTGGACAGCTGTCATTCTGTTCCAAAACTTGGTTCCCATTTCTCTCTACATCTCTCTTGAAATCGTTCGGACTATCCAAGCAGTCTTCATCCACAGTGATCTTTACATGTACTACGAACGGCTTGGACTCTACTGTGTGCCCAAGTCCTGGAACATTTCTGACGACGTGGGGCAAGTTGAGTACATCTTCTCTGACAAGACCGGTACCTTAACCCAGAACGTCATGGAGTTCAAGAAAGCTACGGTCAATGGCGTCTCTTACGGAGAGGCTTATACGGAGGCCCAGATTGGCATGAGGCGCCGCCAGGGTGTCGATGCCGATGCCGAGGCTGCCGTAGCTCGCGCACAAATTGCCGCCGATGGAGTCAAGATGCTCGAAAGCCTCCGTCGCCTCCACGACAACCCTTATCTAAAAGACGAGAACTTGACATTTATTGCTCCAAACTATGTCGCGGACATTGAAGGGCAATCAGGCGAGGAGCAGAAGAAAGCCGTCGAGCATTTCATGCTAGCTCTGGCCCTTTGCCACACCGTCATCACTGAACATACCCCTGGCGATCCGCCTCAAATCGAGTTCAAAGCACAGTCGCCCGACGAAGCGGCCCTGGTTAGCACTGCTCGCGACTGTGGCTTCACTGTCCTCGGTCGTGCCGGTGATGATCTGCTCCTGAACGTCATGGGTGAGGAGCGCACTTACACGGTCTTGAACACCCTCGAGTTCAACTCCTCCCGAAAGCGTATGAGTGCGATCATCCGCATGCCTGACGGCACCATTCGTCTCTTCTGTAAGGGTGCGGACAGCATAATCTACTCTCGTCTGGCTCGTGGCCAGCAGCAAGAGCTTCGACGCAAGACCGCCGAGCACCTGGAGGAATTTGCCAAGGAGGGTCTTCGAACCTTGTGTGTTGCTGATAAACTCCTCAGTGAGGAAGAATATCATACTTGGGCTCGAGAGCACGACATTGCCGCCGCTGCCATCACCGATCGTGAAGAGAAGTTGGAGAAGGTTTCGAGCGAGATTGAACAGGACTTGACGCTTATCGGCGGTACTGCCATTGAGGATCGACTGCAAGATGGTGTGCCGGATACCATACAGTTGCTCGCTGATGCCGGTATCAAGCTGTGGGTTTTGACCGGTGACAAGGTCGAGACTGCCATCAACATTGGTTTCTCCTGCAACCTGCTCAACAACAACATGGAGCTGATTGTTCTCAATATTGCGGAGAACGAGCGTGAACAAGCTTCTATGGAGCTCGTTAAGCACCTTCAGACCTTTGGATTGACTGGCTCCGACGAAGAACTCGTCGCTGCCCGTAAAGATCACTCCCCTCCCGAACCTACGCATGCAGTGATCGTCGACGGAGAAACCCTCAAGCTGATGCTTGACGATGAATTTAAGCAGAAATTCCTCTTGCTGTGCAAGCAATGCAAGGCTGTTTTGTGTTGCCGAGTCAGTCCGGCTCAGAAGGCTGCTGTCGTCAACATGGTCCGTCATGGTTTGAACATCATGGCTCTTTCAATTGGTGATGGTGCCAACGATGTCGCTATGATTCAAGAGGCCGACGTCGGTGTTGGTATTGCTGGCGAGGAAGGTCGACAGGCTGTTATGTCCTCGGATTATGCCATTGGGCAGTTCCGTTTCCTTCAACGTCTCCTTCTAGTGCATGGCCGATGGTCCTATCGTCGTTTGGGAGAGTGTACAGCCAACTTCTTCTATAAGAACTTGGTCTGGACTTTCGCTCTCTTCTGGTACTGTATCTTTAACGACTTCGATGGCTCCTATCTCTTTGACTACACCTACATTGTTCTTGTCAACTTGGCTTTCACCTCGTTGCCTGTCATCTTCATGGGTATCTTTGATCAGGATGTTGATGACAGGGTCTCGTTGGCAGTGCCTCAACTCTACATGAGAGGCATTGAGCGCAAGGAATGGTCACAGTTCAAGTTTTGGTCAGTCTCCTTTCCCTTCTAACTTTGTGACGCGTACTAATAATTCCTGAACAGGGCGTATATGACTGATGGTCTATACCAGTCCGTAATTTGCTTCTTCATGCCCTACATGCTATACAAGCCTGCGAACTTTGCTACTGAAAGTGGCCGTGACATCGCTGACCGAACCCGCATGGGTGTCCTGATTGCCACTTGTGCCGTGCTTGCTAGCAACACCTACATCATGATGAACACCTACCGCTGGGATTGGTTCACGGGCCTCATCAATGCGATCAGTTCTCTCCTGATCTTCCTGTGGACTGGCATTTACTCTTCGTTTACCTCCTCGGGCCAGTTTTACCAAGCTGCTGCCGAAGTCTACGGTGCTCTTAGTTTTTGGGTCGTCCTCCTAGTGACCTGCATGATCGCTCTGCTCCCTCGCTTCTCATACAACGCTGTGATGAAGGTGTTCTTTCCCCTTGACGTCGACATTATTCGTGAACAGGTGACCATGGGAAAGTACAAGCACCTTGAGGCGAATGACGATCTTCCAACTCTTCCCCCAAAAGCGGGGGAGGTGGCCGCGGTCTCGAGTAATGGGTCAGCCACCTCCTCGGAATTCGTCAAGCCCATTCAGCCCGCTGTGAAGCAGGATCCTTTCAATAATCCCGATGAAGAACGGGCTTACTATTCGCCTACCGGCACCGCCAATGGCGCTCATACCAACGGCCACAACCCCCGGAGCCAAAATGGCAGCAACGGCACAAATTATACCGCAAGCCTTGATCAGTACCCGCGGCCTCAATCAGTGGACTACGTCCGACGGTCTCATGACCGGACTCGTCATTCCTTCGAGCGTGTGAGGCAAAGTTTTGAGCAAAGCAACGACTTTACCTCAGCGGCCATGCTACATCGCATGGAATCAAGCCACAACGAGCCCTCCCAGGATCCCTTCCGAGCTCCCGGCGAGCCTCCTGGACATAATATGGTTTGAGGCATTGTGAACTTTGCATAGATATACTCTGACGACCCGTCCTTGACGATATTACCCCCAGCGGGCTAGCGAAATCTGGCCTCTTGGTTTCTTTCTGTTTGATTGCTTTACCTCCCCTCTTCCATCTTCACGGGCAATTTTCCTTTTCTTACCTTTTCCCTTTGATTTTTTTTAACATCCCTTTGAAAGCCTTGATATTCCCCTGATAGAAAGCAGGCGTTCGGTATACTACATTCGGGTGGAGGCTCGGCGCATTATCTGCTTTTGCTCTCACTCGTCATTCTCTCGAATTGCAAACCTCCCTTTAGTGGATTTCACCTCTCCGTCATTTTTGAAATGTTTCATACTGTCCTCAGCCTTTTGTACAAAAGCTTTTTGACTCATTGCAGACTTACACAAGACCCTCATCTGATGGTTTCGCGTTTCTTAACATTTGCTGGGGTTATTTTATTCGGATTTGCTATTTTGCTTCTTTCTGGAGAGGGTAGGAACCTAAGGACGATATTCATGTATTCTATTCCATGCCCTCCATGAGGAAAGTATTTAATGCGGCTATTTATGATTCCCTACTCTGTAAATGCCCTCGTAGTTAGCGGTCAACGAAAAAGTACAGAATTGGCTAATGAGAATTCCCACTTCAGTTTAATGAGGCGCGTGAACGCGTCCGGCTGACCGCCTTCATAATCTGCCAGATTCTGCCCGCGTTTGTTACTTTTGGTGATTTTCCAGGTTTCTTTTGCTCGACATCTTGTCCCTCACGAGGCCGTTGAATCTGGCCGAAAGGCATCCTCTGCGTCCTTCTTATCTAACTTCCTATAAAATTGTTGTCTTCTGCATCTTATACACTGTACGGCACATACTTCGGAGTCTTCTTCACCTAAAGTTCAAGCACTCGGGTTCAGAACTTGCATCATCTGATTCCACGACCTCTGCAAATCGCTTCTCAGTTCAAACTTTGGCTTCCGAATATTGTGCTTTGCTATTCGAGTTGTTACGTTGCCCATCTTACTTCAGCCCATCCCGTTCCTCTTTTAACGCCACGACGAGATTGAAGACATCCCACGAAACCATTTGCAAAGCTCATTAGTGGATCTGAGAGATGCTCTAAGGCTTTCACTTTGTGAACAGGAAATGTGCGGTGGACATAATTGCGAAGCTCGGTAGCCCTGCTCTGTGCCCCTGCAACCATGGAGTTTGTGGATGCCATCAAGTGAGACCCTTGCAAAGGAGTACCGAATGTCAATCGAAACTAACCACACTTCTCGTTATTAGAGAATTGAAAGCTCTCCCTGAGGGCACTCACCTTCTCTGTCCGCGGCAACATGACGATGATTACGGACGATACGATGACTTAACCCAAGTGGACGAGAAGGGAGTCAGTGTCAAGGACCAAGTCGCTGAAGGTACAACACGAAAGGAAAAGTTTCTCTCGTGCATGCGTATCCTTGCTTACAGTGCAGATGGTGTGGAAGAGCTGCAGTCTTGGGTTCTATCCAAGCTGGACGAGACCTTGGAAAAGTGCGACCTCTGCATCAAGCAGTATTACACCGGCAAGATCTGGCTCATGGACCTGCTAAAGAGAGAGAATTATCAGGATGAGGATATTGAGGCATTTGCTGCAAAGGTGGACGAGTGGGACGTCAAGCGCATCACTCGAAACCTGACGATTGCGAAGACACAGCTGAGAAGCGTCCCACGCGAGAAAATTGCGTTAGATGTACTGGACCGCGCTGCCTTACTATCTATATTCGAGACATTGAGCTGTGAGGCTATGCTGCGTGATGATGGCAACCTAAAGCAGTACTTTGATGAGCCATTTCAGCTCATTCAATCGAAACGAAGCCTGAAGATCTCGGATTACGTCCCTGCTGTTACCCGCTTCTTGTTTGACCCAGTACAACAACGCAACATCTGGGCCCTTCAAACATGGATGCGCTATGCTCGTCCACCTACCACACTGGAGTTTGAGTGGGCTATTCGAGATGGCCTTCTAAGTGCGTTGCAGGCTGCATCTCAGCCGCCAACGCAACCGCATATGCAGCAGTCAATGCAGACACACTTCGCCATCATCCAGCGTTTGTGGCGGGGCATGCAACTCATCGTACGGAGGCTTGACAAGGAACAAATCACCCATCAGCTTCGTGGTTTGCAGATTGACCCCTGTCGCCTTTCAGTCGATCACTTGGCCCTGCCCACCCCTGGGCTGCGCTTCCTCTTAAATACCATTCAGACATTACTGGAGAAAGCCCCAGTCGATTTCTGGGATGCTATGCAGACTATTTCACCTCAGGCTATCATGGAACACACCATCCACAATCCCCAGTTCCAGGCTTTTCTCATGCAGACCACTGAAGGCGAGGCCTATGAGAAATCTGCATTGAAAGACATGCTCTCATGGATCAACCCATTCCTCAATTCTCTCAAAGGAGTCCATCAGCCCTCTGCATGTCGGTATTTGGTTGGTCAATTATTGAAACGCCTTCAAGACCCTCAATATCCCAACCTGGCTCGCTATCGTTGTTTCCATGTTGGCTTGACTAGCCTCCTCCAAACCCTTCGCCGTTTCACAGATCATGAAGCCTCAAGAGGCTCTGTTGAACGGGTCGTTCTTCAAGAGACCATGGAGGTATTGAAAGACACCATCACCGTCATCCTCGAACCACCGACCTTTGATATTGAGCAAGGGAAACAGCAAGAGATCTTTTCCCTGTGTATGGATGTCATTCGCAATGCTCTTGCTCTGGAATGTCAATCTCTGAAGAGTGACTATGAAGTGATATTAAAGCAGGGCACCCTCTCTCATGGTGTGTCCACTTACACGGCCCCAATTTGGGACGCAGTCATCAGACACCTTCGTCAGGATAGGCTTGATTTGTCAACGGCATCCTTGCTGGGGATACTACCACTCGTTGGTCTGGAGAAATTCCCAACCAAAGGTGGGGACAACTCTGAAAAGACTCATTTCAACATGATCTATGGCCACCTCACCCATCTCTCATGCCAGATCATCGAAAGACTCGCCGAATTTCGGCCTGATCATCTCAAAACCCTTTTCAAAAGTCAAGACACTAGCAGTGCGCTCATCTCCGCTCTCTTTGCCGCCGACTTAAACACCTACCAAGCTTCGGTGGACTTGATCAAAAACGTCAGTGGTCATTCTGCTCGACGAGATGCGATCTCGTACTTGCTTGAGACATTCTTTACCACAACAATGTATGGGCTCAGTTGGTCGTTCCGTCGTATCTCCAACATGAAGACATTTGCTCCTGCCCCGCGAATGCTGCATACAGGTACCGATGTCGTAGAGATATTGTGTAACAGTCAAACAGGCATGCTTCGAACGCGTACTTTCACGGATCGTCGAGAGGTCTTGTCGCTGCAGAAGCTCTGGGAATTCTTATGGCAAGCGTTAACCACCATCTTCGACGAGACTGAAGCGTGGCACATTCGGGGCAATGACAAGTCGGTAATGCTGGAGTTTTGTCGGGATACAATCCAGTTTGCCGACTTCCTTTTCGATCAGTATGGTGTTTTTCTGGGTGCCGTAGGCGCCGCGGGGGATGATGCTGGCAAGACAACATCAGAAAACTTCCTCAAGTCCCCTACAACCACTATGAGTGCTATGGTCAAGTGGTTGCGTCTCAAGGACGACTACTTAGCCACCACGCTGGTCGGGCTAGTAGCAAAGTTGCTCCGACGCCTGGGAGGGTTGAATGTGACGACAGTAAAGCAAGACGCATTGAGCTTCATTGAAGGCGTTGCTGTGAATGGAACCATCAAAACCATCCTCAGCCCGCGTGACAAGGCGGAACTTGTCCGTTCGCTTGAGGCATATTACAAGAAGCCCGTCGTTACTGCATCAACCGCTTCACTCAAAAAGCAATCTTCCATCACTTCTTTCGCCAGACCCTCCGATGTCTCGAGTCCTTCTTCTCGTGCTCCCTCTGAAGACGAATTCGACGACGATATCGCCGACAAAACACTCCTCGACCTTTCTAGCTCCGTCGAACTCAATAAGGAGCGCATTGCGGCGAAACAAAAGCATGATCAGACTAAGTTGCCGCTTGGGGCTCTTAGTCGGCGCCCACCTATCTCCAAGTCCATGGTCTCGCGGCCAAAGGATGATGCTAGTACCGTCATGTCTTTCCGTGAGAAACGCGAGCGTGAGAAAGCGGCCAAGAAGAAGCGAGACATGGAGCAACTGGCCCGCTTGAAGAAGAACCTGCCTTCGCGGGGAGTCGCTGAGCATACGGCTGAGCAAGGTTCTGGCATCAAAGGTATCGGAATCAAGGGCAAAGATCATGCGATTCCTGCGGATAGTATGATGGTTTCTTCCGGGTCTGATACGGATTCTGAGAGTGAAGATGAACTTGATAAAGAGTTGTTTGGCGCAAAGCCCAAGAAGTCTGATGCGGTCCTCGCTTACGAGCAGAGCAAGAAGCAGTCGTTGCAGCAGCAACCCATTAAGAAGGTCAAGCGTGCCCGTTCGATGAAAGATATGCGCGCACGTCTGTCCCCGGATCTCTCGTCCCTACACCACTCCATTTTGTCTTGGGATTTCTTCTCAACAGGCGACCTTCCGCCGACGCTGGATCGCGATGACTACACGCTGATTTCCAACACTTTCCGCTCTTCCTCTGACTATCAGAGCACTTTCGAACCCTTGCTGGTTCTTGAAGCCTGGCAAGGCTTCCAGCAGGCAAAGGAAGAAGGTGGCTTCCGGCCCTTTGAAGTCAAAGTCATGTCTCGATTAACTGTCGACTCCTGGATCGAATTTAGCACCCAGCCTCTAGGTTTGCCTTCAAAGGACTTCTTCATCGGCGAAGGCGACCTTGTCTTGTTCTCCAGCTCCTCCAATCCTACTGCGGACCCCAGCGTGGGCCACTTGCTCGCACGCGTCTGCGGCGTCAATCGGAAGGGCGGTAAGCTAGAGGTCACTTACCGCATGAATCCTGGATCTAGCAAGTTCTTGTCGTCATTTGGAACTGGCTCTACGGCCTGGGGAGTAAAGGTCACCTCATTAACCTCGGTTGAACGAGAATATGGCGCTCTCATGGCTCTGCAGTACTACGATTTGTGTGAGGAAGTCGTCTTGGCAAAGCCTTCGCCTATTCTTAATTACTCCGACGCGAAGCTGCAACCCATCATGGACAACTACAGCATTAACCTCGCTCAAGCCAAGGCGATCAAATCTGCCCTGGACAACGACGCGTTCACTCTTATCCAAGGTCCCCCCGGCTCTGGAAAAACCAAGACCATTGTTGCCCTTCTTGGCAGTCTCTTGACTAGCGTCCTTGGCAACACCGCGATTTCCATCAAGAGTGGCAATCAGGCCTCGAATCGAGCCACGTCTCGGAAAATCCTGGTGTGTGCACCCAGTAATGCCGCCGTCGATGAGATAGTCATGCGGTTGAAGGATGGCGTGAAGACAAGTCATGGTCGTCAGGAGAAGCTCTCCGTTGTCCGTATAGGTAGAAGCGATGCCATTAACTCGAAGGTGCTGGATGTCACACTCGACGAGATGGTCAATGCTCGTCTCACCCAGAATCCCGCCTCTGGCAGCAACGTCGATATGCAAAAGCTGTACGAAGAGCACAAGTCTACCGATATCCGATTCAAAGAGGCTCGTTCGTCATTAGATGAGTGTAGAGCCAAGGGACTGCCTGCTCCCGAGGAGCTCGAGCGCGAATTTGAACTCCTGAAGAAGAAGCGATCTCAATTGAGTACGGACATCGACAAGGCTCGCGACCAGGTTCACACCTTGGCTCGTAATGCCGACATGCACAAGCGTCGCATCCAGCAAACAATCATCGACGAAGCGCACGTCATTTGCACCACCCTTAGCGGATCCGGTCATGAGATGTTCCAGTCTATGAATGTCGAGTTTGAAACCGTCGTCATTGATGAAGCAGCTCAGTGTATTGAACTGAGCGCTTTGATTCCGCTCAAATACGGCTGCTCGAAGTGTATTCTTGTCGGTGACCCGAAGCAGTTGCCCCCAACTGTCTTTTCAAAAGTTGCATCCAAGTTCCAATATGAGCAGAGTTTGTTCGTTCGCATGCAGAAGAATCACCCGAAGGACGTGCACTTGCTGGATGTCCAGTACCGTATGCACCCGGAAATCAGTCGCTTCCCCAGTCTTACCTTCTACGATGGCAAACTTCAGGACGGTGCTGACATGGCCAAGCTCCGAGCCCGTCCGTGGCATCAGAGTGAGCTGTTGAGTCCTTACCGATTCTTTGACGTCCAAGGTATGCACCAGAGTGCAACCAAGGGCCACTCCTTGATCAACTACGCGGAACTGCAAGCTGCGATGCAGCTGTACGAGCGACTCATTACGGACATTAAGGAGTACGATTTTACAGGGAAGATAGGTATCATCACACCTTACAAGGGTCAGCTACGAGAGCTGAAGCTCCAGTTCGCGGCCAGATACGGCGAGGACATATTGAAAAAGATTGATTTCAACACGACCGATGCCTTTCAGGGTAGGGAAAGCGAGATCATTATATTTTCTTGTGTTCGCGCATCGAATAAGGGTATTGGGTTCTTGGCTGATATCCGTCGTATGAACGTTGGTCTTACTCGTGCCAAATCCTCGCTGTGGGTTCTGGGTAACTCCCAGTCTCTGACGCAGGGTGAATTCTGGCAAGGTCTCATTCAAGATGCCAAGAAGCGCAATGTGTATACCGAAGGCAACATTGCCAGGATGCTGGAGAGGCCGCAGTTTACAGGTTACAAGGAGGTCGAGATGGTGGATGCCAGTGCCCCTGGGACACCGGGAGGTACCCCATCCATGCAATCGATTTCTCGTCCTTCATCAGAACCAATTGATCTTGACTCTCCTTCGATTTCGATGTCGGCCTCTGCGCGCGGCACACCTCCTCAACCCTTGCCCGAAGGGCCTTCAGGCGGACCCAAGGGTCTGGATGAAACTAAAATGTGTGGAATCTGCGGTAGCGGCGAGCACTTCACACACAATTGCGATAACGCAGACGCCAAAGAGGCTGTTCGTGGACAATGCTACCGATGTCAAGAGCCCGGTCACTCCAAGTACTTCTGCGACGCAGAACGCTGCCTGGAGTGTGGTGCGATCGGTCATTCTTCTCTCAAGTGCCCTCATCCAGACAAACTTTCAAAACGTCAAAAGCAGCATCTCCAGAGCGAAGAGCGCCGCTTGCAAGCACAACGCAAAGAGAACCATGAGCGCCAGCGTCAGCGACAGATGGGTGGGCATGATCGAAAAGTGCCCGTGGTGCAGGCAACAACTCATACGCCATCTTCAAACAATGAGAACGTGAGCAGTAAGCGCAAGCGAACAGACTCGGCATCCGATACGCCAAAGGCCTCACGTCCGCGCCTCAATAATCCTCATCCGCCGCCGAATGCACCGCCTGCTCCAAGAAATGTACCGAAAGGCCCAGCGAGTTCACGACCGCCCGCTCCCCCAAGTGTAAGCAGCGACCTCAGAACCAGACCACCCGTGACTCTAACACCCGACCAGGGCCTTATCAAACCTTCGCGCGATGGCCCTGCTTTTGCTCTGAATGGCAATCAACCCATGCCGGGAGTCCCGCCGTCGGCGCCCCGAGCCGCGCAGGTCAGTGTTTGTTCCATCCTTTGACACTTTCTTTCTGATCTGTCGATCTAATCTATTTAGACTTCCCAGCAGAGGCGCCCCCCCTCCTCCAATGCGAAAAAAGAAGGAAGTGGACCCCTTCATTCGACCCAAATCGCGTAAAAAGTAGAGTATTCTGAGTGTCTCACCCATGGTACTTTTTCTCTGATTTTCCCACTTTCTTCTGTCCCCGTCACCGACACACATCTCCCTCTCAGTGCGTCTCCACCGACAAAACCATGTCAGCAACGAACTCACACACCCTGTTTCGCAGCGGGCCAAAATCTGACTCGTAATGAACCCGAGTCATAGAAGACCTGGTTTCCCCGATTTCAGCGTCATACGGCGTCGTGTATTGGAAAAGACAATCATCCTGTATTATGCATAGACCTATCCCTGAAGCATCGGGCTCCGTCCCACAGCCATATGATATTTGTTTAGAAGATCCCATTAGAATTCCCAGCCAAAGAATCCTCACACAGCCCGAGGCCGTTGGGGAGGATGACAGGTGGAGATCGGTTGACAGCTCTCATCGTGTCGCGCAGTAGCCTCTAGGAATCTCCGCTCCAGGGAGTCGCGTGGGCCCAAGGTCGGTGGCTTGGTTGGCGGAAGGGGGTGGGTTCTTTTTCTTCAAGACTGGGAATCTGGCTACGATCCAATTTGATCTGCGATGAGGGATTAGAGACAATTGATATCGAAATCAATTCTCTAGCCGGAGAATAATGACTAGCAAAAGGCAATGTGGGCGATCCGAAACGCAAGGGTGATGCATCGCCCACAATAGCATCGGCGATCGAAATGTCTCTCCAGCTCTCTCGACTCTGCGCTCTGACTAACACTCTCTCATGGAGCAATTACAGGGTCAAAGTGCACTATGGCTCCATTGGATCGACTAGGCCCCCGAGTATCCTGGGATGATCCGCGGTGAACACCCGCCCAACCTGACAGCTCACATCTGAACGTCTTTTACACTTTGGCCTCAGAAGAGGGTGTTCCAACCGAGGTTGAAACTGATTGACTCGGTTGCAGATGAATAGAAGACCCCTTGCGTGCGTCACCCAAACTAGCTGGGGGAAACACCGAAGAGGAATTCCTCGAGAGCGTCCTAGCTGTTGCTGGCCGTTCCTGATCCCGAGCCCCGGTTCCTAGGTCCCTAGTCATGCGTGGGGCAGAGGGTAGGGATTGCAAAGCCCACTCCTGCGTGAGATCAGTGGACTTGATATGAGATCCATTTTGCCAATCATGCGACTGCGTCAGCGCCCAGTTTGCCAATTCTACCAGCTGCTGTGTCATATTGCGGCCATCCGACCCGAACTACTTCTCTACGCATTCGATGGCTCCATGTACGGACGATCCTGCATGGTCCCCCTTCGAACTACTCATTTTAGCTTCAGCCGTGCCCTTCTCAGGCTATCTGCCTATATCCGGCCCAAAGTACTCCTGCATCCTGTTCGCCCAGTCTAGGGCCTCTTTTCTTTTTTGCCCCCCCTCCCCGAAGGAGAGACGACAGCTCAACTCAAAATGCAATTATTATAAACCGAGCTCCTTCCTTTCGGTTGCCTTGTCTCAGCTGGCCCTCTCGCTTCTTTTGTTCTTTCCTCTCATTCGATCCCACTCGACGCCTTTCTTTACCTATGTACATACTGTCCTGTTTTGTACATATTCCCTCCCACTGTGCATCGGCTCCATTGCCGCATACATCCCCCTCTCGTCTCAAATATAACAGGTAGGCTCGTCGTTCGTCGCTCTTGCCTTTTGTTTTCTCGCTCTATACGACAATGATTTAACATCTGGAAGCTCCTGCAGCTTTGCGCGTCGACGAGCCCCTATGAATCACGCATCTGGTCGGATTGGAAAGCCGCCCACTTGATGTCCCTATGCAGTATTGGAATACAATACATGATAGTGACGTCGCACCGAGTCCCATTGTTCCGACTTATCGGCCCGATCCACCTTCCAAGCGAAGGCATCCCAGCATGTCTTCCCCGACCTCTGCCGCGGCGGAGAATGCCCGACCTAGCTTTGGTAGCGTGGGTAGCATGGCAAGGCCCCAGGCTCGCTCAGCGGGTATGGCAGAAAGGCCGGGGCGAAATGAGAATTTGTCAGATCTGGTTCGCTTCTTCCAAACCCAGAACATGCCCGCCCCACCGGTGGTCACCAGTCCAGACAGTACAACGGCACTCCCGGTCGTTCACTCTCCGCCAAGGGAATTCATTGAAAATACGGAAAAGGTGGACAAGGAGGATAAGGTGGGGAAAGAGCAACCAAAGCCCTTGCATCGCCGTCTACTGCAGTTTACCCAGCGCCAGAAGAAGGAATCGTCATTGCCCAAGTCTAAGCAGGACGAACAACAAAAACAGATTGAGGCCCTCATGAGAGAAGGGTATCTCTTTTCAGGTTCCTCGAAACCTGCGTCGAGCTCCAAGTCCACCAAATCGACCAGGTCAACCAGGTCAAAGAACAGCATTGACCACAAGAGCAGTATCGATCGTGCTTCAATATCGAGTTCCAAGAGGCACGACGTCGAAACAATTGGCCAACCATGGTTGGAAAAGCACAACCAGGGCGGTAGCCCGGTGCTCCCTAGCGATGATAAACGTCGCCTGGCCTCCTTGGACCTGGGAGATTTCGGGGCCATGGTTGATGCTGCCGTTTCTCCGTCATCAACGGACGAATCTTCATCACCTCCCTACCGTCCATCACAAAGCAGTCAACACTCTGCTTCCCAATCGACTTCAGCTCTGCCGTTACCGAGCTCTTTGTCTGATATCCGCCCACAAAATGCTCACAGAGCGTCTACATCCATTGCCTCTACCGTTAACACTCATGATAGTGGGTCCGGGGATGGCTTCACTAACCGGCTTTCCAGCTCTACTAATTCGAGCACTCGAGTTGTGGATTGTGGTGTCACACTTTCATCTCTGGCCCCCGGTAATGCTCCCGCGAGCATACATACCATCGCATCTTCAGATCAGTCTGTAAACAGCGAGCTCAAGCAAGAACAAGACTCAGCTAAACCCACAGATCGCGTTCCCTCAAATCCGCCTAGCTTGAAATTATTCCCCGACGTCAGTCCGCGTGTCTCCAGTAAGAACGCCTGGAGGCTGTCGGCAGTGCCTCGATATCAAACTCCCATTGGGAAGCCTTTGGGTGCCAAAGATGAGCAGGCTGAGACTCCGATCACTGTCAAACCTGGAGATCATGAAAGATCATCTGAGAGTCCCCCGGGGCTCGCAGTTAGTGAAGCAAAAGTTGACTGCCCTGGTGCTTCGAGGTCTTCGAAAGAGTCGATCATAACATCGAAAGCTGCAGTTCCAACACCCCCGCCACCTGCCCAAAGCACGGTCAAGCCTCGGCCACAATCGCTGACATTGGGAGCCCTTCAAGCGTTCCCTCTTCCAGCACCTACTAGACCTTTGCCATCCATTCCTGATGCCAAACGTTCTTCCAATACCCATCTGGATGTCAAAGCAAACTCAGCCATTCGGGTAATGCGATCGGGATCAGGGCTCCGAATTCTGGACTTGCAAACTTCGCAGCCTTCCCCTATTGCCGAGGACCCATCCGAGCCTGAAGCTCGCCCTGCAACTGCACTCGGGTGTGTTGATGAAGGAAATGCACCGGGTAATCATCAGAGCTTGCACTCGCGTGCATCTCTAGAGTGTTCCAAGTCCGCCGTGCCCGACGAGCCTACCACAAGGCGGCGATTATCTAGTGTCTGCGCTCCTCGCATGCAGGATCCTCAGGAAACCCTGGTAGAGCGCGAGGGCGACTTGAGAATTGTAGAGGGAGAACCTGTAGCAGACTCTCCTGTTCTAGGACGGCAACACATTCCCACAGAGACCCAAGGAAAGCGTCATCTACGCAAAGATCTGCATATCAACTCCCAGGTCGACCGGAAGAACCTCCCATTTGGCCTGCCATCTCCTCCTCCGACGGCATCCCTTCCAACAGATCCTCCTCAGGTGCCCGTCGAGCGATCTGTACGTCATCGCAACTTTACTGCCCCCTCGGGAGCGTCGGTGCCATCTTCGAGAAAATTGGATCACCATCGGGCCTCGATCATCTCCCGCAGCAACAGCTCCCGAAGTAGTCTTCGCCATGAGAGCATCCCCGAGTCGTACGAACCCAACCACTGCGAGTCCCCTATTCCTTCATCCGACGACGAGGGCTTCGGTCCCCATCAGTCCACGCGTGGACGTCGCCCTGCCGAAACACATTCCAAACGCCAGGGCCCAGCCCGCCGTGGTCCTGACACTCTTGATGCCCGAACTAGCCATACTCGGCTTCGCTACGCCCATCAGTCTCGACCTTTGACGCCACAGGGTCGCAGCAGCCATAGTATGGAAAAGCCTGTATCACCCCATTCCCAGTATTCCCAATCGCCGCACCGCTCTCGGGATTCTCAGAACAGCTACCGCTCCAAACCCGCACGTGGTCCTGTGCCAGACTTCCTCGAGGATCGCATTGCCAACCTTGAGCGTCAAAATCAAGTGCTCCAGGCCGCTCTCATGGCGGCACTCAACGCTGGCGTTGTCAAGAACCACATGGATGGTATGCCCGACTCTTCCATGTCCTCCATGTTCTCCTCCTCGGGAATGGGAAATCACTACCAGTACCGGCAGAACTCTCGCCCAGAGAGCTGGGTTAGTTCCTCTCGCAGCAGTGAACATAGCGGATTCGAAACTTCAAGTTCATTGCAAGACAGACGAGCCGATGTCCGCCAGCTCGATAACATGATTGAGGACATTGAGTCCGGCTGGTTGTCCGATAAATCAAGTCTCAGTGGACCACACAGGGCTCGCCACCACTGATTCTCGAACTGTCTCTCCTTTTATGACCCGACACGATCTTTTTGAGCCGCTACGACTTTTTACTCTTTCTTTCCGTGTTGATGATTTGCTTGTACTTAAACTTCTCTCGAAAGATACCACCCCTGTTCCGTATGTACTGTTACTTGAATGTGCACATATATTCTTGCGGCTTCACATCTTCTAACAAATTATTACACACCATTTGATTAATTGAACCATCTTTACCACGCACTATCATGATATCTATAAACATCGTAGGGCAATCAAGCCATGTGATCCGCTTAGTCAGTTATGTTTTGTTCTCGGAGCTTCAATCAATTGCGAGAAAACAAACATGCATTCGGAAGAGCAAGTGCACTAATATTCGAGAACTCGCCAATAAAAGAAACCGCTCTTCACTGTGATGAGTTGTGTGTCCTGTTAACTCGTATCCAGCCGCCTCGTCCACCGCCCTCCTCTCACCCTTCTTAACCCCCTCCCCCCCGCAAAACAATGGCCAACCCTCCAGTGAGCAGCACTCTCCCTTTTCTGTCTTCCAAGTCTGACTCCTGAAAAGCAGCGCACGCAGCAGGTGCCCCAACATGTTACCGCGCTCCTCTCTCACCTCACCTCCCGCCCGGGTGTCCAATCCACCCTGATTCTATCTCGCAAAGACGGCTCTATCATTCAAAGCACCGGTCAGCTCGCGATCCAAGAGTCACCTGCTCGTCAAATATCTTTGGATTCATCTACAGCTGATCAGAGCCCGATCGCTCAATCCTCCGACTCGTCTCCTGCCTCGCCCGACGCTCCTTCCCCTACGTATCAGCCCTCGCAAGCAGAGACTCTAGCTGCGCACATTTTCGCATACGTCTCCAGCGCCTCCGCCTTGGGCATTGCGCTCTCCAAGCCTACCCAGACCAGCGACATTTCTGATTCGGCTTTGAACGGGTATGGAACATATGGAAACGGCACAGCTCCACAAGAAGACCGAGATGCAGACCGAGATCGTGACGAGGACGAAGTGAAGCTGCTCCGTATGCGCACGCGGAAACATGAGATTGTCGTCGTACCAGATCGGAAGTACCTCCTTTGTGTTGTGCATGATGCAGCACAAGCGAGTGCTGGATCTGGCGCTGCTGCTCGTACGCGGTAGTCGGTGAAATCTCCGCTGTCGCGACGGTGTCTCTTCGATGAATTTGTGTTTTTTCTTTCCTTTTCTCTTTTCTTTCTTGTCTGTCTATGCTCTTTGGACTTCATTTTCATCTGGCGTATACCCAGCCGATCGAGGCGAGATTCATTTTGCGTCATGATTGTTTAGGCTTGCATTTGTAGTGATTTTTCTTCGCTCCCCATTATATGGTTACAGGTATGGAAAAGTTGGCATCCGGTTTACCACCGTTGACTATGGCCTGTGGGTCTGCGTACATATCTTGGATGTTCACAAACGGTTACAATCCTGTCATGTTTCAGCCACAGATTTGATAGAATTTCGAGAGCTCTCACAGCTTACTTGCTTTCCCATGTTTGGCACTCGATAGACCGGATCTCGGCTGATGGCAATGCAACTATGGGCTGTCCGGAGCAAGTCCGTTATCAAGCTAGATCCACTACCCCTCTCCTCACCCAGAGGAATGTCGTATTCCCAATCTCTTCATCCTTCACCAGCAATACTTGACATTCGCTAGCATGGCTTCATTTGACGTGGCAGCCGCCCGCGCCCAATTTCCGGCTTTGCAGCAGGAGCAGGTCTTTATGGACAATGCGGGTAAGTGGCATCTTCGGCGCATAGTTTCGAAGCTAGAAACCCCGAGATCAACGGTTCCCGGGCCAGCTTCGGCGTTCTAGAGGGCTGTGTGATCTATCACTCATCATTATCTAGGAGGTAGTCAAGTTCTGGGCAGTGTGGCGGATTCGTAGGCCTGTCGTGCTCATGCCCGAACGAATATGGTGGCTGAGATTGTCCTAGTATCCGATCCTATTTGTTAAACACCAACGTCCAGCTCGGTGCCACATACAAGATCTCCCAAACAGCGACTTCAGCGTATACCGGGGCATATAAGGTGGCTGCCCGATTTATCAATGCTGAGCCAGAAGAGGTAACCTTGGGTTGATGTGACGATGCTGGAACTATACTGATCCCCAATTCAGATCAGTATCGGAGTGTCAACTACCCAGCTCCTGCATAATCTTTCCACGGCCCTCAAATTCCAATATGGTGATGAGTTGATCCTGTCCAAGTTGAATCATGAAGCCAACACAGCTCCCTGGGTTCAGGTTGCAGATCGTTTGAACCTGACGGTTAAGTGGTGGGCTGCTTCTGATCCGACGAACCCAGTCTGTGACCTTGCCGAGCTGAAGAGTCTGCTGTCGGACAAGACACGTCTCGTCGCTTGTCCTCATGTTTCCAATATCACTGGAACCATCACTCCAGTCCGGGCAATTGCCGATGTGGTTCACGCGTATCCGCGAGTAAGTGGCTCTGGTATTTGAAGCCGCCGGACACTCACATCCGATCCGTAGGCACTACTCTGCGTGGACGGCGTGGCTTTCGCACCGCACCGACAGGTTGACGTACGGGCCCTCGGAGTCGACTTCTATGTAAGTCTCCGTTTGTTTCCCTTGATGAGACGCTTGGCTCAAAAGCGCCCCCCATCTTAGGCCTTCTCCTGGTACAAAGTCTACGGTCCACATCTGGCGCAACTATATGCCTCGCAGCGTGTCCAGAACCAAATCCAGTCCCTCGCCCACTTTTTCAAGCCCAGCAACACGCTTGATCTGAAGCTTAACCTGTCATCTGCCAACTATGAGCTCACCCAAAGTATTCCAGCCGTAGTGGAGTACTTTGGCGCCGAGCCGAACAAGACCTGGGCGGAAATGGCAGCCTACGAGGAGCGGCTGCAGCGGATTCTACTGGACTTCTTGACTGCGAATGACCGCATTACCATCATCGGCGAGCCGTCTTCCGGTAGAGATTTGCGCGTGCCGGTCATTAGCTTCACGGTGCGAGGCATTCGTAGCCAGCAACTAGTTGAGGCGATCGAAGGCCGGTCTGCCTACGGATTTCGTAGTGGCCACATGTACAGTCACCGGCTGCTAGCGGAGGTCTGTGGTTTGGCCGATGTCGAGGACGGTGTGGTGAGGGTTAGTCTCCTGCACTATAACTCCGGTACGTGGTGTGATAAGAAGGAGGCTTGTTCCATCATGCTAACTAGGCAACAGAGGCCGAGGTTGAGGGACTAGTGAAGGTTCTGGGGGAGGTTCTGGCATCGCTATAGATTTGATCCACCCCCTTGGCATGTTTAATTCGGTCTCGCGGGCATCTATGTGTACGAGCCCCTACAAGGTGGCTCTGTTGGAAGAGCCTATTTTCGTCTGAGTCATTGGGGGCTCGTTTCGGATGGCTTTTCCGGTATCTATTTTGCCTCTGGATCAGGTGCCTGGGAACGAGAGGACCACATTTCCGCCTACCCTCGGTGCGAGTTCGGAGGATAGTTACAGCCCTGTCCAGTAGCACGAAAATTCAGCCTGAGATAACAATCTCCACAGAACTCTCTAGACTCTTGTCGATAGCTAATGACGAGGACTAGCATGGAAGGAGATTACCGAAGATACTACAGATACCCCGGCAGTAACGATGGGCTAATGATACTAAGCGCCCGCTATCGGGGCCCCAGCAAGTGGATGGCCTCCACCGCTGTATGTGTAAGTATTTGGAGGGGACAGCCACAGCCAGGTCCGAACTGCAAGTCTACCTTACCTGGGGTCAGGCCGTACTTGGGACCAACCCAACATAGAGTCAAATCCGACAACATTTCAAGTCCCCTAGAGTCCCTAGAGGACCTGAGAGTTCCAAGAGCCGTTGTGCCCGACAGTTTCGACGACGCAGGTCTCCTCAACCAGCAACGCCGATCGGAGGCAGCACCAATGAGGGTGGATCTGATAGTGGGACACTGGGGAATCTCGATGCTTGTCATTGGACCGGGCGAAGAACCAGCGTGGCAACGCTCCCGAAACAGGTGAGTCAAACAGAGGTTAGGCAACATTCGTTAGTGACATCGTCTCGAATCTCACCTGGGATCTCATAGCATTGTCCCGTAGAGTATCGAATGAATGGAATATGACTATTGTATGACAGGCTCCTATATACGGATCCGTCGATGTCTCATGAATTACATGAGAGGATCAGGGTTCTCAAGGGACAAAGGACCAAAGGACACGATACTGCAGTGACTCACCGTACCACGGCTGCATCCGGGATTTTTTATCCTCAAACCTCTGCGCCTCCCTTTCACTCCCGCCACCTTCTTCGCCACAGTGTGACTC
Source organism: Penicillium sp. IBT 18751x (assembly GCA_028828935.1). Classification (NCBI taxonomy): domain Eukaryota; kingdom Fungi; phylum Ascomycota; class Eurotiomycetes; order Eurotiales; family Aspergillaceae; genus Penicillium; species Penicillium sp. IBT 18751x. The sequence goes on along the minus strand of JAQJZS010000010.1, from coordinate 122,128 downwards.
CCCTCTCTTAGTCAAATGTGCTGTTAGGAGTCATACGTGGTGAGCCTAAAAACCTCTTTTCTTCTAATCCTAAATCTACCTGAACTCCTCCCCGCCCCCCCGGTCGCCTCTTCGCCTCCACCCACTTCCTTTTGCCCCCCCCATCTCTCCTGCCTAGTCACTTCAACGACTGCCTTGTCACAAGATCCCCCTTCTTGTGTCCATGGTCCGTTAGGTGCCTTGAGATCTTCTTTTCGACTCATCCTGTTATCAAAATGTATACTGCGTCCTCGATCCCGATCGCCCGTGTTGCCGCTATCGACCTCCGCTCCCTCACCGCTGGCTCCGTCTAAAGCCTTGAGAGTCATCTTCGTTCCGGTGTTCATATAGCCCAACACTGGTGTGATCGGTCCTTTGTCTTTTTCGCCTTGCCTTTCGACTTTACATACTCTTCTTCTATTATAGCGGACCTCCTACTCCGCTACTGTCACCTCTCCAAATACTTTTAATACTTCTCGGTGTCAACCTGGCGCTTCTCAACTTTTAGGCTTTGCCGTCGCCTGCGCTCCAAGACGGCTTCTGTCTCCTCGGCCTTCGTTCCCGGTTCCCTGATTAACGGTTTCTTGACACTACGGTTCAAATCGGACCATTCCCTTCCTCGGTTGCGCCCTGAATATCTTCCATGAACTCCTCCGCGCTTCCGGATATGTCGGGGATGGACGTCTTGGGTTTGCACCTTTCAAACCCAAGCCAAGCTAAACATCCCTATGCCTCCTCTATCTCCTCCTCCGCCTCCTCCTCGTCCTCTTCCGTCTTCTCTCTTGATGCACAAAGTTCCATCTCCTCCACCGCCACCAACCCGGTCGATGTGATTTGGGAGAATGATGCAGATGGGCAGTTAATCGGAAGAAACGGGTCTTGCCCTCGTGCGTTCAAGGGTATTTCTAAAGTTGAAGGTCCGGTACCCCCGGAGCTGCGTATGCACCCGCGCCGTACCAGTGTTGCCTCCGCCAACGGTTCTGCCGCCCGTCCTCCGCCGTGTCTGCTTCGGCAGTCCGAGCGCAAGAACAATTTCGTCGATAATCTCGTCGGTAAGTCGTGTGGATACATTCTCCTCTAAAAAATTAACCCTCGCTGAATTTGTTCTTTTCCCTTTTAAAAGATACGGCGTCGCAGATCGTTGAAAACATCTGGCCGCTGTCGGCCGCAGCATCCCGCAGCGATGCTGCGACCGGGTCAAAAGGGGTCCTTCCCCTTCGGACATTCATTCAGGAAACGCTCCGTCGTTCCCGTACTAGTTACAGTACTTTGCAAGTTGCTTTGTACTATTTGATCAAGATCAAGCCTCATGTGCCTGCCCACGACCTGACCAAGGAACAACACCGGGATCAGTCGACGATGCGGGCCATGCAGTGCGGCCGTCGAATGTTCTTGGCCGCTCTGATCTTGGCCTCCAAGTATTTGCAAGACCGCAACTACTCTGCCCGAGCCTGGAGTAAAATTTCCGGCCTGAATACGTTGGAAATTAACCAAAATGAGTTGATGTTCCTCCAAGCGGTTGGTTGGCGTTTGCACATCTCTGAGGCCACCTTCCAGCGATGGACCGATCTGGTTCTGAAGCTGACTCCGGGTGCCGGTGGGCCTCCTGCCGGCGAAGGTCAGTGCTGGCGCACCGTCCTACCCCGTCTGACTCCCGAGTTGGATGCTGTCGATTCTGACCCGATGACCCCGGTTTCGGCCATGGGCGGCATGGATCTCGGTGTATCTGAATTTCCCTCGCCGCGCAGTGTCTCGAGCAACGAGTCTATCCGGACATCTTCCTCCGACCAAAGTCCGACTTGCCCTCGGAGCCTACCTCGGACTATGGAGCCGACTCCGCGCATCGAGTTCACCAATCCGCCTCTACCCGCTATCCCGCGCCCTCAGATGCTTCCCACCCCTCAAATGACCCCTCAATCACATATCGCCTCTGCTCCTGCTGTGAGTTTGGCTACGTGTGGTGTTCGCCGCCCTTCCATCGGTACGGCCATGTCGCAGGCTCAGAATTTGGGTATGGCGCGCTCGACACTCGATCAGCGCCCGCCTCCCTCGTTCTACACTCGGCATACCTCGTACGATGGTTATCCGGCTGCGGTCCGTCGGTCCTCTCTGGCTCGTTCAACTTCGTCGGCCTCGTCCCCGGATTCTATGGTGTCAGATGTATCGACTCTTTCATCCCGATCCTCGCGGTCCTCCTCGGTGTCCTCGAATGCTTCCGGCACGGGTGTCTCGGCCCCATCCCGGCTGGCCGTCAAGGCTACCCTGCGTTGCACCAGTAACTCGCTCAAGGAGAGCCGTAAGACCCTGGCTATTGCCTCTCCCATTGATGAGAGCGCTCTGGTTGATCTGTATAGCTCCCCTGACGCGTACCCCGGTGCGATGGGCTCTGCCCCGGATCTGTCCATCTTCACGCTGGATTCCAGTTTGAGCGAAGCTGCCCAGAGTCTATGTGAGCTATCGGGCGCGACTCCTCAGCTGCGTCAGACGCGTAAACGGGGCCGTACCGGCTCGGATGATCTGCTCCTCCAATCCCATGTTCGTCATCTGATCGACGCTGGTGCCTCGGGTGATTCCTCGGTGCTTCCCGATGATCATCTGGCGAACTCCTTTCTTGTTCGCGATGGAACTGCGGTCTCGGGACCTGCCGGCATGAAGCGAGCCTGCTGTGGCAGTGAGGCACGCAAGGTCGCGCTGAACCCGAGCCTACGTGCGAAATATTTGAATTAAGCGGTGCGTTAACGGATCTTTGCGTTCTTGTGAGGTCTAGAAAAAGCGCGTTTTTTCTGTTCTCCCGGATGATGATTCCCTTTTTGCCCTCCCTTCTTTCTTTTGGCATACCAAACCCGGGTTGTCTTTTGCCTTCTGTACATACCCCTTTTTGATCCCGGGCTTCGTGGTTGCCATGCGAGTTTGAATCAAAAGCTTCGCAAGTGTACGATGTACGCGGTTCCCCCTCTTCATCTCTTTCTTTTCCCTGTTCTTCTTTTTTTTTTGTTGCACACGGAGTGTGATGGGCATGGGACGGGTCTGTTCTTATTTAACTACTCATGGGGACGTGATGAGTCTACATCCCCTGGCGCTTTGGCGCCTCGAGTGGATATCTACGGCGTCCAGACCACGGAATAGGTTCGCGTGGAGGGCCGAATCGTACAGTTATTTGATCTGAGACTTTCCGAGAGGTTTCCGTATTTTGAGTGAATGTTTTATTCCAGCCGTAGGAATGTAGAGTTGGGAGGTCAACGCTATTGCCCTGATGAATAAGCTTGGGGAGCACGTCGTAGGTCTTCGGTGTCCGGACGGATACCGTTCCCATATTGCTACACTTCTGGCTGATCAGGGTGACTATGCCAGATAAATGGATGAACTGAAAATTATCGAACATGGAACATAGAACACAGAATTTACTACGGTTAGCCTACAGTAGCGAGATCGACCACGATGCCCCAAAGACGTGATAGCGAGTCGTGAGGAGTTCCTTACCTGTTTAGGGTCCGGTATAATTGTGGTGGCATCAGATAAGATCAGGCGACTCCGCGTCTCCGAATCTCCGCACTGGTGCAAAGTCCATCCTCTTCTCCCCGCCCTCCCAACTTACTTTCATTCGACTTCGATAGCTCCGAGGACTTCAGTTTCTGGGATACCAAATCATGCTACCTCCATCTCTTCTTCTGGGGCTCCTCGCCTTGTGCTCTGTGCCCACCTCTGCCTGGGTGATTCCGCAGACCGTTTTAGGTCCTGCAAACCTTCCGGAGTCGACAGAGTCGACATCTCAGGAAGACAGCCATGCCCTCGCCCGTCCATCCTGGTTTACCTCGGCCCTGATGGCTCGTCGTATGCTGGCTCTGTCTTCCTCTGGGGTTATCGCAACCACTTTCCCGGACACCATCCCTCCCACGGGTCGGACTCCGTCGTCGGTCGCAGGTCTTCCCATTGGTCTGCGTGAGTACATCGCCGACTGTGACGGGTCGCTCCCGGACGAACTGTCTCACGGGGATAACGGTGACCCTACCATCCTGGCCCTGCGCGTGGCCACTACGTTCCAGAATATCGGGGCTGGTTCGAACCTCAGTCTCGAGTTGGACTGGTGGGACCATCTCGCCGATGCGAGACCTGTCTATCCCGGTCTGCCTGATAGCCCTGCTGCTCTGCCGCGGATTACCTTGTTCGGATACCTGGAACCTCTCCCCGAGCTGTCGGCTTCTGCATCGACGACCCTCGAAACGTGCTTCCTGAGATCCCACCCGGATGCCAAAGTCTGGCTGCCCGGGGTATCTGGTTCCCCGCATGCTAGCTTCTGGGCTCGAATGGTGGTGACACAGGCCTACTGGATCGGAGGATTTGGTGATGTGCAACAGATCGGCTGGATGAACGTGACAGAGTGGAAGGGGATCCGACGCCACGGTAGTGTGGACGTCGGCGATGGCCGGGGATGGGAAGATGTGCGACTTCCGGGGGAAACAGAGACCCTGATATGATAATCTAAGAATCCGAAAGGGTGTTGGGACCTTCTGCTTTGGCCGAACTACAGTTTTTGGCGGTCGTTCATTCGTTCATTCCGTTATCTAGGTGCAGAGAACTGCAGGGATGCGCTTATCATCTTATCAAAGCGTTGACCATACTTGATATACCATGGATCTCCTGTAATTGCCCTTGACTCCCTAAATCCCCCGTGTCACCGGCTCGGCGTGAGATCAGTCCTAAGATTTGCCGTTGGGTGTTGCTTCTGTCGCTGTCAACTGTTCAACTACCTGCAGAGCCTTGGATCTTGCTCCCGCCATGCGCCTCGCCTGGCCGCGACTCCGCGTTTCACAGGCCCAATCGGCCTTTGCAGAAGGCAATGCGCGATGGACCAACCGTGACTTAGATCCGATCCCGCAGTTGGCACGGAAGTGGGGCGTCTGGAGCTTAGTAGGTAGGTCTGGCATTGTGCACTATTAATGATCTTTACCTCACCCGTCGGTATATGTACTGACGATCCCTAGCATACTGGATCTCCGATGCATTCAATGCAGCGACATGGCAGTTTGCCAGCAGTATCATCGCCGTTGGTCTCACCTACAAAGAGGCCATTGCCATCGTGGCCATCGGATTCTTTATCATGTCCTTCGTGATCGCCGGCAATGGGGCCGTCGGGGCCATCTATCACGTTCCGTTTCCCGTGATTGCTCGTGCCAGTTGGGGTTTCTGGGGTTCATACATTGCGATTATCTCTCGTGTCATTCTAGCTATCTTCTGGTTTGCGATTCAGAATGTGAACGGTGGCAATGCCGTACGGGTCATGCTCGGCGCCATCTGGCCGAGCTACTTGACCTTGCCAAATGGAATTCCCCAGTCCCAGGGCATCACGACCAATGGGATGGTCGCCTTTCTCATCTTCTGGCTTATTCAATTTCCCTTTCTCTGCATTCATCCGAATAAACTGCGCTGGTTGTTCGCCGTCAAGTCGGTTCTCGTGCCTATCGCCTGGATTGCCATGTTGATCTGGGCCTTTGTATCCGAGAAGGACGGTGGAGGTGTCTTTGCCCAACAAACTGCGACTGTCTCGGGATCTCAATACAGTTGGCTCTTTTTGGCGAGTATGACTTCGGTCCTGGGCAACTATGCGACTCTCAGTGTCAACCAGGTACGTTCATCCCTTGGAATAAGGACATCATGATACACAAAACTAATCGCCCGCAGTCGGATTTCTCTCGTTACTCTCGCGTCAATCCTCGTTGGCAGCTCCTCTACATCCCGATGCTGCCAATTATCTTTACATTTATCGCTTTTATCGGCATTGCGGCTTCATCTGCTGGCCAGACTAAATACAAACTCGCCGCCATTCCCTGGGACCCAACTGTCCTGATCAGCTACTGGCCCAACCGCGCCTGTCGCTTCTTTGGCGCTGCCTCCTTTGCACTAGCATCACTGGGAGTGAACATCTCCGCCAACTCCCTGTCTGCCGCTAATGACTTCACCGCACTCGCTCCTGAATACATCAACATCCGTCGCGGCCAGATCCTCTGTGCGTTGCTGTCTTGGGCCCTCGTGCCATGGAAAATTCTGGAATCAGCCGGGAATTTTTTGAGTTTCATGTCAGCGTATGCCATCTTCCTCGGCCCCATCGCTGCAATTATGCTGTTTGATTTCTGGGTCGTCAATAAGCGCAAGTATGATGTGCTTGCGCTATACCAGCCCCGGAACCCCATCTATCGTTACAGCTGTGCCATCCCCGGACTTTCAGGCAAAGTCGTCTCCGGCTTCAACTGGCGTGCCCTGGTGGCTTTCATTGTGGGTGTCACGCCCAATCTGCCAGGTCTGATCAATGCCGTGACCCCGAGCATCGATGTCGGCGTAGGTATTCATCCCTATCAGTTTGGTTGGTTGCTGGGCTTTTTTGCTACGACTTGTGTCTACTTGGCATTGTCACATTGGTTCCCTGAGCGTGATGCGCAGATTGAGCGTGCCGTTCTTCCTGATGAGATCTATGAGGAGAGAGTTGCTGTGGTGGAAGGTGTGGAGACGGACAGTTGCGATCGAGTGCAGGTTACGAGGGATGAGAAATCCCTCGCAGGAATGGCTGCGGAGAAGAAAGTATAGGGTTGCGTATGTTTCTATTGTCTTGAGGACTATTTTGAGACATCTAACTTTTGAATGTTGGAGCAGTCTGTCACTGCCCATGCTGTACATGATACGATGCTTGATACCTTGTAATCCTGTTTCACTGATGAAACTCGGCGTAGCCAGTTCGGAAGGGTCACGCTCTTGCCATCAAGCCCAAGCTCGCAAAAAGTGGCCAAGGTTCGTCCAAAACTGCCGCGAATATAATTATCCGCGTGGAAGCTGTATGCCTTCGCCTAGGTAGCAAGAATTGGACCGCCTATTTAGATGACGGAATGCACTGTTTTTTATGAGCCCGAATGCATCCGAGTCCATGCTTCTGTTTTGTGGACATTCACTAAGAGCTTTCGCTATCCCAAGCCTGGCAGAGATGTATACCGGACGTGGATGGTCGAGAAATTATAGAAAGACAGCTTTCACGGCCCCGGGCCATAAGCAACAGCCTCTTTGAGCACCTTGTTCACGCCGGACGATGCACGACCCAGCTCGCCGCCCTCTTCCCTCGCACTCTTCAATCCACGATCAAGAGCCGACAAGAAGCGGTTCTGAAACACTCGGTACCGATCCTCGCGGGTTTCGTACATCTCCCCTTCCTCGTCCCGCGGCTGTCCGAACAAGTTCAGATAGGCGTACGGGGCCGTTGACTCTGTGCTCATGTGGTGAGCCGTCTGGCAAAGAGGGAAAGCCCAGGTCGAGGAAAGCTCCGGATCTGATGAATCACTGGAGCCACTGGGCGGTCCGATGCCTGCATCCAAGAACTCTGCCAGGGCGCCTAATACTTTGATCATGGGCTTACCCTTGCTACCGGATTTTCCGAACGAAGCCCGGTTCGATGACCACCGTGATGACTCCTCGGTATGCCATCCCAATACGGACAAGAAGCAGTTCATGGTCTTGACCCATCCGCCGGCACTGGCCACCACATTCTCGCCCGCTGCCTCGACCATCCAGGACAAGATCTCGACGGCAGAGACGCGAATGTCTGCGGCAAGATGGGTCATGCCGGCGCGCACGTATGGGAGAAGCTGCCCGACATGGTCTTGTACATCATGGTGCGGCAGGGTACGGAGGAACTTGAGGAGCTGGGTGCGCACGTTGTTGCTTGAGTCGAGGATGAGCGGGAGAAGGTTCGGGAGCATTACGCTCACAGGCTGTGGAAGAGGCTGATTTACTGGCCGCGATGCGATTGCGGTGGTCAGGTGGGCGAGGGAGTCGCGGCGCTGTGTGTCGGATTTAGATGAGAGGAGGGAGAGGAAGTGTGAGAATTGGCTGTTAGAGGTAGGTGCGGCGACATGGAGCGATTGCTGGTTGAGCGTGATTGCTTTGAAGGGTCAGCGTTATTTTCTTCAAAACCTCCACTGGAGGAACATCTGCCTACCCTTGGCTCGGAAGCTGGTGTCTGTGAAGTTCTCCGGCTTGGCCTTGGCCTTGCCGACCTTGAGCTTGGGTTTCTGCGCAAATCCGTCAGGCTGTACACCGGGGAAAATACAAAAAGGGAGGCAATCATCCTAACCTGGAAGTCCTTCTGCTTCTCCTTCTTTCGTTTGGCGCTGGATCCCATGGCGGCGATTGGTGTTGTTGAGTTTGAAGCAAGCACCGCTTCTTTTTTCTCCAAATGGTGATCCACACGTTTATCCACACGTGATGCCGATAAGCGCCCGAATGGTCAGGTGTCATTCTATTGGAGAACCCAACAAGGAAATCGTATCAGTTGATCGTCCAACCATCATGAGAATGAATATGGAGATCCGCATATGTTCTAGTAGATGCCATTGATCCTTTCTATAGTACAGTTTGTGATGTGAATATCGATAAGAGGGAATCATTCTGACGGCTACATCTATCTACCTAGTTCTACGATCCACCTTATCGAGCGCCGTGTGCATGCCCATGAATATCCACCAAAAATCCACTTATTGCGGTTGTATTCAGCGTAATGATAAAATAGGGAAATACAGGCAATTTGAAACGGGGACCATGATGGCATCGACTGCCCTATGAATGCTAAGCCCTGCACGTGGGTGAACGCCATCGCGCATTCCTCTTTGCGAGTCCTGCGTTCGGTTAAGCTACCCAATATATCTTTTACCCGTATCAATAGAACTGAAAGTTGGTGCCCAGAATGCACCTCCTCACTCGCGCCGAGGCTCCAGACTGGTTTGAGCCCAGTCCGTTCATCCTGTCGGGTTATCGCTCGCCAAGTGGCTCGTGGGCTGCGTCGCTCTCCAGCTGGTTCTATTGTCACAACGAGTCAGGCAACATCTTCTCCCACCTGCTGCCCGGCATTATCCTCGCCTGGGGAGGCCTGCAAGTTGGATTCAATTTGAGTCGTCCTGATGAAGCGGTTGTCGCTCTGCATCTGGTATCGGCTATTCTGTGCCTGTCGCTGTCGGCACTGTATCATACCGATCTGAATCACTCACCGTCTGTTGCGCATCGTTGGCTGCAATTGGACTATGGAGGGATATTGGCGTTGATTCTTGGAAATTTCCTGAGTGGAGTGTACTTTGGATTTCATTGCGATCCTGTTCTCAAGATGCGGTACTGGTCACTGGTGAGTTCGATGGGTGGGATATTCACCGGAGTCAGAGACCTGATCTAACCCTCCAGCGATAGATGTTTGCGGCCAGTAGCGGTACAGGCATGATTCTTCTGAGTCCATGGTTCCGCGCTCCTGAATGGCGAGGTCTGCGCCTGATCAGTTGTATCGCGACCGGCATGTCTGCTTTTGCGCCAATTAGTCACGCATGGTATCTCGGGGGAACTGCGTACATCTTGAGAATCGGCGTACCGTATTACTTGTTGGAAGGCGCATTTCTGCTGGTGGGATGTTATATCTATCAGGTAGGCACTCCGCCTCGAGAACATCGTTCACCCGCTTACTTCTCAGCACCGAATACCCGAGTCGTTGTACTCCGGCCGCTTTGACATCTGGGGCCATTCGCATACACTGTGGCATATGTTCGTGGTGTTATCCGTCGTCGCTCATGTGGTCGGGCTGGGGAGTGCGCGAGACTTCAATTATCGAAACGAGTGTCGACTGAGACAGGTGTGTTGATTCCAACAAGACTCTCCTTTATGCATTGTGTTTCTTCAGCCCCAGTCTGAGGAGATTATCTTTGAATTGATGGACAATGTTGATCGAGGTGAACCCCAAGTACTAGGTCGATCCCATGGCATAGCCACCCGGCCCAACATGTCCTACTTGGCAAATTTCCCGAGTTGGCTGTTCACTGAGCTCGTAGACTCGAAGGCGTATACTAGTCGAGGTGTCTGACTCGTGCCGGGTAGGGGTTGAAGTTTCCCTTGCAAGAATAGCTTCAGAAATAATCTTGAGACTCGGGCCACTACGTGTCCAACAAAGGGTAGTGTCCCAAATCTGGCCGAACGTGATCCAAAAGCTCTATCGATGCACAAGTGGGTCAGGAAGTTCAAATGTAGGATGTAAACGTTAGTGGAGAAGCATAACTCCGGTCCTTGCGGTGTCGCCCTGCATTAACCTAATAGCCGCAGACGAATCGTGCCAGGAGATAAAATCACTGCGAAGCGAAGAATGCGCAAATCCCGAGGTTTTTCAACAGGATCAATTGTTGCGGAGCAAGATATGAACGTGTCAGGCCGGATGGAGGCGTTGATGGAGATGACGTTGAGTTATCCACAGAGGATCCATGCAGGCGGGCCACGTCTCACCCCACATTTGATCCTCGTAAAGGTCAACGCTGCATGTATACAGAACAAATCAAATTCGTCTACAGTAGCATGGGACCCGAAGTAGGCAGTGGCAAGTAGCATAGTAATGTCATAACAATCGTAGTCAAATTTAAGTCTAGGAGGGAACCACTTTCACCACCACACATCCACACTCAAAAACACAATAAAAAACATATAAAGGTCTGCTCAGCAGCGCAAGGAAATGAAAGAAGGCGAGATAAAATTGGAAATAAAATCGGAAAATCAGACAAGAGATGCGCACTTCTGATCGGCCCCGAGCTGACTAAAACAAACAAAAAACAGCCGGGGTCCGAAACAGACGCGATTGTATCAATCAAATCAGATCATCAAGCAGGCGTAGCATATTAAAAAAAAAAAAAAAAAAAAGACACATACACACAAGGAAAACATGAAGCATGGGATTGCAAAGCCACGCGAGACCACCAACAAAGGGGACATTAATCGTGTAATGGATGGAATTAGTGGGAGAGTGACCAGACTCGTCATGCTGGGAGACATCGGCTGAATGAGAAATTGAGTGATTAGAGACTCATGGTGAGCCATTCCCACTCCTGACTTGCGCCCTGACCACCTGCAATACTATGATTGGCGGGGTTGGCGGCGGCGGGAGGCATAGCTGGCGCCAGGGGTACCACCTTGGATCGACCAGAAGGTGCGCTCGCTTTGGGACTCTCGTCAGTGTCCGGCTCAGACCCGGGCGGGGCCCGCTCCAGACGACGCTGGCGGCGAGGTGCTACCTGCACACCGGCTCGAGCCTGAGCAACTCCAGCTGGGGGTCCAGCCTTAGGTGGGGCGGCAGCGATGGGGACCACGCCAGATTTGCTCGAGCCTGTCATCGCAGGTGGAGATTCGGAGGCGGTGCCGCTAGGCGCGCGCGAAACAGCCGCACTGGTGGGGGCGGCCTGAGCAACGGAGTTTTTGCGTGAAGACTTTTTGGAGGACCGGGAGGTGCCAACGGCGAGACTGTTGGCACTGCTGCGGTTACGCTTTTTGATGACGTCGGTCTTCAGAGAAAGCGGCCGAACGACGCCGTGAAGCTTGAGGAACAGGCCACATGCATTGCACAGGGGCTGGCCTTCAGGATTGCGTCGCCAGAGGGGAGTGGTCTGGGTGAAGCAGTTTGTGCATGTGGTCGGACCGGCATTGGGATCTCCGTTCTTCGAACCTCCAGGACTGGCTGGCCGAGACGGCACCGCGCTACTCAGACCGGATTCTGGGGGCGTGTTGGGAGAAGGGTGGTTGGTCGGCGGCCCACTGAGAGTGCCATTCATATGTTGTCGCAGCAGCCCCGGGGCGTTGGGAGTGGAGGCTGTACGAGCGATTTTCTGCCGACGAGGATCCAGCTCTCGGTTGCGTACATCACTGACTGAGGCGGCTGAGCCGTGGCCCCGACCCAGACTGCCTGCGTGGTGCCACTCGGGCGGGCCGTCCATCATGTCGGTCGAGCCGATGGTAACATGCTTGCGATGCTGGCCGTTGAAACCCGGCAGTGACTGAACAGACCCGGGGAAGCCGCTATCCCAGGTCATCCCCGCGTTCATGTCCCCAGAGTCCTCCATAGAAGCAAAATCATGGGGCATGGCGATCCCGCCGCGGTCAAACTGGTTGCTGTCCTCGTCCTCATTGTCGGAGTCCCCGCCAAAGGTGAACATGCTGCTGCTGGGCGCTGTCGTAGAAAATTCGCCAGGACCAAGCACCTGCGAGGGATCCACGTGTTGGGGGCCCGGTAGAGAGAACGCAGACGAGTGCATGGAGCTGGGTGGGCCACTCACGCTGGTCGACTGGAACTCGCCGTTGGTGTTATACATGTGGCGAGGCTGCAGCGAGGCTGACAAGTTCGACTGGCGGTGCTGAATGTAGTTAGGAATTCGGCGCTGAGAGTGCGACTCCGCCGAAGGCGCATCAGAGAAGAACATGGACTGTTCGCCCTCATATATGGGTTGTGGAGTCGAAACGGCCGACTGATACCCTGAAGGGGGAGGAGAAAAGAACTCGGTAGAGTTCAGGGAAGAGGCCATGGGAGTTTGGGCGTAGAGGTTGGAGAAGGGATTGCTGGCCGCCATGGGAGAATCAGAAGGTGAGAAGGCAAAGTGCTGCTGGTAGGGACCAGCCGAACTGATGCCAGAGTCCTCGCCACCTACTCCATACGTATCGAGACCGAAGGGAACGCCAGAGTGTTGATGCTGGTGACGCCGGGGACCAACGGTGCCGTTGCCCGGCATGGCAAAGGCCGAGGACGGATGGTCCAAAGAATAATCTGGTAGGGCGGCCGACAGCTCCGAATGCTGCGACAGCATGGCGTTGGAGACCGGGGGCACCTGAGGAGATGCCTCGGCGGGACGCTTGCGACCGGGAACCCCGAGGCCGTTGAAGAACTGACGCTCATCGACGCTCGTCTTGCGCACTCGACGTGGCACGTAGCCGAACTCGCTGTTCTTGCGCTGCTCCTGCGGGGGATGGCCAAAGGACGCAGCGACGGTGGAATCAGTCATGGGGTGGTCCTTGCGCGCTTTGATAGGGATACCGGTCGGGGTGGCGGTGAAGTGTCGGTCGGCATGGGGATGGGAGGAGTAATCGGTGGGGGAGTCAAAGGGGACGATGAAGTCATCCAAGTTCATGGGATCGGGAGTGGCATCGTGGTTCATGGTGGTCGAGTTCGACGCCTGGTCGGACAGATGCAACTGCTCGTTGCCGCTTGGGATGGGACTGACGGTATCTTGCTGGGCTTGTGAAGACCTGCAGGCCAAGACATGAGCTATCCGTCCATCGGGAAGGGTGGAAGGAACGGAATGTATGGAAGATCACCTACCTGGCCTGCTGTTGCTGTTCCCGTTCCTTGCGTTTCAAGTTCATGGCCATCATCCGCCAAGTCAGATTCTCCATGCGCTCTTGATTCGGAAGCTGAGATTTGGTTCGCGTGTAGAGCTTCCAGATCTGCGCGGCGAGGGGATCCCGCTTCTGCAACTCCTCGGGACTATCGCCACCGCGCGGAGCACCGGTCTTCCACTCCGGGAAGATGGGATCCTGGAGCATACCGTCCTGGGCGGCAGAGTTGGTCGGACTAAACGGGGAGCCGAAGGAGAAGTCATCGGACATCATATGGGAATCGATGTCAATGTCGGGGAAAACCAGCGGTCGGGCTCCCGCATGGCCTCCATGGTGGATATCCTCCATATCGAGGAAGGAGGAAGAGGAGGAGAAGGGGGGGGGGGGGTCTTCAAGGAAAAATAAAGTAGAAGAGGGAGGGGGGTTTCGACTGAATAGACCAAACTGGAATATCCCCGTACCCGCCGTAGACGAGACCCTGGAAATAGAAAATGGAGCGGGTGAAGCGATTGGTAGAATGGCGCAGCCAACGACCGGGGTCAGCATCGACGTCAGTACAATTCCATACGGATGTGCAGATGGGGCCTTTGGAGGGGTACACACGATGGTCTGCCACCACCCAGTCCTGTCCTAAGGGAAGTGGACTTGTTTTTACACCAGCCTTACGGTCGTGGAGGGGGGGCTAGACCCTCCAGACGCTCATGCCCCGAGATGCGATTGCGACGGGGAAGGGGAATGCCACCCGAGAGAATGTGGACGGGAGAAACCACCACAGTGTGCACGGGAAACACAAGAAGCTGGAGACCAGCGGTCACAAGTGAGAAAAAAAGGGTGAAGGGATCTTTTGAGTCCAGAAGAGAGAGAGAGAGAGAGAGAGAGAGAGAGAGAGAGAGAGAGAGAGAGAGAGAGAGCAAGAACAAGAGAGAGAGAGAGAGAGATTGAGAGATTGAGAGAAGAGAGATGGAGAGGAATCGGGACGTGATATGTGCCAAGTGAACGAGGTCTGTAAATTGCTAAATTGCAATTTGCCTCGAAAAGGGTACGGGTATTACATGTATCCGGGCATCGCCCGATTTACGGCGCTTCTCTGAACGACCACTACAGCTTCACGCATGGATTCATGCGGCTAGGACGCCACTTCCGAGATTGAGGAGAGTCGACAAGCCCTCTCGTGGCCAAACCCTCTGACCTAAAGATAATCCCACGAATCGTACTCGTGGACAGCCTCGTGAGTCCCCGGCGCGGACCACGCACGGCCCTGATTGCTCCAGGTCGCGATGGCTTCATGGCGAATGAAAGTGCCGGGACGTGGGGTCAGCTGTGTATCGGGCCGAGACCGAGAATCAATTCGCGACCGTCCAGTCATGCAGGTACTTTGACTAGGTGGTTTTCTTGTCAGTCTGGAGCCGAAAAGACAACCTAGGTCAGGTCCGGAGTGTGTCCAGAAGTGTAAGAGTGGAGTCGGGTGGAAAAGGTTGCTTGCAGTGGAGTCCCGAACCGGTTCAATTTTGTACTTGGATCATTAAAAAGTCTTGGGAATCAAAAAGTTAGGATTCATTCTATGTCGCTTTGATATCTATGGTTCATCACTGATCGATCTCACGCAAGTCCCGTATATGCCCTGAATGATGAGTGTTTTGGTCCGTGAGCAAGAGAGAGAGAGGGAGAGAGAAAGAAAATGGAGGGAAGCACAGAGACGGCTCGGAGATAGCAGAGCGTCAGCGCGGATGAACTCCGGCGAGATAAGACTCGATACCCTCGACCATAGAACGAGCTTAAACGGGGTTGAGGATATAATACCCCTCTGTCCCTGGAGGAAACCGTACTCACCGAAAAGGCCACCCTAGATTACCCGAGGCCTGTATTGGCGCGGTACTGCGTATGGGACGGTATGGGCCTTTTCACGGGTCAAACGTTCGCGGGGAGGAAAAGGTCCAATTCCACTCTCGTTGCTCTCATGCCCCATTCCCATGATCCATTTTCGTCGTTCATTCGAGGCCCAGGGTTTCCCGATCCAGTACCCTCAACCCGGCCCAGGTCATCTCCTACAGGTTGCCTTTTCTCCTTTCCCCTGATTTTATAGGTTTGCCACCGTACTTGCTTCACTCGGCATTCATCGCTGGGAATTATCCGACTGGCTTTGACATCACGATCATCTCCCCCCCCCCCTCCCCAGAGTGGGGGTAAGAGCAAAACACTCCCACGTCTCTCGCAGATGCATCATCTCAAATCGGACATCTACTCGTGTGCCCGTTCGTGGTGGCCCCACAGCTCCACCGAGGGTCGGGGCATCCAAGATATGACAAGATAAGAGCGATGATAAGCCGCCAAGCAGATGGTAATTAGTGGTGGTCATGTTTGATAACCGTCGCCGATCCCCTCGTTCACACGGCTCAACACAGAGTGGAGGGACTATGACGGTCGTGGTGGATGTGCGGATAGACGGTGGAGAGTCTAATCTTGGACGTTTCCCCCCATGGCGTCTCACCGTCTGATGTCACTTCTCATCTCCGTAAAGATTTGCCCTTTTGTTCCTGTCGCGTGAGAGTGGCAAAACATGGAGGCAACGAGGATCGGCCCTCCAGCAGATTGGGACGGGAATATGTCCCGACGTAACCCGGCCTTCCATCTGCAGCTGGGCTATAATTGCCCATGGTCGAGTTAGTTCGGGATGTCCAAAGTGGGCCATGGCGCATGGCGTAGTGAGATGTGGACATCCGACCGGGGTCATGGAGGTGGCGGTACTTTTGCTCTCTCTGGTCTCGCCCCGGGGGAGGCCTACGAGAGTAAGAGCGACAGGGGGACAAGGGCGAAACGAAGGGTGACAAGGGGACTTTCGGGCCTTTGGGAGAGGGGGGGGGGAGGTCGATGTGGTTTTTCCCTGGTGGTTTTTCTACCCGGCACCTGCGCTTAGGATGAAATCCGATCTCGCTTCGGGGCCGGGGGCAATATGTGGACAACCCTCAACTTGAATGTCGAGGCCGAAATTACCAAGCTGGGGGAGGGGGAATAAGAAACCGACGCCGCGCATATGTAAAATACCTCTTGTGCACCACTTCCTAGATGTTAGATCAGCTCAGGTGCCTCTGTGCCCTCTTTGCAATGAAGATCCTGGGCTTGGTCCAGCGTTCTCAGAAAGAGACTGGATGGACACGTTCATCGAGGGAAGTCTGGAGGGGGTGATACCCGGGCCCGGTCCCCCGGTGCTCTCAAGAAGAAACCTCTGGCCCAGAGATGCGAGAAACGAGGTCTATATATCTCCAAAGACAGGCTCTGGAGCGTGCGGTTATCACTCGAAAAGGTCTCGATAAGGCGTGACGCTACCAACCGCCTGTGTGCCTGCCTGGGCGATACGAGCATGGCCAACAGGGATACTTCTGCATATCTCGGGGTTTCCAGGGGACTCGAAACGAGATAAGAACCCCCTGAAAAAATAAGTGAGGCGCAAAAACGGATGATCATCCCTACACATATACCACCCAAAGAAAACTCGTTATCAATGCCCCGGAGGCAAATGGGTCTTCAAATGGAGTCTGGAGTCCGATAGAGACCTATTCGCTGCATCTGAACTACACCGCTACCTTGGTCTTCTTCTGGCCCAACGAATCGGGTCTGCTATCTCCAGATTTTCACCCCAGGATCTCTCCGACGGTCCGACGGTTGATCCCCAAGATGTGGCGTCGAATAACATCTTGCCATCTGTGTGAAACCCTCTTATCATCAAAGGGTCAACTGCTCATCACTTCTGTGACGGGGATACGACTGATAAATCGGGTTTCGATGTGTCTACTCTCCCGGTCAGAGTCGGACTGTTAATCTCCAATGCTCACCGACACTGTGAGATATGCCGAGATACGGGAAGCTGATTGGACTCGAGGCACCCGGAGCACTGACGCCATCGCCAGGTTTGAGGACCTTGAAGACTATCATCTCCTCGGAGCTGCGTCGGACCTGCCAGATATCTTCTGGACAATCGGTCGCAGCGACTATCATGGTGTCACATCCGACACAGACTTCTTGCAGGATAAGCAAGGGTCGGTCCGTCCTATACCGACGGTGCAAATTGGGACTTGCTGTTGATCCAGCAAGTCCTCGGCTATGTTTGAAGTGGCCATGGAGAGAAGGGATACTTGAGGCTGCCGAGCCCCGAGTCAGCCCGAGTCGATGTTGAATTTGGGCACCGACTGCCTTTCGGGGACACTGCAATTAGAAAAAAAAAAAAAAAAAAAGAATGGCGCTGCAACAAGTCAACAGGTCCGGTTGCAGTAATAGTTCCAAATTTGAAGCGGGACACCGATGCCGGAGTCCAGATGCACGGCAATATCCCAGGACACTGCGCCTGTGAACGAAGATCGGAGCCAATGCTGGCCTCCAGAGTGACGCCTGAAATCTGCCTTATCTCGATGAAACTCCCTGGCCTCTGTAATCTCGGGATAAATTTTCTCGATGAGAAACTCTCAGAGATAAGGAGATTCGTGACGGAGGAGAGATAGAGTTATTTTCTGATCGGATGCTCAGACAAAATAAACCAGGCCACGTTTTGGGAACTAGGTAGCCAATGAAACAAAATGCGATCAGTCATGTAACTTCCTTCCCCTCTTCCAGCGGATTTATACTTCCGGTTGAGAGTATCATATAATGAGGGCACCGTCGTCAGTCAGGTTGTCATCTGTAACCCTGAGCGGAACATTCAATACAGTACTCGAGAATATCACATCTGAGTACGCCTGTGGCAAAGAGCGTTGGAATCAAGATAGAGGAGAATATAAATCCAGCTCCGTAGGTAGAATGTAATATTCATAGCGAATGCTATCCTTATAGAACCGGAACATATAAATTCAGTGGAAGGGCGTGACACCTAGTCGTCAAGTTCTAGCGTTTAAGTCTCATGAGGTGACCAGTGGTGGTCTCGGCGTCATCTCACCCTCGCTTATCGAAAACTCCTTTAGTCGCGCGTCATTATGCTTCTAATAACTTTTTGTCCAATCACCGACCTTCCCCTGATGTACCCCGGGTCAAAAGATAAACTGAGCAAGGCCGAGCAGTCCATGCGCCCGGAGTATACAGGATAATTCAGTATCCGTCTTAGAGAAGGGAACAAACGCTTAGGACGTAACGAGGAGACGGGAGGAGAACATGGACAAAGTAGAAACTTTGAGGGAGACGAGGAAAAGAAAAAAAAAAAAAAAAAAGAAAGTCTATAGGAGCCCGAAAACAAAATTCTCCAAAGCTAAGCCAAGGTTGTCTTCCTGATCTCAGGAAACACCACCAACTCATATCTTCCAAATAGAGAAAGTCAAAAGGGGGAATAGGAATAAATCAGAGGTCCTCCAATGCAAAACGAGACAATGCCTATGGACCACAAGTGAAAAATAAGGCAGTGGGCCATGCCATGATGGAAACGAATCAGAAAATGCCACCCAGAAACCCTTGCGCCCGCTAATGACCAGCTGCAATAGCAGACCCGCCACGGTGTATGAGGATAAGGCGAATATAAACAAGGAAACAAGTGCAGATGTAAAAATCCCAAAAAAAATTGTATATCTCCCACGGGGTATTAGAAGTGAAACAAGCCGTCTAGGAAAACCTTGAAATGTGTGGTATAACGTGACTAAGGTCCGTGTCCTTAGAGAAAATGAGGTGTTATGAAAGTGCCCGATGATGAAGGGTAGGGGTATTAGGGACCCGATCGTCCTGGTCCGCCGGGATGCCCCATCGGAGGAGGGTGGGTGAATGGTTGTTGCGGGACGTTCCCGTACATAGGGTACTGCATCACCGTCATACCAGGCATAGCGTTCATGTTAGTCCACTGTGGAAATCCCATACCTGCTTGTGCTGGGTAAGAACCCGTGGGCACCTGCATGTCGGGCGTGGGTCCTGATGCGCCCTGCGAAGCGACCGTCTGCGCGGGAGTGGTCATCCTCCGCTTGAGGTCGGGGGCCATCTGAGGTTGAAATTGTTGCGGAAAGGAGGAGCCCATGTCTTGACCGGGGTAGCTCATTGCCCTTGACGGCTGAGGTGGGACTTGCCAGACCGTTCCATCGGGCTGCATTGCGTATGTTGCGCCGGGATTCATCGGCTGTGCCTGACCTGCCATCGGTGAAGCTGCAGACATGGGCGAATTGGGCGGTAATCCAGCCGGCCACACGTTGGGGGATAGGTTCATCATCTGGTTCTTGTTTGCATTCATAGTGGCGAGCATTTGAGGGTCAGATATCGTTGTAAATTCATCCCAAACCCCTGCTTCCATCGGATGTCTAGTGAATTCCCCTGGTCCCATGGGCTGGTCTATATGTAATTCACTTTCGTCAGCGATTGAACCTCAGGCGGATTCCGCCTCTGATTCATCAACCTACCTGGTACAAAGCCCGACAGGGAATTTCCAGCAAACGCGCCTGGCGGAAAAGCAGACATATCCTGCCCTGATGAATTCATAGCAACCTGCGGATATTGATAGAACGTATCAACCGATTCCGCGTTCAAATTGGTGGGCGACGAGGAAATTGGAGTTGTCGCTGAGCCCCCAGATGCTGTCTCTAATCTTGAACTGGGCCGTGACTTCTTCTCCACTGGCGGTTGTTGATCAACTGGGAAAAATTGACAGTCTTTTCGTAATCGAATACAGTTTTCACACCGTCCCTGCGGGTCGTCTGGCGCTACTAAGCATCGGATCTTGCGTCGCCGGCAGTGCACTGTGGCCAAGGTGTATCAGCAAAAGAAGTCCCTCCATAGCATCACATAACTGATCGCGCGCATCAAGTCTTGTTCTTGGTCATGCGCGTATACGCGACAATGCGCAAGACAGCAAGGCGGCACAGCAAGCAGACAGTCCGTGAAAATGGGGATGACTGACCACATGCGACTGACGTCCGATGATAACCCAACTTATTACGTTTCTTGTCATTTGCGGCGTCCATGGCACTCTGTGAATTCGGTGTTGTTGCCATAATCTCGACGGCCACGGGCATAGCTCCCCCAAGGAAGATATCTTGTCACTACTCGAACGCGAATCACATCCACGGCGTTGCAGTGGCGCAGCCTTCTGGACCCTCGGGCTCGGGTCGAAAGCGTCTTGTAACGTAGTCCAGGGCGAATGCAAAGTAGCAAGATGCCAGGCCATGCAGCCACCGGAGACACCAAAGAAAGTAACAAGACAGAAAGGAAGTCAAGGAGGGGGTCGCGATTTCCGGATGATGATGACGGCGGTGCCTGTCTGAGCACTCCGGTTCCACCCTGCGCCACCACGGGATCGTGAAGGATGTTTCGTGCGTTTCAGAGCGACGTAGTTGCAGGTCGGGGGAGGGGCCCTCGTGTATCGGCCCAGGAAGAAGTGCGCGGCGAGGGGAAGATGAACAGACGGTAGATTGGAATTCAGTTTTGGGTCTTCCGCGAAACCCGAACCGTATCCAGTAATTGGGGAATTAATCAATGATAATTAAAGTAATTAGAATGCTTCATGAAAGGGGAAGTGGGCGCGCGGCGTAGGATGGATGATTTTAAGGTCTAGATTGGGTTGGTTGATCCAGTATGAGATCGGGAAAAGGGACCGGTCAAACGTCCACAGTCGGAGAATATTAGTCGGGGCGAAAGGGCAGAGAAACGAGAAACCAAAGGAGTGAATAGAGTGGATTGGGTGAAACTTGAGAGAGAAGAAAGATCGAGGACTTCCTATAGACACGAAGAAAGACTGGAAGCTAATCGCGGGGTGAAACGCCTTGAGCCAGGTTTTGTTTTTTTTTTTTTTTTTTTTTTTTTTCCCTCTCTGATTTTATTTTGATTTATTTTATTTTAGTTTTTTCAGTGTATATCCATACGTGGAACAAAGTGGCCCTACATCAGACCGACACTAGGACCAAGACGGATGTATCGACTTAGCCCAAATCGACTGCAGGTCATTGTCATGGACCACAACGATGATCTCAGACCCAACTCAGGGGAGGGGCCCCGGGGCGAACTTGCTTCACACTTTGTCTACTTCCAGTCCA
The DNA here is from genome assembly GCA_028828935.1 of Penicillium sp. IBT 18751x. NCBI lineage: Eukaryota > Fungi > Ascomycota > Eurotiomycetes > Eurotiales > Aspergillaceae > Penicillium > Penicillium sp. IBT 18751x. Next base: position 100,967 of record JAQJZS010000010.1, on the reverse strand, counting down.
CTGGGCATGTACTCTTGATACGTCTCAAATGTCTCTCAATTGAATTCCATTTGGGTTTTCGCTTGAATTCTGATTACATGGTCCTTCTCAGGTAGACGATGTATCCAGGTTCCATATTTAAACACTGGTGCCGGTACTTCGCATTCTCTTGGCCATGCAACCCGATTAGGTAAACCCATAGCCCCTGATTGCGTACGATAGACCCTCCCCAGGGCCGGTTCATGGCAAATGAGGCAGAGGGAGGAACCATGGTCTGGGAGCCCTGACACAGTGGGGTCGGTGTGGGTGGGAAGTTGGTCGCGCGTGTACGCTTCGGGCTTGGAGCCAGGTGGGCTAACCTGTCAATCCCTGATGAACTGGGGAATTCTGCCATCAAGACCTAGATTGATGATTGGCGACGCAGGCTTGATTCGGCAGCTCGAACCAATTAGCTTGTTCTTATCTAGGGTCCAGGGCTCCAAATTGTCTTCTCTCAGGTCGTTCCGAAGATCTCCAGAACTCCGAGGGACTTTTTCTAAGGAAAGTGCCGCATTGCAATTTAGATTGCCTCTGACATTGCCTCTCAGATACTGCATACATCCAATCAACCCGAGGAAAGAGAGATGTAAGTTTAATTTCGATTTTTTTTTTTTGTCACGAATAGTACCACTGCAATCAGGAACCACAGATTGATTGGTACTAAAAACAGATTCAGGGTCCACGGCTGATGTGTATCAGGCTCATACCGAAGAAACACGCAATGGGTCTTGCGCTCTTTTCTTTTCCTTTTGTCTCTCTTTTTCCTTTTTTGAATTTTCTATTCCACCCTACCCCCTTTTTTTTCCTCTCTCTCTTTTTTTTTTTTTTTTTTTTTTTTGACCACCTTCCATGAGTCTTCTCTCGAATCTTGGGCGTAGCTTAATTTTCTTAGCGGGTTTCGTCGATGTCATCGCCTCACTTTCGAGTTCAAATTTTGGGGCCCAGGGATTTTTCCTCTCCAGCTTTTGCAGGGTCAAACCCAACGGGCTTCTATGATCCCAGTAATTGCCGAGTGACCAATTAGGGTTGTCGGGGGCACTTTAGTCACCGATCCAGTTTTAGCTTATACAATTTGACGGAGCCCAATTATGCTCGGGCTCGGGTACCTTGGTTGAAGGAATTCCGGCAACCTGGTCAAAGAGGACCATCCTCATTACATCGACACCTGTCCTCACTATCCTTGGATCTGATCGAGCCGAGGCTTCGCCAACTCCGAGAGGATTGACGCCTTCTAGAGTCAACGGAGTATACCGAGCGACAGTGACATCGTTACCCTGTCGCTGGGGCAGTAGATCGGAGAAGGAATGCACAACTACGCCCGAGATGGACAACGGTCCGATGGCTTCGACATTAGCCACCAACGGGCTCGTGGGATGATGCTGAGCGATCTTGCCGTTTTCTGCGACAGACTAGCACCAAGTGGGCCTACGCCGTCAAGGTTTGATTAAGGATCATCGTGATGCGGTAGCGCGTTCCAGCCGTAGCCTTGGCACCCGTCGGAACGTGCGATCTCCTTCGAATCCAGAAGCGAGCTTCCATCACGGACCCATACAGAGCAGAAAGAAAGATTCGACATCATCTTGAGAAGGTCGAGATGAAAATGGGGCGCGATCTGCGTTGAAGCGAATTGGGGGGGGGGGGGGTGGGCCGGGATTTCAACCTTTTACGATGCTTTCCTGTCAGAGGCAAGGGGGAAAAAAAAAAAGGGGAAAGGAGAGGCGAGGATAGTGAACATCAATGACCATCAGTGGTCATTTCAGACATTCTACTGGCCCTAAGAGGCGAGCAACGTGTTAGGCGCGGCCCTGGATCGCATTTCTGGATGCGGTATGCGTTCCTCCACCAGAAGGTCGCCGGGCGCATCGTCTGTGAGTACTTCGGGCGCATGTCTTATTTCTCATCTCTCTTTCCCATTTCCCTTCTTTCTGGCATCCTCGGAACTTCGCTCGTTCTCGGCGTGGCGCGTCCGCCCTTTGGGCAACGATGAGAGATGAGGGATTCAGCTCTGGCCCCGCCGAGCACGCTCTGAGCGAAGATCGACAAAGCAGCTTTGGGAAGATCCGGAGGCAGGTCATGATTGGGTCTGGGATATCCGAAGAGGTCGGGGTGCATTTACAAGGCGCATGTGTTGACGCGGCGACTGGTCAAGCACGCGATAGATCTGGCAGTGGCCCCCAGACTCGAATCCATGTTCCCCTCTCCAGCAGGACGCCAGTGCCAGGGTATACGATATACGCGGGATGCTAGAAAGGCTTCTCCGGCCGCATATTCGTACATTGAATTTCCTCGGCCTCGGTTGGGTCATGGGCTCAGGCTCGGGACCTCCCCCCTTCTCAACGTTGCGTCGATCTGAAACGAGGACTTGCGAAACAAAGGGTTTAGGGCTGACTCAGATCTCTGATGTTCAAACCCAAAAAAAAAAAAAAAAAAAAAAAAAAAAGTAGTCGCGCCTATAATCTGAGACATTCGAGAAGCATTCTAGCCTCTAATTTCAACGCTGTAGGGCAGCCGGCGCTCCGGCAAAACCTCGCCCCGAGATCTATATCAAGCGACTTCTGGCACTTTATCAAGTACGGAGTTCTCCGTACTGTCTCTCTTATTCTTTTCCTTCTGCAATGAGTCGCTCTTGGACCGCCTCGCTAAACCGAGCCGGGCTTAGTGGCCAGCCATATTTTCATCTGCCAAAACCAACTGCCGGCCTCAGATGCTGCAGGTGTACGGAGTCCTCCCTAGACCGTAGTCTCGAGCCTGATCTAACCACCTGCGCATCCTTTCGGAGATCGAAACTCTTTTGGCAAGGCCAATTTGGCAAATGATTCTACTTCTTGAGGATAAAGTCGGTGTAAGTCCGTGGATCGCCTGATTGGATTCACTGCGTTTTGTACATCGTCCATTGGGGCCCACCACGATGCAATCTCTCAGGAATGATTGAGCTGAGCCCCAGTCGTGGTTCTGCGCTCTAATTCCCGAGGTGGAGCAATGCGCAAGAATCCAACTCGTGTCCGAGATCTATACGTTATCATATCGTGGGCCCGATCTCGATGGATCCAGTCTGCTCTTGTTTTAGAAAAAAAAAAAAAAAAAAAAAAAAGAAAAGAAAAGAAAGGAAAGGAAAGGAAAGGAAAGGAAAACCCACGATAGTCATTAATCAATTCTGTTTTATTTTTTATTTTTTTTTTCTTAGACACTCAAGAGATGCATTCTCGCGTGGAGTGGGTATGTAGGGACATCACTGGCTCCCACAGCACTTTTGGAGGAAGACCCGGTTGTTTCACCATTCTCGGGCCCTTGACCCTTTACGGCATTGCTCGGCTGCTTGTAATGGGTCTCCCTCTTTTGACTTGCTACCTGCACTTACGCGTCCTCCCAAGACCGAAAACTTCCTCTCTGGGACTCCCCTCCCCTGGAAAAAAAGGAAGGTGGTATTTTCTGGAGGTTTCTAGCTCGCTACTGACGTTGGCCTCGATTTTCCGAGGGAATCTCGGAAGAAGGTCTCGGAAAAGGGAGGGAGAAGAAACGGTTTGGCTGAAAAGGGGGCTAGGGCCTCCTGTGATTTTGTGAATGCCGGTATATCGCCGAAAGTTCACCTTTGGCCAGTTATGCCCGGAAGTGATCTACTCGTTGCGCAAGATACTCAAGGGCTCCATGTGGCGAACGGAAAATGCGCGTTTTACATCATGGAGACATGGCTCTGTACAGTGCGGAAAATTCCCCCAGTCGCCTGCACATCCAGCTTCCCCTCCATAAACCCTGTTTTGCCACTGAATTGATGTACTGTACATCGGGCGGGGGGAATTCAGACGATCATCTCACCTGTCCCAAGACACGAACTGCGCTCTCACCCACTCTCACCACCACCTGAACATCCAGGGCCCTCGCCTCCCTGACACAGCACGCGACGCACGCCCTCCCCACCCGGCCGATCACCGCATGGCAGCCAATGGACGCGCACCAGGCCCGCGCGAAGGTCTCTTTGCTTCGACTGCCGCGAGCATCAATCACGAGAACTTCGGGGCTTTTTGCAGAAGGCGAATCCATCTGCGGGGCTGGCTGGCGTGGCAGGGATTCCAGCGAGATATGCCGATACGGGAAAGATCGGTGCAACGGATGCCCTGGTAGACGCTTGTGCTTCCCCCAGTCTTTGGCTGTCGGCTCCCCCGACGAGCCATTTTGGTGATACGCAGTGAAACCGAGCGGTGGACGACATGCATGGGCCGAAATGAAGCGCACGTGATGTGTGAGAGGGAAGGAAACCGTAGTGGGAACTTCTACAGATCCGTCAAGGGAGAACGAAAGCTTGGCCTGGTCACTGACAGTGATCTTCCGCTTCCCGGAAGAAGTGACTGACAAGGTGAGGGTATCAAGCTGGACACCGAGCGTGGATTCGGCGGCTTGATCGGTAGGGAGTGTAAATGACTCGGCAGTGATATCGCCCATGCCTAGAGGCGATGACTCCATGGCTAGCTTCCCAGCTTGCTTGATGCGAGGTTTGCCAGTCTTGCAGAGAGGGTCGCTGGCCTGAATCTCGAACCAACCAGGTTCCAAGCTCTCATTCGTAGTCGCATCGCGGGGAAGCACGTCGCAGCCCACCCAGCCCATACAAGTCTTGGCGCCCTCTAGGCTGGATAGTACACGGCCAACGATCGAGGCTTTGCTCCAGTAGCTGCGTCCTTTATATGAGAAGCCACCGAACAGGTTTGCCTTGGGCCCCAGTTGCTCAATTGCGTTGTCATCGTTTTCCAGCAAAGTACCGATAAGTAGATGGCAAATTGGTTCGCCCGGAATGACCAATCCTGAGAGTAAGCTTCGAGAAACCCAGCCGAGAGGCTCGTCTGCATGAGGGTCATTGTCTTCACGAAACGAACTGCGGAGCTCAACACATCGACGTGACTGGCTGCGTGTATACATGTTCTCCTTTTCCAGTACCATCGCCTTGATAGCGGAGTGATTCTCCAAATTGCGCAGACACTCATTCGGAAGGAGTGGATCTTTTCCATCTTTCAGTTTTTGTTCAAACGTAGATCGTACAGCGTCCACGCTTGGCCATCCGATGTTCTCGGCGAAGACGTAGAGGCCTTCCAGTTGCTGTCGAACGTGAGGGGAGCTGATCCGACATTGCCAGGCGGAATGAATATCAGGCCCGCCAGTAGATGCGATACGGCGACTGATGGAGTCGAACAGAGCGAAACGTCGGCTTTTGGTAGGCAACTTATCAGTCGGGGGTACAGACTGATGATCAGGGGCAGACGGCGCCTCGGAAGGAGAGGCGCAAGTGATCTCGAGGTTGTCAAGGAACCGACGCACAACAATCAGATCCCAGTTGACTTTGCCCTCACGCAATTTGTCAAAGTGATGAAGTTCTGGCGCCGTGATCACGCCCCCGTGGGGATCATCCAGCATGCCGACATGAACAAAGGCATCAAGTCGGAACAGCAGCTCTGCCGCCAGGAGCAGTTGAACCAGCAACCACTTGCGTTCCATCCCAGAGTTGATCCACGGCTCTCTAGACACCGCGGGACCAAATTTGACACAGTCTCCGTCCCCATGGGGCGGAGTCTCGTATAAAATTTGACCGATTCGAAAACGCCATTCCGGCAAGCTGAAATCGACCCAAGCCCCCGGAGTGGCTAGCACAGTAGCCAAAGTCTTAATTTGAGACTTGATGCTCTGCGGATGACCCAGTACGAGATCGGCTGGAGGTGGGCGAGGATGGAGGAAATGTGTGTGGAGGAAATCATGCATCTCACGGGGAGTTTCAACGTCCAGAATCGTGACCGTCGAGCCATCATGCAGTATATTCAAGCGCAACTGCCGCAGCTGATTCAATCGCTTGCTCAAAATTCGAAGATTAATGTCCCGTACCCCGATGCGTTTCCACCCCGCAGGCCCATCCCGAATGAGTTGACGTCGATCGAAGACGGTGCCGCTGAGGCATTGAGAAAACGGTTTGTTGTACGAATCCATCAGTTCGAACGCCTCTGTGGCTGGGAGTGTCGTGACTCGCTGCATATTCGGTGCCTGCCTCGCCTCTTGAGGACCGGAATATCGGATTGCATCGGCCAATGGAAACTCCAAGAAATGTCGGAAGCCAACAGTTCCAGGCTCTCGCCCATTGTTCGCGAGCATGTTTGGCACTTCGAACACGCCTACATCGAAAGCAGCCCGTTTGAAAGCCCCTGATCGATGCCAATCTTTTATTTGAATTGGGACTCCGCCCTTCACTGCCCAGTCATCCGGGACTGGCAGATGGGCATGGAGAGTGCAGAGCGTGAATGATGCGTGTGAAAGAGGCTTACGATCCAGCATGCGCTGAATCGATGGACTATGTTCGTCCCAGGGGAAAATCACTTGCGGATACCAGCGACCGTGTTTGCCTCTCTCTAAGAGGAAATGGGGTGCTCCTGATAAGAGGGCCTTGACATCTCTCTTGCTAAAGCAGTATCCATCTTTCTGACGGGCGTTTGCAACACTGAGGTCACTTTGGGAGCCGCAAGCCGCGTTTAATCGATATTCCAAAGCATCCTGGATATTGGTCGGCTGCTTTGGCTCCCCATGGGCCACATCAGCGGGCGGCTCGGGGCTTCCCGGCGTACTGCACGAGAGATCTTGTCGAGAAGACCGAGATGACTCGCGACTCTTCTTGGATCTAGCCACCTCATGTGTGTCAATCCTTGGGACACCCTTCTGACTCTAAACGATCTATTAGATGTAGCCTCACATGACGCAGTTGCAGCCTTACCGAGCTCTTCACGAGCTTGGGAGGATCTAGAGGTGTGCTCTCGTTTCGTTTTCGAAAAAGTGTGTGGAGAATTCCCGTTTCTTCATCTTGGTGGGGTCCTAAAGAAGAGTGACGTGCAAGTGTTGGTCTTGCTCTCTTGTCGGGATCATTCACGTCAGACTGGGAACGTCGACGGCCAAAGATGAACGACATTTTTACCCCGATCAACCATGCCAGCGCTGAATCGCATGTGCCGGTTATTGTTCGAGTAGAAGTAATTCAACAGCTCCCCGAGGCAAGAGCTTGAGATAAGGTAGACCCAGAAGCTTGAAGTGCTGATCTCGGGTCGCGGCGGAACTCAAGCGGCAACGGAAGCGGGGAGCCGAGTTTCACCCGATTTGGCCTTGGTAAACGGATGAATCGGCTTCTGTTTTGACGACCTGGGTTATCTTGACGATTGACCTTCCTCGTCTACTCTAGTCTGATACTCTACATTTCTATTCTCAGATGCTCGGGACCAATTTTCGATTGCAGCACTGGCAAAAGGCTCCATTGGGCAGATAATTCATTATTCGTGTTCCGTCATCGTTTGGGGCAATTCATAGAAGCTATAGTCTACGCGTGCTGATGGAAGAACTCAAGAACAGTCTTGTAGCCACGCTCGTACTCCTTCTTGACCTCGGCATCCTCCAGGTTCGACCGAGCCGCCATCCAGCCGTGGATCTGGGTCGGGAAGGTTTCAACGTGGTTGGGCACCTGCAGGTTGGCCTTGAAGGCTTCCACATCGTTTTTAGGCTCGTCCCCAGAGGCAAGCATCAAGAAAGGCACATTGACGGTTTTGGCGTCGTTGGGATCGACCATGGCTGGGTGGGCCTGCGCAGCAGCCTTGAAGAGCTTGTTGTCAGCACCAGCGGACAGAGCGGCGATCTTTCCACCCCAGCAGAAGCCTAGGATGGACCACTGGAAGCTATCGCCGGGAGCCTGCTTGTTGGCCTCGGCCACAACATTGGGGATCTTGGAGAGAGTCTTGGGCGGGGCGGCCTGAGTCGAGAAGAAGTTGCCCAACTTCTGCTTGTGCTCGTCGGTGGTAGGTGGGTACCACGAGATGTCGGCAGGGCTACCCTCAAAGAAATCGGGCATGAATACACGGTACTTCTGCTCGTTCGAGGTGGCCAAGATGTCGGCACCTTGGATGGTCTGGTCGAAGAAGCCGAAGATATCTGGTGCAAGAACGGGTACGTAAGTCATGGTCCCACATGTCACATATTCGCATTACTTCAAAGGAGCTTGACTTACCGTAGATGACCAAGATGGCCTTGGTTGCCGACTCAGGGCCTGTCACGTCTGTTGCAAGAGTTAGTCACTTCGGGTCCCATGTGAACTTTAAATCATGCGACCGAGGAAACTTGGTCCAATCTGCACACCTACAGGTCTTTAGGCCGTTAATTGTCTGATAGCTTCCCTTGGGCTGATATCCCTTAGCCACGACGGGCGGAATCCTGGTCGCTCGTTAGCAGTGCTACGTGACCGGAAGGGAAAAAAGGACGAACGAGCAGCATGCCTTGCTGATGCCGGACATGTTCGCCAGTTAGACAATCGATTGAACTTAAAATAGTAAGAGAGGTGAGAAGAAGTGCTAGGTAGCGATCAAGAGAGGCTGAATAAGTAAGAAGCGAGAATGACGGAAGTTGGAACTTTTTTGTCTAGATCCAACCCCGCTTGACGTCATCACAGACAAACAGCAATGAGATGGGATGCAACCTGGTGCGACTTGGGTATATGTTGGGTCTTTGGGGTTATTGGGTTTACACGACTGACAAGCCATCGATGATCTGTGGGCGTTTTGAGGTAGACCTGTAGTCAGTATGAATGGAGGTACCCCGATGGTAGGTATCGTGCGGTATCGAGTGCACCTTGGTCAGTAAATATATCGCTCTGCAATCGATTCCAAAACCATTGGGGTCTCAGCGCCGCCCGATAGTGCAACGAATTTATGGGCATCACATTCCACTATGCAATGCACCCTACATTGAAATCTAACAATCTAGATGGACTCGAGTATAGGTTGGCAGATCAAATTAAGAGAGAGACAACGCCAAGAACGTGAGCCTCACATGGACATGAGCACGAAGATATGGATAGCTGCCGGCTGGATCGAGATTTGGCGCTTGAACTTGAAAGTTTCGAGGCCACGGGATCTAAACTATGATTACGCTTGGTGGCCCCAGATTGGGCTTTGAGATGCTTCGCATCTCTATCGACAATCACCAGTTGCCGCGTAATTATATGCGGGGATTGATCGTTTGTGATTCACCGGTCTCTGCAAGTCGCTGCGAGATTCGGCTACTTAGTCCTAAATGACCGGGGAAGCCCCAGCAACTGAGGAAGACCAGGGGAGAAAATCAAGAGAAAAAAAAAAAAAAAAATGGAACAGACAAAAAGGCAAACCCAAGGACACAGGATGCACGAGGCTCCTACATTTCCCAAATTCAAAGGCCGAGCCGCAATCTTTGCGAAGCTCAAGGTCGATCTCCCGTACCCTTTACAAGTCGATCAACTACTGTTCATGGTGAAAGGTTCAACGCCAAACCGCCTCGCCCGAAGCCACCGGCAGGAACCGAAACGACGATCGCATGGCTCGAGCCCCACCCGCGCTGTCACATCTGTAAGGTAGGAGCCACCTTGCATGAGCACTGGAGCACTGGAGCTTCGCTAGCAAATCGGCAGCTAAACTACCGAGGGGGACGATCAGGGCTTCGATCGGGAAATCGATGTACACGGCTCCAGCAGCATGGACGAACCGGATAGTCGGACCTCCATCGTGGGTCGCGCGGAGGGCTTTTGAATTCTAGAGCTATCGTGTATCCTAGGAGTGTACCAATACTCTCTGTGTACGTGCTTGGAGCTTGTGCTAGGAGGAAATATGAGAAGACACAGGCCAAGGGGCCCCCGACAGGGATGCTTTTTTTTTTTTTTTTTTTTTTTTTTCCTTTCCCTAGGAATGTGACTCTGGGAAAGAGCTGGGGGTGGGGGGAAACAATCCTAAGGTAAATTGCCTCGCATCCAGTCGTTTCCCCTTGTTCGAACGAAAGTAATATGAATCAATTGCAGGCCAGACTTGCACTATAGAGTATCCAGTACCCGATCGTGATCCTATGGGAACGGCGGCATCCGGGCAAAAGGAAAACGACAGATCTACCTCGGGACTTCCGTAGTTGCAACGCTTACAGTTGACCACCGACACTGACACCTATCTTAACATTTTGACAGATGATTATTAACCGGTGAGTCTCTTCCCCCCTCCCCTTTCATGCGAAGTCCATGCAGACACCAGCAAAGAAAAGGCAACTATTGGCGGGATAAGGGGAGATAATCCCCCGGGTCGTGGAAGCGAAGGTCAAAGTAAATTGACATAGATCAAGGGGTGAGCCAGCTGAACCCTTTCCGTACGCCACTCCGATCGCACGCGCGCCGGATATACTAGAGGAGACCCGACAGTCTGGTGCCATGCTGATTATTGGTTCTCCCTCCCTGGTGCCACGGTCTCGCGAGCGAGAGTGAGAGCAATCTCGTACAAAAACCATGGCCGGCGAACCCGGGGACTCAACCTCCATGCCATTGGGGGCCGAAAGGGTGCAGATGACCAGCGGGACGGGCTAAAAAGACCCAAATAGACCGCGAAAAGACTCTGGGACCCAACTTCGAACTCGACCTAACGAGATCCGCTCTCGCGCGCCGGGAACCGGCGAATGACCATGCGCGTGGCTCGCTTGTCTCTGCCCATCAGAGGCGACGGCTCCAGACTCCCATGGCTCGTATTCTGGCCATTCCGGCCATGTCCGTGCGTCCGCTACGCGCATTGGGCAGGAATCTGACCGGGTCGGATTGTTAAAAGTGAGGGAGATACAGAGTGGGAACATCAGAAAGGAAAACCGATATTATGTGATAGCCGGAGATGGTCAGGAATAGATTTTCTCTCCGGAGTGATACCTTCACAGTCCCCTATTTGTGGTCCTAGCTTATCGTTAGCGCGCATTCTAGAGTTTTTTTTTCTTCTTTTCCTTTCTTTCATTTCCTCTGGTTTTTTTTTTTCCGGGTTTTTTATTTCCCTTTTTCCCTTTTTTCTATTTGATTTAATTTTATTTTATTTTTTCCCTTTCCCTTAACCCTTTTCACTTTTCTTTTCATTTATATTATTTTTTTCTAATTTGCTTTTTCACGCGAGTCGGGACGCAAGGAGAGCCTCCGCTTTCTGTCTCTGACTCTCTTTTATTTTGACTTGTGTCAGTCTACCCGTGGACCAGTGTCCAGCAGAGAGATCGTCCATCGGAGGGTGAACCTAGAAATAGAGGCACTAGTAGCCATAGCAAATAGTCGGATCGAGAAAGAGAGACAGAGAGAGAGAGAGACACTTCGGAACGGTCAACCGGGGCCTGTCAACCACGTTGCCCCTCCTCTTTGGGATTTTGCTCCATCTACATTTCTTTTCTGGAGTCTTCGCATCGTCCATTTAGTCCATTCGTTCCATTCGTTCCCCACGCTGGCCAGACCCGCGTCGACCACGGGTCCCACCATTCTTCGCGTCCCTATACACCTATACCTCTCTCTCTTATAATTACCCTTTGCTATCCCCGCGCTTCTGCGCCTCCCACAACGCCACGGCTTGTGCTTCTTGTCCTTTCCTCCTCTTCCTCCCCAAGCTTCTTTCCCTTGACGCCTATATACAACTTTCAGTGATTTGGGGATATTCACCAGGAACAAAATCTCGAGACCATGCACTACTCGCGCTTTCGTCGACCCTGACTTTCTTTCCCTTTTAGTCGCGATCTCCCTACACTGTCTTCTCCCCTCTCACGGCTGACAGCCCTTTCCCCCCCCCCTCATCCTCCTCTCTCTTTGGAGCGTGAAACATTCACCTCCTCTTTGTTCTCCAACTCTCCCTCCTCCACGCCATCCTCCTTTGAAAAAAAAAACAACCCTAAAATCCAAAAGAAAATCTCGACTTGAGCCTCATCGATCAAGTCACTGCTTTCTCGATCGCGAGCACCAGCGATCACCGCTTGCCCCTCCTGGATTCTTCGAGCCCTTCTGGGGGCCTTACAGGTGGTCGAGACTGGTTGAATACGGGTCACTCTTTTGTTGCCCCTAACCTCCCTCCATCGATTTCTGAAGCCGATTTGTTCGCACGAGATCCGTCCGTTCACATGGCTGCCCTTGCGGTGCCACCTCCGATGGGTTCGGCGCTGGATGCTCTAGCTTCACAGCCGTTGGTGAGCCGTCGCCCACAAGCTCCGGCCTTGCCCAGCTTCGAACTACCGCCGCCACCATTTGGTGCGGCCCCCAAGTTCTCCGCGCATGCGGGACACCCGCCCATGTCCCACCCGCCTCCGAATGTGAGCGTAGGCAACCTGTTGACTCCCCCGGCTACAAATCAATCCGGAGAGACCGCCACGGTGTCACAAACCTTGGCAACGTCGACAGGTGCCTCGTCGGATTTACCTCCCGCGTATTGGCCCCAGTCTTCGCCCTATGGTGCCGCCCCATCTCAGTGGGCCCCCGGTGTTAATCCCTACTCTACGCGCAACTCCTTCTCTCCATCTGGCATGGTAGCACGTTCTGGACCAGTGACATCGCCTCCAACGACCGACGGACTATCCCAATCCTACGAGGCGCCGCCTTTGGCCTCATTCCATCATTCTCTGCCCGCGCCACCTTCTAGTCTCCCTCCGAACGCTCAACCGGTATCTATGTCCCTCTATGCATCTGGTCACGCTACATCGCCCGCTCCTATTCCATCGAACGACCCCTACACCCCCAAAGGCCACTCTCTGTACGGCGCGACCTCTCACCAGGCCAACTACTCCCACATGTATGGCGGCCCGTCCCCAATCGGTCATGCTGGGCTGGGTATCCACCCCGGACGTATACCCGCCCAAAGCCCCGGCGCACAGCATCACTTGGCATATCCGCGCCAACCATGGCCCTCGTACTCCTTACCCGCTATGAATGGCCCCGTTATGACGAACGTGCACAGCCCGAATAGCCCCATGTCGGTCATGGGCGGCATGCAGCCCGGAGGGCTGCTACCGGGTTTCAACAGCGGGCATATTGCCAACACTCAGCATATGTATGGTGCTCACCCGCCCCCCCACGGTCTGGCTGCGCCAGCGGCGGATCGTCCCTTCAAATGCGACCAGTGTCCTCAGAGCTTCAACCGCAATCACGATCTCAAACGTCACAAGCGCATTCATTTGGCTGTGAAGCCATTCCCTTGTGCACATTGCGACAAGAGCTTCTCGCGCAAAGATGCTTTGAAGGTGTGTATATTCTTTTCGGGAGTGCAACCGTGAACTCGAACTAACATTTGATTCTGCAGCGACACATTCTGGTCAAGGGCTGCGGTAAAGATGGTGATCTGGATGGCAACCAGGTGGGTGCTGATGGATCCGTCAAACACGAAGGACGCAGCGAGGACGGCAGTCCCGTCATCAACGGGCGCACCTAGACGTGCTCGATATTTCTGCATACCTGTGGTTTCCGTTCCAGCTCCTCAACTACAAAGCCCCCGTCATTGTGTATTTCCCGGGAGGCGAGGATGACGGATCAACCACAGCGGCCTTGGGAGTCGGGGGTTCTTTATAATTTCTTTCTGTCCTTTTTTTTTTTTTTTTTCCCCGTTACTGGCGAAGGGTGCGTTCACTGGGCATAACTGGGATGGTCTGATATTCTGTCTTGATCGTGTTTGATTACTGTGTTTTTTAGCCTGACGTGTGACGTGTGTATTTGATCCTTATCCTTCTCTGTGACTTGAGAGCGAGCACTTGGATTTGACTGTTTATTTTACGGGGGACCTCGCGAGTCCGGTGTTCGATGGTATATAGCATGAATGATTAATTGCATTACACTTCACTTCCAGTCGTGTGAGAGACTTCGGGTGAATCTCGCGGGAGTCTCGTTTCCGCAAATGATGGAGTTACCCTTGGTCGTCCGAGCATAGCATCGACGCAACTAGTTAGGTTCCATCAGGTCCATAGAACTTCATGTCGAATGGCAAGTAGTTATCGAAGCATGCAGACAGGCGGGTTTCTTTGGCCGTGCGGGTCTTGACCAACGCGACCTGCAATACTTTACCTGTTCCATTGTTCGAAAGCGTGGTCTCAATGCCAAGCGCGGTCTATTGAGGCCTCAATAAAAGAATCACAGACTTCCTCCTGCCCCCTTCACGCGAGGTTTTTACGGCAAATCATTCATGTTGACAACGTGTGGTTGCAGCTTCCACCCTATTCAGGCAACACATCGTGTCTGACACTCCAAAACCATCCACCCCGGGACTTGGATGACGATTGAGACCTGCTTTGAGTTATGCTCTTATATCACACTCGTAAATCCGCTCTGCATACGATTCAGTGAATCTTCTTCCTTTTCTTCCTCTACTTCTTCTTGCCGGATCGGTCAGCTAGCAATGTCGGTTCGCATCATCACCTTTGTGCTGATCTTCGGCATCTTCGTGGAACTATCTGCAGTTGCTCGGAAACTTCATCCTTTGACAAAAGATAGCTTACGAACCGCATCCGACCCTCATGACTGGAAGTATCTCATCTCCAGTCAGGTACAGAACGGTACCAGTCAGGTTCGATTCGATATTTCGACCCCCGAGGCAACTTTGAGCTCGGAAGCACTGCTCAAACTTGACGGCCCCCAAGTGAGTTTGATCAATGCCTCCGTGTTCGACTGGTGGTACTTCGATACTGTCTCCGAGTCCGACCCTGGTGACTCAATTGTAATCACCTTCTTCACCTCCTCCGCTACTGCATTCCCATTCTTAGATCCGAGCGGATCGTCCGTCCTCATCGCCTATCTGTGGGCTTCGTTTACCAATGGAACTGTCTTTTCAGAGTACATCCCGGCGACCGTTGCTACCGTTGCTGGCGGAGACTCTGCTAAGCCTCCAAGTAGCGGGAACTGGGTTTCCACGGGATTTAGCTGGACGGCTCCGGAAGAGGACCTGTCCGAGTACGAGGTCGTCATTGCCTCAAAGGAGATACAAGTGGAGGGTAGAGTGACTTTCAGCTCAGTTAGTGTGGTCCTATCGAGCCAAATGGTTTGTACTGACACTGCGACTGAAATATAGGGCCTGACACCGCATCTGCCCTGCGGAATACAAGCTGGAACCACAGAGCTGGAGATCGCGCCCCATGTCGGATGGGCGTGCTTGATTCCGGACGCCGTTGGAACGGTAGACATGAACATCCAGGGGTCGAGATTGTCGTTTCGCGGACCGGCATATCATGACAAGGCGAGTGATATATCTAATTCTTCGAAGAAGAGTCTAATGAGTCGTAGAATTGGTCAGATCGACCCTTTCTAGAGTCCGTCCAGAATTGGTATTGGGGACATGGCCGTCTTGAGCCGTACTCGATTGTCTGGTTCAGCTATTCTGCGCTCGATGACCCAAGCAATACAACCTACGTGAGCAGCTATGTTGCCAAGGATGGCGATGTTCTCGTTTCAGCCTGCACCTCCTCAACCGTCACTGTTCGGCCATTTGGAAGTTTCAACACTACTGGTAGCCGATACCCTCCGCGGGCAGGTGACATACCGAATGGATTTTTGTTAGAATTCGATTTAGGGAATTCGAACAATTGGCTGAAGGTCAATGTTTCGATCGACACCCTTGTGGCTGGAGACGGCCAATACTACATGCGGTGGACGGGCAGACTGTCGGGTGAGGTTGTCCAGGGGCAGAGTGAGGACCGTCAAGATGCTTGCTCTACAGCGCAGTCCAGCGAGACTGGGCTTTCAGGTGTCGCAGTTTTTGAGCAGTTTGCTTTGCTTGAGTAGAAATGTTGATTACTGCAAGAACGGCTCGTTCGAAGCGCCTCCCTTTGATTCCTCATGCTCTACACGCGAGACCCACGATCGAGTCATGGGACATGTGCAATGAATGAGAACCCAGTCACGCAATTGATGTAAACTCAGAGGAGACTAAGTAGGGTATCTCGCGGGATGCGTGACGAAAGTTTCGCTCAGAAAGAAAGAAATTAATTAATAAGTGTCGATCACTGCTAACTCTTCTGCTTCGCTTTCCATTCTTCCACTAGGCCTTGATAATCCTCCGTGCCATAGGAGTGGAAACACTGTGCAAGAAGACCGCGCTTACGCTCCGTAGGCAGACCTAAATCGCGTAACATCAGATCGATATATGGTATGGCGTCAAACACAAAGTCTGGGTTGCGATGGCCGTAGCCTCCTGGATACCGAAATCGGCCAAACTCTGTGTGAAGAGTTGTTTCCCATGCCAGATCCAGCTCGGAGTCGTCCTCCATCTTGGAATCCGAGGCTCCGCGTATAGCGGACGGACAACGCTCAGTCGCTGTGGGGGTGAGCTGATTTCCAAAGTAGGCAGAAATCCACAGTGCCTGAATTTGAGCAATTAAGTTCGTGTTGATGGTCAAGGTGATTCCCATAAAAGCCAGAGATCGTTCCTTGAGGAATGAAAGCGGAACCATGAATCGAGTCATCCGGAATGGATGTGGAGCAGCTGCCTCTGACTCTCGACTGAGTGGTTGGTACTTGGGGTTGGCAGGAGGCCCATTGCGCAGACGAGGGAATCGTCGTAGAATTTCCTCGTCCGCGGCCTTGATCATGTCTTCATCCACAGTGTCTGCACTCCAGGGGAATCCCATCTCGCGATCAATGCCTTCTGGGAGAAACTTCAAGTTAGGGGTGCAACGCCAGCCCGTCGAGCAGATTAAAGCTGTGCTTGGAAGTGTCTCGCCACTGGATAGATGCACCGTACGGTCGGAGAGATGGTCGATCTCGGCGATGTGCACCTTGATCGTGCCATTCTTGATCAGATCGAAGAAGTCGGTAGGATAATTGAGGATGCTGAGCGACGTGGCGATCCAGAATGGACTCACCCATGGTTTCAGCTTCTGTGTTTCCGGGTTCTTGTCATAGCCGTTCAGTTGCACGAGATCGTCGGTCAACACGGCCCAAAAGGCGTCGACAACCTTGCGTCCCAGCCAAGTCTCATGGAGATAGCTGCGCACACGCCCGAAACCATCGGCGTCACCCCAGACACAAGGACTGAACCACGTCAAGAATCGCGTCGTCACCAGCTTCTCTAGCCACTTCTTCAGCGGCGTGACATATGCGGGTGTCATCCAACAAGGACCGTGGCCGGATTCGCGAATGATCCAGTCCACTTTCATACCGGACGTTGCACAGGCATAGGCCGCATCCCACGCGGATTTCGTTCCGCCAAACACTGTGACTCGTCCCTCGGGCTGGAAGACCTCAGCTTCATGCTGGAGCATGTCGCGACAGTGAATCAGAGGTGCACCAAAGTTCTCTTGTCCCGTGAAGTCGGGCAGATAGGCCTGCGAAGTGATACCCGTGGCGATAATTAACTTGCGGGTGTCGATGGTTACGGAGTTTTTTTTGTGCGACACGATCAACTGCCATGTTCCGTCCAGCTTATGTTCGGCGCTCTCCACCGTGTGGTCGAGCCGAATACGGTCGGCGAAACCGAACTTGTCGGCGTATGCCTCCAAATATCGCTGGACGACATCGCCGGGCATGTGTTCACCGGGCTTTACGCCAAAGCTGGCTTCGTCCATGGGGAAATCGCTGAACTCATAGGTGCCCACCAAGTTGTTCGTTTTGAGGCCTTTGTAGTGACGATGTTTGGCCCACACCCCGCCGATGGAGCTGGCCGAGTCTAGGAGACAGACCTTGCTGTCCGGGTTGAGGTCAAGATAGGTCTTGACTGCGGCGAGCCCGTTCCAGCCTGGTGAGTTGGTATTCAGTCAGCGTACATGACCTCCCATGTTTTTCCGCGACTACTCACCGGCGCCAACCACCACCAGGTCCCAACTCTCCATGGCGCGAATGATGGGCGATATGGACTCGGTATCGAGAAATAGACAGAGTACGCGATTGAGATCCGGGCTTCACGCACGAAGCTGTTCAGAGACTCGCGAAAAACAGATGACCGCCGGTGAAAACAAAGAATCGAGAAGGGCAGGGTCCGACGCTGGGCTCGTCTTTTTAGCTCTTCCGCGCTCTCGAAGTGGGACACCAGAAGACCGGAGGGGAAATGAGCTGCCTGCATTAGGGCTGAGACTTATGTCCCAACCGCAATAACCGAAGGAAACCGCCTATGGTTACACGGTGGATTAGCCACAGTGACTCCTTGTCTCCATTTACAGCTTCCCGCTTGGCATGCAGTCCAATTCGATTGAATTCCGGGCCCCTTTTGGTACTTGGGGTACTTTTGGGATCGTTTGGAGACGTTTTCCTTACGATTATATTGATTATAATTTGTGGCTTTCTTGGAATGCCGATCGCTAGCAGAACGCCACACGTTAAGCTTGGGCTCCGTCGTTTGACATCTCGGCGCCGCGCATCCGTTGGCCGATCACTTACCTTTCTCAACCCTCGTTCGCGCCCGAGGGACCGTTCTAGGGCGCTGGCACTTGGGAAATAGGGGGCCTCGCCCGAACATCGGAAGTTGGAGTTGATAGTGCCAATTTATCCAGGAGCGTAGCATCAACTGCCTTTCATTGGCTTTCCAACGGATAAATCGATCGATCACCCGAGTGACGCAGCCCCCCGGTCTTTGGGAGACACTACCTTGGGCTATTCAAGAGTGAACTACCACAAATGGCGAACTGCAGGTCCGATGGTCGATTGCATGCATATCCATCAATTTCTCGGAGATGACATGATCCCTATGACCTGAGGTGTTCAGTGGTTTAGCTTCTCGGGTAGAGTGCACGGCTCGCTGTGACCCACTGTTGGGGGCGGAGGTGCCGAGATACCGCTGTCATGGACATCCGAGTCTAGAACGGGACCAAGGGTGTGGCCATGAACAAAGAACATCCATCGATGTTGGTGGTAGGCTGATAGGAGCTGAATATGAATCGTAAAAGGGATTGGAGTTGACTTTGACAGAAGCGACTACACGACTCCAGACCTATCATCACATCAACTGCATTGCAAACCAGAAAAGCTATGAACCCAGTAGGTAGCTCTGGAAATATAAGGGGAAAAAAAGAGGCTTCTTGAGGACTGATCGTCACAAAAGCGTCGCCGTGAGAGGGTATCTTCCCCCCTCGGGTCCTGACTAGCTCGGCTCTTGACAGATGATTGCTGCATCCTGTCGCTGCGTCACAGCCCCTCCCAGTCCAGGACAAAGAAAATTCAACGGTCAAATGTATACGCGTAACCGATTCGGCATATGCTTGATCTGCCACTCAATTTCCATCTACGAAGTCTTGTCGCCGGGTCCTGTCAGACCCCTCCCTGACCGGGGCCATGTCGATCGGGTACTCGATGGGGGAATTCCTCGTCCAGTGGGCCTCGTTGGTGTCCTTGGCATCCCAGGATTGGGGTTTCCAATGTTTCTGGACGTCTGATGGACCCCCAAAATTTTGACCAGGTGGACAGTCAATCAAGGAAGCCGTTGGGGCTGACAGTGCCTTCTTAGCCCGTTGTGAAGTAGTCTCCACGCCTCATTCTCCTCAAGCGTAACGGGTTCCTTCACTCTATGGTTTTCCTTGGGATCCCACCCATGTTACCCCCCCTGACTTGGGATCAAGTTTATATATCGACCAATTCGAGGAGTTGCTTTGTCCCGCCTGGTTCCAATGACAAGCGCCGAGGGGAAACATCAGGATATTGTCCGCTGCCATCGCCCTACAACGACCCGCCTCGGATTCGCTTCTTTATCTCGTCCGTCCCGGTAGATTCTAGGACCTTTGTTCTATTTCTCTGTCAAAGAGAAGCAAGCAAGAATCTGACGTGCGCGCGCCATGGGTGATTTCGTTACAGAGGCCTTCACGCTTTTGGCCGTGGCCATCGTGATTATCGGTCTGAGGACTACTGCAAGATGGATCATGGTCGGACCAAAAAATTTTCAGCCGGATGATTATTTGATGCTGCTGGCATGTGTGAGTAGACTAGCTTTGAGCTCGTGACAACCTCGCTAAGGTACACCAGGTGGTTTACGGACTTGAGACGGCTGCTGCGTACATGGTGGGGGCGTGGTTTCATGGTCTTGCGAACAATGCAATGACGGACGAAGAACGATCGACTTTGTCTCCTGAGTCGGAGGAATACCGCCTACGAGTTGGAGGGTCC
Organism: Penicillium sp. IBT 18751x; assembly: GCA_028828935.1. NCBI lineage: Eukaryota > Fungi > Ascomycota > Eurotiomycetes > Eurotiales > Aspergillaceae > Penicillium > Penicillium sp. IBT 18751x. The sequence goes on along the minus strand of JAQJZS010000010.1, from coordinate 81,085 downwards.
AAGGTTCAAGTGGCGGGCTGGTCATTATACGCCTTGTTACTGTGGCTGCTGAAGACGTGCATGGCCAAATTCTATTCTCGATTGACGTGAGTATGGCAAACTATGTGTGTCCAGGAACATTATTAACCAAGCTGTCTAGAGCGGGGCTCATTAACATGAGAGTTCGCATCCGAGTTGCTTACGGATTGATCGCTGCAACATACATAGCCACCCTATTCTCCATTCTCTTTGGTTGCTATCCACTGCACAAGAACTGGCAGATCAAACCAAATCCTGGAAGTAAGAGAGTCCGTTTTATCAACATGCGACCAGTCCTAATTGATCATAGATTACTGCCAGCCCGCCGTCTCAAAGATTGATATCTACGTGACTGTCGTGCTCAATGTCGTGACCGACGTGTACCTCATTAGCATTCCTGCTCCGGTATGCCGGCACCCTTGTCCGCCAATTTGAGAGGCCTTGCTAAGGAAAGAAATATTCCCTCAGATGTTATTCAAAGCTCGACTCCAGTGGCGAGAAAAGCTCGAGCTTCTCATTCTTTTCAGCGGCGGATTATTCGTCATGATGGCGGGAATCTTGCGTTGTGTTTTGATCTTGACGGTGAGAACATCCTTTCCTCTGAGATCATCACGTTAGATTAACATCTGCTCTATCTCTAGGCCGGTGCAAATGGCGCGGAACAAGCAGGAAGCTGGGCCTGTCGCGAGACCTTCGTCGCCGTCGTCATCGGAAACGTTCCCATGATCTACCCCCTTTTGCGCCGGGTCCTCCGCCGAGTGGGTCCCTATATCACAAAAAAGAGTGACAGCCAGAGCCAGAGCTATCCATTATCTGATGGTGATGGAAGCGGGTATCCCAAGCGCAAGAAGTTCTTGCACCCACTATCACTTCCTGCCGATACTCATTGGAATACTGTCAGTGACGAACAGATGATATTGCCAACCTCGCGAGAGCAGGCTTCAACCTGTACGTCTGGTGAGGGCGCGTGGGAAACCAATAGTCATACTAGTCAAGGCGGAGGAATCAAAGTGATCCACGAAACAATTGTTCAAAGTGCTGAGAAGGATCAAAGTTCATAGAATATCGTCGACAAGCCGGAGAAGAAACTTCAACATTCTAATGATCTTTTGGACATAAACGAGATGTTGCACCACCGCTCTGTCTTTCATAACCTTGACTTTCGCGTAGTTCTTCTTCTTTTTTGGGGTTTGATTCACTTTCTTATTGTGGCACGAGTCTTTCTACAGCGTTAAATGATCTCTTAATTCAGATACGCCCACCATTTCAGGAAGTCAGCGCACATGGGTTCACACATTACATGGTATGTGTAAGATGAACCCGAAATAAAGGTGGGACGTGGTCCTCTGCTCCACCGGGATAATCCTTCAAGGAGATCGGAATTATGTGGGTTCCCTCCGCCGGAGTTGACACAGTAGTGATTCTTGAGATCGAATCCCATGAAAAGGCCCCCACGACTTTGCAAAACGCCATTCTGACCACTGTCTCCGCGTTAACGAAAGCATGGGGCTCTGAAGATCATCGGAGCTCCGCATTTACTCCACGTTGTGGATCACTCCGCGAAGTTTCAATAACACCGGGAAAGCTGAATAGGGTGAGACTTGATCTAATGAAATAAAAGGTGGTCAGCTTCGCTCTCTTGAAGGGCATAAATTATTTCAGCATTGGAAAGCTAGAACTGAAGGATTTTCGAAATGTTCTCAATGAAAAGCCTTGCGCCATTCTTCGTTGCAGGTCTGGCAATAGCCGATAACATCACCGCTACCGTCAACCTCAATGTCTCCAGGGGCGCAACCTCACATTGGGCATCTGGTTTTATTTATGGCATTCCAGATACTCCCAATCAGATCCCCGATCATTGGTATACCCAAATGGGGTTTCAATATGGGCGTGCTGGAGGAGCTCAGCTAGACGCGCCTGCTCGGGGCTGGATTTGGGGGCTGCAGGAGTACAAAGGCCGTTTAGCATCGACCCTATCCAACTACGAGACGTGCCGGAAATACGGAGCAAACTTCATAATTCTGCCTCACGATATTTGGGGCACTGACCACGCAAACTCTTCGACAGTTTGGCCCGGCGACAACGGCGACTGGTCCGACTACGACCTCTTCGTGAGAACTTTGATGGCCGATCTGAAGGCGCATAGTGCTCTCGAAGGGCTAGTTTGGGACATTTGGAATGAGCCAGACATCCAGATCTTCTGGGTCCGCTCCCAGCAGCAATGGATCGATTTGTACATTCGAACACACAAAATTCTTCGGTGAGTGATCATGCTTAACAACGTGGCCGCGTTGCTAACACTGAGATGCAGCGAGGATGCCGACTTTGATCGAGTTCAACTCTCAGGACCCACGCTGGCTTATCGCCCAGTGTCTGGCAACAGCTGGTGGGCCAACTGGCTCGCCCAGATTGCAGGCAACGACACTATTCCAGAACAGTACGCCTATCACCTGGAAGGAGAAACGGATGATTGGGACAATGATCTTCAGAACACCAACGGTACTCTGATGGCGCTTCTGAAAATCTACGGCCTTCCTGAGCGTCAGATTAACATCAACGAGTATGCCAATTCAGCTGAGCAGATCCCATCTGGCGCAGCCTGGTGGATCTCCCGACTGGAACGCTACGATGCGTTTGGATTGCGTGGTAACTGGCTCAGTGGTTGGAGCCTGCACGACCTCTTTGCGAATCTTCTCACCAAAACCTCCGATCCTTTGAACTATAACGCGACAGACTATACGTCGGCTCCGGAATATCAGGTATACAAGTATTACAATCTCAACATGACGGGCGAGCGTGTGAAGACCTCCGGCACTGGCGATCGTTTATTTGATGTGTACGCGACTGTTGATTCTGATAAAGTGCGCATCCTCTCTGGAGCGCGCGTCACTGCTGGTAACTGGCAGATCACCGTACGTAGTATGACTTCAGTCGGACTGCCAAGTCATGGCTCTGTCAATATTCAAACGTGGGGTTTCGCGGGCACATCTGTATATGATGGGGTCGATGCTCCCAGTGACCGAGGCATTGTTTCGCACGCGTATTCTGGTGACACGTTGACATTCCCCATATACCAGACCGATGCCAACACCGCGTGGGCATTCGAGTTCAGTCGCTAGATTATTCGCAATTCAGATCGATCAATTTCATCGCTTCTAGGTAGTCTCTTGGATGGGCGTGGACTGATTCCGCCCCGAATCCATAATCCCGTGAGGACCGAAGCGCCCAACGTCAACCACGAAACCTTACTAGAACACACGACCCGGAGAAAAATTGTCGAGTCAGGCTTAACGTAAGATTCTCCACATCATCGGCCTTCCGGTTCACACTCCAAAACGCGCATCACTGGCAATGACCCAGTTTTGTGGAATCGAGACCGGATCGAACAAACGTTCTCTATCATAGCCGGAAATTAGTCTTCTCTCAATGGAACGTCCATTGAAAGAAGACTCACTCGACTCTGACACAAGCCATGACCTCGTGGGCGAAGGGCAACGCAATGTTCAAAATTCCGTATTACTTTACGCCACGAGCCGAGAGTCCGATAGTCTGAGCACCAGGGGGAAAATAAATGGCGACCGCAGTGGAGTATTTTTCATTTCAATTCAGGACAATGGCGTTCTGATGCGCCAACGCGTATTGATTCAAAGTTGAGCAAGGTTGGGTACCGAAAAATTGAGCCTCGGTGTGAATGGATATGATTCAAGCATTATATGATAAAATCAGTGGACTATATGTCGCTGCTTTCAATCCTTGCATCCAAATTGTCTTTCACTTTCATTCATGTTCCTGAAAATTGACCAATTCCAAGGCCTTTATGAGCACGATGTGTTCAAGACCAAACCTCCCGCCCCGGGCCCTTGTGGTGAAACTGTAAAGACTTGGTCTAGTGTCCTTTACAGAACGTACCGGAAATAAGGATTTTGCCCATCAGTAAGGTCATCGAAGGCGATCTTGTCACGCTGCACCTCATCTAATTCCAGTCTGCTTCTAGAGCGGTTTTCCCTCCAGAGCACCAGGTAAAGAGTAATGGCGGCGACAATAGTGATGCAATAGCTAGAAAAACATTAGCATTACAAATGATATGCCTGTCCGACTGGCTCACCAAATAATCAAACCTGTCCATAATTCTGGATAGTGTTGATCCTTGGTCTCACTCTTGATAAGCTGAGGTCCAATAATGTTTCCGACAGTGTAGGCCACAAAGACCGTGGCCGCCATCACGGATTTCTTGGTGGCTCCTGCCACATTGCTAGCCCCGACCGTGATGATAAGGCTCACCACTGGTCCGAAGAAACCCGTCAGTGCATAGCCGACGACTGGAGGGGTGGGATGATAGCCCCATTGAGATTTCCAAATGATACAACAGCCGGCAATAACCGGCAAGCAGCATATGATCAACATGGGAATGCGTGAGTTGGGAACCACGGTTGAAATATAACCGCACAGAGGTATGAATATGATACACACCCCACCCACGGGGAATTGGAAAAGAATCGAGTCTGTGGTCTCATAGCCAAATGTAGATACGATCAGTGGTCCAAAGCCAGAGATAGCGCCGTTAATGGTGTACCTATATGGGTCACTTCCGAATTTCAACTTCATGTTGTGGGTGCAGAAAAACTTACGCTGCCGCCATCATGATGGCTACAAGGTAAATCTTGATATCCCGCAAGGACTCTTTGATTTGGTCGAGTTTGATTTTCTGGCAACGGACGCCGGTTTGTCCTTTTCGCAATCGCTCTACAGCAATCACTCTCTCCTCTGGGGTCAAGAACCATGCTGACACCGGCGAGTTGGGCATTGCACAGCACCAGAGCCCGAATAAAAACGTCAAGGCGCCCGCAAAAATATAGATATACTGCCATCTAGCCAATGAACCGGATGTTATCTGACCGAAGCCATAGTTAAGCGCTCCGCCAATGATGGTGAACCAACCAGTTCCGGAAAACCACCAAGCTTGTCGAAGAGCTTGCTCTTCTTGCGTGTAGTAGCTGCCAACAACTGTCATAAAGCTCGTCGGAATGACACTCTCAATGAAACCTTCCATATTGTCAGAGAATTTGATATCAGAGGATCGAAAGTAGCCTGGGGAGTACCAAGGAAAAAGCGCTGAACAAATAGCCCTTGCCAAGATGACACGCCAGCAGTCGCCGCACAGACAAGGGCCCAGATTAGGACGATGGGACCAAGAACATATCGAATATTGAATCTTTGTAAGATGAAAGTCATCGGATAAAGCCCACCCAGCATTCCAAAATAGAAAATTGACGTTGCCCAACTCAGACGAGAGGTATCGACTGTGGCTGGAGAGGTGGAATTATCGACCACTTTCAAAGCCAGATCGGTGGTCATACCAAATAGGGATGCACTCCCTAGAATAGCCTATTCAATTCTGTCAATTGATCGCTGCATAATTGAAAATAGGAGCCACGTCACCTTGTCATAATACACCATACCGTATCCTACGTTAAATGTTTGCCATCAGTTGACGATTATTCGTCGGCGATGGAGCAATCTTACCGACTAACATGGCGGGCATGAAGTACAGATCGATTTTCCGCAGTACTCTTTTCGCGACGACTGGATCGATTTCCTGGGCGACATCGCTGACCATCGCCAGCGCGACATCCTTATCGGAATATGGCACGGTGTCGACACTGCCAATACCGTTCACTTGGATCATTTTCAACGTCGAATGGTACCCAGCGTTCGGGCTATTTAAGAATTTCAATCGTAGACAACTGCTCTGCATGTAAACAAATACCAACCTCGGAAAATTCTACATTAACTTTGGAGGCCTTCCTGATCGGGGGCTCCGATATCGCGTGACTCACCGCTATCCAATGTAGGACTCTGTTTTACCGCCTAATAATGCACGCGGAATACGAGGAAGAAAGTATGGCTGCCACCTTTGGGAGCAACTTCAGTTGGTCTGATGATGCTGATGAGGGCCACTCTTTCGTCTCTGAAAATTCTCGTATCAATTGTTACGTTTTAAGAAAGGATCTGTTCCTAATCACGTCGTTTATTTCCTAGCTTTACCATAATTGAATGTTGGAGATTATCGACATGTTAGGTTAGTCAGCGCGTGCAAGAGAGCCATGGATCATGAAGACTACGGCCAAGATGGTTGTTTCCTAGTAGATGAAAGAATTTGATATGAAATCAACTATTTCTTCCCTGTTTCACGAAACACTGGTTCTAAGCAATACTGATGCTTATTTCCCGTGGTCATCAAGACGACCGGCCCTTTGCCCACATCTGTCATGGAAGCTGGTCAGATTGAGCTACAAGGGATTATCAAGCATTTTCGCTCCTTCTGTGAGAGCAGTGGCTCAATTATTCGATTCGATAATTTCCCCACTGCTACTAGGGCAGTGATACGGGAGATTGAGTTCCTCAACTTGAGCTCCGCTGATTTGCTTCAGAGTGGGTCTCTGAGCACTCCATCAACGCATTGCATGACCTCAAGACACAGGCACGAGATTTGGAAATATCTAATGCCAATATGCACATCCAAGGACTTGTTTGCTTCACTCAAATCCGAAGTAGACATGGAAGTTGCTCTTCCAAGTTCCCAGCCCTCGACAGGGCCGCAAAGAAGCTCCTCGGGTGATGATATCAGCGGCCCAGTCGGTCCCATCAAGGCCCACCAGATTGCATCACAGATCGGAGTTTCTGCGATCAAACATTGTTTGCGGAAAATCATGATACGGAATAAAACCAAAGGTGGCTGATTCTCCTCCCTTTATCTTACCACGCTAGGAGATGACGTCAATAGTCCATAGGCTATAAAAACAAGCTGTCTGCCTTCCATTCGAGGATCCAAATCATTCCTTGAGGACCACCCTGTATCGAGAAATTTTTCATTATGCCCATTGAATTTACCGTGTTTAAAGGTTCCAAGGACGGAACGATTCGGCAGGAAGTCACCCGGCGCAACGGACTCGAGCACGATGACGTGTTGGTTCGAATCACCCACTCCGGTGTTTGCTTTACCGATGTCCATTACCAAACCTCTGACATGGCCCTCGGTCATGAAGGGACAGGTGTTGTGGAAGCAACCGGGCCCAATGCCAAGAGTTTGAAAAAAGGCGACCGTGTGGGATGGGGTTATGAGCACGATTGCTGTGGCCACTGCCGCCAGTGCCTGACCGGATGGGAGACCCTGTGCCCCGAACGAAAGATGTACGCCGGGGCCGATTTGGATCAAGGGTCATTCGGATCTCATGCCGTATGGCGTGAAGCTTTCCTTTTCAAGATTCCTGACAATATGAGCAATGAGGACGCCGGTCCTTTGATGTGTGGAGGATCGACTGTTTTCAACGCCCTTCATGTCGCTCAGGTTCGTCCGACCGCTCGTGTGGGAGTGGTCGGAGTCGGTGGTTTAGGCCATTTGGCTATTCAGTTTGCTGCCAAGATGGGCTGTAAGGTGATTGTGTTTTCTGGAACGGATAATAAGAAAGAGGAAGCTATGAAGCTGGGTGCCTCCGAGTTCCATGCAACCAAGGGTGTTAAGGAGTTGAAACTGGAGGATTCCATCGACAATCTCATTGTGACCACTAGCAGCCAACCAGATTGGCAGCTATACCTCAATGTGATGGCTCCCAATGGTGTCATTTCACCCCTCTCGGTTGACGAAAATGACCTCAAGATCCCATACATGCCTTTGCTTGCGAACGGTCTCAGGATCCAAGGAGGAATTGTGTCTGCGAGGCAGGTGCATCGCGACATGCTTGAATTTGCGGCTCTTCACAACATCAAGCCGGTGAAAATGACATTCCCAATGACGTTGGAAGGTGTCAAGGATAGCTTGAAAACTTTGAAGGAGGGCAAAATGAGATACCGGGGTGTACTGGTTGCTGAAAAGTGAGGATTATGTTAGTGACACACGCAGTCGAAAGTTGATGGCCATGTGTCTGGATTGATTCCAAACTCCTTGTAATTAAAGAACGAGAATGACCATGGTTTTAGACCGAAGATACCCTTCGAAATGAGGTGAAGTTTCAAGTTTCACGAAGAGGATAACACACGGGGAGATCTTATATCTTATTTTTCCTCCAAATGAGGACCTTGCGTCTGGCTGACGCAAAGGCATGTATGACGTCCTAATCGATACGCATTGGACTGAGTATTAGTCATCTATAAAAGTCATTAACTGATCGTATGGATTTAATTCGGAGTTCCTCACGGTTGGAAGCAACGTCTGGCGTCAGCAGCAGGGAGACCAGCCCTGGTAGCACTAGCTCTCATATACTTCACGAGCAGACCTCAGACTCGCCGGAAAGGAAGGCGGGAATTATGCCGCCTGCGTGACTCAGGTGTCCTAAAGTCCAAATGCATCGATTCCACTATGACTGAGCCAGGGATAGTGATTTGTCCGCTGTCAATGCATAGCTTTGCGCATCAATTGAAAATTCACCGGATGTAAGGGGGACATAAGCAAATTGTGAAGCCACGGAAAAAGCAGCAGGACTTCAGCGCTTTAAGACGGGAAACAAGCAAGATGGCTGGATCTTGGTAGCATATGAAAACACTCCATCGGCAAGGGAAGCAGGCCACGACCGAAAGACGCATAAAGGCTGATTCTTGTCTGTCCAGGGCGGAGAGCATGACTTGGTCGTGGTACGCGTCACCTTTACCCTCTCTAATTCTCAATAGATCTTAGATTTTGATTAGTTATTGCTTCGCTAACATTGCGACTGCAACAACGGAACCTTTGAAGGCGATCGACATCGCCAGCAGTAGGGGACAAGGCATTCATACAATGCGGGGCAAGTCTCCTGATGGTAATTTACGATAAGTCTTCGATCTGTAAACCGTGATATATGATGATGTTTGCTTACTTGAATAGCAGGATGATCAAATACCCGTAGTGGCTATCGCCGCTAGACTCCATTCGCACTGATGGTCGTCACATAACATGCAACGGACTTTACTGTACGGAAGCTAGTATGGGGAAATGAGGTTCAGAATCTTCTCGAGTGAATATACACACATAACCTTTGTCTTTACCTAGAAATAGACTCTATCAAGCAGTGTATAGGTAGATATCGTGCTCTCTGAATAGAATTGTAGCGATGAAGATTAAGGCCACTTACTTCATGTCACGCAGTCATAGCAACTGGCTACAGTCGGGTTCACGAGAACTGTTGCCGAAGAAAGGCCATTTGTGAATTCCAGTAGACTGAGGTAACAAAATTTATCCCTCTTTTTCTTTTTCGAATTCCAAGGAAAGATCCCAAGGCCAGTGACAGCTGCGACAGGCTCAATGAAGGCCTATGCCGAGCAGTAGTTTGCGGCTAATGACATAAATTCCACCCATAGTGCAGGGCAATGGTACTTAAAGTCTATGAGGCTATGTCGCTCCAACGTCGACACCGTAGCTGATTCGGCAAATATCTCTTCCATTTTGACTCAAAGATCAGGGTCCTCCATTGCATTGGCTTGACCGAAAATGCTTCCGGCCTCACAACTCGGTATGCGATCGTCATCAACCTTGGCAAGGTTCGTTACGCCCTAATTGAAATTAAGAGGGAATGTATCAAGGGAACTATCCGCAGAAGCTCTGGATCAAAATTTTGAAAATAAGGCTGAGTGTGATAGCATGTACCAGAGACCAGCATTTCCAGAGATCTGGTGTTGATGCCGTGCTTGCGTCTCGGGAAATAAGACGAGCTTGGGCGTATCCCTAAGCCGATCCACCTGTAAATGCAGCCGTTGGCAATTCCAAATTGACATGCGACCCTCATCTTCCGAGTACACTCACAAACACCAAGCCCATACCAATCTCCCCTGGGCCACCTATGTACATTCACCCATTTGTGTGTGAATGAAACGGACTCATCACAAAGGGAATAAGGGGATAAAACAGAGTCTAATGGAACTATCTCTCTCTCTCTCTCTCTCGTCACAAAGGGAAATAAAAGATTTTCCACAACGTGACAAAGAAAACAACCAGACAAGGCAAGGGGCTCAAATATGCGAGCTCTGTGTGAATGCGCGGTCATGGACGCATAAAATAACACCGGCAGCAACACAACTCGTATGGAGAGGTTCCACGGCTTGAATGATGTTGCTTTTTAGGGTGCTGTCGGTCGTTTCCATTATTGTGCAGTTGGCATCGCCGAAATTGTGAGAGGGGGCATTCTGAAATGGCCCTTCAATGTCTATCAACTGGAGCCTGGGCACGCAGGTCAAGCGATCCTTGAGGACTTCATGAAGCTGAGATACTAGCATGACCAAATGGCGCTCTTCGCAGCCTTCAATATAAAGAGTCTCAAGTGATTGAGGAAGACATCTGATAAGAGGCGTGGTCGGGCTGGTTTGATATCGGAAATCGAGGAGGTTAGTCAGCCGAATACGAAGTTCCTGCAGAGCGGTGAAGTCTGATAGTGGTCCAAACCATTCATCATGGTTTTGATTCAGACCAGCGGTTGTGAAGGAATAGTGACTACCGTAGTGGTCTAGCCACAGCGTCTGCAGTGTTTCTTTGCTCCGAGCCAACGACCGATAGAAGGCCCTTGGTTGATAACCATGGGAGTGAACGAGGGAGTCAGAATGCTGGTATTTGAAAGACATCAAGTTTGTACATGAATGCACCAGGGCTTCCATTCCATAATTACCGCAACTGGCACGCAGGTTAATTTCAGAAACCGACGAAAAGCCAAGCCCATTGTTGGAGTACTTGGCGATTGGATCCGGCTCTATCACCGTTTCTGCATCAATCGTACGCATGGACGGAAAATGAAAGAACGAAATGAGCAGTGCAACGGATGTTCGTCGGTTATCATCAAAAGCCTCTTGAAGATCCACAGGGTCAACTCCGTGACACGAAACCTCTTGTAGGTACTGGAAAGCGGTTCTTTTGTGAAATGGCTTCTCACCATTGGCTGCCCGTTGCAAAGTGAGAATCAAGAGATTGTCTCTTGCGGCGTAGGTAAACTGCAGATTTCGGATATGAGTCAACAGCGGAAGGGCCAGGGCAATCCATGCATCTCCATGACCCTGTTTCAGGCTTTTTTGCCATCTTGTAGCCTCTGCCATTGAATGAGACGATTTCTTGACCAAGAATTTCAGGACCAGGTCATTCTCAATATTGTTCCAATCATCACCTGAGACGATATCTAATCTCCAGCCCCTCAAATCGAGCTCCCTAACTGAACTAGCAAGACTGACTTGCCTGATGATGACATGAAGAAAAGACCGCATATCACGCCAGTTGTAGAGTGCAACCTTTTCATATGCGAGGGTCAGAAAAACATTATGAAAATGCCGGCAGACGAATATCAAGTTCCAGCGATCTTTATGCTCATCGATTTGCTCTCCCACCATGAGAAGAACCTCGTTAGGTAGTGTCGGACTCATAGTAGCAGGGAACAAATAAAGCGCCCGGGCAGGTTCACTACCAGGTCGCTGCTTCTGATCAATCCATGGATTTTGATAGTATCAGAGCCGAGAATTTTTGGAAAGGGCGGGGTTTCCTCAGGATATCTGAAGATGTTGGGGAGGTGAAGGGCAAAGAAAAAGAGAAAAGAGAGATTTCTGACGACAGACCAGACCGGTTAGAGCCCCATTCGAGCCGCGTTTTCCGAACAGCCGCCTAGTTGAATCGGGGATGTCGGTAGAGTGTGCCCTAGGTGAATTTATGGGCTTGTGTCTGCAATTACCGGGCTGACAGGGGACACCGGATGGCCGTAAACAAACGTATTCGATTGAAATTTTCTTCTCCGCCCTGGGAGAGAAACGGAGGTGGGTCTGGCAAAGCGATTGAGGTCCATGCCGTGATTACTTTGTCGCAGACTCAGCCTTAATCAAGGAACAGGAAGCTTTTTACGCACTTTTGGTTGATCAAAATTCGAAGCAGAAACTTGATCGAGAATCAGACTCCTTCCACATTAAGCTTATTGTTCCACCGATGCTTTGACCACCGCTAGGACGGATGAGACTAGGAAAATATGCGAGTATGCTACTTTTTCCTATCATTTATAAGTTGGTATTGAGAAAAGAATGACGCCTTGAAGATCTATTGTGATCTTTAGGCCGAAGGGTGAGAAGTGGAGATTCCGTGAAATCGGCTTCTGGGCTTCCGAGGAGGGCTAACACGATAATAACGACGTTTTAAAGAAATATATATGACAGATGAGTTTTTGACACCTTACACACAGATTAGAAAGTCTAGGGAAAGGACAGCTCAAACCAGAAGAGAACTAAGAAGGGAAGCAATGGTGCCTGCTCTCCTCACCCCCTAGAAAAGATCGGAGGGTAAAAGCACAGACACTTTTTGATTCCAGGCTTGGCGACGAGACAGCCACGTAACGTCCAGAAAGATAAATAGGACCTTCTCCATAAATTAAGCAGGTATATAATGTGGCAGCTCCAGCGGGTGTATGCCTCCATTGGGCCATTAGTAGGAGGGTATTGGCCGCATAGGGCGTAGGGGAAAACCAAGAAGATTAGCTGTACGCTGATGATCACGCTTAGGGTATAGCGAAAACCGAAACCACGAAAGGATAGACGAGAGCTATGAAGGTGCTCTGATTGACGCTGAGGCTGAAATTTGGCGAGGGGCGGACATCGACAATGTAGGGAGAGTTGTATAAAGGCAGGAGCTACACAATGAATGCCCTGTTGTCGTCTCTTGGGAAATAAATCTCGACTGCACAACTAATCGTGATATGAAATAAAGAATTTGTTCGTCACTATCACTTTAGGCCGTAAACGGCTGTGACGTCGCTGAAGCCAGTAGATCACACGCTGAATTATCACTCGTTAAAAAGCAGTGCCGGCACTGCTGACATCACTCACCGCCGTGGCTTGAGCATCAAATATCAATGTTGCAGAGCTGGGGCAAGTGGAATGACGTCCCAGTATTCACTAAGCTTTTTGGCTAGTCTCATGCCCGCAAAAACGAAACAGACTTTCTTGGTCATGCTCCATGAGATACTGTGGGCAATGTGTGCCACAAGTTTCAGGCCATCGCTTCATGTCAGTACGAATACCGAGGTGGACCGGAGATATAATTATCCTTTATGTTTATTCCTTATGCAATCTAGAATCCCCCTAACGTATTTCCCGCCAAACCCGCCACCCCATCAATTTTCGCGTCTCCATCTCTTCCCTGTCATATTTAATCACCTACTATGCCACCAATTCGTTCTAGAAACAAGCAAGATTCTATCCAACAAGAGGGTAGGATCGAAATTGCAATTCAGGCTATTCAGAATAAGGTTATTCCATCTATTTCTACTGCTGCGCGCGTCTACGATATACCGCGATCTACGCTACGCGACCGGATCAAAGGCCATAGGTTAAAGGCCACCACACGCGCCCATACCTTCAAATGTCTTCTTTAGATAAGGATACGCTTACCTAGTGGATTCTATCTATAGATAATCGCGGTGCTGCCCCTAGGTATAGTATAGTGTATAAGATGGCTAGTATCCTCCTTACGACAGATAAACTAGCTAAGCTTAGCAAGAATTGGGTTAGAAGCTATATTCAACGCACACTAGCTCTCTAATTACGTTTCTCGCGTCGTTATAATTATTCACGCGCTAAGTAAGAGGATCTACGAGTACTGAATGCTTAGTTTTAGCTCGTAGGGGAGACTATTACGCGCTATGGTATCCTCCCTAATAATATCTACAATTTCGACGAAACAGGCTTCGCGATAGGCCTAGTTTCTACCGCGAAGGTAGTCACTAGAGCTAAATACTATAGCTATAGATCTGTCTTATAGCCGGGCAATCGTGAATAGGTGACTGCCGTAGAAATAGTTAATGCTTTAGGCTAGGCATTACCGCCGCTGATTATCTTCAAAGGCAAGGTCTTTATGGAATCATGGTTTTGCGATACACCAAAGGACTAGCGTTTCGAGGTTAGCGCAAATGGCTGGACTACTGACGATATTAGGCTTCGATGGCTTCGAACGCTATTTATTCCCTTAACCGCAAGGCGAATACGTGGTCAGTATAGGCTATTGATTCTTAATGGTTATGGAAGCCACCTTACGCTAGAATTTGATCGTCTATGCACTAAAAACGACGTAATACCTATCTATATGCCACCGCATAGCTTACATCTACTGCAGCCACTAGATATAGGCTGTTTCGCAGTTCTAAAGCGATTATACGGTCGCTTAGTAGACTAGCAGATGCGGATAGGTATTAACTATATCGATAAGCTTGATTTCCTAGTAGCCTACCCACGCGTACGCGAAGACGAATTTCAGGCTAGAAGCATTCAGAATGCATTCAAAGCGACGGGTTTAATACCTTTAAATGCGGCAGAAGTCCTTGATAAGCTAAATATTTAGCTTCGTCCGCCTACACCAGACCGACTATTAAGCCGATCAAGCATTTATTACCCTAAAACACCAAGTAACATTAAGCAGCTTTCAAAGTATAGGGCATCAGCAAGGCGGCTTATCAAATATCGGTCTGATAGCCCACCTACGCCTACAAAAGAGGTGTTTGATCAGGCTTATAAGGCATACGAAAAGGTTATGAAACGTATCCTTCTATTAGAGCAAGAAGTGATCGATTTACGCGCTAAAAACTATAAAAAGAAGAGACGAAAGGCCTTATCTAAAAGGCAGATCCAGCGCAATGAGGGCTTATTCGTTCATGAAGCTCATGAGCAAGGTATTGGTCTACCAGGTAACATAGAAGGTGGCCGGGTGGTCTCTGTAACACCCACCTAGGGAGCTTCAGCGACCGGCGGTCAGACTAGTAGACGTCAATATACATGTAGCATATGCAGAAAGCCTGGCCATGGGGCTAATAGATGTCCAGATAGTGGTTAGATTGAATACAATGGTGTTTTGGTTGATTGCAAGGTTCATGAATATAGAATAAGTGGATGGGGTGGCGGGTTTGCCGGGGTGGCGGGTTTGGCGGGAAATACGTTATAAATTGGCAGAATTAGGGGTAATACAGAAACAGAACTTCAGACATCATTAATTGGTTGCATACAATTCATCCCGACACTTCATCAGAGATCGCGTCTCTTCCTGCTTACCGGCACTCATCCAGTGGCCTCATCAATACTCTAAGTTCTAGCCATCTGAGTGATCAATAGCCAACCACTCAAATTCATTGCCGTAGCGGCTAAGACACTAGAAGGGCCACAGCCTGATAGCTTTCTGAATCACATCTACACAGAAATTGAAGGTCGACGTTATGTGACCAGAGCGACGATCTGCTTCATTTGTTAATGTTTCATGCATGGGGCAGCTGGACGGGCACGTCTATTGATAGTGATTGGTTTAGTTGGGTCAGATTGTCGTTGCGCGTCGTATCCGAGACAGGTTGCTAAGTAGTTGGCCCTGACGAAGTTCAATGGAGTGTTTGTTTCCAAAATGTTGAGATTGGTTGTCACGGCAAACGGTGCTTCTTCGGCGGTCGGACCCAAGTGAGACGAGGTTGCAAGCGCCTACCAAAGCTTCCATTCGTTCTAGCAAGAAAACAGAGAGCTATCTGCTGAAGCAAACACAAACGACTTACTGACTAGACGATGAAAACTATCTCACAATGCCGAGATTCTTCCTCAAGCCGGAATCGTGCGCTGTGTAAGGTCGTGCTGAGGAATTAGGATATTTGTTTCTGTTTGTAGCCTACTTAGCCTGCTTCTCCTATAGCATTAATTCATCACTCTTACACATATCTCCATCTTCAGTCATCCCCTCTGACAGTTTCAAAACAAGTCGTGTCTGACATGATTGAGGGAACATTTGCCTTTCCCGCCATAATCGATTGTTCGCCGCGGTAAGGTTTCGTTTCGCTATCGTATGCCTAGGCACTTGCACAACTCGATGGAAGAACCGTTCATAGGCCTTATGTACAAATCTTCTTGACGGGGTGATGTTCAAACGAAAGATCCTTCACTTCATTGCTAGAACACATTATTGAAGACTATGTTCGGCTCAATAAATCTAGATAGAAACAGCGCAATATGTAATTCTCTCTCATCAACTGCTCGACTGCTTCTTTGTGCACGTTGATTCCTCTCGACCTCACTATCAAATAAAAAGCCTTCTATTCCAAGCTTGGGTGCAGTATGGGTCAAATGACTTGGTGGGTATGTAAATATGTAAAAATAATTTCGCTTATGGCTAAACGGAATTATGTCACAGGCGAATTATTTACTGAAGTATTTTCGCCCGAATGCAGGAGATTCGAAAACTATCGCTGGGTATATATATTCAATTTCCGCGCCCATCACCTCTGGAAATTAACATGATCCAGCTCTCATAGTCTTACGCAAAGTCTTCCGGTTCCTTGATATTAACTTCGTCTGAGCTGGGATCGAGAAATTGGTGCGTTGAGGCTTAGAAGTTCGGTTTTCTGGGTGAACTCGAGGTAGAGCAATGGCCACCAGGCATCAGAACGGCGTCGATTTGTAAAGCAAGGCAGATGGCCGGTTAGTGCGGCAAGGACCGGGCACGGGGCTCCATCTTGCAAGATGTGCCTTTTTCTAATTGCCGTCTTCGGATGCGGCACCTTTCTAGATAATTTCCGGTGGTTTGGCACCAGAGTGGTAGTGGTGAGCCCCCACTTAATTATTGCAATGCAGTCTAACCAAAGATGGTGGTGGACGCGCCTCCCAAGCCTGAACCGGCGGGTGGCGTTCTCGCGATGTGCCAAGACGTGCGAGTGAAAGCGGCGTTCGCTGACGTGGTCGTGGGACTCTGAAATGACCGTAGATATAGCATTTGACCCTCGGCCAGTCTTGAGCTTCACAGCAAAGCCGCAGAGCCAACAAGGAGAAGATACTGGTCAATTTGTGGTGACGGAAACTCAGTAGGGCCTGGAGCGACAGCCACTTCGAGGGCGAAGACGACACGTGATCCAGGATACTCGTTTGTGAGTGAGTGAGTCGGGTTACATCAAGGGTAGATTTACTAGACGGCGGCCAGTGGCTGGATAATTAGTGGAAGTTTGCCATCGTAGATCCTTTACGAATCTAGCGCTGTGAGACGCCAAAAGGGAAATAAAGGGGTCCGAGGAAAGAGGGGGCGCCGAGAGTAACTGAGCATGTGCCACCAGCTCTGCGCTGGAAGAACCTCAAGTCTACTTCACGGCATATCAGTATCAACTGACCAGAAGAGTAGTCGCAGCACCGATCAAAAGAGCAGATCAGAAATCGGGAAATGCGTTAGAAGGGCACGGAAGACAAAACGCCGGAGGGAAATGGTCTATCCGGTACAAAGAGGGTTCCAAAATCCGAGAAAATGAATGATCAACGAAAACAAAGAGGTAATAACGCACTGAATGGGGCGCGATGAAATCATACGGTAGGGCAGATGACATATGAAGTAACATGCACTAGCTCGTATTCGACTCAGATTGATTCAGAAAAAGTTGTTTCAAGACCAAGGCCAAATCTGGGGAATCTGACCGCACCGACGAATGTTGATTGGTGCCTCGGGCTGCTCTGAAGCGAGCCCGGAAGGTTTACCATTGCATCCCGAGTATAGCCCGTCTTATTCCTGGTTTTAATAGGTCACCTTTTGGGGGACCTTGCTCAGAATGCCCGTAGTATTAACATGTCAGTTTTTGGTGGAGAGAGACCCTAGCGGTTGGCCCCCACATCCCCGCAAAGTGGGCGAAAAGCATTGACAAAGGCAAAAGGAAAACGGAGCCAATTCTTCCCCTTCTGTATATCTTCAACCTCCCTTTCTCCCCTTTGGTTCTCTCGACTTTCATCTCTTTCCTCAACATCAATTAGGTAACACCCTTTGCCTCAGCCTTCGCCATGGGCTACGTGATTGGAAATATCTATGTCATCACCACGGTGGCCGTCATTGGCGGTGCACTGTTTGGCTTTGACATCGCATCTATGTCTGCTATGTGAGTCTATCAGGTCTTCCATTTCGCTTCCAAATCTATCATGGCTCTTGCTGATTCTTCAAAGTCTTGGGACTCAACAGTACAAGTGCTTCTTCAATCAGACCGGCACCACAGATGGACAGTGTGGTGGTCCAACCTCCGCAAACCAAGGTGGCATCTCGGCATCCATGCCCGGTGGCTCCTTTGTCGGTGCTCTCGTTTCTGGCATCTTGACTGATTGGCTGGGTAGAAAGCGTGCCATCCAGGTCGGCTCACTGATTTGGTGTATCGGAAGTGCCATCGTCTGCGCCTCCTTCAGCATTCCTCAGCTTGTTGTGGGCCGCTTTATTAACGGTATCTCCGTCGGTATTCTTAGTGCTCAAGTCCCTGTCTACGTCGCCGAACTGGCTCAGCCTAGCAAGCGTGGCACTGTCGTTGGTGCTCAACAGTGGGCTATCACCTGGGGTATCCTCATCATGTTTTACGTCTCCTATGGGTGCAGCTTCATGACCGGAAATGCTGCCTGGCGTACCCCTTGGGGTTTGCAGATGCTCCCTGCTGTCTTCCTCTGCGGTATGGTCTTTCTGCTGCCCGAGTCGCCGCGTTGGCTGGCTAAGCACGACCGCTGGGAGGAAGCACACGAGGTTCTCGCGCTCGTTCACGCCAAGGGCGACCGTAATGCATCCTTTGTACACACTGAGTTGCAGGAGATCCGCGAAATGGTTGAGTTTGAGCGCCACAACGCGGATGCCTCGTACCTCGATCTTTTTAAACCCAACATGATTTACCGGACACATATCGGTATGTTCACACAGATCTGGTCCCAGCTCACAGGCATGAACGTCATGATGCTTTACATCACGTACGTTTTCGGCATGGCCGGTCTGTCGGGTAATGCCAACCTCGTTGCCTCATCTATTCAATATGTCATCAACGTTGTTATGACTATCCTCGCCCTCATCTTCATCGATCGCTGGGGTCGTCGTACTCCCCTGCTAGTCGGGTCCACTCTCATGATGATCTTCATGTTCGCCAACGGCGGCATCATGGCGTCCTACGGAAAGCCGGCCCCACCAGGTGGTTTGAATCACACTCCTGAGCAGTCTTGGGATCTGTCTGAGGCCCCCATGGCCGCAAAAGGAGTCATCGCCTGCACTTACCTGTTTGTGGCGAGCTATGCACCCACGTGGGGTCCGGTCAGCTGGATTTACCCACCCGAGCTGTACCCATTGCGGCTGCGTGGCAAGGCCGTGGCACTTTCGACCTCTTCCAACTGGATCTTCAATTTCGCTCTTTCCTACTTCGTGCCTCCGGCGTTTGAAAACATTCAGTGGAAGACATACTTAGTTTTTGGCGTCTTCTGTTTTGCCATGACTGTTCATGTCTTCTTCTGTTTCCCAGAAACCGCCGGTAAGACTCTAGAAGATGTCGAGACGATGTTCAACTCCCCAGGTCTCAAGCCTTGGCAAACCAAAGTTGAATTTCAGCATGTGCGAAAACTCGAACGAGGTACATTTCAGTCGGAGAAGTTGGCCAATCTGCATGCGGAGGAAGGGACCTCGCCTGTTTCAAAGTCCCTGGGGAAGGAGACTACTGTGAGCCAGGTCGAGTAGGGAGTAAAATCAGAGTCGCTACGACTCGACCTTGAAAATCTGACCTTTTGGTTTGACAAGCCCCGATTAGCACTGTCTAGCTTCGTTCGTTCTCGCTTAGCATACCTGATTCCCCATCTTGCCTCTATGATCTTTTAACGTTCAACCCCCCCTCTGGGAATGTGGCAATAGTTCTCATCATAACACACGTTTTTCTTGTTCGAAAGGCACTACGCAACATTCCATCCCTCCGCATCAATCGCTGGGGCTGTCAAACTCCCCTTTTGATCTGACTAAACCCCAAGCCCTAAGCTATTCTGACCAGGAAACAGTCCTTATTTTAATTGTAACTGTTGACGCTCTAGCTGGTAAGCCCCATGTTGTGTAACAGACTAAATCCTCAGTGGCAAGCTGAGCTCTGCCTTTATGCTGATAACCTAAGAAAATGGGTTGGTTGGTTTCGACATAAACATGTTCCCACAAGCTTGGGGACGCATTTCCGCGGCAGCTTTTTGCGTTTTGAAATGGCATATCTGCTTCCGAGTCATCGGTCTCCACATAATCACGCACAGATTGCGGTTGTATATCTTCCTGATTAGCGGCATCCGTAGAGATCGCAGCTGAACATAACACGCACGAATTTGTTGTCAATGCCCTTGGAAAATTCACTTCCTTTTACGCAAACTGGAAGTACCTGCGCATCAGCCATAGAACAGAAGAAGACGATAAATTAGCTGGAGATATCAGCCCTTTGTTCTTCGGCACTACGTGCAAGCAATCTCTGCGAGGGTCATGTTACTGTGTCAGCTCACGGGGTCCTTAATTGAATGTTCCATTGGCGCAGCAATGGGAGCAGACACAGCACACATGAAGATAGTCATAAACCAAAAATACTTCCACGGAGCATCGTGCTCTTCACATCAGGAGACGGTAGTTTGAGATTGACTGCTTGGCAACTCGGTACGATAGCTCGTCAGAAGCCCTTAAATCCCATTTTCAATATTGAGAAATTAGGGCTCTACGATAAAGCGTCCGGTAAGGACCAGGAGTATACTAGTCCGAACCCTACAAGCTACTCTCGAATGGCTTCCGAGCTGCGCCTCGGACATTGCTAACCTTTGATTTCGGTGCAAGAACTGAGTCCCTACTCACTCTTTACTATTCCTTGAGACGGTAATACTGGATTGCTTATAAGAAGGAACTCGGCATCGTCGCAACTTATCGAATGCATAGCTCGAGGAATGGTGTGTTTTAGTCTTTTCATGGAATGATCTAACATTGCGTCTTGGAATAATCAGATACGATCCATCTGTTGTTTTTTTTTGGAATCCTATACTTCAGTTCTTGTCAATTCTATGACTTGCTTGTTGAATTGATTGAACCTTGAATGGAAGAATCTTAAGTGACCGATGTCAAATGACTGTCACTCAATACCAATCGACTGTGTAGGAACGAAGTCAGAAACATAGAAAGTTTCAACAGATCGAGGAAGAATTGCAATCATTTCATAGTCGTAGCAAGTTTGCATCCATGTTGTTTTGTAGCGAGCTTTATGTACGTCTTTGCAAGGCTGCTGACCGTAGCCAGACCCGACGAATGTGAAATGTGGACTTGAAGGTTTATTTTTTAAAAACCTAGTGCTATGAATTGATAAGGCCTACAAAAAAAAATGGGAAGTTTTCATGCTACGAGCATCGATGGTGCTGTCATGATGAATGCTGCCATCCGGAACAGTCGTATCGTAAATGGTAAGACACCGCGAAATTACCCAACAGCCACTCTTGGTTCATCTACGGTACCAAGGTGGAACTTCATGCACGAAGGTCGGTTTACCGATGCCTCGCTGGATTTACAAAATCCTATCTTTCTCATCGCGGTGCCTTGCGCGAACCATAAAACAAAAGTCTATAAATAGCTAGCGCTTGGATACCAGAAGTTAGGCCTTGGGCCTCGTCCAGGCGCTGACGCTGACAACGAGAGACAAGAATCTCACCCCAAGAGCCATCTCGTGACTACAACCCTCCTCGTTTGGTTTCTCCCAGGACTGCACTCAGGACTGCACTCTTGAAATCTTCAGTGTTCTTCCAATCTCCCAAAAACAACCGATAAATGAAATGCGTTTTATTAACGACACCGTTGTCGTCGATCGCACCCACCGCACTCCTTTACGAGTTCTCTGCGCCGGTCTGCCTCGATGCGCGACAAGCTCTATCCAAGCTGCACTTGAGTCTCAACATATCGGGCTTTCTCCCTGTATGCACTTTGCACACATTGCACCGAGCGCCGATCGTGGGGACATTCTCTTGGCTGCCTTAGGCGAAAATGACACAGCACGCCGTCACAAGCTACTCCATGAATTATTTGACGGGTTTCAGGCGACCACCGATTTTCCCGGATCAATGCTCATGGATGATCTAATGGACATGTATCCGGACGCTAAGATCATACTGAACAAGCGACCTGGTGGCGGCCACCGGTGGGAGCAGTCTATCAAGGTGCTCTCCTGGGGAGGCTCTCCTATTTACCACGCTATTTGTTTCTTATGGAAGACCGACCGTAACCTGTATGCCATGTGGCACAGTATTATGGAGAGGTGCCAGAGCAAGCTGGGTCTAACCGCGGAAGAACTTTTGACAGCGAAGCACTATGATGCACATAATGCGTGGATTCACGCCGAGGCAGCCAAGCGCGGGCGTGATGTCTTGGAATTTGAGCCTCAAGATGGATGGGAGACTTTGTGCGCGTTTTTGGGCAAGGAAGCACCAAGCGACGAGCCCTTTCCTCGCCGCAATGATGCTTCAGAGATCCGTATGATCGAGCGAATCTTGTATGCTCGAGGTGCAATCTCTTGGCTTGCACTAGGTTGCGCGATATTTGTAGCAATGAGATGGCTTGTGAAATCTCCAGTCAGTGCTTAGAATTATTGAAATACAGAGTACGATACCACAGTGATCCAACTTCACCACAACTAAGACAAGATAGCTTTAGACGCGATGCGAATTCTAGTTTGCGCGCCGAGGACAACAAAGTACCAAAGTTCAACAAAATTCAGACTCACTCTATCGATTCAAAGATTCACTCGGAAGAAAAGGAACGAGCTGAACATTCATTTTAGATGGAGCAGAAGGTCGAAAGGATCTACCTGTAGCTAATACTCGGCCTGGGGATGGCCGAGAGGCTTGACGCGCTGACCAAGATCAATGCCGGCATTAAACATCGGATCCAGTTAATTGATGCTTTTGTAGCCTGCTTAGTCTGCTTCTCCCATAGCGTGAACCCATAACTCTGTACTTAGGCATTCCTCCTTAATAGGCTATGAGTCTTTTGCCTGGCGCCAGTGGTCTGACCGTCGCTGGCGCTTCCTGATTATCATCCTCCTCATCACCGTGACCGGGTCTGCATACGGAACGATCTTGGAATAATGATGGGAGAATAAATGCACATACCACCACTGCATCCAAACATCGATCTTTTGATCCCAGGGCAGGCGAAGTAGTACCCCGGGAGTCCCATACGTGAACTGTTTGTAGCCTACTTAGCCTACTTCTCCCATAGCATTAATTCATCACTCTTACACATATCTCCATCTTCAGTCATTCCTTCTCAGACATGAACAATTTTACATCATTGCAATATGCACCTGAAACTGACCCAAGGCGAGCCTTGCCAAAGTCTAACAGTACGGGGCAGTTATGTTCCTCTGGAGTTCCCAGCTTCCGAGAACGATGGATTGCTCGATCTCGGACCATTTTGCGTCGGCTTGAGGCGGACATTCGGCTTTTAAAGTCAGCGAGACCTGTTTCATCTTCAACATTAAGCATGGGATTAATTTTTTGTATGTGGAAAAGTATTAGGTGTGAGACGCATATTGACGGAAGACTAAGGGAAGCAGAGTGAATAGGGTAGAAACAGTCTTGAGAACTTGGTTTCTTTCTTAGTTTCGAACCTTCATCAAATAATACATAGTTTCTAGCATTCAAGGTCATATTTGAACCAGTGTAGATCACATAGGCCCCTCTGTACAAGAAATCCACGGCAAGGAGACCTTTTGGTGGTCCGGTTTTAGAGCTCAGGTAGCCTTGTGGCCAAGGGTGGGTGAATGAGAGATTCATATGAGTGGTATCCGTCGCTTGGGCCGAGTTTGAACTTATCTGGTACAGTAGACACAAAAATGGCATCGATATGGCTCATTTTGACACTTTTGAGGTGATCCTGAACTCGAAAACGGCGCGGTTCTGCATGAGTGAAATTACGTTCATGTAGGTTGAAGGTGACATAAGTGTGCTTCCTAATTCGGACGCATTCTCAGAAAATGCTCATTCAGTAGCCGGACTCCCGTTAGGCGTAACTGTCCGGAACATTGCTTCCGAAGGACGACTACGAGATAGTCTTTCGTAGTGCTATAGATCCAGAATGGTTACCAGCGAGATTGAGGAGTCACACGTAGGATTTTAGCTAGGCGCGAAGATCCCTCTACTAACTGAAACAGCAAATACCATCATAGATGCCACTAGCGTAAAGTCAAAGGCTGAAACTTTTCAAGCCCATTGCCTATTTCATTCTGTCCGTTGAATTAGTTATGGTGCGCTGTTTCAAAGACCTGGGTGATTGCATAATATAAGTTGATAAAGGCCGTCTCATATGTATATGCGCCGTTTCGGTCAATCATCAACTTAGAACCTAGCTAAAGTTTCCTCTATGGTGCAATCATGTCTTCTTATTTTGTGATAGATTGGAATCTTCTCTTACGCATATATCTACTTTCTAGCCATAAAGTAATTCATAAGCCATCCGCCACCACAAGCCACCCGCCATCCCCGTATACTATAGTCATTGCGATAAATCATATCTTCAGAGACTACCACTCTTTTAATTTAGAAGCCTCGATATAATATTCTATTCTTATCCACCTACCTTTGGTAATCTATACTAATAGGATCGTTTCCTTAGGTCAAAAGCTCGCTAGCGATACTACTAGTTTAATTTCTGGTAATTTTTAGCAAAGTCACATATTATTATTTATTTTCTATAAGACTGATATAGCTTACTCTAGTTCCTATATTATAGTGATATATAGTTAATTAAGTCTTAATAATAAATAGGTGTTAAGATGTAGATACGTAATTCATCGTAATTACTCTAGTGTTTTTGGGTGGCGTATGGCTTGTGATAGCGAATGGCTTGTGGATTACGTTAGGTCTACGCTCTACAAGGCTTCGTTGTCTCTCTAATGTTTTATACCGACAGGATACGTTTAGAAGGCTAATATCTACGTCTTTGAAACTGTTACTTTGGACTCCCCCCGACCTTACTATTCCTGAGAGGAAATTCATACACTAAGAATAATGCCGTTGAAAGAAAAGTCTAATAAGACAGGCATACGATTATAGCAAGAATCACGATGTAGATATGTCGGCGGGCAGTCAAATCACAGAGACGGGTCAAGCTCATATTGTGTCTGCAGATGCAACAGACTTGTAGGCTTTCCTGCCTACACAACGAATTTATTTCAAACATTTAGCGTAGTGGAAGAACACTGGCTCCTAATAAAACCCGGGAGTTGTCGGGTGCGTTCTCCAGGTTGGTGTTGCCCTGTCGGCAGAGACAAGGTGCCATCGAGCCGTCCCCACGTCAAAATTTGAATTTTTGTGTGTTATCCCAAACTAAATTGCTCTTCTAAGGCTGACTTAACGGAGCAGACTTTGCAATATCATTGATCATGTTAATCGCTTTGCGTATTCGACAAATAACCAGGCTAATCACGAGTCGCGCTAGAAGACAATCACTTCGCTCAAACGCGTCACAGTTATTAGCCCCTCAACTTGTTTCATAAGCCCAAGGCTTTCAGAATCTCCACCCCAACAGCTGCAGCACTCGCCGGGTTCTGACCAGTGATTATAAGCGAACCATTATCGGCCAACCGAGACACAATAACATTTTCGGTAAAAGGCTCTGCCTTGATATATTTCCCTGAGACACGACCCAGTTCCGACTCCAAGAGAAACGGCATGACTGACGTTGTACCAACAGCGTCCTCCTCAGCATTTGACAAACCTGTGACTTCAATACCATCAATCACGAAGTGACCAGATGGGGTCTTCGCCTGAAGGAGAACAGCAGGGCCATGGCAGACGGATGCGATAGGCTTCTGAGCAGCCACAAATTTCTCGATCAGAGTAATACTGTCGACATTGTTGGTCAGGTCAAACATCGCTGATTTTGTCATTAGTGCGATTTTAACCAATTTTGGGCTGACCTTTGCACTTACGCCCATGTCCCCCAACATAAAAGAGTGCGGCGAACTCGTCTGCTCGAGGAACTATGTCGCGGAGTTTGACTGTATTGCTCCAGAGATGTTCATGCTCTTTAAAGAATTTCATGCTTAATACATCGCTCTGAGAGAGCTTGACAGAGTCAGGAGCTAGAGGTGCTTCTCCGCCGTTAGGGGAAGCCACGGCTAGATCAACCTTGTCACTCAGAATATAGAATGGGTGGGCGAATTCAGGCTAGTAATAAGGATGTTAGCGCATCCATGAGGCATATCGTGGCAGGGGCAATGGAAAAAAGTACTAGATACCATCCGCTAGGATGATTGTTTGCCGGGATAACTGCTTGCGAAGTAAGAATGACAAGAACTTTTGGGGCCATTGCGGCTCTTCTGTGGATTAATAAGACAATTATTTTGTGACTTGAAAATCTGTTCAATTCTTACGCCTGAAAAGACGCATTAAATAATTCTGAAGACTCGTAAGCCATTCAGGCTAGATGTTGTTCATGCGGAAGCGACCGAATTGCAATTGACCCAGTCTCGTAGCTGCGGAATTCTCGAGCTTTGCGGAGTTTTCGAGATTTGCGGAGATTTGCGGGATTCCACGTGCAATCATTCAAGTCAAAAGAATTTTCATCCCTGGATGGACCATGAGTCTTCAAGCAGTTCCGCAAACTCCGATACAGTACTTTTCGACCCATCAAAGCGGATATCGGTAGTAAAGAATGCAAATAGCTCAATTGATTGGATCCACATATTCATCAATTGTGGCAGGTGGATTGCGTGGATGGAAATCACGGGGATGAAGGTGTTCTTGGCAGGGCCAGCGAGACTGAGAAGGCTAACATGACTCAAAGGGCTCGCAAAACCGAGGAGTGGAAAGGTGCTAAAATCAGATTTGTAGGAGCTAGGTGAAAGAAATTTCACATGGATAAATAAGCTCATAGTATCTAACATGTACTAAGCCCCCTTTATTACTAAGGTACTAGTTACCTGACTAGCGGTAGTATCTTCCCCAACAAATGAATATTGTAGTGGGGGAACTACTGACTGCATAAAGGACCGCTGCTGTCTAGCGGGTGACTAAGGCTTGCCTTTGTGATATGCAAGGCTTCCTACGCGCGGGATAAGCAAGATAGACACACTTTATCCTCTAGTTCACCCTATGTATTCTCCTCCCCTATGGTTCTTTCTCCCTAGCCGTTTTTGGGGTCCTTAAAATACTTATGTATCAAATAATCTTCTTTTTTAAAGAAATTTACTCCGGGGCTTTATTTTTTATTTTCTAAATAATGAAGTGGGAACAGCTCGATGGCTGTCTGGCGGTGCAGACTGGACCACACACACACACACACAGAGCCAGTCTGGTGTAGAGGCTAGTCTGGATGACGCCGTCCTGGTGCCCTGATGCGCATACGGAATAACCTTGATGTTGTATGATGAATAGAGGAAATGGAGTAACAACCTGAATGAATTGGGTAGATTCGTCGATCTCTAACTCTGTCTTGAAGATGTATAGTGCACTGCAGGCACTAGATTATGCCCAAGGCCACCTGTATGCTATCATGTCACCGATTCTCCCACGACAATAATCATTTAAAAAGTAGTTTCTAAATACAAAATTTAAATGTATTCATAATTTCCTTAATAATATTTCTAAAAAGCTATTAATACATCTCAAATATTCTTAAAATTATTGATAAATATTAGTAATTATTCTGAATTCTAGTTGGTTTAGTCCTAAACCCTAATGAATTATATAATTTAGATAGTATACTAAGCAAGTCTCGGTCCTAATTCGTACTTAAATCGATAGAGTATCTAAATAACTTAGACTTAGTAAGAGTTAGTCTTACTTCTATTAATATTAGACTTTAGTCCAGATATCCTTCCTTACTTAACCAATAGGCCCGTTGCCCTGAACACGTAGATTCTTTACAGAACATTTCTACTTCTAGAGGTCTAGGTGAGTTTGCACATTGCAAAAGAACAACCGATTCTCTAAGCAAGCCAAAAAAATACCCACGTGACAAAATCACCGGGACCAACCGGACGAGGCTACCATGCCGAGTTGTCGGCCCGAAGGAGATGCATATCTAGTGTATTTTTCCTGCACGTGTGCACGTAACACGAACAGAGCGTTCGAAAACTGATCTGCGATGGCCAAACCTTGGCAGGCTAATGTTTTACAACTCAGCGGGACTAACGTGGAAGCCCCCTTTCAACGTATATAACTTGTTACCCTCTTCGAACGATCGCGCGCCTTCGAGCAGCTCAAAGAGCAATTCAGCCCCGTTCTACAATCCACCGTGGCATCTGTATCTACTGTCATACCATCATCATCAATTTCATCATGCCGGCCCCCTACAATACTGACACCACTACTGATGAGCTCGTCTCTGATTACGCCGCCCTGATCAGAGGCAAGGTCATTTTGACCACGGGCGTCTCCTCGGGCTCCTTAGGTGGCTTTTTTGTTCAATCCATCGCTCAGGCCAAACCCGCGTGGCTCATTCTAGCCGCCCGTAATGCCGACAAGCTGGCCAAAATGGCCGCAGAGATCACCACAGCCCAGCCGGAGATCCAAGTTCGCACGCTCCAGGTTGACTTGGGCTCTCTGGAAAGCGTTCAAGAGGCTGCCGCGCAGGTCAACAACTCTTGGAATGACATTCCCGTGATTGACGTCCTGGTCAACAATGCCGGAATCATGGCAGTGGACTACAAGCTCTCCCCTGAGGGCTTTGAGTCCCATCTGGCCACGAACCATCTCGGCCCGTTTTTGTTCACCAATCTGATCATAAAGAAGATCGTGGCCTCTAAGGAGCCAAGAATTGTATTGGTCAGTAGCGATGGTCATCGGTTGAACCCGTTCCGGTTCTATGACTATAACTTCGATGTGGGTACCCGTCGTCTTCATCCACCAAATGATACTTGGCTAGATGCACCAAGCTAGGTCCGCTTGGAAGAAACGGACTGAGTGAGAAAAAACACTAACAATAATATACGGATTGGCAGGATGGGAAAACGTACAACCGCTGGTACGCATATGGTCAGAGCAAGACCGCGAATATGCTGTTTGCAATTTCTCTGGCCCAGAAGCTTGGGATTAAGCATAATCTCCAGGCTTTCAGCCTCCATCCAGGAGTCATCTGGACCAACCTAGGCAATCACTTGGACTGGAGCGTCGAGCTTGATGGACTGCGTGAGGAAATTTCAAGTTCTTTTCCATCCTCTCTCTCTCTCACACATACACATAAATACATGCATACATTAATACACACAGATATCCGGCCTTGAGAATTAGCTGACTCTTGCTAGGGAATGTGGACAAGCTCCTGGGTAACCCGGAAGGGTGGAAGGAGTTCAACGCAAAACCATTGGAAAGAGGAGCCGCAACCCACATCTTCGCGGCGTTTGATCCATGTCTCAAGAGTAAGATTTCCTGTCTATAGGAGCGATGGCGAGCTTATAATGTACTGACTATTGATAGCCAACAATGGGGCCTACCTAATCGATTGTCATGTTTCTGATCCTCTCGTGGACACGGTCTTACCTTGGGCTACCAGCAGCTTTGAGGCCGAAAGATTATGGCGACTAAGTGAGAACTTGGTTGGGCAGGAGTTTGCATACTAGGGGTGGAGCTAAGGCTCTGTTCCTAGGGTCTGACCTTGTGAGATCATGCAGTAGTCTCTAGGTTTGGGTGGGTAAGCGAGGTAGAAGCCTGCATGATATATTACCATTGTAGGATAAAGACCGAACGCTAGTCCTCCATAGACTAGTGCGGGTAGATTGAATATAGAAATAGGGACAGCTCGATGGCAGACTAGACAACTCACACACACTCTGCCTATAAGCGTAGCCACCGGTCTAAATGATGCCGTACAGATAACCTATCGAGGACCCACAGACCCTTTCTTAAGCGCTTGATCACTAACAGAGAAATGTGGTAGTAACCAGAATTGAATAGGGTGGTTGCTTTGTCTATCTGTCTTGAAGACGCACTGTGCATTGCAGACCTTGCGTTAGGCTTGAGGCCACACATATGCTATTATGTTACAGGCTCTCCCACTACAATATCCCAGTGGAAGAATACCCTCTCGGGACCCTTCTTAAAATACCCTAGACCTTCTAACCGTTTCTTCTGACCTTTTCTTCTAACCTTAATAACCTCTATTTATTTACTTAACAGGTAATGTATTATATAATTTCAAGTCAAGTCAAAGAGATATTACCAAATCATAATCTAGTAGGTCGAGATTTTTTGGTATTAGAAAACTTACGATTTTTGATGGGTTAGGCTGTGAACGAATACGCGTATGGAGACGAGGGAGCATGTGCGACGGGCCGATAACAGGGCGAAGAACTGTAGTGCATTATTCCCTACAGTTGACAATAGAGCATAGAAGTAATGCCTAACCTCAGACTGGAAATCGAGCCATTTAGTCTCCGAACCTGTATGGTTACGCCTAGTTACTGCGGTGCTAGTGTTATAATAGCAGGCAATATTCTGTCGGAACACCAAACATATTACCGGAAAATGCCGAGACGAATCTGCTAATTAAGGTAGGTTGCAATTTTGCGGATGGGAACCAGTCCGGTGATCTTCTCAAAGGGGCTACTTTGATCGTGGACGCTGTTAGAGGTCAGGGTGGATGTACTGGCAAAGAACTTTCCTTTACGCCTCCACTTGGGCCTGATGCGATAAGTGCGACAAGAAGGAATTCCCAGGCAAAGCTAAGGATCTGTGATGGGTGGGACTTAGCATCTGCCGCGAACCTTTGAAAGCCACCTGTACGCAAATTATGCGAAATTTGCTATTATATTCCAAACGAAGTAATGAGCTGGAAGGGATGGCAAGCAAGAGGAGCGTTGAATCCGTTGACGAAAAAACGGCAGACTTACAAAGAGGGGTGGAAGCAAGGCCGTAGTGCCGAATAATCGAGACCTGAGTTGGCATATATAAATCAATTTTCAATGGGGCCCTGAGAAAGTTCCATGTGCCTTTTTTGCATCGATCATCAGAGGCTACGTGAGATAAATTCTGTTTGAAAAAGGCAGTATTGCCGGCTGAAATAGCTCTTGTCTCAGCTCTAGCTTTTGCTTTAGCTCACTGGGGCTAGGGATATCAGATTGACAAGTGTCTATATAAATGCTGTTATTCAAAGTATTCGGATAATAGCATGAGCACGCATAAAATCAACAAAAGTTGGCAAATGATACCCTAATAAGCCCATGCTTTGATTTAGTAATAGCCCGGCCGGAAATGTGGAAGAGATGCACATAATGGGTAGTAATAGTGGATAACGTTTTGCATCGCACTTTGAAGGTCCGCCAGGCTCACCAACGATGAGCTTACCTGACCTTTTGTCAATTTTGAAAGTGATTTTATTCAAACCGATCATGTGCGGTTTTGGAAACAAGAAGTGTGGGGATGTATCTCAGTATGAGTAGTAAAGTGTAAATTTTGCTGGTAACAGAGCCATAAATGAAGCTGTATGAAGCAAGTGAAGAAGATGGTGGGGCCAAGAGAGTTCTATTTTCCATTGGAAGATTTGTCGGTCTTGTAATAATAAATCGAACTATACGTCAAGCTTCACTTCACAAATACAGAGCGGCGCGAACAAGCTTTTCACATCTGCCACGGCCTCACAAATTTTGATTGGCTATGTCATCTCACAATTAAACTTCATGTCTGTTCATACAGCAAGTTCTTCGCAACCTAAGCAGTAAACTTCTCCTTATTCTCCTCCAGCCACTGCTCAAACCTTTGTGGACTCTTATGGATATATTTCTGCACATTGCCCACTCCAACCTTGAAATCAGGCACATTCCAAATGAAGCTTCTCGGTCCGGTAACGGCCTCAACATACCACCTGGCAACCGGCTCTGGATGTCCCCTTCGCTGCATATCCTCCACTGCCTGTTCCTTTCCAAGAACTTTGATCTTGATTTTCTTGTCCAGGACACGGCTAATAATACTCAAAGCATCTTTCACTGATAACCGATTTGGTCCAACCAAAGGAAGGGAGACCTCCTGAGTGCCATGCGCTAGAACCATCCCAATCACTTGCCCAATGTCTTTAGGGGAGATCCAGTCAAATTCGACGTAAGGATTTAGCAGGTTGACCTCACCCCGCATGATCTCATCCTTATACTGTAGGAAATTGCTCGCAAATTAAGCTGGTCGTACAGCACACCACTGGTTGCCAAAGACATCCTCAAGATTTATCTCTACCTTTGCATGAACACATGGAACTATGTCCGTGAGAGGTATAGCATGTAGATCACCTTGGACGGCGAAGCTACTGAGAAGAACGACAAATTCGATACCACCTGTTTTCAGGGCCATAAAGGTACGCCGCATGCCGTCTGGAATATCATGGATTGCATAGACAAAGGCAGTCTTGGCACCACTCTGGCGAACTGCATTCTGAACGGTTTCAGGTTCTGTGAGGTCTGCTCGGACTTTCACGGTGGAGATGCCACGGAGCGTCGGATTAGGCTTTGAAGGATCACGCATGGCGAGAGTCACTTTTGCGCCCTCTTGATATGCCTTCAGTGCGGCGGCCGAGCCAACGCCTCCAGTTGCGCCGAAAATAATGATATTGCCAGGAGAGGCCATTTGGAGTAGAAATGGTATATTACCAGCTGAAGGAGCGTGAGAGGGAAAATGATGAGCATAAGTTGGTGTCAGAGTCTTATTCGGGGTTTGAAACAGACCGAATTTGGCTTGGAGCTCCTGGGGATACAATTCTCACGCATGCGAACGGACCCTCGAAGTTCCGATCCACCGACGAAGCCCGAGAGAATGAGCTGTGGAGAACTCGGGAGGCCTGAAGTGCTCTGCAGGCAGCCATGATACCTATGAGACGTGCTGTAATCTTTGTCGTTGACTTCGTAACGTAATTTTGTTGTCTGCTATCCGTTTAAATATCATTGGTCCAATGTATGCACTACTGTAGCCACTCCGTGCAATTTATGGAACCGATTGAATCCCAGCAAATCAGGAGTGCCAGCGATATCGCGCTAGATGGAGCGAAACTGGCCGGAAACGATGCGTGTCGTATCTTAACACGTGACGAGTCGAGGAGATGCCGCTGTCGATGTTTCAATGAACATTCTCTTGTCAGCTAACCGGATGAAGGTGGTTCACCACTGTGGCTTGTCAACGAGTTGATTTTGGTAATTCATTAGATTGCCAATATAACGAGATGCGAAGTGCCAGTAGCCACCGCTTGAATGGAGAATATTCAATCTACAGTGGCTCGCTCGCACGCAAATACGACCTCTCATATTAAGCCGCGACCGCGCCGGGCTGGCGTGCCTTGTGTGCGATGCCGTCAGATGAAGGTGAGAATCAAAAGGCTCTCCGGTTCTTGTTCTTGGAGCCCGATAATTGAAAAGTTAATCAAATGTCTTCAGGTGAAATGTAATGCCAGTCAAAAATTCCCTGCATCATGTTCGGCTTGCGAAAAAGCAGGCGAGCGGTGCTCTGTTGACCCTTCTTTCAAGAGAACCCCCAAGAGAAAGTAATACAAGCCCAGTGCCCATTGTTATAAGCCATATTTTCACTGATCAACATAGTCTGAAACGCCGCCGTGGATATAAAGAAGGTGACACTGCATACAGGGCGCCTCTCTCAGAGGGACCAGGTGCTGAGCAAACCGATTTGTCGTTGAGACCAAATGAACCTTTACTTGGGTCGAACTCCCCCGTAGCAAGCATGATTGCCGAATTGCGCCACGGCGGAAGGAGATCTGCTCGGTTTACCCATGAGGCTACCGGCGTCAACCTGACATCCAGTGTTGTAGCAAAACTCCTAGAAGAGTACGAAAAGCCATTGGTGTTTTCATCTTATACTCGCTCACGGGCTTTAGGTATTATGCTCATCTACACCCGAGATTCCCACTGTTGCTTGACCCTGCCACCATAATTGATAGCTACGAGAAAGCGCCCTTGTTGTTCTGGAGCGTCATGACCATTGCGAGCAAAGGATCAAGGAAGCATGCATATGACTACCCTCGGTTACAAATTCTTTCAAGGCAACTGGCAGCAGACATCCTCCTCCTCGGCACTCGGTCCATATACCTTGTTCAATCCTTACTTCTGCTCTGTGTTTGGTCTTTTCCCCTTGGAAACATGAACAAGGAGCCGCTGTCGATGTACTGTGCAGTCGCCATTTCTATGGCACGGTCTCTCGGTTTACATCGTCCAAAACACCCGTTCCCTCTATTTGCCGCACAGGCATCGGAGATCGGAAACTTGGAATCTCGGACGGCAACCTGGCTGTCTTGTTTTATTGTGGACCAATGGTAGGATTGCGCTTGAGCTGTTTCATGAATTCGCTGATTGCTCCGCAGGCATACTGCAAGGTTCGGAGTGCCAAGTTCCATCAGGATTGACCACACAGTTCTTCATGCCCTGAATGTTTCGATGCCTGGTATACCGGCGACCACGAGGATTCAACTCCACATCGCTCTCGTCACCTCGAAGATTTCGGCTGCCCTGGGAGAGTGTGAGACCTCAGCCACCGGGCTAACGGCGGACCCCTTTCCGCTTGTGCGGGTATTTGAAACTGAATTTTGCATGATACAAGACAGATATGCGTGTGAATGGTCTCCTGCTGATGAAATTTCATTCCTTGACGCACGCCTCAACCTGTATTCTTACGTTCTCGGCCAAAAAAAATGGGAGCCATTGAAAAGTATCCATCTGGAGAACGAGATCATCATCCAGAGCAGTATCACCGCGAGGCAGCTCCTGATCGTGGTGACTAAATTTCCCGACGCACTAAGCGCAGGAACATTCCATGTGTTTCGCTCTGCGAGCTACGCAGTCTTCTTTCTCTTACGTATTCTTGGGACGGCACCCACCAATTCTATTGATGAAATGGGTATCAGAAACATCATCAGACAGACTTTTTCGCTCATGAGGGACATTTCTCAGAAAGGGGATGACCGACAGCCTCAATGCGTACGAGTTTGCAGAATAATCGAGCACATGATAGACTATGAAGACTGGAACAAAGACACGCCGTTCACAGGAAAAGCTGAGTCATTTATGGCTAATAACTTTGTCGCAGATGTGGCGGCCAGGGGCATGATCAAAGCAAATCAACAGCATGCGGCTGCACAAATTGAAAGCGATTGCCGTGAAGCCGGAGCAGCAGGAGCTCCCGCGGAGGCGGAGTCGGATCTTGACCTCGATTTCTCGATATGGAACCCGATGGAATGGAATGTGGCATGGCAGGAAAGTGATGACCTACTATTTCTTAGCGAGGGCATAGGTGGATCCTTATGATAAAGTGTCGTTCGCGCTCGGTTCGGGACGACGAGATACTTTGAATATACACAGATCATTTATCAGGACGTGGTGGTGTCCCACTGCACCAAATAAAGATCGTCTATAACGTGCAAGATTCTGTTGCTCTGTATGCCATGCACTTCAGATTGCCGCCTTGGAGCCATTAGTGTAGTCGCTGCATCGAGGCTTTTTTTCGACACGCAAATGACAGTCACCTGGCCGGATTACTGCATTACGGTACATAATAACTTCAAGGTGCTATGATTCCAACAAATCGATATATGGAGAGTAGTGGTCTCGCTATTAATTCGTTTATAATGGGTAAATGCACATAGAATGAAGCTTTGACTGCGATTCTTATGACTTCAAGATCCAAAGCAATATGTTGTTCAAAATAGTAATGGATTTAAAAAACAAGACCCCAAAGTGCTCTAGGGGAAAGCAACCCATCCTGGATATCGTAGGATTGAGACAAGATGTATGTAGCGCTCATAAAAGAAAAAGAAAAAGAAAACACCTCAGTCGTCGCGACGAACAAGTTTGAAGGATGTCTCGGTAGGTCCGCTACTTTCCTCGTCTTTTTCAAAGCTTGCTCTCCGCAGCAGCGTGGGCATCAGGCAACGCGCGCGTTGCGAAGGAGATGATGTCAAGCGGAACAGGGTGGTTATTGAAGGTAAATTGGTGCAGCGGTGGCGATTTTGGGCCCCGAGGAGCACAATGCGACCATAGGTCCAGAAGAGGCTGAAGCTGACGAGGGCGGCGAGGAAGAAGCCGCAGAAGGTAAGGAACCTCCAGTGTTGACCCATCTATGTTTGTTAGCGGTGATCAAACGGCCATAGGTTTCAGAATTTGCTCACCCAGAAAATGAACCGGGCGTCTTTGCCGTGCCAGCTGTTCCCAGTGTGGTAGATGAAGAAACTCCAGGAGAACTTATTATACTCGTCCGGCATAAGAACCCGGACACGGCTTATCTCGGATAGGTGGTCTTGCATATACCCTTTCCAGATAACTGATAAAAACAGCGGCCCGGTTGAATACATAACGGTGATATAGGGGAGGAGCCAATGGCGGTCATACTGCTGGAGTAATTCGATTACGCGCAGAAAGAAGGGGTGCTGGGGCACTGATCCCATTACATCGTTGGAGATACCAGTAGGTACGGTGCGGCGCACCCACGCGGGGTAAGTGAGTAGGGAATCTATGCGACGATTGCATCCCTAGTGAGAATTAGACTATCCGTATTAAAAATCAATATTACTTAGGTGAATACCTACGTCGTCCAAATCGATATAAGTTCCGCCATAGTGGGCCAAAACAAAATAACGGATCGAGTCTGCGCGCTGGATCGGGTATTTGTAGCCGTCAAAGGTTTCGAGGAACCAAGGATATTCGGCAGCAATAAAGTCGCGTGATTTTTCATTCGTCCATAGCTATTTTAGTCGTTAGCACGAATTTCAAGTCGTGTCACACCTCGAACATACAATATACTCGTAGTCTGGGTGTAGGCCAATGCAGCTCTGCTGGGCATCAACCCAGACCTCGGGAATGGTCTCATTCTTGTAGGTCTGATGAATAATTTTGGGGATGACCTGGGGACGTTGCTCGGTCAGGCTAGAGTTTGATGAGAATAATTCGGAGCGGTGAATCGCGTCGGCGACGGCATCCTCGACAAGCAGTGATAGCAGCGTAGAGACACTGCGAACTAGGAGAGTGAGAATAAGAAGGTTGATTAGGAGAAAGATCAAAAGGCCGGGCCGCATGATGCTCTGGGCTTCAAAATCTTGACAGACGTGTAGAGAGTGATTCTGATCGTTTCTAGTACCGGAACATAGGTTCGGGAGGAGATGGAAGGCGAGGCGAAGATATTAAAACCCAAACTCGAGCGCGAGGGAGCAAAAAATGGAGAGAGAACAAGGAGTGACCAAGTGAAGGATAAAGTCGAAAGCAGCGAAGGTTCAACTGAAATACCAGAGGGCAATCTTTTAATAGAACTTTAATTCACTTAAGTTCACTAAATTTTCGCTGGATGTTCGCTGGATGTTCGCTGGATGTTTGCTGGATCGCTGGATGTTCGCTGGATGTTCGCTGGATGTTCGCTGGATGTTCGCTGGATGTTCGCTGGATGTTCGCTGGATGTTCGCTGGATGTTCGCTGGATGTTCGCCGGATGTTCGCTGGATGTATCGACAAACGCTGGACCGAATATGCTAACCTATAGCGTCCTCCCAAGATAGATTTTGGCACAGTAATATCTGTTAGGTTTTTTATCTTGCTGCCTATTTATTAACCAACTCGATACTTGCGTCACGATGTAGTTAGATCGGGATATTTTCTATTAAGGGACACTGGGTTTTTTGCCGCGGAAACAACACAACGGCAATTTCCAAGAGCATCTTCAATTTATGATTCTGCGTTCATCATGCATAATGGCGTGCGCATCGCAGTGATAGTCGCGTTATCGGTTTTATTTTCGTTATACCTTTTGCGCGAACATCTTCAAGATCTTGAGGAGCAATATTTTGTGCGCTCATACGTGCAAGGCTGGCTGCACCGGCATCGGCCAGGTTTCTTCCAAGGTGACGAAGATAGTCCTCATTACCAAGTCTGAGGACGTTTTTGAGCCTTGTGCAGGGAAGTTCCCCTGTGGTATTTCATTCCTTGGTAAGTGGTAAGAAACCCCTACTGTACCGCCTCTGCAAAAAGAGCCAACAGTTTTTCTATCTACACAGCTGACGTATCCTGAAATCAGTCCGTCGATGCGCGCACTAAACAACCTCGAGCCTAGAACACGAGCCTTGGCCTAACTTTTCTATTGAATCGATGACCTGAATGACCTAACATCCATCGTCAGTTTCCGCTCTCATAAATCGTGCTGTGGCTGGTACGAATTGCATTCTCACATGAATCTGAGGTTCTCCTTAGTTTTCGTTATTCTTTAAGTCAAAGTTATACGTTCGTGGAGTTTATATTGGTTAAATGGATCTTCAAGCTCCCTTAGTTTTTCGGGGATAAGATTCTGCTGATCAGCGGTTCTTGAGGTGGTCCTTGGGGCTATTGTAACCTTGAATTGGGATCTGTCACATAAGTCAATACTACCCCATAGGGGTCGGTGGAATGCAATACACTTAATTCAATTCAATTCAATTCAATTAACATCAATCCAAATTCTAGTAGGCAGAATCTGGCACAAAAGATTCGCTTCCATAAGTGAAATTGAATTATGTTATGTTCTTCACTAAGCGAAAGCACTTTGGATAATGTATTATTAATTAGAACATTTTTTTCTATTTTATTGGACTTATAGAGGGTCTCAGAGCGACTATCCTTTAGTGAGTATAGATAGTCTAAAATTCCGAAAGAGATAAGGGTTTAGTCCGAAATTCTATTCTAGGATAATAGGAGTAGGTCTAGTCTATAAAAAGACTATCTTCCTGGATTTTTTATTTTTAAAACCTACGCTAAATCTAACTTTTATACAAGAGATCAGATTGAACCCCTAATAGAGATCAATTACTACAGAATTTATAATGAGGTACTTACTAAAGGTATATAAAGTTACATTAACTGAATAAACCATATTATAGAATATTTGTGACGCATGGTTCGAGGAAAGGTCACGTGTGGCGAGCTAGCGGTGAGCTAGTCCCCAGGGGGACACAGGGGGGGCCGGGGGGTTTATTGTTTCGTAGTTGTTCTCTTTCCCTCTCTTTCCTCTTTCTCTCCTCAGTTTAGAACTTTTCTGAATGGCACACCAAATTCCCCCGAACTGGCCTGTGACAATGTTATACTAATATTTCCTCTCTATCAGTTACTCCCTCTGATTCGTTAGCTCTCGGTGGCCTGTCTATAGGTTGCAGCCCCTTAAATAGTCAGTGACTACAGGAGCCATAACAATACGTTAGGGTTAGGCACTAACTCCAGCGAAGGCGGTGTGGTCGGTTACCGTGGCATTGTTATGGGCTTAGTAAGTGCGGGGTAACCTAAGCCGCCACCACCCTAGTGGATAAAGTGAGTGTGAGGTCATCGCCGAACAATCCTTTATAAATAGAATGTTGAGCTAAAAATCCCGAACCTGCCTTTGATTCCGAGTTCAAAGCTCACTCTGAGCAACCAGAACAATTTTCTCATTGAGACGCTGAACATGGGGAAACGCATCGTGTTCACAGGGGGCTCGGGCAAGGCTGGCCGGCATTGCATCCTTTACCTCCTTTCACAAGGCCACCAGATCCTGAATCTGGATCTCAACCCATTGCCAAATCCAAACGGAGTCGGCGTTAACCCGGATGTGTTCA
This sequence comes from Penicillium sp. IBT 18751x, assembly GCA_028828935.1. Classification (NCBI taxonomy): domain Eukaryota; kingdom Fungi; phylum Ascomycota; class Eurotiomycetes; order Eurotiales; family Aspergillaceae; genus Penicillium; species Penicillium sp. IBT 18751x. The sequence goes on along the minus strand of JAQJZS010000010.1, from coordinate 41,779 downwards.
CGTTGAAATGTGACCTGACCGACAGCGGCCAGGTTTTCAACGCGCTGTCCTCGCACTTCAACATGGATGAGTACGGGATCGAGCGGAATTTGGCTACGGAACAGCCGACAATTCTGCCAGATGCAGTTGTCCATTTTGCGGCATATGCTCGGAACATGATCGTACCAGATAATGAGACCTTCCGGGCCAATGTTGTGAGCACGTACAATGTCATCGAGGCAGCGTGCAAGCTAGGCATCAAAAAGATTGTTATTGGCAGCTCTGAGACAACATATGGTGTCTGTTTCACACAGGGCGACTCAAGTTATCAGTCATTTCCACTTGAGGAAGACTACGATGTCGATCCCATGGACTCGTACGCGTTGAGCAAGATCTGTGGCGAAAAAACCGCGCGGACATTCGCCCGACGGTTCAATGTTGATATATACGCCCTACGCATTGGCAATGTCATTGACCCGAAACAATACATTGACGAGTTCGCAAGTTATGTCAAGAACCCTGAGAGCCGCAAAAGAAACGCCTGGAGCTATATCGATGCTCGAGACCTAGGCCAAATCTGTCACTTGTGTGTTGAAAAGGATGGGCTAGGTTTTCAGATCTTCAACGCTACGAATGATACTATCACGACGAACATTCCAACTGAAGAATATCTAAAAAAAGCCTGCCCTGACGTGCCGATCACTAGGAAGTTGGGTGAGTGGGAGGCGCCGCTGAGCAATCGGAAGATAATCTAGTAGGCAAAAACCGGCACAAAAGCCACGCTTATATAAGCTAAATTGAATTATATTATATTTTTTCCCTTTAAAGAAAAGCACTCCAGATAATATATTATTAGTTAGAATATTTTTATCTATTTTATTAAATTTTATAGAGAGGTTTAAAGTTACTATCCTTCACTAGGTACGGATGGTCCAAAATTCCGAAAGAGGTTAGCGTTTGGTCCGAAATTCCTAAAGGGGTCATAGTCTTAAATGCATAGGCTCGAGTTGGTCGGAAATGCATAAGCTCAGACCTGCATTTCGGACCAAGTCGATCCTATGCATTTCGGACCAAGTCGACCTGGTGCATTTTCGACCAAGTCGACCTGATGCATTTTCGACCAAGTCGATCTTGTGCATTTCCGACCATGTCGACCTGGTGCATTTCCGACCATATCGACCTGGTGTATTTCCGACCAACCCAAGCCTATGCATTTTGGACCAACCCGACCCTATGTATTTTGAACTATGCTCAGCTTCTGCATTTTACCTACACTCTATATTTATCCTAGTGACCGCACTAGATTAGGTACGTGCTGTCTTCTTTAATCACTTATCCAAACTTCCTATTATCTAGATTTGGTGTGTGATAATGGGTTTTAGTTCGTGGGGCTCCTCTATCTATGCTTAATATATATCTTCTCCAGTAACTTATACGAATTACCCCTTCTACTTCATTAACTACCCACGCTATATCCAATAAGTGTCTATATATAATAGATATATATATATAAGGCTATCTGCTGACGTCTGTCAAACATATAAGATAGCTATCTGCTGACACCTGTCAAAGACTACATAAGGTTTGACAGATGTCAGTAAATAGCCTTGGTGGTTTATGACGGCCATTAATCGCCTAGGGTAGAAAGTTAACGGCCGTCAAACTATATTTAACTTCATATATTTGACGGCAGTCAGCAGATAGCAGAGGCCACCTATTATTAATATGCTAGTATACTGAATTTCGTCTTATTAGCATCCACTCTGAGATAAACTAAACTCGCGTAGTTCCTTTTTTCTGTCCCTTACTATCTCTCGCTATCGCCTTACCTCGCTGAATTTCTCTCTCGAGAAATGCTCTGGATCTAGCTCTACTAAGGTTTTCTCGATCCATCGAGAAAATTCCTCTTATGCGACCGCCCGTTTCTCCGCGATATAGTTATAATCCTCTCGACCTTCGAAGACCCTCCCCTCGATGATAAGCTTCTTCTTACTCCGTAAATCTTTCATCTGCGTATCGTACTTCCATATCCGGTTGAGCGCCTTTTAAGCATTAATCCCGCGCTCTCGATACCGCTGGGCCTATTAACGGGCCCGTCGCTATTTATTATAGAGCGAGTTATGGTCAGCAAGCTCCTCAAGCTCCTTATCTTCGACGACTAAGCGCTAGAAGCCATCTGTCGATAGCGCATAGGATAACGCGCGATCTTCGGCGGCCAGCTTTCGCCGGAGCGAGTCGCTATAATCGGTGATAAGCCATAGTTACTTAATAAGATTCTCGGGGCTCCACGCGGCTCGCTAGGTGAGCTGCCGAAGTACATAACGAGGAGAGAAGTTCGCGTAGATCCACTGAGAAATCTCTCCATCCTCGTCAAGCGCTAGGATAAGCGGCCTATCGTCCTCAGCACTATCCTAGATACCTTCCGATACCCACTCCGAGATTAAGCCGGTTGGTAGCGATGGTAGGATTAGCTCAACGCGATACCCAAGTGGGAGGGTCGTGGTAAACGCCGCTTCACTCCTCTCCCACCCTACCCGAGGTAGCGTAGGGAGGTCCGCCTGTGTCCAGCGGTACTCGACCTGCCTACCGATAGTATGCCCGATGATATCCCGGCGTAGGTACTGGAGTAGCGTAAGATGGGTCGTGCACCAGAGGGGGAGCCGATTCCCTATGCCCTTAGGCCAGAAGTCGCGTTCGGTCGGATTTGGGAGCACCCAGTGCGTACGCACAAAGGTTGCATAGACTAACTCGCGCCACTCCTGCGCTACCTAGTAGGAGTGGATCGCGACGATCGCGTCAAAGCTACGGCGGAAAAGTTCCCGATATGGCTTCGTATTCCAGTGCGTCCGCTGCACTAGCTCCCTTTGTCGACCATCGCCCTCCCAGCCCCAGAGCACCGCGAACATTACGTCGATATGCCGGATCCGGGTCCCCTTAGGCCCAAGGGGGTATGTGTACCTCTCGAGCTGTCCGTCTGGTAGTACATCGCGGAAGGTCTGTATCGTGAGCGGTCGCTGGCCCTCGAGCGCCTCCGCGGCATGAGGCCCACAAAGGCGTTGGACTGCCGATAGGCGTTGGAATACTTCCCGACGGAAGGTAGCAAGGCAGATATTAGCTAACAGATTAAGGATTTTACGAGACCTTGCGCGGTGCCCACGATCCGTCTCGAGCTAGCGGAATACATCGTGGAGAAAGACCCAGTCGTCTAAGGTATACCGCACCGACTAATAACGTAGGTAATAGGCTCCAAGGAGGGATGGGAGACGGATAGCTAGCCTAAGACGGTACGGTTCCCGGAAGAGCATAGTTTCCTAGTCAAACTTATCTAAGAACTAGGCATAGCCATATCGCTCCATCGTCTCGCCCCATCCAAGACCTTCGATCCTCCTACTGACCTCCTCGCCCTCGGCGGGAGGCTGCTCTCGCTCGCTAATCCATAACTCCTGGCAGTGCGAGGGGGAGGCGCCTTAGCCGCCAAATCCGTAGTATAGGGCGCGCATCATCACCATCGCCACCCGGGAATGCTCCCAGTGAAGATACCGGACGGGGCGGAGACTATAGATGAGTTCGATAGCTAGGCAGAGGCGGTTCAGATTCCACCGAAGCCAAGTCAGCGCGTCATCGGTGCGGTGGCAGTAGAATGACCGTGACGTTCGAGGTTGGATACGGTGCTCGTCCGCCTCCTGTGTTATCATCTCGTTATCTAAGGCCTCAAGTAACTCCGCTGTGACTCGATATTCCTCTCGGGCGCTATAGGAGCGGCCCTGTGCCCCCTTAAGCGCCGCGTGGCATCGCGCCTTAGTATGGAGATACCCGCGGAGTAGGGTCGCACGGGAGTACGCGTGGGCACCTCCCGTATGCTGTAAGATCCGCACTAAGGCAGCTGGTAGTGCGAGGGTATCTAGCGCTAGGTTCCCGAACGGATATACCTTGCCGACCGCAAAGATCTCCTTAGAGGTATTGTAGAGTTGTGCATAGAGGAGACCGGCCCGTCGAAGAGCGCACTGGGATTTGGTCTCGACGGTAAGGCTCCCTGTGTCACGGAGGAGCGTCCAGGGCCAGAATTGTGACCGTATCGGTTTGACCGATCGCGGAATATAGTCAGTCGGGGTCTGCGTGGGTAGGGCCCGGTCAGTCAGCGCTAGCGATAGCACCGGCGCCGTCAGGGGCTACGTATCGGGAATTACCTCTGTCGCGACCGAGGACTCCGGGGGCTACGTATCAGGAATCGCCTCAGTTGGCACTAAGGATATCTGCGTCAAGGCAATTCCTTCGGATTCCGCCGAGGGGGGCAGCGTACAAAGGGTCTCTAGGGTAGTATCGAGCTCAACTAGCCATCCCTCAAACCGACTTAGGCAACATCGTCGCCATGTTAGCTCGAGCGCCTCTTGAGGAATCTCACTAGGTAGGCAAGTCTCCTTTGCCACGTCAAAAAAGGAGCTGGTTAGGAACTCATCATCAACCGCGGAGTGCCAGAGATAGGTCCATCCCTGTATCATCTCTGACCACGACCGCCGCCGGGTCTCCCCTTTGAGGTTCTTTGACGTGAGAAGGAGTCTTGCCTGACCATATTCATTCGCCGTATGCATACCCGGAGCGAGTCGCTCTTGGATTGCGCCCCATATCCCAGCTAGGCTTTCGGGGGGGAGAAAGTGGGTAAGTAGCTGGATTCGCGGGAGCTGGCGATCTGACCCTATAGCCCCTTCTGTCGCGGCTACGGAGCCCCGGAGAATCGCTTCTTGTCCACTCCCAGGTAAGCGGGTGATAGTTTCGGGCGGTAATAGCTAGCGTAGGGCTGGAAGAAGCAAATGGTCCATCCATTCGTAGTACTCATCAGTTGTTAACACCCACGAGGTACGCCGAGGATGGTATAGCCGAGGGAATAGTACGAATAACTCCATAGCCTTAAAGCCACGGAGCCGCCCTAGCGGCAGATACGGGACATAATAAACTAGCACCGAACGGTGGTACAACCGCTGGCTCTCGGTATCCCGCCATTCGACGCTTAGCGGATCAAGGTATAAGGAAGTCGTTAGGGTGCTCGTGGAGGGCCGTATCGCGAGCCACTGGAGTCCTTAGCGCGCGACCGCGAGATTAGTGGCCCACCCTCCGCTACTATCAATATCAAAGGCGCGTGGGAGCGAGGTTAGCACGTCTACGTTATTAATCATCGGATCGATTGTCGGGGGTGTGGACTCGGCTCGGCCCGCTGTCGGCCCAAGGCCTAGGCCGCAGAGGAGCTCTCGACGATGTGCTGGTGTTAGGGACGCGGCCTATGGGGCTGGGTATTGCTAGAACGTAGGCTGGTCTAGGACACTCGGTACGATAGCCTGCTAGGTCAGTTCCCGAAGGCCTATACTCCCTTCACCGCGTGGGGGCGCCGCTTCGGGATGCCCCCCGGGGCAGCCATAGTGGTTTCGGAGCTGGTCTGCTAGCCCACGGGCGACTTATCGGACTAAGGGTAGGATAGGTCTTGACCGCGTAGCTCTGCGTCGCGGCTGTAGCGTAGGATACTCGGGGAGGGAGGGCGAAGCCACGTCCTCGTCGTCGGCGACCGCGTCTCTCCACTCCTCTATCCCAATCTCAATCTCGGGCTCGTCGCTCGGGACTAATTCTTCGGGCTCAAGCTCGGCCCGAAGAGTAGTAAACGTATCGTGGGTAGTCACTATTCGCGCTAGCACCGTATAAGGATCTACCTGTAACGGTAAGAGATAGGTATGCTCAAACTGCATTATATACTCGGGCTCGCGGTACGCTTCGAACGGAGCTGGCTCGACCTGGGTAGTCTGCTACCGTCGACGATATCGCTCTCGACGGGCCGCTAGCTGCGTCGCTCGATCTGGATACTTCCGTGGACGGCCAGCTATCTATAGTGATAGTAATCGTGCGAGGGAGAGAAGATCTAGGCTCCCTCTTACTTCTATCTTAAAGGGTAAAGCCCCTAGGCTTACCTGAATTCGTGTTAGGCCCCTTAGGTCTGACCCCTATACCTACTAGATAATTAAAGATAGAGTAGATAGCTTCGATTAATGAGGATCCGACTTCTTATCCTGGATAACGATTAGATCTACTCGCACGCGGTGGCGTCTAGGAGACCCACTCTAGCACCCTTAAGGTTAGGGTTATGGTACTCAGGACGGTCGGTTCCTACCTACCCTAATCCCCTAGTCTCCAAACATATAAGGCTATGTCGATAATAGGGAGCCTACCTTAGTTTCTCGACGGTGATTGGATTTCATCGCACGCGGTGGCGTCTGACAGACCGACTCTAGGTTTTGACGAGTCGGGTAATGCGAGCGAGTATCATAGATCCTCCGTACTATCCGCCTCTAGCTTATATTTAAGAGTTACAGGAGAAGCGGGCGAGTACTATATCGTCTCTACCTTTAGCCCCTCTGAGCTATTCTCTCGCCCTTGTCCCAGATGCCCGTTATACTCCCCCGGCCTTTACTAGGCTCTGAGAGCCCCAAGTGGCAGAGCTTAACTCCACGAGATTAAGGTAAAGGTCGTCTGGTCGAGCCCGGTCGCAAGCCTCCGCGGCGATCCCGTCAGAGATCTACCGTACCTCGACGACGGGCACGCATGGTAAGCTCGAACCAGACTCGGATTAACTAGCTCTGGCCTTCTCCGCCACGGATCGAGGCGAGTCCGACTAGCGACCAAAGAAGCCCTCGACCGGCGCTAAGTCCCAGTCCAACCCTCAGACCTCAAAACTTTGCTGTGATTATCCCGCACCTAGCATCGTCTCGTACCTCCGATTCACCGTCCTTACCCCTACGGTCACGATCACCAACACCTCGCACTCAGCCTGCTTTAACCATATTCTATCCCATCGATCCTTCTCCGTCAAGGGCGAGAGCGTCGCAGACCCAGACCTCGTCCGTTGCGTCTTCAAGCCACAACCCCTTTCGTCGAGGACTATACCCTCCATAGGCCACCGTCCAGATATCACCTCAACGAACCCTAAGTTTCCCTCTTAGATCGGAGAGTTGGCTAATACTATCTTTCCCTCTCTAGGCTCCATCCACTATTAATAAGACCCCGTCGACACAACCTCTAAGCCACGGCCCACTTAGCCTAGGCTTCCTTCCGACACCTACTCCCCCACGGAGTACTCCTCTCACCACTAAGCAAGATAGTCACCCCATACGGGTATCTATCGCTCAGCTCCTTATATCGCTATCGGAGATCCCTTAGGCACCCGAGCTTCATCCTAGTCAACTCCCGCTATATAGTATTAACCTCCCTCCACGCGCCCTCTCTAACCTCGAGAGCAGCGTAGCGGAGAGTACCACGGATAACCATCCTCTATCTCCTTCCCCCCCACGACAGGACCAGAGTAGCATAGATTTTGACTACATCGCCTCTCGGGCCCAGTTACACTAATAGGAGCAAAACATCCAAGCCACAATTACCCAATTAGACCCAGAGACTACTGAGTCGCGAGGGGAGAGACGGCGAGGTACGTCGCCCCCTATCGTTCCATTTAGACCGGCACCAAGTCACTGGCGCCCCTCCGAAGTAGCCAAGTTTCAGGAGCTCCTCCAAGAGTTTGGTACCGCCTAGCAGGCAATTTGGAATACCAATTATATCAGATGGACGACTGGCCTAAAGTAGGACTAGATCCATCCTAGGCGAGATGCGAAGAAGTACCGCTATAAGGCGAGAAATCTGAAGATTAAGCTTATGTCGTCAGTCCCAACCGGAGTCTTCGATACGGTTCAGATATTAACTGTCACACTTTAGGGAGCAAGCGGACGTCCCACTCTACCTCGCCGATATTAAACTCTTGGCCGCCAAGGAGATACTCATCGCTAAGTTACGCGCGTTAAAGGCCACGAAGTATGTCAACCACGCCGCGTCACGGCCTCCCCTCCCACAATATACGACGACGACCTTCTGGCGCCCTACGCGAAAGTTTGAGCATAGTCTTTTTAAGCTAAGGACTAGCTAGAGTTAGAGTAGAAGAGTCTAGGATTTTACAATAGGAGCGTCTAAACGACATCAGTGATAAGTAGGGTTAGTAGCCGTAAGGTCCACATGGTCAAAAATGCACCAGGTCGGCATAGTCGGAAATGCACAAGGTCGACGTAGTCCGAAATGCACCAGGTCCATACGGTTGGAAATGCACCAAGTCGATATGGTCGGAAATGCACCAGGTCGACTTGGTCCGAAATGCACCAGGTCGACTTGGTCCGAAATGCATATGGTCGATATGGTCCGAAATGCACCAGGTCGACATGGTCGGAAATGCACCAGGTCGACTTGGTCCGAAATGCATATGGTCGACGTGGTCCGAAATGCACTAGGTCGATATGGTCGGAAATGCACCAGGTCGACATGGTCGGAAATGCACCAGGTCGACTTGGTCCGAAATGCATATGGTCGACGTGGTCCGAAATGCACTAGGTCGATACGGTCGGAAATGCACCAGGTCGACATGGTCGGAAATGCACAAGATCAACATGGTCGGAAATGCATAAGATCGACATGGTCGAAAATGCACTAGGTCGACTTAGTCGGAAATGCATAAGATCGACTTGGTCCGAAATGCACAAGATCGACTTAGTCGGAAATGCATAAGGTCGACTTGGTCCGAAATGCACAAGATCGATATGGTCGAAAATGCACTAGGTCGACTTGGTCGGAAATGCATATGGTTAGGTATATAGTTACAATTTGGACAGTAATAATTTCTGACGCCCGTCTACTAAGCCTAGTGCGATAGCGCCTAGTCTCTAAGTCCTTTTTAGATAAACTCTGATACCTGTCAGAGTTTACCTATACTATAGGTCCTAGCCCTCAATCGCCTATTCTGATAGACGTTAAAAATGAGCTTAGCTAAGTCAAAGACCATCAAAATCCACGCATAAGTATCAGACGCGCTTAGTAGGCTGGTTGTTATCGAGCCAAGAGATGACCTCGGAGACCTTCTCCTTGATCTGCTTCTTGTCTTTATCGGAGATGGGACGCTTGCCCTCGTTAATGGTAGACTTGAGGGAATATACATAGGACTTAAGGCCGCTCTTGGCCTGTATATGGCTAGCCTCGGCTTTCTCCTCCTCTTATACTTCTCGGCCTCGGCGAGTATACGCTCGATCTCCTCCTCCTTGGAGAGACGATCCTTATTATTGGAGATAGTGATCTTGTGGGTCTTTCTAGTACCCTTCTCCAGGAAGGGATGGATCTTGCGCTCGTCGATCTCGATGAAATTTGAGACGAGCGAGCGTAGGTGGTCTTCTTAATTTGGTTAGGGCGTCTCTTAGTGAAGGCAATGGCGAACAGACGGAGAAGGTAGTTATCGGTGGTCTTCACGGTGATATTAGCCTCGATGAGAGACTGCCACTTTATGGAACAGGGAGCGTAGCTTATTGGTGGTGAAGTCTAAGCCGTGGAAGTTAGTTAGGTAGTTATCGGCGGTCTTGCCGGTGACATTGGCCTCGATAAGAGACTGCCACTTATAGACTAAGGAGCGCAGCTTATCGGTGGTGAAGTCTAAGCCGTGGAAGTTGGTCAGGCAGTTATCGGCGATCTTCCCGGTGATATTAGCCTCGATGAGAGACTGCCACTTTGTGGACTAGGGAGCGTAGCTTATCGGTAGTGAAGTCCAAGCCGTGGAAGTTAGTTAGGCAGTTCTTGCCCTGAATCTCATCCACACGGAGCTTAACCGTACGGAAAGCGTGGTCCTCTTCGTTCTGCAGATTAGCGAGGGAGACCTCGAAGATACGGCCCTTCAGGGAGTCATTAGCGTTCTTCAGACCACTCGTGCGGTTAACCAGAGTCTTACCGACGCTATTAGGAAGCTGTCAAAACACAACTGATTCTCACAACGAGGGGCTAGGTAAATTTCTTACTTATAGGTCTGGACTTCTGCGACCCGGGTGGGTAGGAAACGTTGAGCTTCATCTTAACGAGGTTCCGCGGAGTTATCGACAGTATAGAGAAGGCAACGAACGAGGGGGTAGTGCGGTTACCCTAGTCGTTGGCAATGATCTTAACGCAATCATCGCGGAGCACACTAACCCAGGAGGAGCTGCCATACTTAAGACCCGTCACGCCGTCCTCTAAGGCCGAGGTTCCATAGGTATTACGCTAGGTTGACCATATGTTGGTTCGATTATGCGTAGTATAGAGATATTCAAGGTCTGACTTGTTCGCACAGGAGGGTGGATAATATGATAAAAATGCATATCTCTGAAAGGTGTCAACACGTATATATCATGAGAGGGGAAATTATTGATAACTGTCAGAGTTTCATGCGAAAGAAGGCGCCTCGGTTCATATAGAAGGGTTAATAATATAATGAAAAGGCATATCTCTGAAAGGTGTCAACACGTACATATTATGAGAGGGAAAATCATTAACAACTGTCAGAGTTTCATACGAAAGAAGGCGCCTCGATTCATATACATTTCGTAAATCATCTCTATTCTATTATTACATCTCATTCCCCTTTATGCACAGTCGCCGAAATCACAAAATCCATAAAGATCAGGTCCATCTCTATGCGCCAGCGAAGACCACGAAACACCAGAAAACACCAGAGAACCCAGGCGCCATAAGCTTTTTTGAAACAAGCCCGATCACACACGACCCCTCTTGCTCGGGCTATCCCGCACAGATGGCGACGAGCCACGCTTTCGTGATCGATGGGGCTTGTTCGGGGTCACGGGAGGCGGGGCCGAACTCGAGAGTCCACGGATGGAGTATGCCAGACCGCGGTTGGTGGAGCCCTCCAGGCCAAGGTCACGGTAATCCTTCATCGTCAGCCGCGAAGGGGCGTCCTTAGACAGGCCCAGCATGTCCGCCAGGATCCGGTAGGAGAGCTGGTCGAGGAGCTCTCCCTTCTTGTCCGACATGTCCCCCGATTCGGACTCGTCCCCTTCCTTCTTAGCGTCGTTCTGTTGGCCTTCACCCTCGTCCGATTTACCGTCCGCGGCCTCGAGGGTCTCGGCGGCGATCTGGGTTTCCAGCCAGGGGCGAAACTGGGCGGCGATCTGTGGCAGGATCTTTTTAGTGCTGTTGTATTCCAAAAAGCGCTGAATGGTATGGTCTTGGAAGAGGATCCAGGCCTTTTGTGGCTCTGATTGCCCAAGTCGGTGGATCCGGCCGATCGTCTGAAAGACGCTGTTGTAGTTCTGGCTTCCCTCTATGAGCACAATGCGGCTGCAGTGTGCGTGCATGTTGAGCCCTAGCGCGCCGCAGTTGAACGTAGTGAGAAGGACCGTGGCCGTACTGTTCGGGTTCGTGAATTGCTGAATTGCCGCGGTCCGCGCCTCGAGCGACATACCCGCGCGGATCACTTGGAAATTCACGCCCAAGGCGGCGAGGAACATCTCCACCATCCAGCGGGTGAACGGCCAGTTGCAGAATACCAGGAAGCGGGGGCAAGTGACGGTGCCAGGTGCGGCAAGTATGCCCTCGGTCCAGAGCAGGTGGAACAGGAACCGGAGCCGGGGACAGTCATGGAGCAGATAGCGAACGACGGATGCTTGGTTCGTCGGGAGATCCGAGGCCCGATCCTCGGAGGTGCGAGCAAAGAACAGACCGAATCCACGGTCGTCGCCGCACTCACCAAAGACGCTGATATCGGCCGAGAGAACGCGACTTATGGATCGCCGGAGGAATATATCGAGCTTCGGATTCACAGCCAGATAGCAGAGCTGGCGGAAGGTCGCCCAATTAAGGGGGACCAGGCTGTCACCCTTCGTTACGTCCTCGGTTACGTGCTGACCGTACAGATGCTTGATAATCCTCTCGTAGATCTGGTCGTGACTAACCTGGGTTATACGGAAGTAGCGAAGCTCCACCGTCGTGATCCCCAGCGGGGGGATATCCTTGCCGATCACGAGAGGGACACCCTCCGGACCAACCATCGTATGGCCGGGCTCCCAGCATAAGCAGGTCAGACGAAGGATAATCGGAAGACACTCAAAGCTAACCTGGCTGGTAAGGTGGCCCTTCCGGCTGAGCGAGAGCAGGCCCTGAGGCGAGAGGAGGTGCTACGGTAGGCCATCTTGGGGAAGGTAGACGCACTGAGACCACATCTTGTAGTCTTCTAAGTCGGTCGAGGTCTCCTCTTCCGCGCCGTCATTAATGTCCTAAGCGTCGGTTTCATCGGTCCACAAGAGCGAGAGATAGCCACAGAAGTCGAGAGGCTTATTCCACATCGGAGTGGCCGTCAAGAACCAGATTACCTAGCGGGTCACTTGGGCGACCGAATAGTGCTGGCGGGAGGAGATGGTCTTGACTCGGTGCCCTTCGTCGCAGATAACGCGCTGAAAAGGGACACGCGAGAAGAGGGCCTTGAAGATCTTGCGGCGAGTGGCGGGCTTCGCGGCAGACGCGATCGTCACGTTGGCGTCGTCGGCGTCCTAGAGGTCGGCCAGCTGCTCCCGCACGTCCTCCGAGCGGCCAGCTTGGGACTCAGAGGGAGAACCGTGGGTTGGCAAGGCCATATCCTCCTCCTGCTGCTCCTCCTCCTCCTCCTCCTCCTCCTCCTGCTCCTGCTCCTCCTCCTCCTCCTCCTCCTCCTCCTCTACATCCGTCAAAACGTCCTCATCAAATTGCTCCTCCTCCATAGCGGGATTCAGTGCCTTAGGATCGGCCATAGGTCGAGAGGTCCCAGTCCCTTGATGGGCGCGGCGAATAGGTTTGCCATCCTCGCCTATCTCGTCGGTGGTGCGCCGGGCCCACGTTTAGTAGGAGGAGAGAACGATGGTGAGCCCCGTAGAAGGGGCGTGAGGGTCGAGGGCCCGCAGAGCTTTCTTCAACTCACTAGCTTTACTAATCGTTTGCTCCTTTCGCCGGCTATGACTAGTCCGCGTACTAGAACCAAAGAAGAGAAAAACCGTCAGCGCGTCGCCAAAATGCCGATCAATCTCCGTCATCCATGTATCCACGAGGGCATTCGGGACCAGGATCAACGATAGGGCAAACCTACGGGGGATTTCCTGGGGCCCCAGTGGAGTGAGACTGTTAGCTGCCTAGATCAGGGTGAGGGCGGTTAACGTCTTTCCCAGACCACATGCGTCGGCGAGAAGTCCCCCTTTGAGAGGGGTCTGCTCTTGAGCGATCATCCACGCCACGCCAGTGACTTACTAGGGCTTGAGCGAGGTGCGATCGATCCGGAAGGTTGAGGTGGGCCGGAGGATGGCCTAGTTATCGAGGTCCAGATCGAGTTGGAGGGATTGGAGCGCCTCGTCAAAAGAGGGTGTGACAGCGGAGACCTATAGTTGCAGCCGTTGCTGGATGAGCTCGATCTCATTGTCGTTGGGGTCCTAGAGGTCAGCCGACGCCCGCGTGTCACCGAAGTCATCTTCGACATCCCTGGCGCTCCCAATCCCTTCACTGGTTACGATTGTCGTCAAAGTGCGATTGGCGATCAGTTCCTCAGTCACCGGGGTCGGGTCCTCGTGGATCAAAACGGTCCCATTCAGGAAGGTCTCACCGCATAAGGAGGCATAGAGCGCCTCGATATCCGCATGGGACAAGGCAGGACGACCAAGACGGGCGGTATCCGGTTTGTCGAGCGCAGAACCGATATCCTACACCAGCTTAGTGTACCCGTCATCCAAGATCACAGGCTTGAAGGGAGCGTCTAGTTTTGCGGGGTCCTCGGAGTCTTTCTCATTGGTGACCTTACGCAACCTTACGATCGTGTTCTCAATTTCGGAGACCTTCGTACCTTCTGTACTGGGTGGGACGGTCTGGATCTCGGTCGAAGGGGCAGAGGAAATCAACTACGGTGTAACCGCCGTATTTTTCTGGGCACGGGCCACCGAAAAGTTGCTGTTTTTGCGGAGCGCGATGTAGAAATGGATCAGCACCTTCCACGCTAGGAAGGTTTCCTTGGCATCGAAGGTGAACGGCGGATTCTTTACCTAGGAATTTCGACCTATATCTGCAGGACGCGTAAGGAGCAACTTTCGGATCCACCATAACTGGCGTAGGTTAGAGAAGTTGCTCTCGGTGACATTGTCCGTTTTCAGAGTCGGGGGCTTATCCGCGAGAAGCATCTTGGTCCACCGATCGCTTTCCTCATAGGCCAGCAGCACGGTGTTGTGATTCACAATCTTGTGCTTCTTGAGGAGACCAGGTTCGCCAAACTTATTTAGGCGGTCTTCAATGAAATCCCGAATCACCTTATGTGCGTCGCGAAACTCGCTTATGAGGAGGGCGTGGAGCTGCTGCGTATTCTCGAGACCTAAAGCACCTGCGAGACGGGCTGCAGAGCCTTCCAGATCCTTCATGGTCGCGGTGGTGAAGTTAATATTTTTGTAGGATTCCAAGGCATTCTTTCGACCACCCCGGTGAACCTCCTTTTTCGCGATCTGTAGCTTGACCCTTTTGCCCTTCGCCGAGGTGGGCTTTGGGGCAGGCTCCGGTGAAGACTCGGGCGTAGACTTGGGTGAAGGTTCAGGAGTAGGCTCGGCGACAGGCTCAGCGGCAGGCTCGGGGACAGGCGCGGGGGTAGGCTCGGGAACAAGCTCGGCGACAGGCTCGGCGGCAGGCTCAGGCGAAGGCTCGGGGACAGGCTCGGGGACAGGCTCGGGGATAGGCGCGGGGGTAGGCTCGGAGGTAGGCTCGGGGGTAGGCTCAGGTTCAGACTGCAGGCGGGCGGAACGTGTACGCGCCATCGAAACGGTTAGTGAAGGGTAAGATAGAACGAAACTAAGAGTTCGTGAGCGAAAACCCTAAGCAGACCAGACGAGCGGTAAGATACCGTGATCAAGTTGCGGGCAAAGAGATTCAGGTGAGGTTTGCTGACGTCTGTCAAAGGCAGACCGGATAGTGATAGCGAAGAAAAGAATGTTGAATGATCGGCCAGGGCAGATTCTCTGACGCCTATCAAAGACAGACAGAGAGGTGCGGATAGAGAAAAGAATGTAGAATGATCGGGCCAGGGAAGCTTCTCTGACGTCTATCAAAGACAGACCGGAAGATGCTAATGAGGAAAAGAATGTCAAAGGAGCGGGGCAGGGAAGATTCTCTGACGTGTGTCAAAGACAGACAGGGAAGTACAGACGCGGAAAAGAATATAGGAGGAGCGGAGCAGAGGAGGTCTTCCGATGCCTGTCAAAGACAGACCGGAAATTGCTAGTGGGAAAAAGACCATGCACTGAGCTGATCAGAACGGAAAGTTTGATGTATATAAAAACAGAATGGAAAATGCTTATGAGTATGATTGGGTCTAAGTGTGGAAAAGGTTAGGGAAAAAGCAGAAGAAGGTTTTCAGGAACAGGAAGTCCCTATTTATATCTTGATTTCTATTCTATGACGCCTATTGAGAGCTCGCTTAATTGAGGGAATTAGAGGGGTTTAGGTGTGCGTTTGAGAACAAAGAAATTAATAATCACATATGAAGATAAAGTAGGTAGTTACGAGATATGTGTCAAAGGCTGGATGTGGATCTTATAGAGCGGGAGCCGCATACCTGCAGACGCTAACCCGATTTGACAAGTACATAAAGCTTAGCTCGTTAGTTATTATCTTTAATGGACGTCAGAGAACCGGTCTAACAACCTACGTCGATACACTTTGTCTACGTCGGTTTACACACTCCTGACCTATATCATTCCCTCTAATCATCGAAGCCCTCACTAGTACCCTCGTTTACTTCGCAAGCAAATTAAGAAGCATTATATGCGACCGAGATCGTATCATCTAGTCCGTGCCGATCGGAACGGATCGAGCCGTTCCGGTTGGTCATCCTCACGTGTTACGCCCGATTAGGAGGCTATAAATGTTAAGGCTAGTTTACCAGATATATAGATAGGATTGAGGCACGCCTGATGCCTTCCTCGTCCCCCCTGGGCTAGCAGCCTAATGTCTGACGTAAGTCAAAGTTGACCACTCTGTTAAGGACGATCTAGGGAGGAGATGGTTCGACACACGTCAGACTTATGACTTTGGGTTATCCTTCTATGTCCCCAAGGATGGCGCGATGACATATGCCCTATACTCGTACTTGGGACCAAATAGACCGAGTGTGTTCCCCACCTTGGTCGTAGTCTCTCCCGATTGGGGTCACCTGACCCAAAGACAATGTCTGACCCATATCAAAGTTGACTACTCTATTAAGGATGACCTAGGGAGGAGATGGTTTGACACACGTCAGAGTTGTGGGCTTAGAATAATGGTGTTCTTCTGGGTCATACTAGTCTACCTAAGGATAGCGCGATGACATATACCCCACTCGTACTTGGGACCAAATAGACCGAGTGTGTTCCCCACCTTGGTCGTAGTCTCTCCCGATTGGGGTCACCTGACCCTACTCCCTAATGTCTGACCCATATCAAAGTTGACTACTCTGTTAAGGACGATCCAGGGAGGAGATGGTTTAACACACGTCAGAGTTATGACGTTGGAATAACGGTGTTCTTCTATTAGTCTATTCTATAGGTAGGCAGGACGCACTTTATCCTAGTAGACCAGAGTCTTAGTAACCATAATAGTCTAATTGGATACTTATATACATATTAATATACTAGTAGAAACTTCTATCTGGACACTACTAGGATAGATTTGATCAGTTCCTATTGAAGTATTATATTTTCAGTGATACCCCAGGTATTTCCCAAAACTTAAAACCTAATATCCCTTGTTTAAGGGCTAGTGAAGTGATCCGAAGATTGGTTATAGTCGAAGGCTAGGGTAACTTACCAATATATAAGTCTCCACATACCAGCAAAACATTAGGTATAAGATATCGGTCCCAAACCACGCGAGTCATCAAGATAGAACGATTCGGGGCTTCGTAATATGAGTACAATTTGAATTTAAATTAGATCAAGCAGTTGAAAGAGCTAAGAAGAACCTATATGGTATCTAGCCCTCCTCGCTCTCCTCCGAGTCGTCGTTAGACTTATCCTCGCTCGTTGGCCTCGACAGAAGGTAGTAGGACAGGATGCTGACCGCCCAGGAAGAGAGATAGGTTACTCTCTCGCATAGATACTAGGCCTCCTGCTTGTTCTGGCTGCTTAGGTTTATGAGGCACACTGTGGTGGCTGGAGCGGAATCCTCGTCGTCGATCAGGTGAACCACCTACTTATTCTGACTGCTTGAAGTTTATGAGGCACACTGTGGTGGCTAGAGCGGAATCCTCGTCGTCGATTAGGTGGGCATTTATTTTTGATAAACTTCAGATTCGAAGCCAATTGGAGACTTTCATATTTAATCTCCATTTCAGTATCATCCGTGCAAATTCTAGCGGGTCTTTTTAGGGTTTCCTTCGCCGTAGATACAGATTCACCCTAATAAGTTGGAATTTGTCATTAATTAAGACGATATTACTGCCCACGAGCTCTTCCTACATTCTTACCTAGCCTATCTATATCCATAGGTAATAGGTAAGCCTAAGTTTCCGAATATGTTATGAGCCGCGCGGA
Organism: Penicillium sp. IBT 18751x; assembly: GCA_028828935.1. NCBI lineage: Eukaryota > Fungi > Ascomycota > Eurotiomycetes > Eurotiales > Aspergillaceae > Penicillium > Penicillium sp. IBT 18751x. Next base: position 24,410 of record JAQJZS010000010.1, on the reverse strand, counting down.
CTGAGAAATAAGTAATACATCGAAAGTATTCCTAGCGTATATGTATACAACCAGACGGAGGGGGTATTTCTACGTCGGTCCCTAATAAGTAACATAGTAGATTAGTATCAGGACGTGCCTACCAGTAGTGCATCGCATAGCTATACATACTATCTATGCCAAAAGATAGACTTATTAGAGTTTTGGTATAAATGATGACGGCAGTTAACCGGTCAGAGCTCTAGGCAAAGGGAGACGTAGAGAGCCCAAGTATAAATGATGACGGCAGTCAATAGCTCACAGTGTTTAAACACAAATGATGACGGCCGTCAGAAAATTGTAGTGCATAAGGCTCGATATACGCATAAGTGTAATGAAGGGTTTAATGATATATATTCGGATTAAGGTAGAATATATATATATATATAAAGAGAGAGAGAGAATTGTTACGCGTTGCTAACTGGTCACGGTGAGTTGAGTGCTCGAAGGTAATACGTACTTGAGGAATACCCAAATTCTTATGGAGTAGAATTGGTATTTGTGCTGAGCAGGCTGAATACGGCCTTCCGGGCACCAACTGCGAATCCCAAGAGGGTGACTTGCAACCGTACCGTCTCCTAGGGGCTAGGCTTTACACGGGCTCGGGTCTATAGAGTCGTTCTTGCAGGATGTGTCAGGTAGAGCGCCAATAAGGTCAGATCACGAATGAGCTGGCCTGATTGTAGGAGGGTTTGTCAACAAGTTAAACGGTGAAGATACTATTGCATAGTAGGTTCCAAGTAACAGTGTAGGATTGATCGCGAAGAACTAAACTAAGTACAAGAAAGAGTGTCCTTATATCCTTCGCCTGGATGGTACATAGTACCACCTATGGTATACCGCTAGTGACCTAGCGATGGTCCCTCTGGTATACCCTTTGTTGTCACGTGACTGGTGCTAACCGTCTAGTCACCAAATGGAGTATAGTTCGGGATGGTGAGTAAGCTTCGGGAAACAGCTCCCCTTTTAGATCACGTGTGTTGGGTTCGTTGGCTCTTGGTGGCCCATCTGTAAGTTGCGGCCCCTCAAATAGTTGGTGGCTGCAGGGGTCGTAACATCACCTCCCCCTCTCAAGGATTTCGTCCCCGAAATCCCTTATAACCGCTCACCCCCCTCAGGTAAGTGTCGGTCCCTCATTTTCTTGATTTTTCTCCTGGCATGTCCCATTATGCCGAAAAGTGCTGTTCAAAAGCCAAAGCGTAACAAATACGCTGACAACAATCGTTTAGCTGACAGAATCGAACGCTCTGGTCGTCCCGTGGACTCTCCTTGCGATTATTGCCTTGTTCGTGGAAAGTGTTGCATAATGAGTTCTTATGCCAACAGTAGGAAGTGTTCGACTTGCGCCCGTCGCGGCCAGACGTGTGAGCGGAGTTTCCATTCTGACAAGGAGTGGGATGATCTGCAGCGTGAGGAACAGAAATTGTCCGCGGACCTCGTGGAGGCCCAGAAGTTGTTCCTTCAGCATTCTCAAAAGATGAATGAAGCAATGGCTAAAATTCTTCGGTTACAAAAGCATCAACAATTTCTTAAGGATCGTGGTGGTCGGATGTTGGATCACGACCAAGTGGTGGCTGACCGGCTGAACGAGGACGATCCACCTTCTGCTGCGGAGTTCGCGGATTTCAATCGGCTGGCCGAACAGCAAGAAGTTCGTCAGCTAGCCGCCACGTCAGAGGACGCTAGTCTGACGAGGATGGTGGCGTCCTTTGATTAAGACCCGTCGTTTTTCTGGGACGGCCTGGACGTCTCTTTACTGATGGCTTCTGGAGGTTCTTCCTCTGGTGGTGGTACCGTTGAACCTGCTGGGGGCAGCCCCTCAGGTTCTCGATAGGCTCCCATGTGTTCTCTGAGGTATCGTATCCTTTCCATTTCACGAGGTAATGGACTTGACCGTTAATTCGTTCGTGTTTCAGGATTTTCTCGACCTCATATTCGTTCTCTGTTTCGTCTTCTATTTCAACATTGGTAGCGATTTCGGCGTTTTTGGGTGCGGGTTCCAGTAATGAAATATGGAATACCGGATGAATTCGTCGCATACTGTTGGGTAGTCTCAAGCGATAATTGACTGGTCCTTTCTTTTCTTCGATTTCAAATGGTCCTAGTCGTAAATGGTCGAGTTTTGCACTCGGTCGCTTGGTTTTGATGTTTCGTCGTAGGAGGTAAACCTTCTCCCCTTTTGAAAGGTCAGGGCCCTCCTGGTGTCGCTGATCATAGTACATCTTCATGCGAAGGCCGAGGAACTTAATGTCTCGGGCTAGTTGGAGATGTAACTGTCTGATTCCGGTGGCCAAGAGTCGTGCCGACTCTGCCATAGGTTTCTCCGCACGTGCTTCGCCTGTGAGGGTAGGATTATACCCGAACAGGGCATAGTGTGGAGATTCTTTTGTTGTCGCGTGCATTGCATTGTTGTATGCAAATTGCGCGATTAGTAACAATCCTGCCCAGTCGTCTTGTTGGTAGTTCACGTAGTGTCTCAGGTATTATTCCAATGTTTGGTTGGTTCTTTCTGTCTGTCCGTTGGTTTGTGGATGGTAAGCGGTGGAGAGTCTGTGCTCTATGCCGATTTAATCCGTTAGAGATTGCCATAGGTTAGACGTGAAGAGCTTGTCTCTGTCCGATGTGATTTTTCGTGGTGTACCGTGGACTGCGAAGATCCACCGTAGCAAGATGTTCGCCATCTGCTGCGTGTCGATTCCTTCGTTTGTCGGAATCATGTATGTGAATTTGGTTAGTCGATCAACGACTACCATAATCATGTCGCATCCGTCGGATTTAGGTAACTTCGTGATGAAATCCATGGTGATCCATTCCCATGGTTTCTTTGGCGCTTCGGTCAGCTGAAGTTCTCCATATGGAGTGTGTCTCGCTGGCTTGTCTCGTTGGCAAGTTTCACACCACCGGATGTATGTTTGTATTTTCCGATGTGCGTTAGGCAAGTAGTAGTTGCGCGAGATGTGTTCCATTGTTTTCTCGATTCCTAGGTGACCGTGTGTCATTTGGTCGTGGTGTCTTCGTATGACTTCTCTGGTCAAGGTTTGAGGAACGTAGATCAACCCATGGTTGATTACTAGTCCGTCTTCTCGTCGGATTGCGTGGTTATCCGGGTTGCAGTTAAGGATTTTTAGCAGTGTTTTGTCTTGGTTTGTAGCTTCTTTGAGCTTATCAAGCCATTCGGTGTCCTCGACTTCGCTTGTCGCAGCGAGGGTTTGCTGATTGTAGACAATGTCCCCTTTCTCATTGGTTGTGAGGATAGCGGGGCTTGCTTCCTTGGTTCCTAATTCGTAATCAGGTCTGCGGCTTAGTGCGTCTGCCACAGCGTTTTCTGTTCCTTTGACGTGTACGATTTTGAAATCGTATTGTCCTAGGATTTCTGACTATCGCGCTTGTCGGCGCGTGAGTACTTTCGTGGTTGTGAAGAAGGTGAGGTTGTGGTGATCCGTTTTGACGGTCACCGTATATTTTGCTCCTTCAAGGTATGCTCTCCACACTTGAAATGCTGACACTATGGCTAGCAGTTCTTTGTCGTGGATATCATAGTTGAGTTCGGCAGGGATCATTTTCCGGGACCAGAATGCCACTGGTCGGGGTTTCCCGTCGTCTCCTGGTTGGGTGAGCTGCGCTCCTAGCGCGTAATCGGACGCGTCTGTTTCGATTGTGATTGGTTTCTCGTAGTCAAATAAAGCAACAATGGTTCTTTGTTTGAATAGGTCCTTGAGTTTCTGGAATGCTTGTTCCGCGGCGTCGTCCCAGATGAAAACTTCGCCTTTCTTGGTGAATCGGTAAAGTCCAGCGGCGTATTTGGTGTACGAGCTGACGATCTTCCGATAGTAGTTGCATAGGCCTAAGAAGCTTTGGACGTCTTTGACGTTTTTTGGCGTTGGCCATTCTTCGATGCTTCTGACCTTTTCTTCCTGTATCCCCAGTCCTCCTGGGCTGATCGTGTATCCCAGAAAGTCGGTTTTCTGGACATGGAATTCGCACTTGGATGGTTTAAGGGTCACTTTGGCTTCTCGGAGCTTCTGTAGTACCCATTTGTTGTGCTCGACGTGTTCTTCCTCGTTCTTGGAGAATACTAAGATGTCATCTAGGTACGCGAGGATAAAGTCGTCGAGTTTTTCTTCCAGTACGCTAAAGATGAAGCGTTGAAACGTTGCTGGTGCGTTGGTGAGTCCGAATGGCATGACTTTATATTCATAGTGTCCGAACTTGGTCTTGAATGCTGTCTTCCATTCGTCTCCTGGCTTGATCCTAATGCGGTTAAAAGCATTGGTGATATCATACTTCGTGAAGCATTTGGATCCTGCGAGTCGGTCTTGGATCTCGCTGATCAGTGGAAGTGGGTGTCGATCTTTGATGGTAATGGCATTTAATTGCCGATAGTCCACACAAGGTCGAAGGCTTCCATCCTTTTTTTCACGAATATCATCGGATAGCCAGCTGGTGACTTAGAGGGCTGGATGTACCCTTTCTCGAGGTTCTCTCGAATGTATTCCTTCAGTGTCTCTGACTCTTTCTGAGAGAGTTGGTAGATTGGTATGTGTTTTGGTTCCATGCCTTCTTGAATCTTGATTTCATGGTCGTGCGGACCATGTTCTGGTAGCTCACCAATCGGTGGTGGCTCGAAAACGTCCTGGAATCCCTTGTATTCTTCAGGTATCGTTGGATTGTCGCCTGTCGCGCATAATCTTTTGGACTCGTGTTCGATCGTGATGTAGTCTCTTAACTCATCATCGGACATGTCTGGTGACTGTTCTTTAGTCATGATAACGTCGACATCGATTGTCTGACGGGCCCTGCCTCTGGGCTGAGTACTTCTCTTAGGTTTCTCCTCGTGAGAGTCTCGTGGACTGCCTGCTTCTCCGGGGCTAGGCTCCTTTTGGTAGTATGGCGGCTCATTGGTTCTTTCTTTGTGGATTTTCTTGCATGAGCATCTGTTAAAGATGATTATTCCTTGTTGCCAGTCGATGCTCGGGTTGTGTTCTCTCAACCATGGCGCGCCTAGGACGATGTCGTATCCTCCTAGGGGTGTGATATCGAATTCGATTCGTTCGCTATGGTTTCCTAACACCATTGTCACCGTGCCCGTTTCTTGGGTGAGACCTGGTCCTAAGCTTTCTCCGTTAAGACCGACGATTGGCGTGGGTCTGTCCTTTAGGCGGTAGGAAATTCGGTTCTTTTCCCTGCATCGGGGGTCTATGAAGTTTCCACATGCGCCTGAGTTAATCATTGCGCGGATTCGCTGTCCTTCCAGTATGATGGTAACTTTCATATGCGCCCCCTATTTCGTGGCTGCGAGGTGCTGACTGTTCAGCTTTCGTTTTCCAAACCAGATACCTGTGTATCCTGGTTTCTACTTGGGTCTTTTTTCCCATTGTCGTGGTTTGGGTTCCACTCCATAGTCTAGTTTTCCTTGGTAGTGGGTCATGCAATTGTCATCGTAATAGCCGATGATAGCCCGACGATCGTGCTGTGGGTGTCTAGCGTAACCTTGGCATGCGCATCGCGTATTGTCGCAGGGGTATGTGGGTAGCTCTCCCCGAAGTTCTTCGAGTAGACTTTCCATCAGTTCGTCCTCTTCATCGTTGTTTTGTTTTTTCGTAAGTAGTTCGCCAATTTCCTCGTTGGTTAGTGTTGTCCATTTTTCGAGTAATTCTTGAATTTTCTCGTGTGTTGCTTCTGCCTGGATAAGTTCATGAAGGATGTCGTTCATTCGGTGGCGAACTCCTTGCAAGGCGTCTTCTATTTCGTCACTTTTTTGGGACGTGGTGAGGAATTCTTCGATTTGCTCATCCGTTAGGGTAGCACACTCTTCGAGTAGTTTCTGAGTGATCCCGTGTGGATCTTTCGCATTCGTTAGCTCACAAGCGATGTTGTGCAACTGGTGTCGGATTCCTGCGATCTGCCCTTCTCGGGTGCATTCTGGAGATTCTTGAGGCGTTCCCGGGCCCTCCTGTGGGGTTCCCGAGGACAGAGGTGGAGTTTCTGGGATCTCCTGCGTTTCCAGAGCGGCTTCGTCTGCGTCCTGGAACTCGTGGCTCTGGTCCTGGGAGTACTCCGAGAGTTCCGGGGAGTCGATGGTGTTCCAGGAACCATACTGGGTCCATCCTTGACTCTCAACATGTTCCCAACTGACTTCTGGGAACTCAGGTGTGTCGCACCTATCGTGGTGACTCAGTTCCGTCGTCTCGACCGGTGTTTGTCCACTGGTCAATGGATACTGGTTCGTTGGCTGCTGACCGCGGACCCCTGTGGATTGCGGGTCTGGGCTCGTGGGCCCGGCGGGTCGGTGATCTGTGGCCGTCTGGCCGGTTGGACCGTGCGCCCTTCTGGGTCTGTTATCCTGGGTCCTAGGAACTTTCCGGTTCATGATCCTTTCTCCGGTGGCTCGGAGCTGCTGTGTTTTCTTCCTGGTCTGGTAGGCAGTAATCATCTGTTCGAATGCCTCTTCGATTTTGCTTGCCTCCTTCTTTGGGTCGGTGACGCCCTGAAGTTCCTCCTTCAGGTGCTGTTGTATCCGTATTATCTGGTCGATTGGTTCGGTTGTTTCTTCGAGAGGTATTTCCTGGGTCGCGCGCAGCTGTTGGGTCTCGACACCGGTGGTGTCGTATCCTCCACGATTCTCTGTGGCTCGTAGCTGTTGCGGTTTCCCTTCGTTCCTTTTGCTTTTGCATTCTTTAGCTCTGTGGCCTGCCTTGCCACAGTTAAAGCAGAGGTTCCCGTCTTTGCGACGTTTCTGTTCTTCCATGGGAAGCCTTGCTGCATCAAGGTCCATGGGTCGTGGTCCGTAGGGATCGCTGTCCCTGCCCTTTGACTGATACCTTCTGTTTTCGAATCGGTTGTTCTGTCTTCGGCCGGGATTCCGTTTCCAGTTGTCAACTTCTTTCTTTTCCATTTGTCTATCATAGTGGCGGTTGTCCATTTTGACGGTGAGGTCGATGAGTTGATTCATGGTGTCGGGTCTGTCGATTCGTGCCAACTCATCCTTTACGTGGGATTTGAGTCCCTGAGTGTATGCCGGGATGAGGGCGTAGTCGGCCCACCCTAATATGGCCGCAATCTGCATGAATTGCGTAGCGTAGTTTGCGGTGGACGTGGTCTGTCGTAGTGAGGCTAGTCTTCGTTCGGCGTTAATGGTAGCGTTGATTTCTCCGAACATTTTGTTCATGTACTGCCGGAAGTTGCTGTAGCTGCTGAAGATTTCTCGGGTGATGTCAGACCATTCTTCCGCTGGTTTGTCGTAGTATTCCCGTACGTGGACTTTAAGCCAGTCCCAAGCCTGTCCTCGGAGGTAGGTGGACACGAAGATGACTTTCGCAGCTTCGCTATACAACTTTCCTTGATTCAGGTCTAGGTGCATGTCCATTTGGGTGAGGAACCCCCGAAGTTTGGACCGGGTTCCGTCGAAGCTTTCGGCTTTGGGCAGCTTAGGTCCTGAGATAGCGCTGGCTGGTGCCGAAGCAACTACCTGAGCGTGCAACTGCTCGAGGTGGTCCTTCACACTAGTGCTGTGTTGATTGTAATTTCCCCCAAGCTCGTTGAGCTGGTTGGTGAGGGTGTTGACAAGGCGCTGGAGTTCTAGCACCTTGCGTTCCTGCTGATCTTCCCAATCGTCCTCCCGACCAGTCGCTTGGCTGGGGGGGCGTGGAGTTTTCCCCCGGGAAGACCCGGTTGCGCTGTCGTTGGGTGCCATGACAATAGTATCACGGTTCAGTTGACAGGGCGATCAATGTGTTACGCGTTGCTAACTGGTCACGGTGAGTTGAGTGCTCGAAGGTAATACGTACTTGAGGAATACCCAAATTCTTATGGAGTAGAATTGGTATTTGTGCTGAGCAGGCTGAATACGGCCTTCCGGGCACCAACTGCGAATCCCAAGAGGGTGACTTGCAACCGTACCGTCTCCTAGGGGCTAGGCTTTACACGGGCTCGGGTCTATAGAGTCGTTCTTGCAGGATGTGTCAGGTAGAGCGCCAATAAGGTCAGATCACGAATGAGCTGGCCTGATTGTAGGAGGGTTTGTCAACAAGTTAAACGGTGAAGATACTATTGCATAGTAGGTTCCAAGTAACAGTGTAGGATTGATCGCGAAGAACTAAACTAAGTACAAGAAAGAGTGTCCTTATATCCTTCGCCTGGATGGTACATGGTACCACCTGTGGTATACCGCTAGTGACCTAGCGATGGTCCCTCTGGTATACCCTTTGTTGTCACGTGACTGGTGCTAACCGTCTAGTCACCAAATGGAGTATAGTTCGGGATGGTGAGTAAGCTTCGGGAAACAGCTCCCCTTTTAGATCACGTGTGTTGGGTTCGTTGGCTCTTGGTGGCCCATCTGTAAGTTGCGGCCCCTCAAATAGTTGGTGGCTGCAGGGGTCGTAACACTACGCTATTATTAGTATTACCTATTTTTAGCTAATAACTATACCTAATTTATTATATAGTAACTAATAGAGATTAGTAATTAAAAATTTAATTATAGGATTTAGAGATTACTATTAGTATTTAGTTTTAATTTTTATAATATCTAAGCTATTCCTAATAATAGGGTTTTCTAATATCTATTTAGTATTAATTTTATATTATAAAATATATATTTATATTTAAGATAAGTAAACTAACTAAGTTAACTATTACTAACGAATATTTTATTTATAATAATTAATAGGGCGTAGCTATTTATCACTAATATAAGTATACTATAAAGCCTAACGATATTATATATTATTTAATAATACCTAAAGGTATCTATTATATTAGTTAAGGTATTATATAGTAAGTAATTAATATAATTAAAAATATAAATAAATAGGATAGTATAAATAACGAGATTATAGTTTTTCCTATAAATATACCTAATCTTATTCTAGGGTTAACTATATATATTAATAGGTTATTATATAAGTTATCTAAGTATTATTAGATTTACTATAGTATTAATAGTTTATAGACCTATTAATATAAGGAGTATTAGTTTTTTATATTTAGCTATTAAAGGAAGCTATAACTATCTAAGACTATTATTAGATAAAAAAAATAAAAAGAAAATAGTTAGTAAGTAATTTATTAGTAGTTTTTCTATAATAAATATAGATTATATTATATTTATATTTATAACCCTAATACTATATATAAGCCTAAAGTATTATTACCTTAGGCTAGCTAAATCGTATAAGTTATTAATAAAATAGAAATAATATTCGCCTAGTAATAATAGTAGCCTACTATAATCTAGGCTAGCGAAATTAATAAAGCTAATCTATAGTTAGATTATACTAAATAGGCCTATTATTTATATAGCTAGACGCCTAAGCTATTATAGATATATATAGAGACCTTTATAGATAATACTAAGGGCCCTAAAGCTATTATATAGGTAATATAGGATATTATATTAGGGGTAGCGAGTAAAAACTAGAGTATTATTAAGTAAACCAAATATTTATTATAAATCGAAGTAGTACGAACTAATATATAGAGTATTCTATTAAAGCTATTATAGATATATATATATAAGTACGCTAAGTTAGAGCGCTATATTAAGCTATATTAGCGAGTATTAATATTTTTTACGTAGATATAGATCCTCTATAAATAGGAGAGTCTTATATATTAGTTTAATTACTAGTAATATATTATATAAGATATATTATAGTAGGCTACTAAAGGTTATATATACGTAGGCTAGCTTATATAGAACCCTATTAATAGTAAGGATAACTAACTATACTAATTAGAGCCTATAAAGATATAATATATAGATTTTATAATTAAATTATTAAACTAGCGGATTTAGTTAAGTAAGTATAAGTATATATTTATATATATATTAGTTATATTAGGCGTAAGCGACTATAAGAGTAGCTAGCTATAGAAAAATTCTTATAATTATCTACTAATATTATTTAGTATAATTAAGATTTCGCGGTTTATAATTATATATAAGATATATTTATTAGACTTAGACGCTTATAAGTTATTCTAAGGGATATAAAACTAATATAATAAGAAGTAATTTAGGCCTAGCCTAATAGAGAATCCTAAATATATATTTAGCGATAAAGGGTATAGTAGTTATTTACTATCTACCTTATTACCTTAGATCTTATTTACCCTAATATTATCTAGTTCCCCTATATTTAATAATATACTTATATAATCTAGTATCCCTATATAATCCTATTTACCTATCCTATAGGGGTAACTATAATAAGGCGTATTATAGTTTAGTTAGCATTTTTTTGTATAGGGTTAGGGTTTCCTAAGGGGGCTAATTACAGTTAGTTTTAGGGTGCTATTATAGTTACGTTCCTATAGTTTTTTTTCGTTTAAATTTTTAGCAATTCTAATTTAATAGTTAATTATTTATTAATCCGAGTTATAAAGCTATATTAAGTTATATAGAGGTTATTATAGGGATTCAAAGTTAGGGAATTATTTTGATAGGGTACAGTCGGCCACGCTATCACTAATATTATTAAAACCCTATCACCTACTACTACGCGATTCGTCATACACCTATTATTAGTTTAATTTATTTAAAAATCTAGTTAAGGATTTTAGGGGTTCCGATTAGTTCCCAGTTTTAATTTTATTACTATCCGAGCAGTTCCTAGCGATAGGGTTTCACTAGTATTTATTTAGTAGATAATCCGGATTATAAGATATATATCTACAGTGAAAATAAGTTAACTAGCAGAACCTACTATTACCGACTAATATTTCATTTATAATAAGTAATAGGGAGTTACTATTTATCGCTAGTGCGAGTATAGAGTAAAGCCTAGGGAGATTATCTGTTATTTAACTAACCTAAAGGGTTAATACCGTATCCGTAAAAGTATTATAGAGTAAGTTATAGATATTATACGATATACCGATAAATAGGATAGCGTCGAGGAAGAGACTAATTTATTCCCTACGAGCGTAGACCGCCCTATTCCGATATTACCTATTTACTAAGATAGGTTATAATACTAATTTTGCTAGTAGATTTACTGTAGCTGCGATAGTTTACGAGTGTATTAATCGAGGGAGCATTAGTTTTCTGCGTATAGCTATAGGGGTAAGCTACGACTATCTGAGGTCACTATAGGTAAATAAAACTAAGAGGAATAGGCTAAGCGAGTCGTATACTAGCGGTTTTTCCCCCGTGGATTAGGGTTATATTATATCTATATTCGTAACCCTAGTGCTACGTACGAGCCCAAAGCACTACTGCCCTAGGCTAGCTAAGTCGCGTAAGCTATCGATAAGATAGAAGCGATATTCGCCTAGTAGCGATAGTAGCCCGCTATAATCTAGGCTAGCGAAATCGACGAGGCTAACCTATAGTTAGACCGCACCGGATAGGCCCGTTACTTATACGGCCAGACGCCTAAGCTATTACGGATATATATAGAGACCCCCGCGGACGACGCCGAGGGCCCTAAAGCCACCGCGCGGGTAATATAGGATACTATATTAGGGGTAGTGAGTAAAAGCCAGAGTATTACTAAGCAGACCGGATATTTATTACGGATCGAAGCGGCGCGAACCGACATACAGAGCATTCTATCGAAGCTATTATAGGCGTATATATACGAGCATACCGAGTTAGAGCGCTACGTCGAGCCATACTAGCGAGTATTAATATTTTTTACGCGGACGTAGGTCCCCCACGAGTGAGAGAGTCTTATATATCGGTTTAATCGCTACCCTATAGGGGTTAGTGGAATACATTACATTCTATTTAGGGTTTCGGCTTTACTATAGGAGAAAAACGGCGCTAGTAAGTGCATTCTAATTAGGTTTCTTAAGTGTATTCTATTTGAAAATATCGGTCGGATAATCCCAAAAACTTTAATAGTTCTAAACTAGCGACCGCTTTATACCCGGTTTCGATTTAAAGATCGTACGATCAAAAGAAGAGGTAGTTATAGAGATTAGAAATTTGGACCATTTTTTTGATGGGGTGCGCTTTGGCCAATCGTACGATACTTAGTCACCCTTAGGCTAGGGGTTTATATAAGCTTTCTATAACCCTAAAACCCTACTACTTTCTTAAAGAAGGCCTTTTAGTAGTTATACTATCTTAATTAATTAAGGTAAACTAGAAGGGTAGACTATATTACGTTTAATTTATTATCTGATATATATTGTACGATAAATATAAAAGAAACTATAGGTTATAGGGGGCAAATTTACTTTATGTTTTACAGTCTTATAAATATATATATATCTATATATTCTATTATGATTCGCTGAAGACGTGTATTTAATTATACTTAGTATACTAATAAGATTAATAGATAATAGAACGGGGGAAGTCGCCTTATTGCAGTCGATAATAGGCTTAATAGACTCGGACAATAGGACTGAGGCAGTCACCTTAATATACTTAATAGTCTTAGACAACGTGGCTCAGGCAGTCACCTCAATACAAACGTATAATATGCTCAATAGTCTTATATAATGCGGCTTAGGCAGTTACCTTAATGTGCTTAATGATCTTAGATAATATGGCTTAGGCAGTCACCTGAATGTAGTTAATAGTCTTAGATAATGTGGCTTAGGCAGTTACCTCAATCTGCTTAATAGTCTTAGATAACTAGTGTTAGATAATTGGTCTTGGATAACGTGGCTTAGGCAGTCACCTCAATACAAACGCATAATATGCTTAATAGTCTTATATAATATGGTTCAGGCAAACACCTCAATATAAACGCACAATATGCTCAATAGTCTTGGATAATAGCAGTCACCTCAATGTGCTTAATGGTCTTAGATAATGTGGCTCAGGCAGTCACCTGAATGTGCTTAATAGTATTGTATAATGCGGCTCAGGCAGTCACCTGAATGTGGTCAATAGTCTTGGATAATGCGGCTTAGGCAGTCACCTTAATACAAACGCATAATATGCTCAATAGTCTTGTATAACGTGGTTCAGGCAAACACCTCAATATAAACGCATAATGTGCTTAATAGTCTTGGATAATGCGGCTTAGGCAGTCACCTTAATACAAACGCACAATGTGCTCAATACTCTTATATAATGTGGTTCAGGCAAACACCTCAATACAAACGCATAATGTGCTCAATGGTCTTAGATAATGTGGTTCAGGCAAACACCTTAATACAAACGTATAATATACTTAATAGACTGGGACAATAGACGTACTTCGGATTAATATATAATCCTGAATATAAAACCTTCGAACTTACCTTCCTTTATATCTCTCTTCCCCGACCACTTTTGTACCTTAATAATTACCATTTTTATTTATACTTTTTTTTCCTAAAATCCCTAATTGCCTCGCCCTATAGAGGCCCGCCTCCCTTATTCTCTCCTCCCTTGACGTATAATTACGTTAAGATGCGCTCCTTGTACGAACCCTTATGATTATATGAAGTTAAACTAATTCTGTTCTAGTTCCTCTTCTGTCTCTCGCTATGGTCGAGGCCGCGGTGGCCGTAGTGGTAGTGATCGTAGTGGTGGTGGTAGTAGTGGTGATAATCGTGGTTCGTCGTACGTATCCTTCTGATCCTCGGACAATATCCTTAATACTAACTATTATATAGCGGAGATCGGGAGCTTTAGGCTCCCCGCGCCGGCGAAGGTATCCCGAACTTTGGTCCTAGGGAGTAGAGGAAGTAAGTTATAACTTGATCTCCGCACTCTTAGCGATTAATGGCTAATGTACGATGTCTACTAGCTAGCCCTTCCCCTATACCGACGAAGACGGATACCCTCGCCTCCCTCGTACACACGCTAAAGGCATTCAGTCTCTTATTTAGTACACGGAACGACTAGGCGGTGACTAGGGGTAGCTATAACTGCTAGTAGGTGGTGATAAGCTTGCCCGGATATATATAACTCCGGCGCAGCTTACGATCCTTCGGGAACGCGGACGCCCTATCTAGTATATACGAGGTAACATCAATAGGCAGCAAATCGTCTCCTAGCGACCCTCGTACATTAATGCGCTGCTAATCTAGTCCCGTGGTAATTAACTCGTTTAGCCCTGCGATACCTACGTGGACCAATATAAACCCTTTCCGTAGTGTATCCGTCTCTTAGGTCAGTTTGGCGGCTCTTGTGGTAACTACAAGTGGCGTGATTACGTATCTCGGTGCTCTATACGAGATAGAGAGCCCCGCAATACCACACAGCTATAGCCACGTAACCCGCCTCGTCCTTTGCCTACGCCGGAATCTGTTACCCTATCGGACGACCGGAGAGTCGTCCGGGCGGCCCTACGGCCGTCCCGTCGGGGTTATTAGCGTCCGCGTGTGGATAGCGACGTCGAAGAGATCTCTGTGGTAGATCTGACCTTAGATGAGGACCGCGGTCGTGAGAACGCGCTACGCCAACTTCCTTAGGGTGTGTACTAGATACACGAGGATGAGGCCTAAGGATTGTACAATACTAGTGACTGGGGAATACAGATAGCCTTTTTGGCTAGCAAGAGAAATAGTCATAATACTATATAAATTTTCTTTTACTTCACTTTCTTTATAAATAAATAGAATTACTAGAATTATTATTAGAATATTAATATTTATTAGTATAGTCTTAATATTTAGAAGTCTTAGGGGTTTTAATTCTTTTATTATATACTTAATATATAATTAAAATATCTTGTATGGGTCGTTCACATAAAAACAAAATTATATAAGCTAAAATCCTAGGTCTTACTTAGCTAGGTACCCCTTAGCGAATTCCCACTTGCCTTTTCCTCTTTTATTAATAGACGAATCGCTCTTATTCGTACAAACCTTATAGCGATATCTATATTAAGGATCCGCGAAACCTTGTTGTATAATGGCTCCCCCTACCGCTACGGAGTTATTTCTCCGAATCCCTAAGTATTCAGTGATTATATGTCGCCAGTGTTAGTACGCCGTCCGTCCGACCCAAGTCGTCTTTCATCTAACCCATACGCCTTATCGTACGACTCTCGCCAATGCCCAGCAGGTACAAGCGGCTATTAGGGAGTGGGATGAGATCGAGGAGAATATTGATCAGTTATTGTTTCCCGAGTGGGTCGACTAGCCTATCGAAGGCCTCGCGATGTACACTGATGGTATCCTATGCACCCAAGTCCAAGGCTGTGGCTATAGATGCCGCAGTAAGGACACTATGCGGAAACATTAGCATATAAAGCATCATTAGTCGCCGTACGGTCACCACCGAGGCCACCGACAGTCCCAGCTAACTAATCTTGCCCGAGTGGCGATTCAAGACGCTACCCAAGCGGTATACTGCCAGCGGTTCTTTACCACGAAGTTTGGTTCCCACTATATCCAGGTGCGCCGGCCTAGCCCGTCGTACGAGCCTATAGAGCCTCCGCTGCACCCTACCGTGGTCCAAGGGTTAGTAAATCAGCTCGAAGAATGTTTCACCGCGTCCCAGGCCAGCGACAAGACTATCGTACAAGCCGGCGAGCTAGATAAGGCTAACCCGTGGTTACGGCGGACGCAGTGGGCCCAGTATTTGCAGGGGATCCCCGTACGACCATTATCCGAGGCCATCGCCACACCTAATCCGGATACCGAGGGCCCCGAGGGCATCGTACGTGCTATTTAGGACGCTATGGATCAGATCGCCCGCGTAAGCCAGCGTATCACCAAGCAATGCGGCCATTTGATCCGGATCGAGGCCGCGCGGACCGAGAAGGACCAGAGCCCGCACCAACTATTACAGGCGTATATGGATATAGATAACATTATACGACACGTGGAGCTATGGCAGCGGGTATTAATGTTTTTTGCTCGTACGCAGCAGCCACACGAATGGCGCAGTCCCCGGTATCGGTTTATATCGCGGCAGCAACGCGCGTGGCAGGCTTTATAGCGTTATACCCAGTCTACAGCCCAAAGCGCCGACCTAGCCACCCATAGTCGTACGAACGATGATCCCAAGGTATACCAGTTCACGCCCATTAAACAAGCATGCATGGACTTTTGCATCGAGTTACTGAATTAGCGCGTAGGCGCCAAGGAGTACGAGTGTGCATTAGTATGTGCATTAGCCGTATTAGGGCGCAGCCGGGACGGTTAGCAGACGCCCGAGTCGTACCCCCCCATTTTGTCCAAGATGATCAAGATTGCGCGGTTTATGGTATTATATAAGGCATTACGGTTAGATCCCCACGCAGATAAGATCGTACAATTTTTGCAGCACCGACAAAGGGTCGGCGAATAGGCTAGCCAGAGTCCGATAGACGACCCCGAATATATATTCGCGGGCCAGGATGAAGGATATACTAGCCAGAGCCCTATCCCATGGGGGTAATTGAATTGCAATGCATTGCATTTTAGTCAGCAGCCGTTTATATGGGTTAGGGTTTCTCATTTCACTGCATTGCAATTACATTGTGATTGCATTAAAATCATATCCGCTAGAGAGATCGTATACAGAATTTCGTCACTTATAGTTTAGCTATTCGATTTTTATTTCCCCAAATTTAACGTTCATCCAACAATATTAAGAGGTAGTTACAGGGGTTCGAAGTTAATAAATTATTTTAATAGGGTACGGTCGGCCGCGCCATCACCAGTATCACCCATTTTTAGCCAACAACCACACCCAGTTTATTACATAGTAACCAGCAGGGATTAGCGATTAAAAATTTAATCATAGGATTTAGGGGTTACTATTAGTGTCCAGTTTCAATTTTTGCAATATCCAAGCCATTCCCAACGATAGGGTTTTCCAACATCCGTTCAGCATTGATTCCGCATCGCGAAATATATATCCGCGTTTAAGATAAGTGAACCGACCGAGTTGACCATTGCCGACGAATATTTCATTCGTAACGATCAGTGGGGCGTAGCCATTTGTCGCCAATGCGAGTATGCCGTGAAGCCTAACGATATCGTACGTCATTTAACGACACCCAAAGGCATCCATCGTATCAGTCGAGGTATTACACAGCAAGTGATCGACATAATTAAAAATGCAGATAAATGGGATAGTGTGGACGACGAGATCACGGTTTTTCCCACGAGCGTACCCGATCCCATTCCGGGGTTAACCATATATACCGATGGGTTATTATGCAAGTTATCTGGGTGTCATCAGATTTACCGCAGTGTTGATAGTTTGCGGACCCATTGGTATAAGGAGCATCGGTTTTCCGCGTTTGGCTATCCCATGGGGGTAATTGAATTGCAATGCATTGCATTTTAGTCAGCAGCCGTTTATATGGGTTAGGGTTTCTATCCCATGGGGGTAATTGAATTGCAATGCATTGCATTTTAGTCAGCAGCCGTTTATATGGGTTAGGGTTTCTCATTTCACTGCATTGCAATTACATTATAATTGCATTAAAATCATATCCGCTAGAGAGATCGTATACAGAATTTCGTCACTTATAGTTTAGCTATTCGATTTTTATTTCCCCAAATTTAACGTTCATCCAACAATATTAAGAGGTAGTTACAGGGGTTCGAAGTTAATAAATTATTTTAATAGGGTACGGTCGGCCACGCCATCACCAGTATCACCCATTTTTAGCCAACAACCACACCCAGTTTATTACATAGTAACCAGCAGGGATTAGCGATTAAAAATTTAATCATAGGATTTAGGGGTTACCATTAGTGTCCAGTTTCAATTTTTGCAATATCCAAGCCATTCCCAACGATAGGGTTTTCCAACATCCGTTCAGCATTAATTCCGCATCGCGAAATATATATCCGCGTTTAAGATAAGTGAACCGACCGAGTTGACCATTACCGACGAATATTTCATTCGTAACGATCAGTGGGGCGTAGCCATTTATCGCCAATACGAGTATGCCGTGAAGCCTAACGATATCGTACGTCATTTAACGACACCCAAAGGCATCCATCGTATCAGTCGAGGTATTACACAGCAAGTGATCGACATAATTAAAAATGCAGATAAATAGGATAGTGTGGACGACGAGATCACAGTTTTTCCCACGAGCGTACCCAATCCTATTCCGGGGTTAACCATATATACCGATGGGTTATTATACAAGTTATCCGGGTGTCATCAGATTTACCGCAGTATTAATAGTTTGCGGACCCATTAGTATAAGGAGCATCGGTTTTCCGCGTTTAGCCATCGAGGGAAGCCACGACCATCCGAGACCATTATTGGACGGGAGAAACAAGAGGAAAATAGCCAGCGAGTGGTTTGCCAGCGGTTTTTCCGTAATAAATATGGGTCGCATTATATTCATATTCGTAACCCTAGTGCCGCGTACGAGCCCGAAGCACCACCGCCCCAGGCCAGCTAAGTCGCGCAAGCTATCGATAAGATAGAAGCGATATTCGCCTAGCAGCGGCAGCAGCCCGCCATAATCCAGGCCGGCGAAATCGACGAGGCCAACCTATGGTTAGACCGCACCGGATAGGCCCGTTATTTGCACGGCCAGACGCCCAAGCCATTACAGATATATATAGAGACCCTCGCGGACGACGCCGAGGGCCCCGAAGCCACCGCGCGGGTGATATAGGATGCCATATTAGGGGTAGCGAGCAAAAGCCAGAGTATCACTAAGCAGACCGGACATTTATTACGGATCGAAGCGGCGCGAACCGACATACAGAGCATTCCATCGAAGCCATTACAGGCGTATATGCACGAGCACGCCGAGTTAGAGCGCCACGTCGAGCCGTACTAGCGAGTGTTAATGTTTTTTGCGCGGACGCAAGTCCCCTATGAGTGGGAGAGTCCCGCGTATCGGTTTAATCGCCGGCAGCGTATCGCATAGGACGCATTGTGGCGGGCCGCCGAGGGTCGTGTGCACGCGGGCCGGCCCGTGCAGAACCCCATCAACGGTGGGGACGACTAACCGCACCGGTTAGAGCCCGTGGAGGCGCGATGTATGGATTTCGTGATCGAGTTATTGAACCAGCGGATTTAGTTAAGTAAGTACGAGTGCGCATTCGTATATGTATTAGCCGTATTAGGCGTGAGCGACCACGAGGGCGGCCGGCTATAGAAGGATCCCCACAGTTATCCGCCGATATTATCCAGTATAATCAAGATTTCGCGGTTTGTGATCGTACATAAGGCATATTTGTTAGACCCAGACGCCCGCGAGTTATTCTAGGGGACGCAGAACCAGTGCGATGGGGAGTGGTCCGGGCCTAGCCCGATGGAGGATCCCGAATATATATTTGGCGATGAAGGGTATAGTAGTCGTCCGCCGTCCACCCCACCACCCCAGATCCCGTCCACCCCGATATTATCCAGTTCCCCCGCGTTTGACAGTGTGCCCGCGCGGTCCAGTATCCCCGCGCGATCCCGTTCGCCCGCCGTGGCATTCACGCAGCAGGCGCGGCAGGGACACAAGACGTTCCGCGAATGGATCCGGATCATGACCAATGCATTCATGGTCCACGGCACGGCCACCCCGATGGAATGGATGTTGGATTTACGCCGATACGGGTTAAAGGTGCATTACAACACCCCGTCCGACGGGCATATTGGGTGGGAGGGCCATGATCAGTTATCGTACAAGACGATGCGGTTCACGATGGGGGCGTTCCGAGGGTTTGTCCACGGATTAACGGCCAGCACACGGCAGTTGTTTATCGACCATGTGTTAATGTGCCGGCCCGATCAGATTCCGGTTATTCCGTGGGATCGGATGGCGGACGATTTCAACCAGCCCAAGGCGGGGTGGAGTTTTTTGCAGGATCCACGCACGTCGTGGCCGGTCAATGGGGCCCAGTGGATGTCCGATCGAGTGCGTACGGAGCGTCCATTACAGCAGTTGTTTATCCACGCGGATGAAGGGCGGTTCAGTATTGATGGTATCCAACGGTTTTTCGGGTTCGTGGCCGATTTCAAGGAGAAGTTAGCCGTTTTGTGCCACATCACCAGCGGCCAGCCCGCGCGAGGGCCCGAGTTATTGAGTATTCGGCATCGTAACACGGCCGCCGGAGGACAGCGTAATGTGTTCATCGAAGATGGATTAGTGGCGTTAGTCACGCGGTATCACAAAGGGTTTTACGCCAGTGGTGATGCCAAGGTGATCCACCGGTACGTGCCCCGCGCGGTGGGCGAGTTGATCGTGTGGTATTTATGGTTGGTATTGCCATTTGTCGAGCAATTACAGGCGTATCATCAGCAGAGATGCCCGTCACCCCCCATTCCCGACACGCAGGCCAGTAAGATATGGGGCGTCGATGCCGGGACCGGACGCGAGTGGACGTCGGTGCGATTGAAAGAAGCATTAGTCCGGGAAAGCAAGATGCGGTTACATCATGGATTAACGTTAGCCGCATACCGGGACATTGCCATTGCCATCAGCCGACGGTATTTCAGCAATGCCAAACCGTTTCCGCACAACGTCCGCGAGGACGGGACCGAGGTCATCGCCGACGACGAGGCGAACGAGGATGCCATAGACGACGAGCAATGGATCCGCCATGTGGCCGATTTGCAAGCCGCGCACACCACGCACGTGGCCGAGATGGTATACGGACGGATGATGAGCCAGCAGCAGGGGACCACGGCAGGGCGGCAGGCCGGGTTTCGGACGAGCAGCGTGCATTGGCATGATTTGTTAGGGTTTGACATCAAGGACATCCCCAGTAGCGTATTGGGTAAGCGGCCGCAGCCCCGGTGGAAGGACGAGGGGGTTATGATGCGGGACGAGCGATAGCATTTAGTCGAGACGACGAATATGACCGAGGCGTTACAACGGATGACCGGACAGGCCCCGATGCAGTTCCGCGGGGTGCAGGGGGCCGCGATGCAGTCGATTTAGGCGGGCCATTCCCGGGTCGTCGTCGTGATGCCCACGGGTGGGGGGAAGAGTATATTATTTATGTTACCCGCGTGGGTGGCCCAGCGTGGCGGATTGACCGTGGTGGTCGTGCCATTGACGGCATTACGTGCGGATTTGCAGCAACGATGCTAGGCCGCCGGCATTCCATATGTGAAGTGGGACAGCCATCGACATCCCGATCATGCAGCTATTGTGTTCGTCACGCCCGAGTCCGTATTCACAGATGGGTTCCAGTCGTTTTTGAACCGCCAGCGCGAGTTGATGCGGTTAGATCGGATTGTCATTGACGAATGCTATATGATATTAAACGAGTCCGAGACGTTTCGCCCACGGTTACAGCAATTAGGTCGATTGCATCAGTGTGGGGTGCCGATGGTGTTTTTGACCGCGACATTACCCCCATGCGAGGAGAGCCGGTTGTTTGAGCGAATGCAAGTCACGCGGGAGGACATCAGTATGCACCGCGAGCGTACCAGTCGTCATAACGTGGCATACCGGGTGTACCGGCCCGTGATTGCATCGAGATATCGTTCCCAGACGCAATGGTTAGAGGATCCGGGTGTCCGTCATTTCATCCACAAACGGATGCAGCGTGCCCGACCCGGTCGAGTGATTGTGTATGGTAGCACCAAGTCCATCGTGACCCAGGCGGCCGAGATATTGGGATGTTCCGCATTTTACAGCGACCAGGATCGTAAGTTAGGAATATTAGAACAGTTCCGGCGTGGCACGAATAGGGTGATTGCGGCCACCAGTGCGTTAGGCATGGGGGTAGACATTGCCGATATTCGATGCATTATTCACATTGGGTTCCCCCGGTCATTGTTAGATTATGCGCAGGAAAGTGGCCGTGCCGGGCGAGACCGTTTACCCAGTGAGGCCATTATCATCCAGCCCGACGGGTTTGACGAGGTTCCCACATAGTTTGACCAGAACACGGACCGTAAGCAAGCCGGGTTGGAGTTGGTCCGGCAATACATCGCCGGTGAGCATCGGTGTCGTCGAGTGTTATTGGATGGGTATTTGGATGGGGACATCGATGGATACACCCGTCAGCGATGCGGCGACCAGGACCGGCCATTAGGAGTTTATGAGCAATGGTGTGATCAATGTCACCCGGATTAGGAGGCGGGCGAGTCCGTCATCGACGGGAGCCATCCGGACCGCGACGCCGAGATATAGGAAGACGAGCCAGGCAGTCCCCGGAGCCCGTTCGCGCACGAGGTGCCCATCGAAGCCTAGTACCGATATCACCAGCAGCAGATGGTGCAGACGGCGATTTCGGAGCGCGTGCGGACGTTAACCGCGTAGCAGTTATCGGACGAGGCGTTTTTAGTGCAGGAGGCCCGGCAATGGAACCACCGATGTTAGTTATGCGTGCAGGCGTAGCGAGCGAATGTGCAGTATGATTTATGGCAGTGTCCGGCGGAGGAGAGTGGTGAGTGTCGACGATGGGTGCGGGCGATTCGGGATTCGATGCAGTATGTCGGTGGGTTTTATTGTTGTTATTCATGTGGGATGCCGCAGTCGATATATGCCGGGTGGGAGGCTGGGGGCCCATGTGCATACCGGCAGTTTTTGTATCCGATGATGGCGATGTTGATCCATTAGCAATGGCCGGATGGGCGGCCGGGCGGGTACGAATGGTGGTGCCAGCGGATGCAGAGCGCGCAGGTCCGGGTGACGGATTTGGACGCGGTTCGAGGATATTTGGGGCAGTCGGTGGACGGTAGGCATTCCCGATTAGCGCATGAGTATGTTTGGTTACGTCGGATGTATTAGGTGTGTGGGTTTTAGGGATATTGCCAGGAGATAGCAGAGATACATATCCCGACGATTAGGCCCTATTAGAGATATATATATTCGCGTCCGAGGATTCCCCGAGGACGCCTACGGGTTCGATTATATATATCGTGGTTAGGGTTATCTATGTTAGGGTTTGAGATATGTCGAGAGGGATGCCCAAGACGGTCCGGTCCGGGTTTTCAGTTCATCGCGTGGTAAGGGTTATCCATATTGGGGTTTTGTATTAATATAGCATTCAGGCGAGAGGGCATTCCGGTTGATTAGTGGGATTTAGTCCAAGTAGGGGGAATCAGCGGTTCAGTGGTATATATATATATATCGTGATAGGCGTCCCAGGAGCCCCATATATGACGGATAAGTATAAATGATGACGAGCATCAAAGGCACCCTATATATAGGTTTCGGTATCAACGATGACGGGCATCCAAGGAGGCACATATATCAAGGCAGATATATCGGGGTTAGGTATAAATAATGACCGGGATCAAAGGTAGCGGTATATATCGGGATATATATATCAGTAGGTAGATACTAATAGTGACGGGCATCAAAGGCCGCGGTATTATAGGGATTTATATCGGGTTAAGGTATCCACCGTAACGGGCGTTCGAGAGCATCGGTGTGTATAGGGTTATATATCGGTAGGTCCGTAGAAATGATAATAGGTATCAAAGGTAGTGGTATATGCGGGGATATATATTAGGTTATAGATATAAATGATGACAGACGTCAAAGGCAGGGAATTTATCGGTTTCGGTATAAAGATTGACAGACATTAAAGGCAGCAGTAGTATATAAAGGGATATATATTGGGTTATAGATATAAATGATGACAGACGTCAAAGGCACGGGAATAATCGGTTTCGGTATGAATGTTAACAGACATCAAAGGCACCAGTGGTACGTATAGGGATTTCCATTGGGTTATAGATAGAAATGTTGACCGACGTCAAAGGCACCCCATTAATGTAGGTGGGTAGATATCTATGATAACGGGCGTCAGAATATGGCAGTGTATAACGGTCGGTTGACGCAGCGGCAAATTTACGCGGCGATGGAAGTGCGAGGTTTAGGGTTTCGAATTTCCATAGGGTGTCCGTATAGGATATATATCGATTCGATCGATGCGAGGTTTATAGGGGGAATCATAGAAAATATTCGAAAGGATAGATATCGAGGGAATTATAGCGAGTATGATTTCGAATATATATCGATAAAAGGGTAGAATATATAGCGAGAATTTCGATAGAATATATATTTTAAGAGGACAGAATATATCAGAAAAGGCAGATAGATATTAGAAAAGAAATATGTTAAGTTCCAGGGTTTAGGTTTTATAAAGGGGGTTAATTATATATAGAAGATCGATAAGGGTTTATCGAATTATATTAATAAATATATTTATATAGAAAAGATATTATAATATTATATAAAAGGGGTTATAAAAAGTTCAATAAAGGGAATTTAAGAAGATAATATAGGAAAAAAAAGGGTAAAGGTTTTAGGGTTTTCCCGTTTTCGGTTTTAAAAATATAGTTTATATTTCGAAGGATTTTAAGTATTTAAAGGGTTTAAAAGGTTTAAAGGGTTTAAACGAATAGAGGGTAAAGAGATTAAAGTTATTATAAAGATTATAATCGGAAGGGTTAGGGTTTTACCGTTTCCGGTTTCAGAAAATAGGGTTTAGAATTTAAAGGGTTATAATTATAAAGTAGGGTTTTACAAAGACATTTTTATCGGATAGTTTCCGACCAGAATTTCGTCCGCGAAGGGCCATAGCGGTGAAGTGCGGCAGAGCAGCCGTTTACCGCCCGTTTATTAGGGTTTAGG